>JARQOC010000003.1:646806414-647406414 GCA_033576535.1 Allobates femoralis
AATGCAGCCCTATGGGGTGAGATGGAACCGGATGGCAGCTATCTGCCATCCGGTTTCCATCTGTCCGTCAGGATCCGGGTGAATTCGGATTTTCCTCCCGGACACAAAAACATTGCTTGCAACATTTTTGTGTCCAGGGCAATAAATCTGCCCAATTGGATCCTCCCAGATCCTCCCGGATTCTCCCGGATACGGGGCGATCCGGCGCTCCCTAACATTGGGGTCTATGGCGCAGGATCGCCCCGGTCCGACAAAAACATCGGATCTGGGAGCCGGATGCTGGCGGCTGAAGTTTAGCAGCGAGCGCTGCTAACCTTCAGCAACACCGGCTGTCCCCAGCTGTAATTTCAGGACTGCGGCTAGCTCCCCGCTAGCCGCGATCTTGAAATTGCAGCAGCTGCGGCTGCTATCAGAGGCATCCGGCTGCAAACTGGACTGGAGGGCATATTTGCCCTCTGGTTCTGCTTACAAATCGGGTCCGGGGCTGTCCGAATCACACCGGACAGCCCCGGACCTGATCATACCGCGGTGTGAAGCCGGCCTTAGCTGCATAGAAGGAATCTCATTCAGTCAACGAGTACCTTTTTCTGTACTAAAGGAGTGAAACAAAGCCCCTGAAAAAACAGAGAAGTGCTTGCTCTCGCTGGCGTCAGCCGCCAATTTTGAATGAAAAAAATAGAGCTGCACAATCAGCCAGTAACTGATTAAACGTCTTATTTATTATTCAGACATATTAAAAAGTTTTATGATGGTGTATAATTGAGTTCATTATGACACTTTTTAATATGTGAATAATAAAGAAGAAGTTTTAATCTTAGGTATATGCCATCATGACACTTTTTAATATGTCTGAATAATAAAGAAGTTTTAATCAACTACCGGCAGCTCTATTTTTTCACTCAAAAACAGATGTCTACAGACTGGTGTTTGTTTTGCAAATATGAGATGTTTTCGTAATTTTTAAAAAGAGCTGATTTGTATATAAAAAAACAACTTAATGGCCTTCATTCATCAAAGTTTTTATACCAGAAAACACAACACAAAGCTGTGCAAATATTTTGCATCTTTGGCGTCTTCACACTATTTTCACCCCGCTCTGACAAATTTGACGGGGTGTGGTGAATATCACTCTTGAAATTCATGACAAGAGATAATAATAATAATCATTATTTATATAGCGCCAACATATTCCACAGTGCTTCACAATTCAGAGGTTTATATTTAAACAATCATAAGAAACAGTTATCAGAAAATACAATAATTAAAGCAAAATAATGACAGCCCTGCTCATAAGATCTTATAATTTAACAATGAGGTAGGGTTGACACAAAGTACATGGGCTTACTTACAATGATGGTATAGTCAACTTGAAGAGATGGGGAACAGATAGGAGCAGTATAAGTGGCCACCAACCATTATTTGTGATGCATGTGAGACTGGTGGAGCAGATAGGCTATGTCTAAAGCCCCATCACACTAGGCAAGATCGCTAGCAAGATCACTGCTGAGTCACAAGTTTTGTGACACAACAGCAAAGTCAATGGCGATCTCGCTATGTCTGACACGTAGCAGCGATCAGGCCCCTGATGTGAGATCGTTGATCGTTACAAACCGTTCTGGACCATTTTTTGGTCGTCGCACTCCCGCTGGGCAGCATGCTGTGTTTGACAGGGACAACGACCAACGATCTCAATACAATACCCGAGAGTGACAGGGTCCCAACGATCGCTGTATCCTTGCTGCATCGCTGGTAGGATCTAACTGTTTAACATCTCATCAGCGATCACTTAGTGACGCACCAGCGATCCCTACCAGGTCGTATCGTTGTCGGGATCACTGGTGCGTCGCCAAGTGTGACGGTACCCTAAGTGACTTTGACTAAGGATCATGACAGACACTCTCCTACCCTGAGTAGCTTCAAGTGTCACCTGAAGACTCACTTGTTCCGTCAAGCCTACAACCTGCCATGAGACCCAGGCGAACGCCCCATACCTGACATTCCCCCATCCTACTGTATCCTAACCCACCTCTCATAGACTGTGAGCCTTCGTGGACAGGGTCCCTGCCCCTCCTGTACCTGTACGTCCTGATCGCCTAGATTTAGTGTACTTGTTCTTGTCTCCCTCATCCTCATGTAAAGCGCCATGGAACCTAATGGCGCTATATAAATAAATAATAATAATAATAATGATAGGCCACCCTAGAAAGATGTGTTTTTAGGGATCGCTGAAACTATGTAAGTTGTGGATAAACCTAATTTCTTGGGGTAGAGCAATCCAGAAAATTGGTGCAGAAGTCTTGGAGACAGGAGTGGGAGGTTTGGATTAATGCATAAGTGAGTCTAAAGTCACTTCCAGAGCGAAGAGAACGGGTAGGGTGATAGACAGAGATGAGGGAGGAGGTGTGGGGGGTGCTGCACTGGAAAGAGCTTTGTGGGTGAGAACAAGCAGTTTGAATTGGATCCTATAGTATATAGGCAGCCAATGAAATGACTGGCATAGAGCAGAAGCATCTGAGTAACGGTTAGCTAGAGATGGCGTTCCTTGCTCTCCAAATCTTAATCTGGTCTCTGATCATACTAAAGCTGGGGTTACACATACCGATGTTCCAGCGACCTGATCAACGTTCCGACCGGATCGGGATCGCTGGAACATTGGTATGTGATCGCTGGCGAGATGCCAGACAGGCAGATCTCACCAGTGATCACCCAGCGATGCCCCTATACACCCAACGGTCGCTGGGATCGGTTAGGGTGTCGGGCGCACACTGGGTGTCGCTGGTCGTTGCCCCTGTCACACATGCCGATGCATGTGTGCCAGCAGGAGATCAGTGACCAAAAAATGGTCCTGGCCATTCCACAGCGATCAGCGAGCTGATCACTGGTTGCTGCAGCATGCCACACGCAGTGACGTCGCTACCAAGGTCGGTGCAACCTCACACAATCTGTGATGTTGCAGTGACATCGGTAGTGATGATGCTGCGTGTAACCCGGCCTTAAGATTTGTGGTGAGGCGCATGGAGGTGCACACCACTTCGCAGCTCACCTGATTCATTAAGATGCGTAAACCTCTCAATTAATCAGGAACTTTGCACATTTTGCTCTCCACTTTGTCCCCTCATCAAGACCCACATGAAAAATTATGTACTTGACAAATTGGGGACTATTTGTCTAATATCATCAATATGTTCTAGATGGTCTAAAGTTTTGTTGCACCACGCCTGATGTCACATTAGGCTAGAAAGTATGCTTGGACAAACCATGCAATACAACAAAAAATATTAAGGAACCTCTCAGGTCCTCTGTGCACAGCACTGCTGGTGGTTCTATATATAATTCCTGCCTAACAGTGTGTTTTTGTATTTGTACATATAAACAGATCTTTAGAAAGCATATTCCTAAAGTCTGATAATGAGATGCAAAATGGGGCTTTGACTAGTCGAGGGGGCATTAGTTCCCTGAGTGGTTGGCCCACTTAGCATGTTATCACGTTTCTAAAGCATGTGATAACATGCAAGCATGTGATAACATGCTTTAGAAAAGCCCGCATCTGTGCCAGCACTATTCAAAGCTGCGCATGCATACGGCTTTGTATCCCCCATTATTGAAGTTCTCTGAAGCCAGGTGTATGCACCCTGCTTTTAGAAAGGGTCACTGTGCAAGATCACAAGTCCGCACTTCCGGTCATGTGCGCTACTCTGAAGCTGGGTGTATGCATCCCGGCTTCAGAGAGGCATAGTGCACATGACCAGAAGTGGGGACGACGTCTGATCATGCTCAGTGAACCTCTCTGAAGCTCCATGCTGAGGCTTTATATAGCACTGTCGATGATGCTGGCTGATTTAAAGTTGTTGTAAAGCATGTTATCACGCCCACAGGGGCGTGATAACATGCTAAATGGACGACTAGTGGGGGATCTAACACCCTCTCTGCTATTCAAAGCCCTAATTAGCATCTCATAAACGGTCTTTAGAAATACTTTTTGTAAAGATTGGTATATATATATGCTACTACATGAAAAGACTGTTATAGAGGGATCATAGGTGTGTGCACAGAACTCTTGGTGGTTTTGAGTGCACAGGATATCTGACAGGTTCCCTTTAAAATAAACTTGACTTGTTGCTTTTTCTGGTTAAGAAAACTCATTTGCAAATATGTCGTTATAGAACTCCCACTTTATAAGAGGGAATTCCTATTATGAACAGTCATATATTAATAGTAATAGAATTATTTCTAAAAAAAAAAAAAGTACTGTTCAATGCCGAAAACCCATTTAAGAAATGCCCTCTACTTTTTTCTCCTCGTATTTAATTGGACTGTTATATTTTTTATATATTTTATAAACACTCAGCATTTAATGTGCGCTCCACGTGTGCTGGTTTGTGTACGGTAAAACATCAGCCTTTGGTGTTTTGATGGATATTGGGTCATTTAACGTTTCATGTTAGTCTTTAATATTATCACATAGAAGCAAATCTCGTGCTTGTCCTCACTTTACTGTGCACAGCAATTTAGAGTGTTCCAGTGTGACCTTCTATGACTCCGTGTTGGGTTGTGACTGTCACCTACTTATCCTCACAATGAACCTTGGATTTCTGTGCTGAGAACTCAGCTAGCTTCTGTTTTACTAGAACTCATGCAATTTATATGGAATTATATTTCCCCTGATATTAAGTAGGTCATGTAATTCAAGCAGACAGGAGGACATTGGTTCAGCACGGTTACACCCTTACTAGTCAGTAATTTGGGGCTAAGAATTATTGTTTCCTGTGTTTGTTATTAGGAATAAATGGAGCTTAAAATAAATGTGTGTAGAGTGTAATGAGATAGGGCTACGACCTTTATACACAAGAGGGAAGGGTGCTTGATTTCACACACTAAAGCAAAGTCCGCATTTTATTTTTTTTATTTTTTTTTGGTTTTTGCAACATACCTGTTAAGGATTTATTTATTTGATATGTTGACTGTGCAACAGTGCATCATGTAGCTATTACTGTTGGAAACACACTATTTTGTAGCTTTGCATTTTAGCTTACATATAGAAAATTACTTACAAAGTTGAGAAACTGTATAATTACTTTATTTTTATGTACATTCTCAGCTACAACCTATATTATAGCAGCTCACAATGCTGCAGGCCCCAGAGCTCAAACCTCCTAACTTTCCCACATTTTTCAGTATTATTAGCGATTAATTTAATCTTGGAAAATACACTATATTGCTCACTGGATGCAGTACCTAGAGCATTCCTTACAGGATTTTCTTTACTAAGTTGTTAAGAAAATATACGGAATGTTAATGTGGAAATCTCATTTTAAGCCTTTAATTTGAAAGGCTTTCCTCCTGCAAGTAGCCAACAGCTCTCCAATGTGTTCAAGTCAACATTAGAAAACTGGGGTTACCAACTACTCATTCCCATAATACAGGGGTGGGGAACTTCAGGCCTCAAGGGCTGCCAACAGGTTTTCAGGATTTCCTTAGTATTGCACAAATTGTAATTGAATTAACTGCACTGATGATGATTCCAATCCCTGTGCAATGCTAATGAAATGCTGAACACATGACCTGTTGGCGGCCCTCGAGGCCTGAGTTACCCACCCCCGTCATAATACAAAACCAAAGAAATGAGCTGTAGAATAAGTTGGTATACATGCAATGTGTATGAGCACATTCCAGCAGTGGCCATTTCACAGACAAAACCCAAGAAAATAAACAAAATGAGCATACACCCTGAAGTAAAAGGACATGTAAATAACATAGGGTACTTAGGTAACACAATTTTGATTAAAACAGTGTAAAAGCCATCCTACCACGAGGGGATGTACTCAACCACTAGTATTAAAACCTTACATTGTGCCAGCTGACCTAAATATAGATGGGGCAGAGCAAATAATTTTTGAAGTATTATTCTCAAGCCCATTGCAGTGGACACTTCACTCACCAGCTCTGCTTTTTTCACACCTACCACTGCCCTCAATTCATTGATTAACAGGTCACTCTTCCATCAGTGACCTGTCTCCCTTGTGGAGGTGCCAGCATTGCTTGGATTTGTTGTGTCAGAAGATGTGCCGCCTGTGCAATGAGCTCCTCATGATGTTGCAAGATCAGTGTACTAGCTGCAGCAACTTCTGATGAATCAAACTTAGGCAATGACGGCAACAGGCCTTTGAGGGAAGAGTAAACTGTCAATCAATGATTGGAGGTCAGCAATGGATGGCGAAATGCAGTAGAGCTGGTAAATGAAGTGCCCACCTAAATGTACTTGAGAATAAAACTTCAAATAATTTTCAGAAATGCTTTAATTCATTTTATAAAAGTATGACTGTAATTAGCAATACATAGCCTGTACAATCAAATTTTTATTTAGAGGTCAAATATCCTGCTCACGTTAATACAGTTAATATTGGTGTTTTGTTCTGCGTGGTCCCCTATTATTGAGGCACCCCCCACTCTGCACCCTCGCTAGCTACGCTACTGTGGCGCCCCTGCAGATCCGGTTGCCACAGAGGTACTGCACCCCTGTTAGAGTGTAGTATCCCACTCACTGGTAAGAGGGGTACAGACCGGTGTTGGGACACCCAGATCACACTAGGAATAATTGTACTGGGGTTGGGTGGTGAAGGAAGTAGTTAGAAGAACACCTGGGAGGAGTGAGGCAGGGCTGGATTTAAGAGGTGGGTGGCCCGGGGCCCATTGTGGAGGGAAGCCCATTTTTCAAGGTGTTGTAATATGTAATGCAAAAACACAAAATGAAACGAAGGCAAGTTTATTTACAAAAATCATTTACGCAGAGTAATTCAGGTAAAATCATTCTTTTTTTACAATCCAGGCACTTTACTTGATTTTCGTACTGCAAAATCATTAATGATGTCACTAAAATCCAATTCACGCAGTATATCTGACCCAATGCTCATGATAGCCAAATTTACAAGTCGTTCCTGCTTCATGGATGTCCTTAATTGGTTTTCAATCCATTTATTTGAGTTTTGAGAAGGAACGCTCACCACTGCAGTTTGTTAGCATCAAAATTAGATATATCCTTAGAGCTATCTCAATATTTGGGAAAGTGTCCTGCACACCCTTTTCCATGATAAGCTTGTACATGAAAAGTTCAGTGCTGATATCTTGTCGCTCCTCTTCTGTGAATAAATTGGCAAATGTTACAAACTGACACAGTTCATCGATAAATGTAATGTCCAAGTCATCTGAATAAGACCTGACGAGTTGCTCTGCTGTAGCTTTAAGCTCGTCTGAAGACAGTTTCTTCATATGGCTAAAAAAGCTACATTTGCTTGATATATCTTTATGTGCTTGAAGACGTTGGTCAAGAGAAATGATAAACTGATCAATGATAGGCAAGAAAGTTTCTGTTCTGTATTTTTCAGAAGGGCTGAGTTGTACTTCTTTCGTATGGCCATAATCCAATTGATTGAGACACACGTTTCGGCGCTTGTGTCGAGTTATGGTCTGAACATACTCGGATGAAC
Organism: Allobates femoralis; assembly: GCA_033576535.1. Lineage (NCBI taxonomy): Eukaryota > Metazoa > Chordata > Amphibia > Anura > Aromobatidae > Allobates > Allobates femoralis. The sequence continues at coordinate 646,813,899 of JARQOC010000003.1, forward strand.
CAGACAGCTCTTTGACTTGCTTCTCATAAATTTTAAAAGAGTCACGCTTTGATGCAACATAGTCTTTTAAGCTGGTCAGTGACGCCACAGCAGTGTTTAGATCGAGTTTTGCGTTTTGCATTTTTACTAAAATGTTGATTGCTCTCAGTGTGAGAAACAAGATATAAATCTTGTGGTTGTGACACTGAAGGTACCGTCACACAGGGAGATATCGCCGGCGATGTTGCCGGCGATCGCGGGAGCGCGCATCCCTGGCAACATCGCCGGGGAGATGTCACACGGAGCAACTTGCCGGCGATTTCGTCAGCTAGTTGCCGCGGCTATCGCTCGCTGGGTTGCCCAGCAACCCAGCGAGCGGTAATCCGCAATGTTGGAGATAGGCAGAATCGCCCGCAACATTGCAGGTTGCCGCGTTACACAGGGCGATCAGGCATGATCGCCTCACCAACATCGCCAGGTTTCCCAACATTGAGGTTTCCCAACATTGATGTTACTCAGGCGATTTTTCGCCTGATTATCGCCCTGTCACACGAGGCAACTCTCCGGCGATGTCGCCGCAACCTGGCCACGCCCCTCAGTTGCCGGCAACATCGCCGGCGATATCTCCCTGTGTGACGGTACCTTAAGAGCAATCAACATTTTCTCAACTGGCTAACACGGTACCAAGCATTTTTACTAGTAGCATCTGTTCTTTTCAAGATATCATTCCAGAAGTTGGTGTTAATACTAATTTCAAGCTGATTCATTTGTCTTAACAGTCCTTCTGCTTCACACCGTACACAGCTTTTTTATTCAAATCTGTTTAAGTACATCTTTAATCTGCTGATAGTCATGCTTAAGGGCCTTAGTAGTGCCAGCTCTGCAGTTGTTGTGAAACATTTGAAAGTCAATGCTGTTGTTGAGTCAATATTTTTCAAAGCCTCAGTTAGGAGCTAATGCCGATGCGTTGAAACTGTGAAGAAGAGGAACAGCTTTTCAAGGAAGTTAAAAAAATGTACAGTACTCGAACAGCTTTCTACAGCATTTTTAGCCACCAGATTTAAAGAGTGTGCCGTGCAAGGAACCTAGGATGCAAGATTGTTCTTCGCTCTCACTTTGGCTTGCTGGCCATTGTATTTGCCACTCATTGCAGATGCATTGTCATAATGTTGATAATTTCCCAGGTCTAGGTCATGTCTCTTCAAAAATTCCAACAAGGCATTGAATAGGTCTTGAGCGCCATGGCGTTTGGTTGCCATGAATGTTCCAAAGCATTCCACAGGGCCATCTTTCTCCATATACCTCAATACAAGGTTTAGTTGGTCAACGTGAGCTGCATAGGGTGTGGAGTCCAAAGAGATGGAGTATATTTTGATTTGTTAACTCGAGAAATAATTTCTCTGAGGACCTGTTTGCCCATTACATTGATAATTTCTTCTATAATTGTAGATGACAGGTAGTTAGTATGACCCTTGCCGCAATTGCCTTAAGTTTTGATATGCTGTGCAAGAAAGTCGTCGTACTGGGCGACGAGTTCAAGAATGCCCAGAAACTTTCCATTTGTAGGTGATCCAACCAATTTGTTCTCCTCTAAATGCTAAGCCACGCTCGGCAATAAACTGACTAAAATTTACTACTTGTTTCAATACTGACCTCCAATAATGCCCCTGAGCTTCTACCTGTTGTGTTAGCTCCGTATCAATTTGCCCAATCACTTTTAACCTCATATATTGAAAGCAATTGTAGAGTTCAGATGTTCCGCTGACAGGTGCCATGACTCTGCCCCAGCCACTGAGAATGATGTAGGACCATAGCCAGGTCCCTACACTTTCAATAGTTTCTCTTTTGTTAAATGTTCCTTACCATTAGAAACAGTTCACAGCAAAGAGACGTGTATTTTACATGTTTTGAGATATTTATCCCTATATTGGTGGAGGCCCCTGCTTAGTGGGTGGCCCAGGGCCTGGGCCCCTTGGGCCTCCCCTAAATCCGGGCCTGGAGTGAGGTCAGGAAAAACGCACGTGGATGACGTGGGACATGTGACAAGGGGTATAAAAAGAGCGAGAAACATCTAGAACGCAGAAGAGACAGTTGAACAGAGGAAGAGAGTGACCAGCTGAGGAGAGGTGGTAGAACAGCTTAGGAGAGGCCATTGAACACCAAGGTCGAGTTGGAGGGAAGCTAGAGAACGTACACCTGAGAAGTGTCCAAAAAGACTGGAGCAAGTGGGAGCTCATCCTAAGGCCGAATCCTAGAGCAGAACATCACTCAAGTGGCTCCAGGAGGAAGAGGGGGTCACAGAGGCACGGGAAGTGAGCAATCCACCCGTGGGTCTCGTATCCATTGTCAGGCGCAGGCAAGTGGAGGGACTAGGCTACAAGGGGCACTGGGAACCCAAAAGGCTGGTGGAGAAGACCAGGCTCAGCTAGCAACCCCGATGCTGTGGCACTTTCATGGTAACTCAGCCAACAACTGGGCACATCTGCTGAAAAGGTGGCGACCATAGGGCTAAGGGGAGACGCTGCAGGGGAATCCCTGCAGTGGAAAAGCCCACATTCAATGGCACAGAGCTCTGTGTGGCGAGGCGCAAGACAGAACGGGTGAGGTAATTGCTGTGTGAGACGACCTGGAAAGGACAGAGAAAGGGTGCTGGTTACATACCATCCTACTACCAGGGAGTAGCTGGATCCCTGCCTCCGAGAACTCAGTGCTCAGTGGGCTGCTGCACAAACACTGTGAGTAAAAGAACTGAAGACTGCAGCCCACTGTGTCTATGAACTTTCTTAATGTGTCTAAAGCTCCAGAAACACGACTACCAACTCACTCAGGTACCTTTGGCCACCTTTAGGGTCAGCCCTACCCATAGAGGGCTTAAAACATTGCTCCTTCCCAACCATCGGCCCCTAGGCAAACTGTTGAGCAGCGGAAACCATCTATAGCCGCAACCTGCGGGTGGCATCAGGTATAAATTAACAGTCATCCAGGTACAGTCATCCTTGCCCAAAATGAAACCTCCACGCCAGATCCCTATCCCTAAAGGTTCCATTACACGGCATGATGTCGGAACAATGTCTGCAACGAACTCGTGGGCGCGCGGTCGTTGCAGATATTGTTTTGACATCGTTGGTGAGATGTCACACATCTGCATATCATGGACAACTCATTAACAATGTTGTGAGCAGGGATCATTCGCAAACCGCGCAAACGATCCCTGCTCATTGCTTTGAATGGGCGCAGTCGGCAACGACACCGTTATCGCAGTGTCACACACAAAGATCTGGCAGGTTGGCGGATCATTGATCGTGAGGTTTGAGAACATGTTCTCAAACCTGCGATCAACGATCCAACAACTTTCGGTGGCACGCCTCCAAACCCTTGACGTATTAGCGACATTGTTAACTATGTTGTTCCGTGTAACAGTACCTTAAGAGAGAGAGACATCCACACCAAACTTTTAATGACACTACCAGGGTCACAGAACGGGGTCTCGGTCCCTGTGATCTCCGTGATGAAGTCTCAAGAAAGCTCAGTTCCGAGTATCCTAAGGTCCTGGAGGGGCGTGTCACTATTGATGTGTAGTAGAAATAATCTGTTAACATATTTGCAAGCCCAATATTATTACGGTGGTATCAAACTTGTATGATTTATTTTATTTCAGCAGTGAAAAGAAATTCTAAAATTTATTTAAAAAAAAGAAAAAAAATTAGAATCAGAATGTAAATCTCTTTTCCCTTGTCAGCAGCACAATAGATGGCAACAGATAGTACAGGTGAAACTTTTAATTAAATGGCTTGTCCTGGACTTTAACTCTGATGACCTATGATTAGGATGGGTAATCAATGTCTGATTAGTGGGAATGTGACATAGCAACCGATCAGCTGTACCCAGTGCCACCAGGTAGAACTACTCAGTTGTTATTGATTCAATAAGGGACAGATGTGCACTGATCAGCCTTGGCTACTATACAGTTCACAGAGAGGAAACAGCTGATTGTAGGGTGTACGAAATGTCGCACCCCCACCGATAGGACATTGATGACCTATCCTAAGGATGATAAAGTTAATGTCCCAGACAGCCCCGTTAAGTCTTAGCCTATGTAAGATCCTGAGACGTTATCCTTATTTGTGTAATTTTTTTGAACATCTGCATAGCAAGAACTAGGTAGTATTGCTGACTTAACTATTATTATTATTATTATTTATTTATATAGCGCCATTAGGTTCCATGGCGCTTTACATGAGGATGAGGGAGACAAGAACAAGTACACTAAATCTAGGCGATCAGGACGTACAGGTACAGGAGGGGCAGGGACCCTGTCCACGAGGGCTCACAGTCTAAGAGGGGCGGGTTAGGATACAGTAGGATGGGGGAATGTCAGGTATGGGGCGGTCACTTGGGTCTCATGGCAGGTTATAGGCTTGACGGAACAAGTGAGTCTTCAGGTGACACTTGAAGCTACTCAGGGTAGGAGAGTGTCTGACGTGTTCGGGCAGGGAGTTCCAGAGTAAGGCAGATGCCCGGGAGAAGTCCTGGACTCGGTTGTGCGAAGAGGTGATGAGGGGGGAGCAGAGGAGGAGTTCTTGGGAGAAGTGGAGGTTGCGTGAGGGTAGGTATCGGGAGACCAGGTCGGAGATGTATGCTGGGGCCAGGTTGTGTATGGCTTTGTACGCCATGGTTAGTGTTTTGAATTGGGATCTCTTGGAGACAGGGAGCCAGTGAAGGGCTTGGCAGAGGGGGGAGACAGGGGAGTAGCGGGAGGACAGGTAGATTAGTCGGGCAGTGGAGTTGAGGATAGACTGGAGAGGTGTGATGGAGTTAGCCGGGAGGCCATTGAGAAGGAGGTTGCAGTAGTCAAGGCGGGAGATAATAAGAGCATGGATGAGTGTTTTAGCGGTGTCGTGGGTGAGGAAGGAGCGGATCCGTGAGATGTTCTTGAGCTGGAGCCGGAGGGATGTGGTGAGGCCTCGATGTGGGGCTTGAAGGATAGGGAGGAGTCAAGGATTACCCCGGGGCACTTGGCTTGGGGGACTGGGGATAGGGCGCAGTCGTTGATGCAGATGGATAGGTTGGGAGGTGGGGTGGAATTTCTTGGGGGGAAGACTATGAATTCAGTTTTGTCCATGTTGAGTTTAAGGAAGCGAGCAGAGAAGAAGGATGAGATGGCGGAAAGGCATTGTGGGATTTTCGAGAGTAGGGAGGTTATGTCAGGGCCGGACAGGTAGATTTGGGTGTCGTCGGCGTAGAGGTGGTACTGGAGGCCATGGGACTCAATGAGTTGCCCTATGAAAACAGGTTTACATTTTCAACACTTCCACTACATTCAGCAGACAAGTGATGGGGATATATCATGAAAACACATGGAGAGGACCTTATCACACTAAGGTACAGACCTGTATTCTTATTCTGAAGTCCATAATGATATAAGAAGGTGTTAGATAGTTATCAGGATACTGCACTGTAGATCTAAACTGTATGGAAACAGAGGAGCGCTAAACAGTGGATTTACAGACAACTCTGAAACAGCTTACACTGATACAGCTTTCTCATGAAATAAATCTTATTGCTGAGATTTGATCTTTCAAGCACTTTAACTCATCCCACGTCTCCTTTGCAGTTGCACGTTTGCATATATGTAAAATCTGATCATCATCTACCCTGAGGGAGATAGTGCTTTCTGATCCTTCTTTAGCTAATCATCTGGTAATGGATGAGGCACTTGTTCCTGAGTATATTTCCACGTACCTTCTCTTATGAGCAGCATCTTCACCTTGAATTTCCAGGACTAGTAGTTCTGATAAGGCTAAGTTCACATGTTGCGTATTTATAGCATTTTTCTGCGTTTACGCCGTGCTATTTTGCGCTCATATAAATGCATTGAAGCACAATTATGGAAACACATTCCAGCAAAAGCTATGGCTTTTGCAGAAATGTGTTCACACGCCTCGTATTTTTGTGCTTTTTTTACGTGTGTGCTTTAACTGGAAAATGCGCGCAAAAAGAATGACCATGTCAATTCTTTGTGCTTTTTTTCAGCGCGCTTTTCCCATAGGTCTCATGATAATATGGGCTTGGGAAAAGCGCGCTGAGAAAAGCACGGCGTGTGAATGCAGTTGCGCTTTTTTGCGCTGTTCGTACGCAAAAAAGCGCCACCACATAAATATGCAGGAATAGGGCTACATGTGAACGTAGCCTTAGTGAGGCTTTGTACTGAGAACTTGATAGGATTGCTGATAGTGGATATCTTCTCTATTGCTCTGTGCTGCTTTTGCTTTGTGCTCCTGTTGCTGTGTTACTCTTGGGTTCTGTGTCACTCTGGACCCATAACCTGTTGGCAGCGGATTATTCAGGATACTCTCCAAGCATATGACAACAGAGCTTCTTCATTCAGTAACAAAAAGGAACAAATATGATAAGCTTAATAGATCCAGAATAATATCTTATGTGTCTCAGTCTCTGTGAAGCATTTTGCAGCTGCTTCTCTCTCATACACAGACACAATAAACTGGATACAGTCACATGCTTTTCCTGTGTGAGCATCTGGGGTTTATTTTTTTTGTTCTAATTTTATCTACAACATACAAATCTAGCACTAAACAGTCATATACAGGAATGGAATTGTTGCACTAAACACATTCCAACAATTAGAGAGGTATTCCATTAGCTCATCCAGTACTACCTCAAAAAAACACTCATAAGAACTGCAAGAAGTCATCTAATTTGAAGACACTGGGCACCCTAAAGTGGAGAATTACTCCTCTCTGCGGATTAATAGCCTTGGACAAATTTGGAATTTTTTCCCATTTCAAATAAATTCATCTTATTTGCGTCTTCATCTTCAGAGGAACAACTGATGTCATTCCGAACTCTCCACTGGGAGGACACACGTTGTTGTCTTTTCAGCCCTTGAGATAGTTGTTAAAGGGAAATAATATTTAATTTTTAAGCTCCTAAATTTTACAGCGGACTTAATTCTTTATCCAGATCGCTACATTTATAGTTGAGTGTGAAGACGAGTCTTAAGGCCCAGTTACACACACAGATATTTGTGCAGATATTGTTCACAGATCTCCGGTTGCAGTGAAATCATGGACACATTGTTCCATTTTGTGGCCGTGTATAAATATAACAATGTGTCCATGATTTCACTGCAATCGGAGATCTGCCAACAATCTATGCACAATTATCTGTGTGTGTAGCTGGGCCTTAAGGACATAGAGTCCTGGTAATAGGACAATTGACTGCCAATAGGTAAAGGAATGTTACTTTCTTTACATGCAAGATGTCTCCTCTTCCCTAAATTCCTCTTAGGCCACGTGCACACACTGAGTATTTGATGAGTTTTTTACCTCAGGATTTGTAGACAAAGCCAGGAGTGGAACAATCAGAGGAATAGTATAATAGAAACACCTGCATCACTTCTGTATTTAATCATCCACTCCTCGTTTTGGCTACAAATCCTGAGGTAAAAAACTCATTAAATACTCAACGTGTGCACGTGGCCTAAGAGGACGCTTCCATAGACAGCTGCATAAAAACAATACTACCAGAAAAATAGCAGTAGGTAGACAAAGAAACTGCAAAAGAAAAAAATACAAAGTGTAATACACATAAATGACCACAAGATGGAAGCAAAGCATAGTCCTGAAGTAGTATTATACAAATGGCTCCTGAACAGCAAACCTAAAGCTCCCATCACACACGACGCAACAGTGATCCCGACAACAATAACGATCCTTAGGGATTGCTGGTGCGTCACTATGGATTGCTGGTGAGATGTCAAACAGTCAGATCTCACCATCGACGCAGCAACAATCCGGAATGATACAGAGGTCGTTGGGAATTGTCACTCTCGGGCGTAGTATTGAGTTCGTTGGTCGTTGTCCCTTTCAAACACAGCGATGCAGCGTTCCCAGTGGGAGATCAACGACCTAAAAATGACCCAGAGCACTTTGTAACGATCAGCAATCTCACAGCAGGGGCCTGATTGCTGCTAAGTGTCACACATAACGAGATCGTTAGCGAGATCGCTGTTACGTCACAAAATCTGGGACTTAACAACTGTCTCACTAACAATTTTGTTGTGTGTGACGGGGGCTTTAAGCTACGCTCACACGCTGCGTATTTGAAGCCTTTCCCTGAGTTTTCCTGCATTTACGCGGCGCTTTTTTACGTGCGCTTAAATGCAGTGAAACGCAATTATGGAAACGCAGTTCAGCAAAACCTATGAGTTTTGCTGAAATGCATTCACATGTTGCGCTTTCATGCATTTTTCTATGCATGCGCTTTTGCAGAAAAAAGAATAGACATGTGAATTCTTTTTGCGCTTTTCTGCGCGCTTTTCCCATTGCCCACATGTTAAAATGGGCTCGGTAAAAGCGTGCAGAAAAAAGTGCACAAAAGAGCAGTATGTGAATGCAGTTGAGCTTTTTGACGATTATTCGTGTAAAAAAGCACAACTGCAGAAAAAAGTGCTAAAAAAGCACAGTGTGTGAATGTAGCCTAAATAGAGATAGACGAACCCGCAGATGTTTGAGTTCAGCGTCTAGACTTTTTTGCAAAGTACGGGTTCGGGACTGGACTTGGCCCGAACATGAACCCAAGCCGGGACTTTACAGTTCTAAAATGGTGGCTTGGGGAGCTGAGGGGTTATAAAGGAAAGCAAAACAGTGATTAAACAACAGCATTATACTTACAGCACTTGTAACACCACTTCCGGGTCCCACTCATTAACTTCCTGATTATACACTACACTCTGACTCCAGCAGCCAATCACAGCCACCCACTCTCTGTTACAATGTCTGTGATTGTTTGTTGCGCCCCCAGCCATTGTGTTGGCATCTATGATTGATTGCTATTGGCAATGAACATGCTGTCATAGAGGTGTAAAAATAAATAATAATAAAAATGTATGTAGGGAACCTCTGTATTTTTGATTATCAGTGCAGATAAAGCAGCCAGCTACGGGCTGCCAGCCCTAGCTGCCTGTTTTTTCCGTAGCTGGCAATCAAAAATACAGGGGAGCCTATTTTATTCAATTATTTAAATAAATATTTTTAAAAAAATGCATGGACTTCACCCTATTTTTGATTGCCAGCCAAGGTAAAACCAGGCAACAGGAGGCTGGTATTCTCAGCATTGTGAGGCCCATAGTTAGTTTTTATATTAAGGGGGGCAACACACTCCAACACACCCTTACAGAGAGGTGCACAACCATCACATCATAAGTGGGTTTAATTGAACAGCTGTGACATCAAAGTAACTGCTGTGACGTCAAATGTGGGTTGCAGTTAGACCTGCTAAATGGAGTGGCTTGTACAAAGCCTTCATATGGCACCATATTGAGAGCAGACAGCCTTTCTTGGAAAGTGCAATATTATAGATTGCACATTCAGATGACACGAGCTGTAAACCCAAATGATGATGATTTTTGAAGAATATTGGCAAACAATGTAAGTCATATATCCTGATTTTGATGGGGATGCACAAATACCGGGGACGGACTGACATATTCTCTTGCCTGCATTGACTTGTTCCAACAACTTTATTCACACTAGGATACATATGGCAGTGAATGTACCGTATATACTCGCGTATAAGCCGAGTTTTTCAGCCCAAAAATTGGGCTGAAAAGTCCCCCCTCGGCTTATACGCGAGTCATACGGTCCCCCTCAAAGTTTGGCGCCCCCACCTCAGTTTCTGGGCCCCCCCGCATGCAGCGCTGCGCATATACATTACCTGTCTAGCAGCTGTCACCCTCCGGTGGCGGATCGCGGCTCCCGGCTCCGGGCTCCATCTTCCTCGCTGACTTCCTGCTTGTCAGGTGACCGGCCGGCGTCGCGATGACGTCATCGCCCTGAGCCCCGGTCACAAAGCAGGAAGTCAGCGAGGAAGATGGAGCCCGGAGCCGCGATCCGCCACCGGAGGGTGACAGCTGCTAGACAGGTAATGTATATGCGCAGCGCTGCATGCGGGGGGGCCCAGAAACTGAGGTGGGGGCGCCAAATTATGAGGGGGGCCCTGCTGGGGCCCTGTATACTACCACTGGGGCTATATACTACCACTACTGGGGCTGTCTGTATACTACCACTGGGGCTATATACTACCACTGGGGCTGTATACTACCACTACTGGGGCTGTCTGTATACTACCACTGGGGCTATATACTACCACTGGGGCTGTATACTACCACTGGGGCTGTATGTATACTACCACTGGGGCTATATACTACCACAGGGGCTGTATACTACCACTGGGGCTGTATACTACCACTACTGGGGCTGTCTGTATACTACCACTGGGGCTATATACTACCACTGGGGCTGTATACTACCACTGGGGCTGTATACTACTACTGGGGCTGTATACTACCACTGGAGCTGGTGTATACTACCACTGGGGCTGTATACTACCACTGGGGCTATATACTACCACTGGGGCTGTATACTACCACTGGGGCTATATACTACCACTACTGGGGCTGTCTGTATACTACCACTGGGGCTGTATACTACCACTGGGGCTGTATACTACCACTACTGGGGCTGTCTGTATACTACCACTGGGGCTATATACTACCACTGGGGCTGTATACTACCACTACTGGGGCTGTCTGTATACTACCACTGGGGCTATATACTACCACTGGGGCTGTATACTACCACTGGGGCTGTATACTACCACTGGGGCTGAATATACCACTGGGGCTGCTGTATACTACCACTGGGGCTGTATACTACCACTGGGGCTGTATACTACTACTGGGGCTGTATGTATACTACCACTGGGGCTGTATATACTACTGGGGCTGCGTGTATACTACCACTGGGGCTGCTGCTGTATACTACCACTGGGGCTGCTGTATATACCTCTGGGGCTGCTGTATACTACCACTGGGGCTGCTGCTGTATATACCACTGGGGCTGCTGCTGTAACACTGCTGGGGCCTGTATATACCACTGGGGAGGCTGCTGTATACCACACTGCTGGGGGCTGTATACCTGTGCTGGAGTCCACCCTCGGCTTATACGCGAGTCAATAAGTTTTCCCAGTTTTTGGGGGCAAAAGTAGGGGGTCGGCTTATACACGGGTCGGCTTATACACGAGTATATACGGTAATCATAAATCTGTGCACCAGCAGAAAACTGTTTGTCATTTGGGGATTTTCATGTGAATCTTATTCTTTTGTGTCCAGTTTGCACGTCATAGTCATAGTAAAATGCTTCTGGGATAAATTGTGGGAAAATTTCATTTTCTTATAAAACAAAATAAAAGGGCTACTGATATGAAAAGACCTAAGTAAAATAACTTATAATGAGTCTGAACACAGCAACTTCTGTCATGAGCTCATCGCTATAAAAGCGTACAGCTTGTACACATTGGTTCTGGCACACAAGGAATAGTTTACAAGAATGATTATGTTCTGGAGACCCTACCCCTACATGTTGTCACTTCTGTATTACAGACATAAAATTATCCCCTTCATCATCGACCAGTCAGCATAGCATTGCCGTTAATGTTAGCTCTGGCGTGAGAAACGCCAGGGAACCATTACCCTAATTATTTTAAATCCCCTGGCACCCTAATTGTAAAACACATGCTGAGTAAATGACATGTTTGCCTTTCAGCTCTGGACATTTACAATGATGTCATAGTTAGCAAACACAATTTCTTCTTGGACTGAGAGTAAAGCGTACTCCCCTAGAATTGCCAGTCAGCAGAAATGTTACTTTTCAGTAGACCATAGACAAGGGCTTCACATGGTAATACTGCAAGCTTTGTAATTAATGGCTTTAAATGGGGAGTGGAAAAAAGTACACTACACCTTTAATTAATGTCTTCCATCTGTCTCTTAGGCTGGCTTCACACTGCGGGTCTGATCCGATCCATGGCTGTCAGGATGAAGATGACAGCCGCGGACCGGATCAGCACACAGTACTGGAGGTCTAATATGACCTCCGGTCCGGAGTGCAGCCGCACGCAGCTGACGCTGCTGATGAATCAGGACCGCGGCTCACAGGGAGCTAGCCGCGGTCCTGAAACAACACTGGCGTGCAGCCACAGGTGTCCGGTTCCCGGATCCTCCGGCCCCATCGGTCCCCATGTTAGGGAGCGCCAGATTGTCCCGGATCTGGAAGGATCCGGGTGAATCCTGGAGGATCCGGGAGAAGGCAATTAGGGGAGATTTTTCTCCTCGGACACAAAAACGTTGCAAACAACGTTTTTGCATCCATGAGAGAAATCGGAATTCTCCCGGATTGTCCCGGAGAGATGGAAACCGGATGGCAGAGAGCTGCCATTCGGCTTCATCCGGCCCCATAGGCTACTATGGGGCCAAAATCCGGTCCGGGCTGTCAGGTTCACCCTGACAGCCACGGATCGGATCAGACCTGCAGTGTGAAGCCAGCCTTAGAGGTGACCCAGACATTGCTATATTGCTTTATATGCAAAACTATGCCATGGAATACGCACAGAACTAGCAAAATGTGCTTTATAAGCAAAGCTGTACTTTACATAGTGAAGAGGGGTGACAATCAACATGGCTCCAGCTTCTGACCCTGGTTCATACCATCATAAACAATGCTAAATGTTAATACTGTAACATTTTGATTAAGAATACTGAGGATAATAACATTTACTCAATTATATTGCACCATCAATTTCACAGCGCTTTACCTACATCAGCAACACTGTCCCCATTGAAGCTCAAAATGTAAATTCCCTATCAGTATGTCTTTGAATGAATTATTTGGCAAAAACATGTTGCATATGGTAGCCTATGACAAACCCTGAACCTCTGTACATAGCTTTATACATTTAAAATGTAAATGTCTTTTCATTGAGGAGAAAAAAAAAACAATACTGCACTGGTGATTAATGATGGGTCACATAGCAGCTAAGATAATACTTTTATTGTGCCATATGACTTATTTTCTGGCATTTTTCTATGCTCTTTTAAAAACTGCATTTTATGACTGTGTGGGCGTGGCCAGAAGCTGATCGGGAGCAGTGCAATGTGACAGCAGAGAAGGGGTTGACAGGGATCGTGACTGAGCTGTGTGGGGCCAGATGACAAATCAGAAGTTTGAGCCAAGAAAAGAGGAGTTTGCAATGATCTTGACATTCTGACATTACTTAGCACTGTGCTGTAGGCTGAACATTGTATCTGATTGTATCTGGTGGCCTGACTGTATATAATAGAGATTTTTATGTGTTTTGGAGAACATAAAAAACTGTATTGTGTATAGCCATGCCATCAGATACAATTGCATATGTTTAAACCCTACAGATAGTGACAATCACCTTGAGGGCCTCAGAAAGACCTTTTTGAATCAGGGCTACCATCCAAGAGCAATTGAAAACCAGATTACAAGAGCCACCAGAATATCAAGGAATCATCTCCTACTGTACATTACTAAACTAATGAAAAAAACAACAGAGTTCCTCTTGTAGTCACCTACAATCCAAATCTGGTGGTGTTGAGAGGAGCTGCATGGAATCTCCAACCACTACTACAAAAAGATGCTCGACTAAAATCTATATTTCCAGGCCCCCCACTTCTGTGTTTTAGACAACCTCCGAATCTAAAAAGCATCATTGTCAGAAGCGCCCTGTCATCTCCAGCAGCATCAGGAACCTTTCCCTGCAACCAGAACAGGTGCAAAACCTGTCCATCTATAATGACAACGATAAAGATTCCTGGGACAGATCAGGACTACAAGATCCCAGGTAACTTCAGCTGCATCACAAGCAATGTGGTGTATTTAATTATATGTAGTAAATGTTTGAGTGGGAATCTACAGTCATGGCCAAAAGTTTTGAGAATGATACAAATATTAATTTTAACAAAGTCTACTGCTTCAGTTTTTCTAATGGCAATTTGCATGTACTCCAGAATGTCATAAAGAGTGATCAGCTTAACAGCAATTACTTGCTAAGTCAATATTTGCCTAGAAAATGAACTTTAACCACCAAAACACATCATTGTGATCATTGAAACATCATTGCAGTCCTGCCTTAAAAGGAGCAGCTAACATCGTTTTAGTGATTGTTCCATTAACACAGGTGTGGGTGTTGATGAGGACAGGGCTGGCGATCAATCAGTCATGATTAAGTAAGAATGACACCACTGGACACTTTAAAAGGAGGCTGGTGCTTGGTATCATTATTTCTCTTCAGTTAACCATGGTTATCTCTAAAGAAACACGTGCAGCCATCATTGCACTGCACAAAAATGGCCTAACAGTGAAGAGTATCGCAGCTACAAAGATTGCACCTCAGTCAACAATCTATTGACTCACCGTGACCGGCTGACTCCGGTTGATACAGGCGATTCTTCTCCTTCCTTGTCACGGGTGGACCGCGCCTGCCGGTAGTGGGGCCAGGTGTAGTGCAGATCAAAATTGAAGACGTCATAGTGGGAACAGATTAAAGGGGTTTTAATTTGTTTTTCTTCGTGACGCCACCTATGAGTAGATTCGGTAAGGGCTACCGACGCTGCGGAACCCCCGGGGATGGACAGCAGCAAGATGTTACGCTCCCCACAGGCTGAGCGGTGATCCCCGGGGGCTGGAGCTGCTCAAGATGTTGTGCGGCAGCTGCGGTTACCTTGTTGTTAATGACGGACAGTTCATAAGGAAGCACGGACACAGATAGTCTCTGCAACGGGTCTTTACTGAAACCAGCAGGCAGTACATGGCTTACAGTGGTTGAGTAGTAGACCGGGTGGACTCAGCAGTGATAGTGTTCCTCAGAGATCCGCAGTGTTCCTCCATTCTACCTACTTAGTTCCTTCTTTTTGCCAGCGTCGCCCAGGAATACCAGGTCGGGTACGGGGAGGCTGCTTCAATGCCCTATCCATGATGTACGTTCTGGATGCTTTGGGGAGCCTTGGATCCCTCAGTGGGTACACCGCTGGTTAGACGACTGGAAGACTGGCTGGTGGTGGGGTGCTCCTATAAAGCTGCTCCTCCACGGGGCTGGTTCGCGTGGCAGAGGTGAACTGCTGCCAGCTTCGGTACCAGTGAACCGGCTGTAAGTTGTGGGCACGGGAGTCTTTTGGGAACCCGTGTAGATAAGCCCAATCCCGGTGGTTAAGGCCTCAGGTGCTGACACCCGACCGGTGACGGCCCAGGGGCCCGCACGGAGTGCGGAGCCCCCGCTCCTCTCCAAGTTCTAGTCTGCTCTTGTCAGGTTCTAGAGTCTGTCTCTCCTCACACACTACTGTCTAGATTATTGTGTGTTCTCTTACACTACCCTAACACTCCACCCACCAGGACCTAGGATTGGTCCCCTGTTCTAGGTGTTGTATGTTGGGTTGGATCTCAGAGTTAACTATTGCACTGCTTTGTCAGAGAATATTGCGGCTGCAATACTCCCTTGTGACGCACTCGTTGCGGGGCGCCACACTCCCCCTTGGTTAAATCAGCTTGTCCCCAAGCGTCAAACTACTCACATTACAGAGGTTTTTACATTTTTATACATATATGACACACTTTTATTAAAATAGAAAACAGGTAAAGATATGCTTTGGTGACATAAGCAAAGAAAAAGGTAATCACTTTGTGCGGACCCGGCGTGCGGTCGGCTGTACTTTAAACTAGAGTCCAGGCTGTAGCCGCAAGATCACACAGTCAATGATTAACGGGAACAGAGTCATTGAGGAAGTTCAAGTTTTAAAGTCACTGGCTCTGAGGGTGATGGCGCACCCGGATAGCGAACCACCCATCTGCACAAGCATAGCGCTCGTAGGTGATTATGTCGCCCCGGTATAGGTCGCGATCGGGATGTCCTCTTGGCAAATTTGACTCAACGTCCCGGCGCCCCACAAACACCTCCTCATTCAAACCCACCTCCCAAGCGAACCCCCACCCGGTACTTAAGTTAAAGGTGGAAATTCTACCTTCACGGCGGAGTTCATCAGGCAGCGGCGGCTGGCGGCGAGCCTCGGCACGGGCCTCCATGTTGGCGCGTTCTCGGGCTTGCCACTCCTCTCGTCGTCTCTGGCGTACATCTCCGTCGTTACGGCTCGGGGTGTAAAGATGAGTAATGGAGCTGGTGGTTTGGCGGGAAGCTTGAACTTGGCGGGCTGTCTGTATTGGAACCCGGTGGAACGGCACAGGGGAAGGTGTCGGCAGTGCACCCGACCAGTGTACCCGAGCTGTATGCCCGGTAGGAAGTTCCTCGTTGTCTCCCCAAGCGAACCCGGTGTCGAAATCCTCAGCGGTGCTGTGGGTCTCGTCGTCATCCTCTCCGACCTCTTCCTCGATGACCACATCAGGCTGCTCGATGGCGAAAGACGTTGAAGGTAGTTCTGTTGTACAACGGGGTGGTGGTGCTGCGGATCCTTCCGTAGGGACGTCCTGCAGGGCTTCCAGGCTGCCTGCCTCTTCATCTGTTTCCGCAGGTAAAGGTGTTTCAATCCCGGTTACCAGGTAGGCCTCTGTAGTTGCAGAGGAGGCCTCCGGTTCAAGGGAGAAACAAGCGACAGTCTCGGTAGTGTGGAAACTAGTCGCGGGTTCCGCAGGTGGAACCTGGTAGAGATCGAGTTCTTCCATGGAGCGTGTTATGAGCTCCGGCTCAAGAACGGGATCAGTTGCGATATCGGTCGCTGGAACGGGTCGAGTTGCGGCCTCCACCGGAATGACGCAGTCTATTGGCTCTGGTGACGGAGCAGGACAGGTGGTAGGCGAGGGTGAGGCGGTCGAGAAGCTGGTGACGTCGTCTGGGCTTGGAGAAGCTGTACCCGGTCGGCTCTGCTGCATCGCATGGTGTAGTCGTCTGCCTAGGGTCGCGCTCCAGCTACGGATCGTCCATTCCACTGTCTCTAGTAACCGCACCCGGAGGTCTTGTAGAGCCTCTAGCCAGAAGTCGGGACTGCCGTCTATGGTAAGGGCAGGATCCGGACCCGGTTGGCTGATGGCTGCTCTGGCCTCCGCCTCGACCTCCCGCATCAGGTCTTGGAGTCTCATGCTGGCCATTCTTCTTGGAGGGAAACCACACCCGTTCAACCGGTAAGACGTTCTGGTTGAGCTGGTGAAGATGTCTCCTCTCTCCGTCGGTGTGTCTATGACACTCCCATTTCCTCTGGGCTTTTGTAGTCCAATCGTGGGAAAAGTCTTTGGGGTCCGCCCCCATGGTTGATTCGAGCAATCAGGGCGGACAAAGAGTTTGGTGCCTTTTGTCTTTAGCCCTCCCACGATGAGGGGGGGGGTTGACTCACTCCTGGGCTTCACGTGGCGGCTTCTTGTGGCGGGAGCGCCATCTTGGGCGCCATCTTAACCCAATGGTGTAAAGGCGGGAAAGTTCTTTTAGGGACGAACAAAGTCCAATTGTAGACAATAAAGTCCAGTTTAAGCACAATATACCCGTTGGGTAACGGGCCTGCTCGTATCCTGTTCGTGACGCCATTTTCTGACTCACCGTGACCGGCTGACTCCGGTTGATACAGGCGATTCTTCTCCTTCCTTGTCACGGGTGGACCGCGCCTGCCGGTAGTGGGGCCAGGTGTAGTGCAGATCAAAATTGAAGACGTCATAGTGGGAACAGATTAAAGGGGTTTTAATTTGTTTTTCTTCGTGACGCCACCTATGAGTAGATTCGGTAAGGGCTACCGACGCTGCGGAACCCCCGGGGGATGGACAGCAGCAAGATGTTACGCTCCCCACAGGCTGAGCGGTGATCCCCGGGGGCTGGAGCTGCTCAAGATGTTGTGCGGCAGCTGCGGTTACCTTGTTGTTAATGACGGACAGTTCATAAGGAAGCACGGACACAGATAGTCTCTGCAACGGGTCTTTACTGAAACCAGCAGGCAGTACATGGCTTACAGTGGTTGAGTAGTAGACCGGGTGGACTCAGCAGTGATAGTGTTCCTCAGAGATCCGCAGTGTTCCTCCATTCTACCTACTTAGTTCCTTCTTTTTGCCAGCGTCGCCCAGGAATACTAGGTCGGGTACGGGGAGGCTGCTTCAATGCCCTATCCATGATGTACGTTCTGGATGCTTTGGGGAGCCTTGGATCCCTCAGTGGGTACACCGCTGGTTAGACGACTGGAAGACTGGCTGGTGGTGGGGTGCTCCTATAAAGCTGCTCCTCCACGGGGCTGGTTCGCGTGGCAGAGGTGAACTGCTGCCAGCTTCGGTACCAGTGAACCGGCTGTAAGTTGTGGGCACGGGAGTCTTTTGGGAACCCGTGTAGATAAGCCCAATCCCGGTGGTTAAGGCCTCAGGTGCTGACACCCGACCGGTGACGGCCCAGGGGCCCGCACGGAGTGCGGAGCCCCCGCTCCTCTCCAAGTTCTAGTCTGCTCTTGTCAGGTTCTAGAGTCTGTCTCTCCTCACACACTACTGTCTAGATTATTGTGTGTTCTCTTACACTACCCTAACACTCCACCCACCAGGACCTAGGATTGGTCCCCTGTTCTAGGTGTTGTATGTTGGGTTGGATCTCAGAGTTAACTATTGCACTGCTTTGTCAGAGAATATTGCGGCTGCAATACTCCCTTGTGACGCACTCGTTGCGGGGCGCCACACTATCGCATCATGAAGAACTTCAAGGAGAGAGCTTCCATTGTTGTCAAAAAGGCTCCAGGGCGCCCAAGAAAGACCAGCAAGCACCAGGACCGTATCTTAAAACTGTTTTAGCTGTGGGATCGGACTACCAGCAGTGCCGAGCTTGCTCAAGAATGGCAGCAGGCTGGGGTGTGAGTGCTTCTGCACGCACTGTGAGGCGGAGACTCTTTGAGCAAGGCCTGGTTTCAAGGAGGGTAGCAAAGAAACCACTTCTCTCCAGAAAAAACATCAGCGACCGACTGATATTCTGCAAAAGGTACATGGAGTGGACTGCTGAGGACTGGGGTAAAGTCATTTTCTCTGATGAATCCCCTTTTCGATTGTTTGGGACATCTAGAAAACAGCTTATTCGGAGAAGAAGAGGTGAGCGCTACCACCAGTCTTGTCTCATGCCAACTGTAAAGCATCCTGAAACCATTCATGTGCGGGGTTGCTTCTCAGCCAAGGGAATCGGCTCACTCACAGTCTTGCCTAAAAACACAGCCATAAATAAAGAATGGTACCAGAATGTCCTCCAAGAGCAACTTCTCCCAACCGTCCAAGAGCAGTTTGGCGCCCAACAATGCCTTTTCCAGCATAATGGAGCACCTTACCATAAAGCAAAGGTGATAACTAAATGGCTCAGGGAACAACACATAGAGATTTTGGGTCCATGGCCTGGAAACTCCCCAGATCTTAATCCCATTGAGAACTTGTGGTCAATCATCAAGAGACGGGTGGACAAACAAAAACCAACAAATTCTGCCAAAATGCAAGCATTGATTATGCAAGAATGGACTGCTGTCAGTCAGGATTTGGTCCAGAAGTTGATTGAGAGCATGCCAGGGAGAATTGCAGAGGTCCTGAAGAAGAAGGGTCAACACTGCAAATATTGACTTGCTGCATTAACTCATTCTAACTGTCAATATAACCTTTTGGTACTCATAATATGATTGCAATTATATTTCTGTATGTGATAAAAACATCAGACAAATACAAATAAAAACCAGAGGGCAGCAGATCATGTGATAATAATTTTGGTGTAATTCTCAAAACCATTGGCCATGACTGTATATGTAGGTGAGACGGGGCAACAATTCAGAACTAGGATGAACTCTCATCGCCATACAATAAAAAAAAGAAGGACAGAGTTACCTGTGCCTAAAGACTTCTGTAGGTCTGATCACACAATATTGGATATGAAAATTCTAGTTCTGAAAGGTATCTTTAGACCACAGAGAATCAGGAGACTGTGGGAATATAATCTGAAGAACTTTAACACAGTTAAAGCAGGAATTAATTTTTGCATGGATTTATGTCTTTCTACATTCATTGAGGAATTTTCAGGTCTTGGACCAACCACTAATCAAAGAACAATAAAGCTATCTGTGCCTCTTATCTCAGAACTCAGTTTTTACTTCTCCAGCTGCTCTCTCCCCTCTATCAAGACTGACCAGTATTCTCTGCTTCACGCCACCTGCCGTATTTACTGCATTATCCCACCCTGTAATATGTATATACAGTATATGTGTTTTCAGAATTTGTGTCATTATTAGCCAGATGAAGAGGCCATAGAATCTTGAAAGCTTGCCTTGCTTTTCCTTACCATCTTTTCAGTTAGCCATTAAAAGGTATCAACTACTAATGACTCTCAGATTCCAATATATTTCAGTTTTCTAGTAAAACTATAGTTATTAATAAACACTAGGTGGCAGTAGAAGCACATAACATACCTGTATTAACCTTCGCTGATTTTCCATTTTCTAGATGAGATTGGATTAGATTAGATTCTTGATGAGATCTGCAATTTATTCTACTTTTCACATGGCCGCAAATACACAGCCTTGTCAACAGCATTGTTCTTTGGTTATAGATGTGTCATAGCAATTTTATTCAATAAAGCTTTATGAAACAGCATAATGTTCAGTCAGAAAAGAGAAAGGATTTGGACTCCAAGTATTTGTATCCTGCTGAACTATAGACTGAGGACACAGAGTCTGATGGAAATATGTTCTGTACATTTAATGGGTTGCAGACTTGACCCTGTTGCTGTTTTGTTGTAAACCCCAGATCCATGACGCATATCTGCTACGGGACCAAAGAAAAACAAATTGTCTAAATTAGGCACAAAAAAAAAAAAAAAAGAAGTTGAAGATGAAAACAAGACGCAGCCCCCGACTTATCATTAGCAACTTAGCTTCTAATTCTTGTGGTTGATGACTGATTACCGAGGTAAAATTAGGTCAGTGGGTATGGAGATTTGAAAGGACTAAATTGCTTCTGATAGCGGGATCTTACAGCTGCTGCTTCACCCCTTGTGGGATTTCTTGTTACTCTTCACAATTTATTGCTGGCCAAAGCTAAACATAAACTGACTCATTGTCCCAGACATCGACCCTAAAGGTTATTCACATTCTAAAGTTGAGCTCCAGGCCAGTCCAGAAGTCTTCACATGGAGCACTGTGGCTCTCTGCCATCCTCTGTGCAGTGTCCCCAAAAAGACTTTTCTATTATAAGAATAATTCATTTACCTCATATTATTCACAGAAATAATGAAGAGATTAGGGCCTGCATCAGAATTTGTTTGAGCCAGAGCCAGACATCAGATCCCCTTATACTTACACAACCGAGGTGAGTTTGGATAGCGCTCGAGCATCAGTCTGGTGTGTATAGACTCTTTCTATTGTCCCCAAGACAATGTTTGGGGAGATGATTATAAAAGAAAGGGGTAGGGAAATGGATCCATAAACAGAAGATTTACACAGGTCTTTCCCCCATATAAGGAAAGACAACTATGCCACCCCAGAGTCTGGCTGCCACAATGTCATTGCCTCCCTCGGGGGAAGAAGTCATGCTTGGAAGAAAGAAGGGGTATCCACACCAGGTTAACCCACAGCATGCAACACTTTTCCTGACTCCAGTTCAGGGGAGCTTCCCTATAAGTTCTGGCTTGGCGGAGGGGAGTTACTTAGTTCAAAACAGCAGCAGAGAACAGTCGGAGAGGAAGAAGGGGAAGACCTCCTGCGGACTGGAGCAGTCTGGCTTGTCCCAGGAGGGTAGAAGGAGCAGTGGAGCATGAGGAACCTGTCGGAGAGGGTCTAAGGAAGGAGAGAAGAATAGCTTGGGGAGTGAAGCCAGATGACCGGCTTACCCCAGAGCAGAGTGTCAGAACCGGACACTGGTGTCCGAGGCTATGCAGGAACTACAGGCCCGGCGGGAGATTTCAAGTCTCCCGGCGACAACAAAGCCCAGGAGGCACAGCAGCATCAGAGAGCTCAGGGACAGTGACCAGAGGAGAGGTGCCCTGGAAAGGGCTCGAGCTGCCTGCCATACGGGTGAGACACTCTACACAGGAAGAGAGGGGGTCACAGCTAGCTACAGGCAGCTAGGACCTGTCAAGAGTAGCGCAACAGGGAGGTCTCAGAACTCACTGGGTGAGGAGATCCCCAACTTGCATCCAGGCGCACCAGACTCACCATACCACCTGTCAGCAGCACCCTGGTCTGCACCTGTAACCACCAGTAAAGGAAAAGGAGACTACAGCTGCGTGTCTGTCCGTTATTCTGTGTCTTCAGTCCTGCACCCCACCGGCCTACCACCACCATAGACTTTAACGGTTGCCCTGGGGAACCGCTCTACCCGTGGGGAGCGACACCATCACAGCTGCTATACCATCATCCCTAGAGGTCCCGCACCGCAGCGTCGGCCATCCATAGCTGAACACCACGGGTGGCATCACAATTTAATTCCCAAAACCATAACCCTCAAACTTTTATTGACACCGCAAGGGTCATGGAGCCAGGTCTCGACCCCCATGACTCTCCAGTAGAACTGTTACCCGGTTTTGAGTACCCTAAGGCCCTGGGGGGCGTGTCACAACCAGCAGCCTTACATTGTATATCAATTAGGGTATAGACATAACACTAAAAAAATGCAAAGATTTATAATGTTGGTCCAATGTATCTAAATATGCCATAGTATAAGTGGTCTTGCTATCGCATAGTTCCCTTTAACTGGAATATGTATCAGATACAGGTACATACAGTAAAGAGTTTTGTTTGAACTGAAAAATTTGGTTGGTTGGAGAAAATGCACATGTGGCATTTTTATTAATTCCTTTAGTGGGTATTATGTCACAAAAGGACACACACATATACACTTAGATTGTCTTCTACCCTTCCAGATGTGAATTATAGCCACCCACTAATCCAGATTCATCCCGAACGATGCATTAATGGTGCTTACCTCTCAGTATCTGATAGGAGGCTTGGAGTCCTTCCATGGGGTAGGGGGTCGCTACGTGTTTCTCTCTTGGCTTCCTCAGGGGTGCAATGGTCCAGTATGAGTACAGGATATAAATACCCTGATATATTAGATTGCTAATGAGGAAATGGTAGCCAGTGTGCCGCCGCGCAATCCGCCCATCAGTGTTTCCGGCATTCCCCAGCCAGAAGTGCAGTGACATCACTTCCGCTGGTACGGAATCCTTACCACTGATCAGGCAGGACATGCGAAGGTGCATGCACGGTCCCCAGCAGCCATCTTACCTCCCGGCAGCTGCTACAAAGAAGACACACGCAGCACAGTAAACTCCGGACTAGTGGAGGTTATAAATCTACACTGTACCACAGCGAAGCAACACGGCGGGTCAGAAACACACGGAAATACTCATGTTGCTTAGCAAGTGGGTACCTGTGAGGAGAGACAGGGCCAGCAGCCAAGCTAAAGTGGCAGCAGGGCCACACACACAGTGCAGGAGTGGGAAGCCAAGGACCCGGTCAGGGTGGGAGCAACCCGGCCCTGGTACAGACTCCGTGGGCAGTAATCTGCTAAACAACACCTGCAGTAAAGACTTGGAAAAACTACAAAACTGTGAGTCTGTGTGATCCTTGCGCTCAAGCCCTACTCTCCCTCACAAACTCTCATCATTTCTACTACTACCCCTACTCTGCACCAATCATAGACTATTACTATCACTGCCCCGGGGAACCAAGCTCTATCCGCGGAGAGCCGTTACATCACCGGCTGCCAAACATCATCCCCGGAGGTTTTGCAGCAGCGGTGGTCACTCTGACCACAACCCGTGGGTGGCGTCACGACAAACTCCCCTGTAAATACCCTCCAACCTTTATTGTGGGCTCGGGACAATGTCCGGATCAAGACTGCCGTGATACCCCCGTGATACCCCGGTCCGGTACCGTGTACCCCGTCCCTTTGGGCTCCACAGCAACATAATGGCTATGCACGAAATTATCACGCACATTACTGCTCCTTCTTGCAGTCATCAATAGCATCTCTGACACCGCCTTTTTGATTGAGGGTTACAATTGCAGTATATCCCAATTAGTGATGGGCGAATCCTAAATTACTCGGAATCGCTTGACTCTAGCGAGTCCGAGCCCAGGACTCGCTACTCGTTGCGAGTCTAATGTTAATGAATGGGGAAGCGAGTAATAGCGAGTAGTGTGAGATTTACAAATCGCAGATGTGTCTCGGAAGCTTCAGCCTGAAGCAATCCTAGTTTTGTCATTTATTTGCATTGGACTCGTTTACTTTGTAAGTAATCGCTGGGAAACTCCGCACAGATAAGAGTCCTGTCTGCTCTGTGTGCTGGCTGCCAGCTCCAGGGTCCTAGAGCCCGCCTGCTGCCTGATGTAGCAGAGCTGAGATTGTTCTCAATCTGCTCATTCCCTGTGTACAGACATGAATGTCTGTGCACAGAGATGATGTAGCAGAGCTGAGATTGTTCTCAGTCTGCTCATTCCCTGTGCATAGACATCTATATCTATGCACAGGGGATGTAGCAGAGAGGACATCGCGTTTTGGACTGTGTCGGACGGAAGAGGATTTTTTTAATTAAAGATGGAGTCCCTAATGGCTTTTTTTTTTATTTCTAATAAAAAATTTTCTTTGTGTTGTGTTTTTTTTAAAACAATTTAATAGAAATTCATGGCGGTCATGTCTAATATTGGCGTGACCGCCATAAATTTCGGGCTTTGGGCCAGCTGATAATACAAAGCTGGCCCTAACCTCTTTATTACCCAGCGTGCTACCGCCACCAGGGCCGCCGGAAGAGCGGGGTTCAGCGCCAGAGGATGGTGCTTCAATGAACGCGCCATCTTCTGGGGCGGCTGCGGGCTGCAATTTGCAGCGGGGGGTGCCCAGAAAGCTTGGGCATCCCTGCGCTGCGGATTCCAGCCCCCAGCTGCTTAGTTGTACCTGGCTAGACATAGAAATTGCGCAGAGCCCCACGCATTTTTTTTAAATTATTTCATGAAATTCTGAGATTCTGACTCTGACTCTGAGACTCTGACTCTGAAATTCATGAAATAATAAAAAAAAAATGCGTGGGGCTCCGCGCAATTTCTATGTCTAGCCAGGTACAGCTAAGCAGCTGGGGGCTGGAATCCGCAGCGCAGGGATGCCCAAGCTTTCTGGGCACCCCCCGCTGCAAATTGCAGCCCGCAGCCGCCCCAGAAGATGGCGCGTTCATTGAAGCGCCATCCTCTGGCGCTGAACCCCGCTCTTTCAGCGGCCCTGGTGGCGGTAGCACGCTGGGTAATAAAGGGGTTAATACCAGCTTTGCTATACAAGCTGGTATTAAGCCCGAGATTCTTAATGTCAGACCACGTTTGACCCAGCCACTAAGAATCTCCAATAAAGGGTTAAAAAAACACAACACAGAGAAAATTTTTTATTTGAAATAAAAAAAAAGCCATTAGGGACTCCATCTTTAATTAAAAAAATCCTCTTCCGTCCGACGTAGTCCAAAACGCGATGTCCTCTCTGCTACATCCCCTGTGCATAGATATAGATGTCTATGCACAGGGAATGAGCAGACTGAGAACAATCTCAGCTCTGCTACATCATCTCTGTGCACAGACATTCATGTCTGTACACAGGGAATGAGCAGACTGAGAACAATCTCAGCACTGCTACATCATCTCTGTGAGCAGGCGGGCTCTAGGACCCTGGAGCTGCACAGAGAAGACAGCTGGACTCGGCTCGCGAAGAAACAGCAGTTACTTTGCGAGTTTCCCTGCTATCACTGGCACAGTAGCCGAGTCTAATGCAAACAATGGCAATCCTAGTTTTGTCAGCGTTTCTGACAAAACTAGGATTGATAATGATTTGCATTGGACTCGTGCGAGTAATCACTGGGAAACTCGCAGAGTACCGAGTCCTGCGAGTCCCTTACTACTCGCCGAGTAACGAGTCCTAGCGAGTAGATTCACCCATCCCTAATCCCAATGCTTCTTCAATATAACCTTCACTTTGTCCCACTTATTATAAGTAAATATAAATTTGCTTAGTTGTTCAGATGACCCATTCCCTCTCTCATGTTCTTTGCCTTTGGCTTTTAAAAATTCACAACTTTATTGTTATTGGCTCTATCATAGCCTCTTTTTATGCATTTTTTGCTATATCCTCTGTCGACAAACCTACCATGCAGATCTTGCGCCTGGTGTTTAAAGAATTTGTCAATAATGTAGAATAGACCCGTTTCGCCCTCAAGTACTGACCTAAAGGGATCAACAAGATAGTTGCCCCAATATGGGCTGATGTAGCATGTAACAATGCATTCACAGCAGTCTCCTTACAGAACATATCTGTCTGGATAGAGCCGTCAGGATATACCACAAGTCTAATATCCAAGAAATAAATAGGTGAAATGTGATGTCTGTGGGACAGCTTGATATTATATTTATCGGAATTATGTTTCCATGAACCTCTCAAGTTGAATCACAGTGGATTCTGACCCACCCCAAGGCTGTAGGGACTCGGTACCCAGGCAGTTTCTGTAAGGGAAATGTCACCGGTGACCTGCCCAGGCCGGTGGCCCTGGTGGTCGCTTAAAAAAGGGGTTTGAAAAGAAAAAGAAAAGAAAAAGGATAAAGTCTCGTGACGCCACCTGCGGACTCTGGTGAAGGCATCAGCGCTGCCGGCTGACCTCTGGGGATGGTGGGTAGGCAGCCAGATGTTGTAGCTCCCCGCAGGAGGAGCGGGGCCCCCAGGACAGGATCTGGAACACTTGTCACAGTACTTATAGGAATAAAATACAGGAGACTGGATGACTCTGTACTGATGTTTACTGGTAACTATTCACGGCAAGTCAGGTATACAGTTACACAGGATCGGGAGCTGGCCGGGTCATCACTGAAGAGTGCAATGTCTCTCTGAGGCTCTCTTCGATGTTTTTACTTTCAGTCCCTCTGGGTGCTTCCTTGCACCCGCCTTACTTTCCGCGTGCTGCCCTGCACGAACCCTCTTCCTACCAGGCCTGTTGGGTGTAATGAGGATACCCTTCTTCTCTAAGAGACTCAACCCGATTTGAAGTTCCTGGTGGGGCTGTGCTTTGTGGACAAGGTCGGGGGCTGCTTAACAGACCTGTGACCCACCGGTGTTGGCGGCTCAATGGTCGGACTCGCCTGTACCGCGACTCAGAGCCAGTTCCCCGTTTCGGGACTGGTATTCCCCCAGACCGTGCAATCGGAAGGTCTGGCACTGGGTTTCCCCCTTTTGTATGGGTCGCCGCTCCTTTTCAGGCGCCCTCGCTGCGACTTCCCTCTAGGACTCGCTTCACACTCTCTTCTTTCCTTAACTGTCTGTTCCCACTTTTCACTGCTCCTCAAACTCCTCCCACCGGGACCGGTTACTCTAGTAATGGGTAGCCATTTGATCCACTAGCCCTAGGTGTAAGAATGCTGGGATGAGAGCCTCAGTTTGACATCACGCTCTCCAATAACTGAGATACTGCATGCGCTGTCTTGGGTGCAGTACCCCTACTGTGGCGCACTGACCAGTGGGACGCCACAATTCAATAGTGGAATTGTGGTGCTCCGCAACGAGTGCGTTACAGGAGGGTATTGCATCCCTGACTGCAGATGCAATATTCTCTGACTAAGCAATGACATGGTTAATCTCAGAGCTTCATACCCTACATGCACCACTAGCATAGAGGGCCAATAAGGTCCTGGTGGGCGGAGTGTAGGAGTAGAGTGTGTAGAGGAGAATGTAGGAGAAGGAGGTAGGAGAAGGAAGTGGTCGGGAGGAACGTAGGAGAGGGGGCTCTACACAGTTACGTGCAGCCCCCCTAGACCATCTACCGGTTGGCGCCATTACCCGGTCCCTCAACAATCAGACTCTGGGCGAGCATCTACGGGTCCAAATACACCCGCGCCCATCTACAACCGGATCACTGGTTCCGAAGCAAGCAAGTTGTTCAGCACTGCTTAGCAAACTAGGAGTGGAGGGACCGCTCTACAGAAGTACTCCACCGCCACCGCAAACAGAGCCGTCTTGCCAGTGGAGTACCCACCAAAAGGACCCAGGCTCCCCTCACACCGGAACGTACACACCGGCAGGGAAATTTAAGTAGCCCCTTGTACCCGAACTTAGCACACTAAGGCGACATCGGCAACTCAACTAGAATAAGTTTAGAACGGAGGAACACCGCGGAGTTCTGAAACCACACCGGTCATTGCTGAGTCCACCCAGTCCGTTACCCGTTACCTGTATACCATGTATTGTCAATTAGTTACAGTAAAAGACCCGTTACAGAGACTATTGGTGTCCGTGCTTTTTCAGAACTGTTTAACTCCGCATACTAAGAGTAACTAAGCTGCCCCAGAACATCTAGTGCAGCTCCTGGCTCCGGGGACTCCCGCTTGTCCTGTGGGGAGCGTCCCATCTTGCTGCATTTCATCCCCCGGAGGCCCAAGCAGCACCAGTGAGATCACCGGAAATCCCGCAGGTGGCGTCACGACAAGAATTAACCCCTTATCTGTTCAGCCAACTGGACCACCGGGCCTACACAGCCTCGGGCGCGGAACCGTGACAGGGAGCAGCGACAGCCCGAGACGTGCACAACCTGGCTACGGTGAGTCAGAACCCCTGGCTCAATAGGGCACAGTGCAGTCGCAAGATTTCAGGCACTGTGCGGTTGATGCGAGACTGAAGTGCCGCACCTGCGCAATGGAAACACTGGCTATTCAATAGAACACAATGAGGTGAGACACTGCACAGGCGCGAGACTTGTGAATTATGTGGATTACGTCGCTATGTCATCCACTTGCATACATTCAGGAGGGGCGTGTTTTCCATGGAGCGGGGCTGCGATGATCACTATGTGTAGACCCTCATATGACACTTAAAAGAAATTAGCATGCAGCGTGGGACAGATTAAAAGTCATTTTGTGAGGTATGCAGGGGAACATTTGGGGATATAAAGGGGTTTGAAGAACCCCAATTTAATCATGTTAAAGGTGGTGAGCAGGGTTTAGAAACCCCAAAACTGGTGACAGGTTCTCTTTAAGTGAATTGGGATCAGTGTTGTCTAGATGCAGTAATGGGGCAGAATCACACCTATGTCCATGTACACTTATGTGTCTATGCCAAGTACTGACATGAAGGAAACAATATAGTCAGAAGGGCTAATCCCTATGTGAATGCACTGCACATTCACAACAGAAATAATGATTGTAACAAACGGGCAGCAGCAAAGGCCACGTGCTCACGTTGTGTATTTGGTGAGTCTTTTACCTCAGTATTTATAACCAGGAGTGGAGCAATCAGACGAAAAGTATAATAGAAACACGTCACCATAGATTTCATTTACTACGTAGGCATGGATTATAAAATACCCTATTCATTTGTATTATATAAGGAATTTCAGTGTATTTGATGAGGGGAAGCTGAAATCTGCATCAAATTCCGAAGAATCAAGCATCTGCTTTTCTCCTGGATTCACCTCACTATATAGGACACAAAGGAAGTTACCTGTCTGACATCTAAAGTAAAGCCACACATACTTTCCCTGAGGGAGGAGAAACTGACACAAGACGAGGAAGAACGTGACTGTCACTGGGAACCTGACTCCAACAGCTGCTACACTATCACTGGGCACCAGACAAGGGCAGCAATATGGCTCAGCATGGCGTGGGTGCATGGAACTTTCAGCACATCCCAAGCGTAACCAAAGCTTACACCATAGCCTGCTGCATCACCACTGCTGCCGTGGTAAGTGCCCTCCTGTATTGATCCTGAGAGCTGAGATTTCAGTGCAATCATAGGAGGCACAGGTGTGTTCAACATATGTCATCTCTAAATTGTCTAGTATCTGACCTAAGTTCTTGTATCTTCTCCTCTGCAGCAAATGAACCTGGTCAACCCATTACAAATTTATTTTAACCCAAATCTAATCTTCAAACATCTGCAGGTAAGTGACTGCGAAACAGCTGGAAGTGCAATATACGGGGACTATTGGCTACTGGTGTATGATTACTCATCAATGACTGCTAACCTGTCTGTGAACTGTTAGGTGGGCCAAACACTCATCTGTATCAGCCATTAAAAAAGCATGTTAAGATCAGCAAATGTGCATATAGAGGCCCACATTTATCAAAAATGGTATAAAATTTCTACCAAATCTGTAGAGTATTTACTTCAAATCTGTCATTCCATATTTGTTAAAACAATAATAAATTTGTCTTAGGGCCACGTCACACACACAGATAATTGTGCAGATATTGTTCACAGATCTCTGGTTGCAGTGAAATCATGGACACATTGTTACATTTGTACATGCCCACAAAATGGATCAATGTGTCCATGATTTCACTGCAACCAGAGATCTGCGAACAATATCTGCACAATTATCTGTGTGTGTGACGTGGCCCTTAGGCATGTTTAAAAAATTATTATTAGTGTTCTTATATTTTGTAGTGAAATAAGGCGCAAGACTAAATATCAAGGTAACCAGGATATGAAATGTAAACATTGGGGGACAGCCAGGTTGCTCCCATACTTAGGCTTCTTTTGGCATATGAGGCACATGCCTTCCGCCATATTTATTACATTTTTAAGAAATGTTGCCTTCTTCACTTTTTTGGGGGCTCTTGACTTCCCATACAGATTTCAGATTGTGGATCCTTTTGCTCCAAAGATGTGTGGCAGAAGCTGTCCTTTAGAGAATACAGGAGCAAACCAATGAAAGAACATATAGCTGGTTAAATGATGGGCCGAACTATCGATCATCCAACAGCTATCTAAAGTGTATGGGGGAGGGGTTAACCTGGCAATACATACGGATCACGGATGTAAAAATAGACCCGGATGTGTTAATGTAGCCTAGGGGCGAGATCAAACAAGGTTTGCATGTGGGAGAAACTCCACACACTTGCTGTGCAACAATCACTCTGCCTACAGCCTGCCATGGGTGGGCAGAGATTTAACCCCAAAGGTCTTCGGCCAGAAATGCGTGGGCAGTGATTTACACACTGAAGGCTTTCAACCAATCATGGGTGGGCAGAGATTTATAACCTGAAGGCTTTCAGCCAGCCATGGGTGGGCAATGATTTAAACCCTGAGCTCTTCTTAATCATCCTAGTGGCCAAATCAATGTTTCAAGCCAAGTCCATAATGAATTACATAAAATATGTATGGCAGCGTAAGAGTATAAGCATGTAAAAAGCATAGGGCCAGGTATAGCATTCATGTCACGGCCACAAAGCAGCTGAGAGCCCAGTGGCCAGGTGCTCCTTTAGTTTTCACATTTCTTATTAAACAATCATTTGATTTTGCATGTGAAAGTTCTGATCCTCTCAAAATCAAATGATTGTTTAATAAACAATCTCAAAACTACAGCAGCACCTGGTCACAGTGTCTCTTGGCTTTACTCCAAGAGATAAAATAAAAGTTTATAGATAAAATATAAAGTAATAATGAAATACCAAATTATTTGGGTCCGCTGCTTCCATCCTGGAGGAGTTTGGGAAAGGGACAGGAACATAAGTCATCAAAGGGTGACCTGTCACGAACTCTTGCCTGATGTCTCCTCCCCACCATCCTTCATCTTATAGTTCTTGTAGGAATTATATAATCACGTGTTGCACCAAGGTTTCCCCAACCAAACGGCCTTCTAATACTTACGTTGTTATTTCTCTAAGAATCGTTTACATTTCATACATGTTTTATAAAACAGGCTAAATCCAGCTAGCGATAAGAAGCAAATAACTTTCTTGGCCTTGTATTTATAGAACAAATGTCAGATAACTTCTCCTAAAAGGCAGCAGCCTGGTTCACAAAATGACACACACTGAATATATATCATTTACTGTACCCTAAAAGAGTGCGCCCCAACCGTTCTTACACTGAGAGCCACATTCAGCTCTTAAGTAATGGTCCTGAGACACTTTCTATGTGAAGAAATTGTAGAGCTCACATAACCAATAAGGACAGTAAACTAAAACAAATCAAAGCGTACCTACTGACTAAGGAATTGTTCACACGCAGAATTTTTGCTGCAGATTTTTCTGTATCAAAAGCCAGTGTTGGCTTGAAAAACACTGTTTTTACTTTCTTTTTTCTCCCTTCATTAGAATGGGTAATAAACACTGCAAAAACAATGAAAGCAGTGACATGCTGTTTTTTCAATAAAGAACAAGATACTAAAATGCAGCATGTGACTGAGACTGAAAAATCTCACATACTTTGCAGGTACTATAGAACACAGCATTTTTTTCTGCACAAAAAAAATGCGGGAAAACATGCTGCAAAACGATTGCTTTAGCTGTTGCAGTCATAATTGACCTCAGAGGATCTCTAGGGTTAGTCTGCCAGATCCCAGATAAAGCCAGTACCGATGAAGTGTCACTCGATCCGCGTTGCTGCCAATGAAAACCAGAAGACTGGAGTATCTGGATAAGGTGTTGTTTAATCCAACGCGTTTCGAAGCCAATACCTAGCTCCTTCCTCAGGGAGAATCATTGTCCCTGAGGAAGGAGCTAGGTATTGTCTCCGCGTTGGATTAAACAACACCTTATCCAGATACTCCAGTCTTCTGGTTTTCATTGGCAGCAGCGCGGATCGAGCGACACTTCATCCGGTACTGGCTATTTCTGACCGCGGTTACCCGTGGATGTGTGGATCCTGCAGCAGCTGACTTCTGAGTGATCAAACTGGTTGTAGGTATACACAACCTAATCAGGTGAGCAGATTCCGTCATACTTCTACCGTGCCTTTGTATTAAGGAGATAAGACCCCATTGTGCATTTTGTCTCACATTCTAGATCCCAGATAAAGGTAGAGACACACTATGCGAGATGCATGTGAACAGCTTGCATGCACCTCTCATGGCCAGTCCTGCCCAGTCCCTGCTGCCAAAATGACCCATGTGCCTGTCCAGGGGCATGATAATATGGAAAGAGGCAAGCTAGTCCGGGGAAACTGACACCCCATCAACTATTCGAAGCCCAAATAAGCATAGGAGATACAAAGTTTCTAAATACTTTTTGTAAAGTAAGTGCATAACATTATACAGGGCTACTTAGGCAAGGAATTTAGTCATACAGATGTGCATGCTGCTAGGTTGGAGGGTACATTATAGGTTCCTTTTATTACTACATTTGTATTGCTGTTATGGGTATTAAAAGAAACCTGTCACCTTGTTTCCCACCCCTTTCCTATCCCTACCTGTCCCTGCACCTTGAGAGTTCATCCCTAGCCATCCCTCACTGACCTAAAGGGGCCCTATAATGGTTTAGAAAAATGACGTTTAACTTACATATAGTCTCCATCTAGGAGACTGGAAAGGCGGGCTCCAGGCTCCATTCTCCCCTTCTCGTCAGCATTCTGCACGCCCCGCTGGGTGTCCTCGCTTCTTGTCTTGTTCCGCCTTAATTTTGAAATTCCCACCTCCCTTGTGATGTAAAACGTCGGGCCGAGACGTCATATCCGGCCCAGTGCATTCTGGGCCTAATCATGTAATCGGCCCGGGGGGCGTTGTGTGCCTGATTTGTGATCAGCCCAGTGCATTGTGGGTCAGATCACGTGATCGGCCTGGCTTCAATATGTGCATTGCGCATGCGCCGGAGCCGGGCCGATCATGTGATACATACATAACAGATGGTCAGTAGTTTTGGCCAAAAAATTACTTTGTTTTCAAATCAAAATACAATTTTAAATATGAAAGAAATTTTTATTTTTGCAAATATTTTTCAGCGCATTTCTCTTTACTGACCAACCAGGACAACAAAAGACAGATTTTGTTCCTAGAAAATGGTATGGCTCATGGCAGATCAGAAAATGTTTCATGTAACATTATTTTTCTTATTTACCCAACATTCTCATATCCAAAACAGTTACAAAGCCCAATGTGAGAGGGAAGGGAAACAAGTTGAACACAGCTGCTCTTATTTTTTGTATTGGACAATGGTAAACGTGCCACATGTGCAATATATGTAGCTGAGCATTATGTAGGGGACTCAATTCTTAAGGCCGCTTTACACGTCACGATATCGCAACGCAACTACGATAAAGTCATGTGGTAGGGGCGTTGCAGTCGATATCGTTTGTGCGTTGTGTCGTGTAAATGGGCAACGCAACTCAAAAACGATGCAACTACGATATCGTTTATGAATTGTGCAGGCTCTTCAACAGTGCAATATTGGCTTGACGATCTGGCAGGATCGTGCTGTGTGACAGCGCAACTACGCTTTGGAGTGCAACTTCCCCTATTCACTCCAATGTTAATTGGTCGTTCCCTGAGTTGCTCAGACGCAGTGTGCAAGAGGGGCGTACGACATCGTAGTTGCGTTGCCTCGCGATATCTCCCTGTGTAACATTTCCTATGCAATTTTGGACAAGTGCCAAAAACGTGCACGCTCCCGTGAAGTTGTATGCAATATCGGAACGATATTGCGAGGTGTAAAGTGGTCTTTACTCTAAAGGCCTCCATACACATTAGAATAAATTCAACCAAACCTGACAACCATACCCACTCCGGGGATAGTCAGGAGATCTCCATATAAATTAGATTAAATGTAAACACCCGATACAGAAAGAAAAGCCTGACTGCTCCCCATTCCTAATATTGAAGGAAAAGGACAGCGGAAAGAAATTTCTATCAAGTATACTCAGACGTGACTAAAAGAGGTCACCTGTCACCAGACTAAAAGTTCCAGTTTTTGGTCTTATTTTTTATTTTTGCTGCTCCCTTGAATATTCAATATGTGCATTTCAGTTAGTGATTCTTTTTATGATTTTTATAAGGGGCAGTGAATTCGGAGTAATAATGCAGAGACAAGACCCCTTGGTAAAGACTGGAAAAAGTAGCACCATATAAAAGAGCTTATATCTCTGGAACCATATGGCGAAATAAAAAAAAAGAAAAAAAAAAGAAAAGGAATACTCAGGAAAGCAGCAAGAATTTAATAAAAAGCAAAAACTGGTCTCTTTTTAACCTGGTGACAGGTTCTCTAAGGGTACCTTTACACACGGCTACATTTGTAGCTTGTCACCAGGTAACTTACTGGTTGCAGTGAAATCATGGATACATGATTCCATTTGTACACAGCAACAAGACAGAACCATGTATCCATGATTTCACTGCAACCAGTAAGTTACCTGGTGACAAGCTACAAATGTAGCCGTGTGTAAAGGTACCCAAAGGGCCGCTTCACACACTTAGATATCTGAAACGATATACGGTAGTTGAAACGTCACACTTTTCGGATCGTTCAAACGATATCGTTTTTGAATTGTTGCGTGTAAACGTCGGATACCTGAAGGTAAAATCGTTCATCGTAAATTTGAGATCCTGACCTCAAATCCATAGTTCATCATCCAATTAAGGATCTGAGAAGCAGCAACATCGTTCAGTGTGACACCTTTTTGAACGATGACGTTCATATTTCTCCTATTCCTTTCGCTTTGTTAAATTGTTCAATCGTTCTTCTCCAAATAGCTGGAGCGTTTCCAAATTTAAGATCGTTAACGATATCCTTGCTTGTGACAACGCACTAACGATGTTGGAAGGATCGCGGTCACGTGACATAGCTAACGATATCGTTCACAGATATCTGAGTGTGTGAAGCGGCCCTTAGGCTGGTTTCACACCAGTTTTTTCCCTGATCAGGTTCCATCCGGTTTGTATGTCAAAACCAGGAGTGTCTCCAAAACTCAGAACAGGTGTCAATCTTTCAATTATAGTTTTTCTCTGCAAGTTCCTCTCCTGGTTCCTCTCCTGGTTTTGGCACACAAACCTGATCGAACCTGATCAGGGAAAAACTGTGGTGTGAAACCAGCCTAAGCATGATTGTCATAATGAGGACAGTTAAAGTTGTTAATTGAACTGACTGCAAAATTACTGTATGTCCAAGTGGTGTCTCTTTTAGGGGGCCGTCACACGCACAGATATCTTTAGCGATATTGTAAGCGATCACGTGCACGCGCAATCGCTTACAATATCGCTCACATCGCTGGTGAGATGTCACACAGACAGACTCACCAGCGATGTGGAGCCGCGATCTCGCTCGTTACTATGGTACACATCGGGTAACTAGGGCCGCGCGTCGCTTAGTTACCCGACGTGTACCATAGTTACCATCTCCCAGCATAGGCTCTGCCGCTGGGAGATCGTTCATCGTGGTGTTATACACCACGATGAAGCAGATCGTGGCATCGTTCATCGCTAGATCTGAGAACCGGACCTCAGATCAGCGATGTCACGATCAAGCGATTTAACATCGTAAATCGCTTGATTACATGCAACGATATCTTGCCCGATATCGCTTAAGCGATCAAAAAGGAGATCGCTTAAACGATATCGGGCAAGAAATCGTTGCGTGTGACGGCCCCCTTAGAGCTAATATCTTAAAGGATATGGTCGGTCATATTCAGGTTCTTTTTAATGTTTTTTTGACAACATTTTTACCACTACATCATGTTCCAAATTATTATGCAAATTGGTTTTAAGTGTCATAGGGATTTTTTTTTTGTCAATGAAAAACCCATTGATGGGATTGTGTCTCAGGGTTGTTTGGATCATTGAAATCAATCTCAGATATCTGTGATAATTAGTTTGGCAGGTGAGCCCAATGAAAGGAAAACTGGGTGTTCCACAATATTGAGCAGGCCACAGTTTTCAAGTAACATGGGAAAGAAAGAGGATCTCTCTGCTGCCGAAAAGCAACAAATAGTGTAATGCCTTGGACAAGGGATGAAAACATTAGATATTGCACGAAAACATAAGCGTGATCATCGTACTGTGAAGAGATTTGTGGCTGATTCTGAGCACAGACGTGTTTGTGCAGATAAAGGCAGAATGAGGAAGGTTTCTGCCAGGCAAGTTCATCGGATTAAGAGAGCAGCTGCTAAAAAGGCCTTACAAATCAGCAAATAGATATTTGAAGCTGCTGGTGCCTCTGGCGTCCCTCGAACCTCAAGGTGTAGGATCCTTCAAAGGCTTGCTATGGTGCATAAACCTACTATTCGGTCACCCCTAAATAGTGCTCACAAGCAGAAATGGTTGCAGTGTGCCCAGACATACATGAAGACTAATTTTCAAACAGTCTTGTTTACTGATGAGTGCCGAGCAAACCTGGATGGTCCAGATGGATGAAGTAGTGGATGGTTGGTGGATGGCCATCATGTCCCAACAAGGATGCGACGTCAGCAAGGAGGTCAAGGAGTCATGTTATGGGCTGGAATCATTGGGAAACAGCTGGTAGGCTCCTTTAAGGTTCCTGAAGGTGTGAAAATGACCTCTGCAAAGTATATAGAGTTTCTGACTGAGAACTTTCTTCCATGGTACAAAACGCAAAAACGTGCCTTCAGGAGCAAAATAATCTACATGTATGACAATGCACTATCTCATACTGCAAAGAATACCTCTGTCAATGGCTTCTATGGGCATAAAAGGAGATAAACTCATGGTGCGGCCACCATCTTCCCCTGACCTCAACCCTATAGATAACCTTTGCAGTATAATCAAGCAAAAGATCTATGAGGGTGGGAGGCAGTTCACATCAAAACAGCAGCTCTGGGAGGCTATTCTGACATCATGCAAAGAAATAATAATAATAATAATAATAATAAAGCTTTATTTATATAGCGCCAACATATTCCGCAGCGCTTTACAATGTAGGGGTTAGAGTACAGAAAATATAATACAGTAAGTAATTACAGTAGAGAACAAATACAGTACAATAATTGGATATAAAACAATAGGCATAGAATCAATTTAAAAAAGAAAATACAATAAATAAAGCAAGAAATGAAGGTGACCCTGCTCAAAAGAACTTACAATCTACAACGGGGTAGGGGTTGCACAAGGTACAGGGGCTTATTGCACTCATGGTCCAGGCATCTTGAGGAAATGGGGGATAGAAATAAGTTTACATGAATGGTCACCAGACAATCTGTGTAGACCTTTTTGGTTTGGTGGAGTTTGTAGAAGAGTAATGTCAAGAGAGATAGCCCATTCACTATCTACAGTACAAAGGACTTTTATTAGGGAGTATGATAGGCCGCCTTAAAAAGATGTGTTTTTAGGGATCGTCTGAAGCCATGCAAGTTGTGGATAGTCCTGATTTCTTGGGGTAAAGCATTCCAGAGGATTGGTGCAGCTCTGGAGAAGTCTTGGAGCCGGGAGTAGGAGGATCGGATTAGTGCAGATGTTAGTCGAAGGTCATTTGAAGAACGTAGAGAACGGGTGGGGTGATAGACAGAGATGAGCGAGGAGATGTAGGGGGGTACTGCACTGTGAAGAGCTTTGTGGGTGAGAACAAGCAATTTGAATTTGATCCTGTAGTGTACGGGCAGCCAGTGCAATCACTGGCACAGAGCAGAGGCATCTGAGTAACGATTGGCCAGATGGGTGATCCTGGCTGCTGCATTAAGGATGGACTGGAGAGGAGAAAGTCTGGTGAGGGGAGGCCACTTAATAGAGAATTGCAATAGTCAAGGCGGGAATGGATTAGGGCCACGGTAAGTGTTTTTGTTGTTTCCATGGTGTAAAAGGGGCGGACTCTAGATATATTCTTCAGGTGTAAGCGACAGGAGCGGACGAGAGATTGTGTGTGGGAGAAGAGGGAGAGATCGGTGTCAAACATAACACCCAGATAGCAAGCCTGCTGCCTAGGCAGGTTAGTGGATGGGGGGAGCAGAAGTAGTTCAGTTTTGGAAAGGTTTAGTTTCAAATAGAGAGCGGACATGATATTGGAAACTGCAGCTAGACAGTCATTGGTGTTCTTTAATACCACAGGGGTAAGGTCAGGGGCTGAAGTGTATAGTTGTGTGTCATCAGCATAAAGATGGTACTGAAAGCCAAATCTGCTGATGGTGTGTCCAATCGGGGCTGTGTAGAGAAAGAAGAGGAGAGGGCCAAGGACTGAGGGACTCCAATAGTGAGAGGAAGAGGGGAAGAAGTGGAGCCAGCAAAAGATACACTGAAAGAGTGGTCAGAAAGATAGGAGGAGAGCCAGGAGAGAGCAGTGTCCTTTATGCCAATGGAGTGCAGCATAGAGAGTAGGAGCTGATGGTCAACAGTGTCAAAAGCTGCAGAAAGGTCAAGGAGAATAAGCAGAGAGTGGTCACCATTATGTTTTGCTGTCAGAAGGTCATTGGTCACTTTGATGAGGGCAGTTTCTGTCGAGTGAAGGGGGCGGAAACCAGACTGTAATGAATCTAGAAGAGAGTGAGCGGAGCGGTAACGGGTGAGGCGGGAGTAGACCAGGCGCTCCAGGAGTTTAGAGATCAAGGGTAGATTGGAGACTGGTCTGTAGTTATTTGTGCTGGATGGGTCGAGAGTGATTTTCTTTAATAATGGAGTAATGATTGAGTGTTTGAAGGAGGAGGGGAAGATGCCAGAAGAGAGGGAGAGATTGAAGATTTTGGTTAGATGAGTGGTGACAACTGGAGAGAGGGACTGGAGCAGGTGTGAGGGAATGGAGTCAGTAGTGCATGTGGTGGGACAAGAGGAAGAGAGGAGCCTGGAGACTTCTTCTTCTGTGACTGGGTCAAATGTGGAGAGTGAACCGGAGGAGATGTGGGGAAGAATGGGAGTGGCAGCGCTTGGAGGCTGGGAGCTGATTTCCTGGCAGATGTTGTCTATTTTCTCCATAAAGTAAGAAGCCAGGTCATCAGCACAGAGGTCAGTGATGGGGGCCTGCACTTTAGGACTGAGGAGAGAGTGAAAGGTGTCAAAGAGTGTTTTTGGAGTGTTGGATAGTGAGGAGACCAGGGTGGTGAAGTAGGTCTGTTTGGCAAGGTGAAGGGCAGAGTTGTAAGTTTTGAGCATATCATAGTGGATAAAGTCTCCTGGTGAGCGAGTTTTCCTCCATAGACGTTCAGTACTCATAGAGCATCACCAGAGGAATCGAGTTTGTGATGTGAGCAAAGGCTGTTTTGTTCTCTGTTTGGAGGTTCTGAAGGTGATGGGCGCTACTTGGCTACTAAGCAGCGCACGCTTCCTAGATACTCGGTGTTTATCATGGTTACCAGCGGTAAGCAGGGAGGACGCTGGTAACTATGATGAACACCGGATATCTAGGCAGCGTGTTCTGCCTAGATACTTGATGTTTATCATAGTTGCCAGCGTCCTCCCTGCTTACCACTGGTAACCATGATAAACACCGAGTATCTAGGAAGCGTGCGCTGCTTAGTTACCCCCTGTTTACCATGGTTACCAGTCTGTGAGGTCGCTGGTCTCTCGCTGTCACACGCAGCAATGAGTGCTGACCAGCGGGAGATCTAGGACCAAAAAATGGTCTTGAACCATGTGCAGCGATCAGTGACCTCACAGCAGGGGCCTGATCGCTGCTACATGTCACACATAGCGACATCGCTGGGGAGGTCGCTGTTATGTCACAAAAACTGTGACGTATCAGCGATCTCGCTGTGTGTGACGAGGGCTTAACTGTGAATAGACAGAAAGCTGCAAGTGATGTGTGCAGGTTTATACAGACCTCGGACATTCAAAGAAATGATAGATCCTCAGAGAGTAAAAGGGATTTTATCAAAACTGCATCAAGCAGGCCAGTAAATGATATAAAACTGGAATCATTGTGCCGCTGGTGCTCTCAGATTACATAGAAAAATCCTGATGACAGATTTCATTTAAAGAGGACCAAACAGCATGTTTTAGGTCTATAAAGTGAGGCCAGTGGCTTACAGGCTCTGGGATACTGAGTGCAATTATACCTTTACTTCAATGATTACATGTATGATTGATGAGATAAATGTTATAGAAGTCTTTAGAAAGTGTGCAGTAGGGGGACAGAGTGTGCAGCAATTAGCATAAGAGGGTCTGGGGTTTCTTTGTATTACTTGACTGTGATCTTACAAACAGTAGAACCCCCCCCCCCATAGTCTCTACGCATCCTGATTTGCTTCCTCTCACAGACTTGCACAGATCACAGAAGGGGTTCTGCCTATTGAGCATGCTAGAAGTTGTAGTGTCTCTGGATGTGCAGGCTGTGTGATGAAGCATGCTGGGAGTTTTAGTGTCACTGGCTTAGGATCTGCAGATCCAGAGACACAACTCCCAGCATGCACCACACAGTCTGCAGATCCAGACACTACAACTCTCAGCATGCTCCTTCACAGTCAGCAGATATAGACACTACAACCCCAGCATCCTCCATCACACAGTCTGCAGATAGACACTACAACCCCCAGCATGATCAATCACAAAGTCTGCAGAGGCACTTCTGTGATCACAATGGCAGGGATCTGTCCAGGTCTGTGAGTAGGAGACCAATCAGGAGGTGCAGAGATTGGAGAGAGCGGGGTTTCTACTGTTTGTGAGATAACAAGCAGGGAGATGGAGTGAGGGGGAGAGGGGAAGCTTTTGCTTATTGAAAACAGGTTCAGTAATACAAAGAAACCCAGCCCCTCTTATGCTAATTGCTGAACACTCCGTCCCCATGCTGCACACTTTCTAAGGACTTCTATAATATTTATCTCAGCAATCATACATGTAATCATTGAAGTAAAGGTATAATTGCACTCAGTAACCTAGAGCCTGTAAGTTACTGGCTTCACTTTATAACCCTAAAACCTGCTTGGATTCCGCTCTGTTTCATTCGCCGGCGGTCGTCATGTGACCACTCATGCGATTTGCATACTTTCGGTCACATGCTCATACTTTCTTATCCACTTCTCTCAATAATGCTGTTTAGTAACATTTTTTGCCTCTGGCTTCTAGATATTAGACAATTAAGGGAGATAAATACTAATATACACACTAATACTAATATTACATACTTCAAATCCGATTAGTACCTGAAAGATAATCACATAATGTTTGTTTTCATTTTTACTTTAGCAGTATGTCTATAAATGTGATTTACCAATTCTGACTGCAAAATAGGCTGAATTGTCCAGAAAAGGCGATTGTTAAAGATGACAATGCAATAAATTTACCTTTGAAAGAAATGTCAAATGGTAACAAATGGTGCCAACCCATGCCTATAATTTGTGTGGCCATACAATGTAAAGGCAATTGGAAAGGTTGAATATGTATTGGCATACTGACCAATACAGAGCTAAATGATTGGAAAGGTTGAATATTAGGCTGATGTACTTTTCATTGTTTAGGAACATTAAACCTTCAAGTACCAGGTATTTTAAGGGGGCATATGGGACTTATTTTTGCACAAGAGGCAAAGAATTAATAGGCAGATGTTTGCTAATTATACTCTTTGCCAGCTCAGTATGATTACTGGCAACTTGTTGCCACATTAACAGAGCAGCGTTTTCTCTTCCACTCTGCTGATGGGATATTTCTGCCATTGTCATACTAATTGACAACTGGTTGCCCACTGCTTAAAGGCCCCGTCACACGTGTCAATCTGGCCTGCGATGTCGGAAGCGATGCTCGGGTGTGCCCTTCCGACATTGCATGCCAGCTGTCACACAGCAAGATGTTGCCAGTGACGCGACGGTGATGTGGGCGGAGCCATCACTCGCTCGCCTGGAATCAACCCAGCGAGCGATCCGCAGCAAGCTGCAGTATAGGCTGGATCGCCGCTAACATCGCTATTGCGGTGTCAGACGGCGCGATCCAGCCTAATCGCTGGTTGCAGATTGACAGGCTTAAGTCAACCTCGTAAACCTGTGACCAGCGATATATCGCAGTTGTGTCGCGCTGTCACACAGCACGACGCACTTGCGATATCGCTAGCAACGGCACTTTTCGGTGATGTCGCTAGCGATATTGACACGTGTGACGCCGGCTTAACTGCTTTGAGCAGACTGTCAATCAGCATGCTATCTATAGTGATGTTTTACCAACAATGCAACCAGAAAGAGTAAGAGCTGCTCTGTTGACAAGAGGTGAAGTCCAGCAGGGGAATCAACAGCAGGAGCTGCAGGAGATTAGAATAATAGAATGGTTAAGTTGAATGGATCTCCTAGCTCATCTGGTCCAACCACCTGCTCAAAGCAAGATTCACTACATCATCCCAGGCAGATGTCGGTGCAGCCTCTTCATTATAGGGGAATTTACCACCTCTCATGTCAGTCTGTTCCACTCGTTGATCACCCTCACTTTCAAAAAGTTTTTTCTAATATCCAATCTGTATCTCCTCCCATTCAAGGTC
This sequence comes from Allobates femoralis, assembly GCA_033576535.1. Classification (NCBI taxonomy): domain Eukaryota; kingdom Metazoa; phylum Chordata; class Amphibia; order Anura; family Aromobatidae; genus Allobates; species Allobates femoralis. The sequence goes on from JARQOC010000003.1 coordinate 646,856,806, forward strand.
ATCCCATTGCTTCTAGTCTTAACTTGTGAAAGTGAGAATAAAGTTGATCCCTCTACAGTTGTGGTCAGTTTGGAGCACTAGGAGACATGGAGACTCAAGGGAGGAATTTACAAACCTGTTTATTAATTATTCACTCGCTACATGTTTCGACAGCGAGCTGCTGTCTTCCTCAGGTGGGTTTACAGACCAATGGGGGGAGTGACATTATATAGGGACATTAATCAATTAAATAGCAAATAATCAATTAGGTCATTTATCCCTTTGTGTAGCCCATGGCTTGACAAACAACTGAGGTAATTAAAATACTGACAGAAATTAGACTATAAAAACAACATACGTCATATAACATGCCTAAGGAGTCTTAAACAGGAAAATGAAATATCCAGTAATAAAAACAACATATTAAAAAACAATCTCACAATAGTATAACAATATAGAAACATGGTGTAACAGTATTTAAAAATTGTACAACAGTATAGAAAAATGTGGACAATTGTGTTCATGGACTCCATAATAAATATTCTGCATAAAAATATTAAAAATCATATGACAGCCTATAATATATAATAATGATAAGTTAAAAGACATTAAAAAATTAGTAACAAACTAAATAAATAAATAAACAGTATAAAATATCTAAAATCTAATAAAAATCTAATAGAATGCATATATGTTCATTATTTGGCTGTGTTTTCGATAGTTTGATTCAGTGTGCCAAGCTCAAATATTCAGCTTTCTTTTTTTTATTAATATACCATAGCGATTATGGATAGTGAAGGGTATCTGGTCAATTTTAATCTGCTCCAAACTAGTGGAACTTTTCTGATGGACCAGACAATATTTTGACTATGTTGTAAAAATCCATTGCGAATATTCTGACGATGCTTGTTTAGCCTCGCGTGCATCATCTGAATAGTCCGTCCCACGTACTGTAAGCTACATGGGCATTGTAAAAGATAAATTACATACGTGGACTGACAGTCCGCCCTGCAGCTAATCGTAAAACGTTTGCCAGTTATTTGTGATTCAAAATTTGTGGCTCCATTAACAATCGCTCTACAGCATAAACATTTGGGAGTCTTGCATGCATAACCTCCTGAAGTTTCATGTATGCCAATCACTATTTTGCTCTTTACTCCCACATCAATGTTACTTGGCGAGATCATACTCCGTAAATTCCGATTTCTTCTATATATGATACCTGGTTTATTTTGCAACTGTTTTGTCAAGATGGGATCCACTTTTAAGGATGAACCAAAAATTTTCTAACAGCCTTTGGATGTTTCTGCGGGATTTATAGTAAATCGTTACTAGGCTTAAAGCCATCATTTCTTTTTCATTTGTCTCTTTTTTGAGTAAAAATTTTTAAAACACAGGAGTCTTGTGGCAAGGGCTGAGTTCTCTTAAATGCATCTACAAGTAGCTTTTTTGGGTAACCCTTCTGCAGAAATTTCTGTTTAAGGATCCTGGAGTCCTTGACAAAATCCTGATCGGAGGAGCAGTTTTTGCGGACTCTCCAATACTGGTCACATGGCATATTCTTTTTTTGAACCAATATTTTTTATTGAAAATATTTTTTATAACAATTAATGAAATACAAAAGGGAGGAAAACAATCACTCTACCCAAAATATATTTATCAACATGGGGTATTACGGATTACACTTAGATGCAAGCGTGAGAGTAGCATGAAGCAAATACTCAATTCTTCAAAATCCCAATGAGCCCACATGGGGGCAAACCATAAAGACTAAGTAGTTACTATAAATCCTACAAGGGAGGGGGGGGAGGGGGAGGAAAAGCCAAGGGAAGAAAAAAGGGGGTGGAAGGGGAACGTACATCTTCATTCTCATACAAGGTAACCATGAGACACGGCAGTTAACATATCTTGTTGGACCAAATAGGTTATTAGTTGAAAATGCATGTATTCCATACAGGGCAATCATGAGACAAGGCAGTTGACACATCTTATTGAACCTAATAGATTTTTAGATGATAATGCCTGTATTTATCCAAAAAATAAAAAAATATCAGGTGACTCTTGGGTCATCTTAGAATTTATGTAGGGACTTCAATCCGGACAGGAAATCCGGTTATGTACAGAAGTAATCCAGGGGTCCCACCAGGAAAGAACCTTGGTACGTCTTTTAACATCATGAGCCAAAGCTAACTCGTATTGTAAATGTAAATTCAATCTTGTTGTGAGTTCAGGGAGGTCAGCAATGCTCTGCATTTTCCAATGTTTGGAGACACAGTATCTAGAAGCAACCAAATCATCAAGACCCAAACCCAGCAAAGCCAAAGAGGGAGTCAAAAGAAACGCCTGTAAGTTCAACTAAAAGCACCTGAACCTTCGCCCAAAAGCGCTGAACAACTGGACAGAACCACGAGACGTGTTGAGTGGTTCCAATCCCGTTGCACAGCTTCCAGCATAGGGAAGAGGAGGGTTGCAAATTCCTGGTTTTAAACTGGGCAAGGGGGGGCGTGTCCTGCTGCGGATGGCGCCGGACGCTTGCTGAGAAGGCTCCGACGCTCAGGCTGATTCATCGGCACCTACCGGCTTCTACCGGGCTATAACAGCTCTGTATAACAGGAGAAGACCCTCCGTACAACACTGTGATGCCGCGTGCGGGCTCCCGGCGCCGGGAAACAGAAGGTAAACTTACCGACTTCTTTGGGACTGACGCTCAGAAGCCCTCCAAAATGGCGCCGGCTAATTCAGCCCCTGCAGCTTCCTCATCCCCCACAGGGCACGCTCCGTGCTCACCGCGCTCCCCTCCTGGATCTCAGAGACAGAGGTCTGGAGATAGAGATGAATCCCCAGTCTCAAAACGATCCCTCCGGGAAATGCTGGGGTCCCTAAGGGACTCCATGCTAGGAGAAATACGCTCCATGATAGGAGACCTGCGCACAGACATGGCGGCTCTGGGTGAAAGAACGTCACACCTTGAAACAAAGATGACGGACTTTGTAACTGCTCACAACAACCTCGCCGACGATTATGAAGTGATGGATAAGGAGATGAAAAAGACGCAGTTAACCCTTTCCCACCTTGAGGATGGACTGCGTAAAAACAATGTCAAACTGCGAGGCGTATTGGAACTGGACCAAGAGGAGGATCTCAGGAGTATCATAACTTTGTTTCTTACGGCGGTGCTCCCAGACGTTCCCCCTGCAGTGTTGGAGGTAACCAAGGCGTATAGACTACCAAAACCGGCCAAATTGGCCAAGGACATCCCAAGAGATATCCTGATCTCGTTTCAAAGGCCTGATGCGCGAGAAACCCTCCTACGTGCCATGCGCTCCCACCCTACCCTGCCAGACCCGTTCTCCACTGCGGCGGTCTTCCCGGACCTCTCACCAGGGACTCTTGCCAGGCGCAGGGAATTCGCACCAAGCTGCAGGGTACTACATGAAAAAGGGATTCAATACATCTGGGGATCCCCGGTATCCCTAACCTTCCGCTACAAGGGGGCGAGACAATTCTTTCAGTCTCCATCACAGCTAAGTAAAGCCCTGCGAACCTGGAATCTCTCTGGCTCGGGAGGCTCACCGACGACTGACCATGATGGACCCCGACATGGTTCTCAACGGAGGGTCGAAAAAAGCTCCAGCCGAAGCCCGGAAACAACGCGATGATGCCTGTGCGGCCGTGCCTCAGGCTTGTATAACTGTTATCTGAGGAGATCCTCGTATTGTCCCCAGGTCGACCCTTACTCGGGTCGCGGGTGACCGAGGGTTTCCCTTCCCCCAGGAGACCCCTGGGTATGGGATCTGACGAGTGGGAGGTGAGCTTGATTATTTTCCTGCTCTCCCTAACCCAGCTCGCCGGACCTGGCCCGGGTGGCTCTTAGTTTGCTAAGGTTTACATTTGTGTGTTACAACTGCTTATTTGACGTTTCCCCTTCCCCCTCCCTCCCCCCCCCTACCTCCGTCCATCCCCTCTCCGGTCATTCCAATTGCCCTCTCTTCTCGTTCTTTCTTTCATTCTATTCTTTCCTATCTCTTCCCTCTGAACTCTTCCTACCTCCTTCTCAAGGCCAACAAGTGTCACTGGTCCCGGGGCCTCAACTGTCTCCCGTACCCCCCAATCTGCTGCACTTGTTCCCAATAACATATGGCGGGGACAACATCAACGATCCAGATTGCCTCCCTTAATGTGAAAGGGTTGAACTCTGCTGTGAAGCGTTCCTTTCTATGGAGGGAGGCGCGTAGACTGCGTGCCGATGTGCTATGCGTCCAAGAAACGCATCTACTGACCTCAGACAATCACAGGGTCCATCACCCGTCTTACCCCCATATTTTCTTCGCAAACAACAATGTAAAAAAGGCAGGAATATGCGTTATTGTAAGTAATAAATTACAGTTTCAACTTAAATCGACCGAGTCCGACCCACTGGGGAGGTTCCTTATACTGAAAGCTCTCATTTCTGAAGAATTGTACACAATTGTAGCGTTGTATGCGCCCAATGTGGGACAATTTAAATTCCTGAATTCTTTATTTAAGAAACTGAGGGCTTCAGTAGAGGGCTCCCTGATAATTTGCGGGGATTTCAATGCTATAATGGAGAGCAGACTGGACACATCTTCCCCATCTACTCGACGGGGGCGGGAATTGTCCCAATTGTGCCGTGAATTCGGCCTCCACGACGTGTGGCGGTACCTCCATGCCGAAGAAAGGGATTTTACATTCTTTTCTAGCAGTCACAAGTCCTATTCCAGGATTGATATGTTCTTGATAGGGGAGGCACTGTTGCTCCGCTGTGAGTCGGCTTCTATAGGTCAGATCTCATGGTCGGATCACGCCCCCATTTCGCTGAGTATTAGCTTAGGGCAAAAAGAGGTCTCGCCCCGTCGCTGGAGGATGAATGTGGGCCTGTTATCCAATCAAGTCGTTCTCAAATCCTTAGACTATAGTCTGGAAGACTATTTCCAACTGAACGATAATGGGGAAGTCTCGGATGGTCCGCTATGGGCTGCTCATAAAGCAGTACTTAGGGGTCTCCTCATACAGAAAGCAGCACAACAAAAGCGAACGAGAGATAAACGATGGAGAGAGCTCACTGAGCAGATAACTGAGTTAGAAAAAATTAATAAAGCCGCCCAGACCCAGCGGATCACATCACAAATTCTAGCTTTACGAAATGAACTCAGATCCCTCCTGTTATACCAACATGAACTTGGCCTTCGAAAACTTAAGACACGATTTTACGCTGCTGGAGATAGAGAGGGTAGACTGTTGGCCAGATGACTTAAAAAACGGGTAGTGCAGTCAATGGTAACCTCCATGAAAACGTCAGGGGGGGGGACCGTCAGAGACCCAAATAAGGTCGCCGATGCGATGGCAGACTTTTACTCATCCTTGTACAACTTAAAAGATGATCCCAAGACCCCACAACCGACAATAGAACGTATCCGAGATTATCTGGACCGTATAGATCTGCCAACTCTCCCTCAGGATAAGTTGCAGGGACTGAACACCCCATTCTCTTTGACGGAAGTGCGGGCGGTGATTGGGTCTCTGAAGTTAAACTCAGCCCCAGGCCCTGATGGCTTGGCAAACGAATATTATAAAACCTTTTCCCACCATCTGGCGCCCTACCTGCTCCGACTCTTTAATACCTGGCAAGCTGAAGGGGTCCTCCCTCCGGAGGCCCTAGAGGCCACAATCACAACAATTTTAAAACCAGGAAAACCGTCTGATTCACCGGGGAGTTATCGGCCGATCTCCCTCTTGAATACTGACGTAAAAATCTATGCTAGACTTCTGGCGGCTCGCCTATCGGAGAGTGTCTCATTCCTGGTGGACTCGGATCAGGTGGGCTTTGTGGGGGGACGCCAGGCGAGAGATGGAACTCGACGTATGATAGACCTCATAGAAATAGCTGAGGTCCGGGGAACCCCCAGTGTATTCCTGTCGTTAGATGCGGAAAAAGCGTTCGACAGGGTACACTGGAGTTACCTACAGGAAGTACTTGTGAAGTTCGGCTTCTCGGGTCCTATATTAAGGGCAATACTGAGCCTTTACTCGAATCCGAGAGCACGTGTCTCTACGTCTGGGTTTCTCTCCCGCCAATTCAGTATATCAAATGGGACCAGACAGGGATGCCCCCTGTCTCCCCTGATCTTTGCTCTAATTATGGAGCCGTTTGCCGCCGCCATCAGGGCCGAGAGGGGGATCTCGGGCATACAGGTTGGAGTGAGGCGTCACGTCATTGGCCTGTACGCGGATGACGTGATCATTGCCTGCACAGACCCTGGAACATCGCTCCCAATCATTATCAGGGCCTTGGATGCCTTTTCGGAGGTCTCGTACTATAAATTGAACTTGAGTAAGTCTACGGCACTGCCCCTCAATCTCACGCAGCTGGAGTTTGGAGATCTCTCCGGTCGGTTTGCATTTCAATGGGCTCCAGAGGGTATCCAGTACCTGGGTATCATACTGTGCCCATCTCAGAAGTTAGCACAGGCTAATCTCTCAGCCCTGATTACGTCCCTGCGGGGATCTATGAACTCCAGCACACAGCCCCTGCTATCATGGATGGCCAGGATACAGGCGGTCAGGATGCTTTGGTTCCCAAGGCTTCTGTACCTGTTCCGCTGTGTCCCGGTTGCATACCCGAAGTCCCTTCTTACTCAACTCCAAAACCTCCTTGACAGATTTGTGTGGGCAGCGGGTCGTCCGAGGATTAATCGAAAAACACTGCACAGGAATCTACGGGGGGGCGGAATGGGAGTCCCAGACGTTATTTCATACTGGAAAGCGGCCTCCTTGGAGGCGGTCAGAGACTTATGCAGAACTTCATCCTCATCGGGATGGACACAACTAGAGTTGGACTTCGCACCGGGAGCCTCACCTGGTAAGACTATTTGGGGAACGTCACTGGGTCCAACGGAGAAATCCCACCCATTGGGCACTGTCCGAAACCTTTTGTCAGAATGGGGTAAGGTCCCTAAGACCTGGACTAAGTTCCCACCGGAGAGGATCCCCTTGTCGGCACTACAAGTTCACATTCCCACGTTAAATATTGCCTTGTTGCAGAAATTGGGCATCACTTTTCTGGCAGATCTGTTGAAGGGGCCTGAGCTAATCTCCTTTGCAGAGCTCACCCGTAACAACCCCGAACGAAGAGACATGTTCCTGCAGTACTCTCAGGTCCGTCATTTTTTGGAGTCTGCGGACTGCTGGCACGATTTAAAACCCACCGCCCCCTCACCCTTCCAGCACTTCCTCTTCTCGGAGAACCCGAAACCCAAGGGCCTCTCGATTATATACGAGGGTCTTCTGGAGTTGTCCTCTCCCGGCCGTCCTTCTTACGTCACCGCTTGGGAGAAGGACCTGTCCTTTGAGGCAGAGGAGGAGGAGTGGGAGGGAGCAATTTGCTGCGTCTCTCGAGCAACTAGGTGTATCAATCACCTGGAATCCCTCAAAAAAATTCATCTCCGATGGTACACCCCTCCCACAAGTTTGGCGAGATTTGGAAGCGGTAACTCCCCACTTTGCTGGAGACTCTGCGGCCAAAAAGGAGACCTCGCACATATGTGGTGGCTATGCCCTCAAATAGCCCAATTTTGGACTTTAGTAGCCAGCCTGATTGAAGTGACCACGGAGATGAAGTTTCCCCTACTACCGCAGCTTGCGGTCCTGCACATTGGGGCAGAGATCCTTCCACCAATCCCCCGCCACATGATCTCGTACATTTTAATAGCGGCTAGACTTTGCATTGCCGCTTCCTGGAAGTCCCCGGCTCCTCCCACGATGTCAGATCTCACGAAGAGACTGAATGGAATATTTGCACATGAATTCCATCTAGCATTGGATGCCCCCACGAGGCGGTATGTGGTTGAGGCTTGGGACCTTTGGGCAATTCACCCTCTTGCAGATAAACCCCCTCCTTGACAAGTCTCAGGAGGTATTATTTTCTATTCTCTATTCTCTATTTTCTCCTTTCTCTCTTCTCTTGCTTCTTTTTCTCCAGCCTTCCTCTTCCCCCTCTCATTATCCTCACTTGTTCAGGACCTCTCTATCCCCGCTCCTGCGGACACCTTCCTCCTGGTTTTTCTCTGTTACTCCTCCCCTCCTCTGTCTCCCATTCCCTTTTGTATCATGACTCTCTTATATTCTATCTCCCTCCCCCCTCCTCACCTCGTCCCCCAAAGGGGGGTTTCAGGTCAAGCTTATACCGTACGACCTGGACAAATCGTGGTACTCAACCTTGTCGGCAACGAATATAGGAAGAAGAACACTCTCAACTTCGCCTTCACATAAAGGACAATGTTATTCAGTCATGAGATGAATGGATGTCGTCTTATATAAATACATACTCCTTTGAACTTTTTAAGGGTTTTGCAGTATCACGAGTTGTATTGGAGGTTTGCTCTGAGTACTATCCCTTGAACCCTTGTTCTACTTCCTCTCTCCACACCCCTACCACCCCCTCTTATTCCACCCTCTGGATGAGGTAAAAATCCAATGTTTATTGTCACTGTAGCAAATATTGTATGTGTTTTTTGGGCCGACGGGGAATTCCCTTCAGGCCAATAATATGTTGTCTCATTGTTCTTGTTTTATGGTTCAAAATAATAAAATATTTTGAAGACTAAACTGGGCAAGTCTGTGAGGGGAGAGATACCAGTCCAGCTGGAGTTTTTTAGCTTGTTCAGTATGGTTAATACAAGCCGAGAATAAGGACGCATGGACAGATGCTCGACGCCACTGCTCTAGTGAAGCCGTGAAAGATAATCTTTTTTCCCAGTTAAGCATGTATGGGAGTTTAATGTCACTTTTTTGGTGTATAAGAGCTCTATATAAAATGGCCACTCCATGAGTACCAACAGCCTTTGCTTTAAAGTAACGTTGAAGAGCATCATCCAGAGCAGTAGCTTCATAATGTGGTAGTGATATAGAATTAAGAAAATGTCTGAGTTGTAAGTAGGTGTTTCTCGGGAGTTCAAACCTACGTGTCAAATCTTCAAACGATCGTACCCCATGATCATCCATGATTTGGCCCAAAACTTTAACTCCCCTCGACCTCCACGATGTGAGAGAGTGTCCACCAAGAGTTCCATTGCTGCCAAGGAGATACATCTATACAGAAAAGGAAGACAGTCTCTGCTCAACCCAGACCACACCCGGAGGAGAGCCACCATGGATCTCAGACAGGACGGCTCCTGCCAATATTTGAGAAGATTCACCTCTAAGAGGAGTCTAGTAGAACCACCTGGAGCTAACGACTGCTCTATCTGTAACCATAAAGGGCTCCCAGCATCTAGCCACCAACTCTGAGCTGCCGACAAATGAATTGCGTTGTAATAGGCGGTTATGTCAGGGATTCCCATGCCCCCCATACCCACCGAGTGTGTCAGGATTTTGTAGCTTATACACGGGGGTTTATTGTTCCAGACAAAACGTCCCAGAATAGCTTGTATGAGGTTAAGCGTTTTCTTCGGAAATGGGTGGGGCAAACAGCGGAGGAGATACAGAATCTTGGGCAGATAGATAATTTTTACCAGTTGTATCCTAGCCACCCACGATAAAAACAGAGGAGCATGCGAGTCCAATCCCATTTTAATGTTTTTAATCAAAATGTCGCAGTTGGAGTGAACTATTTTGGACGTATGGGTGATATTAATGCCCAGGTAGGGTATACCAGCCGGGGACCAGACAAAAGGGAATTTGGTTTGGATTTCTAACTGTTGAGAGGGAGGGACATTTATCGGAAAAAGAAGAGATTTTGAGGGATTTAATTTGTAATAGGAGGCCTCCGAAAATTCCGTGAGGATCTCCATAATCTTTGGGATGGTTGAAGTGATATCTGTGCAGATAAAGATCACATCATCAGCATAGAGTCCGATTTTGTGTTGGATTTCCCCTACTTTCAATCCCCTGACAGCAGGATCAGTTCTTATGATCACTGCCAGCGGCTCCATCATAAGTGCAAATATGAGAGGGGAGAGAGGACACCCCTGTCGTGTGCCATTAGATTCCAAAAGATGTGGATATGAAACCAGAAGTGCAGACTCTAGCATTGGGTTACGAGTACAGGGCTAATATCGAGTTTTTGATATCTCCTACAAGACCAAATCGGTCAAGCACAGCTTCCAAGTATCCCCAGTGCACCCTATCAAACGCTTTCTCTGCGTCTAGGGACACGAGTGCACTGGGGGAAGAGGACCTCTCCAAGAGCTCCAAAAGATTTACCACTCTTCTGGTGCTATCTGCAGCCTGCCGTCCGGGGATAAAGCCCACTTGCTCCAGGCCGATAATAGATGGAAGCACCTGCATTAGCCTTGTGGCTAGAATTGTGTACACGGCATATTCTTAATCCAACTGGGGAGTCCACTGTCAAACCTAAGATATCTGTTGACATCAACTGTTTTAAAGTGTGTTGATGTGGACACCCTCCCCAAATCTTCCAGCCTTATAATAATGTCAACAAACTGGATGGAGGTGGTGGATAAGGATACCTCAAAGCTTAGACCCCATGTATTACTATTAAGTTCTTCAACAAAATGTAATACCGTGACCTCAGGGCTACTCCAGATAATGAAGAGGTCATCTATAAATTGGCAGTAAAATTTGATATGACCTTTGGCCAGGGGGAACAATCAGGACGGACGTATCTTGTTTTTATTGTCTAATTTCTGTCAGTATTTTAATTACCTCAGTTGTTTGTCAAACCATGGGCTATACAAAGGGTTAAATTACATCATTAATTATTTGCTATTTAATTGGTCAATGTCCCTATATAATGTCACTCCCCCCCATTGGTCTGTAAGCCCCAGCTGAGGAAGACAGTAGGTCGAGGTCGAAATGCGTAGTGAGTGAATAATTAATAAACAGGTTTGTAAAGTCCTCCCTTGAGAGTCTCCATGTCTGCTAGCGCTCCAAACAGACAACTTCTTCCATTCCAAAATTCATTGTTCCCAGTTGTGGGATTGTGGCTGGAGTGGCTGGGAGCTGTCAGTGAGCTCTCTCCAGCCATCCAGGACCAGCTGGTACGTCATCGGATGATGCGGGCATCAGGAGACTAGCGACCCCATACCACGTGACCAAATAAGGAAGCGGTGACGGAGAAGCGATCCGCAGCAGCCCCACAGGTCTTCGCTATCACATCAGTACCCGGGGTGTGCAAGGGTGCACAACCCAATAAGGTGAGTGGCCAACCCCTCATTTCACAACAGATTCCTCACTAGGCCACCGGATACTTTTCATGAATGCGCCTCTCCTTTCCTTTCTTACATGGTTTGCATACCGGTCACAATTCTCTGTCGCTCCTCTCTGAACTTGCTTCAGTTTTCTTATGTCTTTTTTTAAAATGTGGCGCCCACAGTATTACAAATGAGGTCTGACCAAAGAGGAGTACAAGGCAATAATTACTTTACGTGAACTAGACTGTATGCTTCTGTTAAAACATCCAAGAACTGTTTGCCATTTTTGCTGCTGCATAACACTGTTGACTGATGTTCAGTCTGATTTATTAGTATACCCATCTTTTTCGAAATGCAGTCGCTTATTCCTATTCTGTATATACTTTTTCATTTTTCTTGCCCAGATGTAGGACTTTGCATTTTCCCTGTTAAAAACTATTCTGTTAGTTTCTACCCACTGGTCTATTTTGTTTAGATCTTTTTGAATCCCCTCTTCTCTAGTATTAGCCATCCCTCCTAGCTTTGTGTCATCAACAAATTTAATCAATTTACCATCAATTCTTTCATCTAAATCGTTGATAAAAATGTTGACTAACACAAGCCAAGGATAGAACCCTGTTCTACCTCACTTGAGATATTATTCCATCTGGATGTGCAGCCATTTATGACAACTCTTTGGATCCAATCAGTAAGGCCCCTTTAAAGGTACCGTCACACGGGGAGATATCGCTGGCGATGTTGCCGGCAACTGAGGGGCGTGGTCAGGTTGCGGCGACATCGCCGGCGAATTGCCGCGTGTGACAGGGCGATAATCAGGCGATGAATCGCCTGAGTCACATCGCCAGGTTTCCCAACAATGTTGGGAAACCTGGCGATGTTGCTCAGGCGATTCTGCCTGATCGCCCTGTGTAACGCGGCAACCCGCAATGTTACGGGCGATTCCGCCTATCTACAACATTGCGGGTTAACGCTTGCTGGGTTGCTGGGCGACCCAGCGAGCGATAGCCGCGGCAACTAGCCGGCGACATCGCCGGTAAGTTGCTCAGTGTGACAGCTCACCGGCGATGTTGTCAGGGATGCGCGCTCCCGCGATCCCCGGCAACATCGCCGGCGATATGTCCCTGTGTGACGGTACCTTAACATCAGCGTTTTTTGCTGATTGCGGCAGACCCAGCAGACTAACGGCATCTGCCGCCTAACGGTCGCACTTGCAGCAAGCCCCATGCATTATCTACTGCTGCAACTGTTGCAAGTGCCGGATCGCGGCAATACAATTGCTGCACCTGCTACAAGCCCCATAGACAATGTATGGGGCTTGCTGCAGGTGTGCCGCAAGTGCGATAGTTAGGCGGCAGATGCGGTAAATCTGCCAGATCTGCCGCAATCAGCGAAAACCGCTGATGTGAAAGGGGCCTCAGCCAGTTATGAATACACATAACAGTTGCCTTGTCCATTTCATAATTGGTCATTTTTTTTCAATAAGGATGGTATGAGATATTTTGTAAAATGCTTTGCTGATGTCAAAATATACTATATCTACTACATTTCCCTGATCAACTCAATCTTCTCAGCCAGGTACTTGCTAACATGTTTAATCATTTGTGCAAAGATCTTTCCTGGTCTAGAAGTCAGGCTCACAGGCCTGTAGTTCCCTGGGTCCACCTTCTTCCCCTTTTTGAAGATGGAGGACTGGAGAAGAGCAAATGTTGCCCCAAGACTTCTCTTGTTCTAAAAGAATTTTAAAAGATTCTGGAGAGGTTCAAACATTTTCTCTGCCATCTACGTCTGTACCCCGAGGTGTAATTTCCCTGAACCTGGAGGCTTAAATTCATGTTAGCTAAGTATTACCTCACCATCTCTTTGTTTATAGATAGAAGAATCTAGACAATTCCTTTAAAAGAACAGTGAAAATCAGAAGATGTTATTTAATTTCAGAGAGAAAACCGAAGCAAAATAGGAATTTAAAAGTTTGGCCTTCTCAAAATCATTTTTTACCACTTCACCATTTTCATCCTGAAAAAAATCCTATCTTTGGTGCAAACCAGGCAGGATTATACAGAGCTCATGAATATAGAGGATTACATGGCAGCAGGTTTACAAGTTTGGCTGGTTTTACACTGTAGTTTTTTGCCTGATCAGGTTCCATCTGGTTTGTGTGCCAAAACCAGGAGTGAAACTTGCAGAGAAAAACTATAATTGAAAGATTGACACCTGTTCTGAGTTTCGGAGACACTCCTGGTTTTGGCACACAGATGGAACCTGATCAGGAAAAAAACTGCAGTGTGAAACCCGCCTTCCCTAATGGCTATTGCCTGCTGATAAAACAGTGATTCTGTTGGTACCTTCACACGCCGCAATATCGGCTAGCGATATGAGGCGATCTAACGTGAGCGTGCACGTTTTTCATGCTCGCCTCAGATCGCCGATGGCGGTATTACACGCCGCAATCTCGCCCTGAAATAAAGGCGATGTGTCGCCCCGGAAATTGCCTCACCCACAGCGGAATCAATCCGGTCGAATTCCCTCGCCGCTTCACACGCCTCAATTCCAAAGGCAATGTGGGCGTACAGGTTCAGTGGTGCGAGGAGATAGGCGTGCCTCAGTGGTTTACACCGCGCCCCGTACGCGCTCATTGGACAACGCAACAGCGTTACGATTGGTCAACCTGCTCTGGAAGGCTGGCTAATACATGACGCAATTGAAGATGTGTGTGTTGCTGAACAGACAGCTCTTCAAATATGGCGCCCTGTCAACTGTCAGCCAATGGGAACACAGTAGCCAACACCAATCATCACAGACGGGGCGTAGACTACAGAACGGTTGAGGCACGCCTACAGGAAATCCTAGGCAACGCTGTTTCCATCACTATCACCCATTCACATGCCACAACACAGAAACATCACCTTCATGATTGAGGCTGATTTCAGAGCAGTGCTCAGGAATCAGGCAACAAGCGATTTATCGCCGCAAAATATCTCAATCACACGCCGCAACTGTGAGGCAACTTCACAGCGAGTGCTCCGGGGCGACATATCGCCTTTAGGATTCCCAGGCAAGATTGTGGCGTGTGAAGGTACCATATCAGAAGTACAGTTTGCAACCCAGTACGTGACATTGCAGGAATCAGGGTCTCTATTGGGTCATTCCATGTCAAGTGAACCAATTATTAACCTCTATATTTTTAATTCTTTTGAGATTTTGTTATTTGATAATAGCATGTCAGACAATGCAAAATGTGAAGAGAAAATTTTTTTAAAAAATTTATTTTTTTTAAAAATGATTTTCAAAGTTCGGAAAAAGTGTGAATTTCGCTGTTGCCTGCCTTTACGTTTCTCCTCATAACTCAGGCTAGGAATAAGATAGAGAGACAAAATAAACACGATTCTACTCAGAACTATACAGGCTTTCACCAGATATGTCAAAAGAGGATCTTTGTTAATATTTTACCCATGTGATCGCAAGCGCAAAACTTTAAAACGCATTTCCGAAAAATCGGCGCGCTTTAAATATTTCAAAAACTGCCCATGTGTCTGCTTTGCTCTTAGCCACATCTGTACCAAATTTCAAGTTGGGGTCTTGATGGGATGATATTTTAAAATATTTTACTATTAATAGCGTCAATGGGTCATTCCATATCAAGTGATCTAAATATGAATATTTTTTTTTACCTGGCGTCTGTAGATTTTTTAATTTTTTTTTTCCTTTATGAAGTACTACTTTAGTTAATTACAAATTAAAAGTTTAGAATTTTTTTCTTCATCAGTGAATTTTTTACAGATTTTTAAAGTTTAAAAAAAAGGGTGAATTTTGGCCTGGTATGATTTTACATTTTTTTATCTCGGGCTAGAAATAAGATAGAGAAACAAAATAAACACTATTCTTCTCAGAACTGTCCAGGCTTTCACCAGATATGTCACAAGAGTATATTTGTTAATTTTAATTTTTTACCCATGCAAACGAAACATTTTGAAACGCATTTCCGAAATAACGTTTTAATAAAAATTTTCCAAAACTGCCCATGTGTCTTTTATGCTCTTAGCCACATCTGTACCAAATTTCAAGTTGGGATCGCGATGGGATCATATTTTAAAATATTTAACTATTATAGTGTCAATTCAAAAATCACCAACAACACAATCAGTCATTTTTTCACAATTGCCCGTCAATAGTTTGAATTTGATATAAAGAAACATAGTCTTGTAACATCTCAAATGAAAGCTGTTACCGTTCTGAGTAAAAGATGCCTCTCCCACTTCATTATCTTATTTCTAGCCTGAGAAAAAAAAAATGTAAAGACGTCAGGTAAAAAAAAATATTCATATTTAGATCACTTGATATGGAATGACCCATTGACGCTATTAATAGTAAAATATTTTAAAATATGATCCCATCAAGACCCCAACTTGAAATTTGGTACAGATGTGGCTAAGAGCATAGCAGACACATGGGCAGTTTTTGAAATATTTAAAGCGCGCCGATTTTTCGGAAATGCGTTTTAAAGTTTTGCGCTTGCGATCACTTGGGTAAAATATTAACAAAGATCCTCTTGTGACATATCTGGTGAAAGCCTGGACAGTTCTGAGTAGATTGGTGTTTATTTTGTTTCTCTATCTCTATTTCTAGCCCGAGATATGATAGAAAATGTAAAGCCATACCAGGCCAAAATTCACACTTTTTTAAAACTTTAAAAATCTGTAAAAAATTAACTGATAAAGAAAAAAATTCAAAACTTTTTTTTTGTAATTACGGTAACTAAAGTTGTTCTTCATATAGAAAAAAAATTAAAAAAATCTGAGGACGTCAGGGAAAAAAAATATTCATTTTTGGATCACTTGACATGGAATGACCCTATTTGTACATTATGCTGTTCTCAGATTAGTTGGTAAAAACCTGGTGAGTGTTTCCTTTTAATAGTCTTTGAAAATTTTATTAATATTTTATTATTTTCTTTTCGCAGGTTTGGAGACTAGTAACCAGTTTTCTATTCATTGGACACCTGGGTTTCGCTTTTCTTTTCAAAATGTTTTTTACGTATCCTCAAAAAGTACTAGAAAGGACTTACCTTCTAAATATGGACACACAAATATTTGTCACTTCCTTTAATAATGTGACAATATAAAAGACATTGGTTGTTATATTAGTTTCCTTTACAGATATTTCTTCTATCCAGGTACAGATATTGCAAAATGTTGGAAGAAACGTCCTTTAGGGGACGCACCGCAGATTTTGTATTCATGTTTCTCTTTGGAGGACTCATCATTACAGTATCCTTTTCTTATTTTAAATTGACAGTTTTTAAAATAATTCCTATCCATAAAATGTCCACATATTAACAGATAAAAGGAAAAGTCAGTACTCATATGCTGTATGGCGACCCAAGTTTTGGTTTAGTAGAAAAGCTTGTGATGAGGTTGTGCTGCTATAATAGCACTGTGTAGCCCAGTTTTAGAAAAGTTTAAAATATAAAACCATGTTTACAGGATACCTTTTTTTTGTGCAATTTTCCAAAAACACAGTAAATATTGCAAGGTTACAGAACTGAAAGAAAAAAAAAAAAAGCTTCGAGATCACATCCTGTTGACACAGCCTTTTACAATGTCATTATTGCACCATGACAGTGACACCATGAAGAAAAGGAGATTTTTGTGTACTCACCGTAAAATCCTTTTCTCTTAGCCTCTAATTGGGGGACACAGACCGTGGGTGTTATGCTGCTGTCCACTAGGAGGCGACACTAAGCAGAATCTGCAAAAGAGTTACAGTGGATCCTCCTCTGCAGCATTACACCCCTTGAACAGGAAGTGCTTCTCCAGTTTTGTGCTAAAGCAGTAGGAGAGTTAACAGATAATAACAGAGACACAGGAAGTCTACACAGGCAACCTGTGTAAACAAATATAGTTAGCAGAGTAATACTAGTACCACAAGGCCTGAAACTAAGCAGGCGCATGTGGAAAACAGTGAAGAGTTAACGAAGCATAATCGTGTAACAAGGCCTGTAACTAAACAGGCTCCCAGTACTACAAGGCCTGGAGCTAAACAGGCACAAGTTTAAACAGACAACAGTTAACAGAGAGATAATAGGCTAACGTGTAAACATGTTAACCATGTAACAGCTGATAAGCTATGAGAACTGTAGAAAAGGCCCACAAGGGCAATAGGGTGGGTGCTGTGTCCCCCAATTAGAGGCTAAGAGAAAAGGATTTTACGGTGAGTACACAAAAATCTCCTTTTCTCCTTCGCCTCATTGGGGGACACAGACCGTGGGACGTCCCAAAGCAGTCCCTGGGTGGGGAAAGAACAATGGAACTAGGGACACTGAGCATGGTCAGTGAAGAACTATGCACCGACAGGCAGGCTGCTGCCGCCTGGAGGGCATGGATACCCGGACCTGCGTTTGTCGAGGGCTGAGTGCAAGCACTATATTGGCTTGGGTATGGGTGTAGGCTGACCTTTTGGCTGCCTATACACTGGTTGCGCCGATACTGCTCACCGAACTGTCCAGGAGGCTTCCACGGTCGCAGTAGAATGTGCCGTGACCTTCACGAAGGAATGAGTTTTCGAAAGTATAAGCGTCTTGGATGGTTAGAGGAATCCACCTGGTTAGGTGAGCTTTAGAGGCTGACGTGTCTTTATGTCTGCCCATTGGAAGAAGGATAAAGGAGAATCCGACCTCTTAGAAGGGCACCGTCCTGGATACCTAGACGTGTAGGTCCCTGACAAGGTCCCGCATACGTAGATCCTCCGCGACTGGACGGACTGGAGTCGGGCGCGGCGATGGCAGAGAGATTTCTTCATGTAGGTGGAAGGAGTAAACCTACCATAGAAGAAGAATGGAACCAGCCATAGGACAATCTTGTCCAGATGGAAGACTAGAAAAAAATTAATTACATGAGACCGCTGCAAGTACCGATACTTCTGCAGAGACAAAGAAATGCCACCGAGCCATACTACTATTTGGATGAGGATGCTTAAGGTAACATCCCATTGAGGCTGAAGAGGTGGTTCTTGTAGTGCCGTGAGGACCAAGTTCAGGTCCCCACGGGTGTAGTCTTGTGGTATGGAGACCCTAAATAGCATACCCTCCGAAGGAAGGATTTCATAGACATCTGGTGGCAAGACATGTTTGTAAGCGGGTGAAAAAACAGCTGAAAAAACAGCTGAAAAAAAAAAAACCTGCTGTGTAAGAGACCCTAAGGACAGACCTGAGTCTAGGTCTGAGTGGAAGAAACGGAGAGTCCCTGGCATGAAGTAGGGCCAAGGGAAATTACCTCTAGAGGTGCCCCAAGCAAAAAAAAAAAAAAAACAAACAATTACACATGTGTGATGGGATATCGCTGATAAGGCTGGTGTCCTCTCTGTGTCATTACAATATCCTGAGAAAAAAACCTCTTGGGTTAAATTCTAGGTCTCAAAGGCTACACCATTAACCTCGGATGTGAGGAATTCTGAGAGAGAACTGGCCGTGATCGAGCAGGTCTGGACTGTCTGTGAGACGTCCTAGTACTGCTGCTATAATGCGGACGAGTCTACGCACCAAGCGCGTGTGGGTCAGTCCGAGACCGCGGAGACGATCCCGCGACATTCTCGTTTGATATTCCAGACTATCCGTTAGTGGAGAAAGAATATAGGAGAGACGAATACCGGTCCAGGCTTGGACTAGTGCGCCTGTGCCACTGACTGTGGATCCTGATACCAGACCAGGAAGGCCGGGACCGTGGCATAGAGGCGTGACTCCTTCAGGTCCATATCTGTGGATTCCTGGCGTTGGCGTTTCGACGGAGGACTTCTAGATGAAGGGGCGGTCCTGAGTCCATCCTTTGGTGGATTAGGAAAACCGCCTCCCAGATGTGCACACGTGGTATGAGAACGGCTGGCAGTACAGTGTTCCCAGGATTCCACCTAGTGAAGGATGTGGCGAACTTGTCATCGCTTAGAGACTGCGGGTTCCACCCTGGTGGTTGACATATGCTACGCTGTGGCATTGTCTGACTGTATCCTGACATGTTCGAATGCCAGAAGGTGACTGAAAGATTTCAGTAGTAGAGATACTGCACGAATGTTCGCAGATTGAGGGGCATCTTCGAGACAGGGCAAGACTACCGCCATGTGCATTGTGATGGGGGCACATCACACCCCATCCTGTTCTCGTGCAACGCCTGAGCATGGATACTAGCAAAGGCCGGCGAGACAGCTGAGCCAATGAAACTGACTCCCAAGCTGCCACTATGCAGTCTAGGACTCTTATGGGAGTTGTGAAGGATTGAGGAGACCTCTGACGGAGGCTGCGGATTCCAAGACGAAGAATCAGTGATTTGTCTAGGGAAATTGACTAGAGCTGTGGATGTGTTGCATCTAAAAAAAAAGGCCGCTTTGTTCATGCGATGCTGTGCGTTCAATATGGCTGAGACGCCATACGTGATGCTGTAGCATGTGGCCGTTAGGAGTACGCAGTGGAGCTGGGATTCCTGGAATGTGTGTGCTGTGCAGCAGCATGTGCTTTGGAATTGCGGTAGACCTCGGAGTTGATCCCACCGAGTCTTCTTAATAAGCACAGTGCGAATGCCACTGTGATCGCAGTCCTTTAAAGTCATGCATTGATAAAAAAGTCATCCAGATATAGGAGACTGTTGAAATGCAGTATGGACATAGCCAACTTCAGGCTGGGAAAAAGCATTGTATTCTTTTCGCTTCAGTCCTTTTCAGCCTCGCCCCACCCCCTGTGCTGACGCTTCGGAAACTCCGACGTCAGGCGGGCGGTAAGCCAGCGAGTCACAGCTAGGCCAAAGCCTCGCGTAAAAACGCGGGGCCCGGGAATGGCAGAGACCCGGCGCGAAGCTCCGGAAGGAGCCGGAAGTCAGGAGCGGCGCTGGCCGAAACCGGAGGCTGCGCCCACAATAGGTCAGTTGCCGGTGACCTGCGCTGCACACCGCGAGCGCTATACCACAGTGAGAATTCCCTTTTTCGGCTCCTGAGTCGAGAAGGGACAGATTGCCTGGAATCAGGTTCGGGTCACGGTCAGACGGGGTCCAGAAGGGCCCATCCATTGGGTTAATGTGGTCGGGGGTCTGTGAGGTCCTGCTTTGAAGCGGGCTGTGCAGAGTGCTCGCACGTGTCATCTCAACCTAAATACCTAATATAGGTATAGTGAGGAGATTGTCAACAGGGCTCGCATTCCACGTACTGCGACCCAGGAGTTTCGTCTTTGTAGTCTGTTGACGGAGGCCAGCCAGGCCTTGTGCCGTCGCAGCCTCAACCCGAGTCCCCAACAGTGTGGAGTCGAGGAAGGAGAATGGCATATAGCAATCTCGGCTACGACCCAGCGCCTCCAACAGTGGGGAGCTGAGGACGGAGTATGCTATGGGTCTCAGCTTCCAGAGACCCGTAGCTAAAGTACCTGTGCAGGTGCGGATCACAGTGTTTCATCCTGCGTCTTGTGAGACTTGACTGTCATCACCGCCAACCAGAGCTCCAGCTGTGGATTTGGAGAGGATTGGCGAACGGTCCTGGGACCCTTGCAGTTGTCAGGTAACTGTAGGTTACATCAACTTCAACTGGGCTCTTCAACACTGGAGGGCCGAGGAAGGAACCTGCGAGTTAAACTCGTAATGCCACCACCAAGTAGTTTTTTCAACTGTGTGTAGGCCTAGAGTTGGATACCAGGGGATCCATTTGAGGCAGTAGCCCATTGATGGTTGCCAAGCTTTTTCTTAGGAAACTGCAGCAGGGAGGAAGCACCTCTGAGTGCCCTGAGAGTTGCAGTAAGGAGGGAGCGCCGCTGCGTTCCTTAACGCTGGGCCCCAGCTGCAAGGTATGTGTCTTGAGGGTTGCAGCAGAGGAGAGGCACTGCTGAACCCATTAGGCACCGACTACTTGATAGATGCAGCAGGGGGGTAAGTGGGGCCTGCCAAGCTCCAGATCCTGGCACCTGCTGCTGTCATCATGTAATGGCCACTGAGGGCACCTGGCGTCAGCTGTACTGTGCGGAGCTGTCGCAGGGGAGGAAGTATGTAGTCGAAGACCACAGAGCCCCTGGCTATCATGTGCAGCAGGGGAGAAGCGTGTGGAGCAGCAGCAGGGAGGGAGCCCTGCTCGGATCCACTTTGCATAATGAAAACTTTACATTATATATAAGCGTCAGCCCACTGAGCCATCTCATGTTTTGTAATGGCAGCCACTGCTCGTGTGGGGGCTTAAGCAATAAAAGTTGAGAATACAAATGAGGAGCGAGGGCCCTGTTCAGAAGAGCTGACAATCTGAGGAAACAATAATGCTAATACCAGTCTTTACTGCTTCACTAGATACATACAAAGGTGTAGAATAAGCTTCTCACTGTACAGGGGAGGTTCAGTATTCATGACAGGGTGTAGCAGAGGATTATTGTAAAAAAGAGCCGTTTTGTGAGCCGAAAGAGCCGGCTCTTTTTAGTGAACTGAGCCGAAAGAGCCGGCTCATCCAAAAGAGCCGGACTGCCCATCACTAGAGTGCCCTAGTCACAGCCCAGGGCTTGTATGGGCAGAGGGGGGCGGGACTCTGACAACAAAAGGCGCGCATGAAATCTCGCAATGAGCGAGAGGCGCCAGAAATAGCCGTCCTGCCCCCTGTGCAGCTCCAGTCCGCCCCCTCCATGACGCTGTCCGCGTCATTCTCGTCATCCAGGAGGCACGCCGGGGGCGGGAAAAGAGGCGGCGGCTGCGCGCTAGGCCGAAGCCGCGGCCTCAAGTAAAAATAGAGGCCGCAAATGATGGCAGGCCGGCGCGGTCCGGGACCGGAGCGGATCTGGACCCGGCCGAGCCCTAGGGGCTGTGGGCACATGATCGCTGGCACACAGCAGCCCCCCCATCAGGAGAACCCAGAGGACTGGGTCTCCTGGAGTAAAGGAGAGGGTGGCAGCCCCCATCAGGAGAACTGGGTCTCCTTGAGTCCAGGTACTGTGCTGGTTCTGTAAGGAGCCCAGAAAACTGTTGTTCTTGCTCACAGTATGGGCCCCTTCAGGAGAGAGCAGCGAAGGCTGATCTCCTGGAGTGAGGGAAGAGATGCTGCAGCAGGGTGGCAGCTCCCATCAGGAGAGCCCAGGGGGACTGGGTCTCCTGGTCTTAGAAAACCCAGGGTAGGCCGTGGCAGAAATGGCCTGGGGTGTCCATCAGAGGTACTCAGCCAGGCTGAGGCTTCTGGAGTGTGCTGCGGTAGATGCAGTGTCCCCGGCCCCTTCAGGAGCATGCAGCAGAGCTGGGGTTCCTGGTGCTGCAGAGTTGAATGCTGCGGCCCGTGTTCATCAGAAGCACTCAGCGAGCTGAGGCATCTGAATAGTGACTTTGCAGCCGGCTTGTGCCCTACCTGCGGTGTCTCAACCTAAAAACCCCAGGGGGGTGATTAGGGAGGGATGCTGCCGTCCACCTAGGGAGGGATGCTGCCGTCCACCTTCAGAGGGCTCCAGTGCAGGCTCGACCTCAACCCAGGGTCCCCAACAGTGGGGAACTGGAGAAGGAGGACCCTCGTCTCAACCTCAACTGGGCACCCCCAACAGTGGTGGGCCGAGGAGGGAGCGGCATGTGGGGGGAAAATGTCGACCTCAACCAGGCTCCCCCAACAGTGGGGGGCCGAGGAGGGACCATGCCGGGAGTCTCGTCAGAGACCCACTTTTCTTCTTCTTGAAGAAAAAGGTTCAAAACGGAAGTGCCTCCTAGACACTAAGCAAAAACTGGAGAAGCACTTCCTGTTCAAGGGGTGTAATGCTGCAGAGGAGGATCCACTGTAACTCTTTTGCAGATTCTGCTTAGTGTCGCCTCCTAGTGGACAGCAGCATAACACCCACGGTCTGTGTCCCCCAATGAGGCGAAGGAGAAAAGCCATATTTTCAATATTACCGTATTCATCTTCTACATGCCAAGAAAAAAAGTTAATACATTTATGACCATTACAAGCCAAATAAATGCCAATGTTGTTATCACAAGTTGGCTGTATCCTTATAATTACTAAAATTTAGCTAGAAAACTTAAATTCAACTAAAAAGGTTACATTATTCCAGATATTTATCACTTCGAGATGTCAGAATTGATTTATAGGACTCTGATCCATTGATCAGTTAATCAGAATTCTGGATTGGAGTTCTGGTGAAGCTCACTACTTCCCAGCTTTCATGGATCTTTTGATTACCCGAACTTCATAGTCAGGACATTTGCTGGCCTCTTCAGCTGTCACAGTTGCTCCGTTTACATACCTGGAGTTCTGCAAATCGATCCCTGTATCTCTATCTATTACCTATCCACAGAGTAGTTGATGAATGTAGAATCTTTGGAGGATCTGAACCCACTGATCACCTAAATAAGGATCACAAATCCTTCACTTTGGGGCACAGTCCGTGCTATAGACCTTTGTGGTGACTACTACTCCTTTCAAATGCCTCTAGAACAAGTGGTCAGGGCCACCCTTGATCATACATTTCTCACCTATCCTTGAGACAGGTAATATATGTTTACAACAATAACATTTTACACCTCCTTCAGACCAGCCAGGTCCTGCCTAATGAGCCTCAGGGGTTAATAGCATACGGTGTTGTTTGTTTCCAAACAGTAAAGTCACCGACATCCATTGTAAGAATAAAAGACGGCACTCACCAGTTTCTCCACTCCCGTGCTGTCGCCTGCCGCCTCCACTCCCTCTCCCTGCACTGATGTGACCTTTGGGTTGAATAAACAAGAGCAGCTGCACTATTCAGTGAGTGCTGTCTTTTATTTCTTACATTGGATGTTGGTAATATATGTTTGTAGTGGTATAATATATTTTTTATTCTTAAATGGTCCTTTACTTCTGTATAGTATTCTGCAGGGAAGAGAATAAATGCCCTCAGCATATAAATCTTTTAGGCTGCTTTTGATTATGCAGGCTTATGTCAGCTGTCGATTTTTCTAAAGTGTTTTTGGTCTCCTGAACTTCTATTTTTTTTATGTACCAACACTGTAGCTATAAAAACAATTACAATGTAGCTATACATATACCATAATAAAAAATAAGTGATTTCTTTATAGAATTAATTCTAAATGTTCATGTCCAGTCCTAAACAAGAACCAGTTGTTTGGTCTTTTTGTCGATCTCGCCTTCTTGGGCCAGGCTTTTACGCTGATGCTGGTATACGTTTGGTGCCGCAAAAATCCTTCAGTTCAAATGAATCTTCTTGGCATTTGTAGACTTCCAGCCCCTTACCTGCCTTGGGTACTACTGAGCTTCTCTCTACTAGGGGAGAGTCCTTCCTTGTGGATGCACTAGGTAAGATATAAAGCCGCCAGGTCCTCATTTGGAATGTGTGCAGAGGTGGTCGTATGTGAAATGTTTTTTTTCTTTTGTTTCAGGCATTGCGGCAGGTCACATTTATTACTTTCTTGAGGATGTTTTCCCAAACCAACCAGGAGGAATAAAGCTTTTAGTCACTCCAAATATTCTGTAAGTATGAAGATGATGGGTTCTCACTTGACCAATTTGCTTATACACTATGCAGGCAGGAGTTCAGTTAATAGGAAGTTGAAGACATAACAGACAAAAGAATAATAAAAACCCTTTTCAGTATTACCAAAAGATAATGTTCCTTATATAAGAAAAAAATAATACACTGGAATCCATCCACCCCCACTCTAGCTCTGCCCCCAAGGATCAGAAGTGATACTGTCCAGACCTTCCATCATCCACCTACTGAGGCCACAGATTGGCTGATGTGTGAAGCAACTGGTGGTAGTTCGGCAATAATCACATTTCTGATCCAGCAGAAGACCATTGGAGCAATAGTGATGGGAATGATTCAATTAATAAGTAATACTTGTTTCTTTTTCTTTATACCCTGTAAACTTTACAAATGTAGTTTAGAGCCCCTTTAAATCATATGTTGTACTGGGTATCCCACTGTATAAAAACAAAATATGTGGCATGAAATCTAGAATGCATCAATAAGTGCATATTACAGAAAACGCTGGCATAAATAGAAGAGGATGATTTCTTCAGGGAAGTAGTACTCTCACCTGCTGGAAGAATTATTTACTCTTTTCAATGTATTACCATGAGCAGCTTTGTCTATGTGTCTTCTGCAGGAAACATATATTCGATGAGCCTAATGAGGATGCCAACTACAACCCTTTACCAGAAGATATTGGGAACCAATGGGTCAATGGCCAGCCACCTCACATTGACTGACATAACAGTATTAAACCAATATTTTCTGCATATGTGAAAATAAACAATTTTTCTACGCTAAGGACTTTTGCATCGAGTTACGGCGTACCATATCACGATCAGTTTTAAACACAAGGAAGATCAGTTCTTACCATTTCTTCTGAAATTATCTTTAAAAAAGAGAAAATACACCATATGTTTAACCGAACATTGATCTTACAATAATTGGATGAGGTACAAATTATAGATATACAATAACACTTGAGACTTGAACCAGAACAGACTTGCCTGGTTGGCACATATATAGGTAGGGGAGGTGGAGAGGCAATAAAAAAGGCAAAACTCTTGATGCAAAATATTGAGCATTATGTTTATTTAAAAAGTTCTCTACTAGTGCGTGATGCACCTATACAAATTAAAAATAGAACACAAAATAGCTTTACATATCACATACACAGGTATAAAGGAGGGCTTGGGACATCTGTCTCAGGTCTTCCGGTAGTCAGGTAGCACTAAAGCTTCACACTCTGTACATGGAAGGAAAGGCTGAGGGAGTCAAACTAGGCAGCATCCAGCTGCTTTGAAAGTGGAATGTGTGGGTTCCCTTCACCTTCTGATTTGGGCTCAACAGGTGCTAAGGTTACCCTCCTCTCCTCCACAATTCTTTAGTCTTAATTTTTTTTTTACATTTTTATCTTTTTTTTTAATGGTTACTTTATGTTTATTTATGGGGCGAGGTTCCATCTCCAGGATGTGAACCGCAAGATTCATCGGGAGGGGACTGTTTACCAGGCCGGTGCAGTGTTGGCAAGACGTCTCATACGCCTACAGGGAGGAAAAGAGAAGAGGGGCAAGGTAAATGTTAAGGAGGTTGTAGGTGTATTCTTAACACTAAGGCAGAGGATCAGGTTATGTTCACGGGGGATTTTAGTTTCACGCTGGCCACTTGAAAAACATCCGCCACCGCAAATTCCTCTAACACCCTTCCAGGCACACTCTTACCAAACCAACATAAAACCAAATACTGCACCCTGAAATGAACATTTATCCCTTAAAGAGCTGTGTTGATAAAAGTTGGGCTATAAAAAAATAAAAATAAATAAGAGCTGAGCGTAAAATAAAATCAAGACACCACTTCAAATCTTGAAAGGCCAACGTAGAGCCCATTGTATACGTCTGCATGCCTGTGGCAAATGTTAAAAACTTGGAGGATCATTCTGGTTTAGATCAAGTTGATGGGGAATTACATGTCTGTAGTCTCTCTGCCAAATTCTGGATAAACTATAGGAAAAATGATAATTGCCGATTGTTCATGTCAAGGCTTGGAAATTAGCCTTTTGTTCGACATAACTATAATGTGAAATCATGTTTGTATATTTTTTGCAAAAGTGGATTCAGTCCCAATCGAATCTGATATAGTTGTGTATTTTACCTCTATGACAAATCACAATAAGTGCTGATTGTTAAAATTAAAGAAAAAAAAGAAAGATATCTAGCCAGAACATATTTTCACACAGATGCAATCATCTGTAGGGGCATAGCAGCCACTAAAATTAATTTTTCATGGTTCTGACAATTATTCCACTAGATAAAGTGCCAAACTGAAAGCTCTCCTTGCCTGGGGCAGGTAAGGCATTAAAGTAGTGACTAAAATGTTAGTACATTAAATGTTAGTACATTCACAGGAATTTCAGTCTTATTTCCATGGAGCTTGTCTTCTTAACAAATTTTATATCCACAAATATGGTGGCAATCAACCATAAGCAGATACACTCTCTATAAAGGCACATCTTCTAGTTTATATAAGAATGTATTGCACAAAAATACTGGCACAAAACTAAAAGTCCTGTGCCTACAAGCACCGGGAAGGGCGACTACAATAATCTGAATGTCCTCAATTAGTAAAAACTAAGAATTAGGGGCTTACAAATACCTGGGGATGATAAAACCAGCAAGTGGGTTAATCATGCCATTCTGAGTTATGCCACAGATAATACTGTCCATAAGTCCCTTGCACTACAAGAAGGACAATGTAATGCAGGACTTCATAATGATATCTACTCTTAATTCTACAGATAAGTGTTGTCTAATGATCAACCTCAACAGGAAAGATCAAGGGACTCTAAACCTCTAAACCTTAGTCAAATCTGTCTGTCCAATGTACCATAATTAATTTGGACTTCTGCCAAGAGGCTCTCAAACCAGCGTGAGCCATCAAATCTGAAACTTAGCACATCACCTTCCACAAAAAAAAAAAAAAAAAAAAAAAAAAACATTAACACTGTCACTATACTGGAATACACAAAGTAAAAATACTAGTCTTAATACTGCACATAAGCACTTCATAAAAGGCACCACTTGTAAGATAGTGGTGATTCATGTTCCAGTAACCCAGCATGCACCAGTAGACGAATACTCTACAGGGACCAGCAGAAGTTAAAGGATTGGAGTCAAGCATTTCAAGCAGCAAAGCTATATCTAGAACGACATTTCACAAGCATATTTTTGGCACCAGTTTTAAGTATAATCTATTAATGCTAAAGAATGAAAGCCTGATCAACAGATACGAGAGAACATAAACCATTCTGTTACGGGCACTCCTAAGTTTTATAGATATGCTCTTGCTAGAGGAACCAGCAATATCCCATATATTGTAGGTACCACCAATGGAGTAATAAAAAAAAAAAGTTATATGAGGCAAGTGGGCGATTGACTATCTCAATGTGAGACAAAATATGCTTGAAGTTGGAAATTAATTATAAGTGCATTAAACTTCAGGGCAGAGTACCAGGTTTAAGGGTTAAACAATCACTTTTCTAGGGGGAATTGGGCACAGATGGTGCTACTAAGCTAATGGCGAGCACTGGGAGAAATGTCCAATCCCACCAGCTAAAGTCATATGAAATACCAACACGACACTTGCAAAGTGCGATAATGATTAAAACAGCAGCTCCACTGGCTGAAGCACGACAGCACAGACACGGATAGACACACATCACTTCATAGGCTGGTGCGCAAAAGCTGAAAAGTCTTCCTCGTGGACGCTCCAAGGAAGTGCCACACTGTTGTCTATATTCTACCCCGGCGAGAAGCCCGGAAGGAAAAGCGTATGAAACGACGGTGGCACCTGGTGTTCCTGTCCTGGTCACGGATCTTCTTTCCATTTCTGCGTCTGTAAGGGTCTCCAGAAGAGGACACCATTGGTCTGCATCACCTGTATTTCGGATGGCAATCTCCACTGTTGGCAAGGGGTTTTCACTGAAATAAGAGTGTTAAAATGTTAGGAGACTACTATGAAAAGGCAGAAGAGTCCATAACACTACAGTATGAAGTACATCACTAAAGCCAGAGAACCCTCCCCTTCAGGGACCCTTTATATATTTTAATCCACAAGAACAACTATACTATAATCTGATTTATGAAAACCCAGCATCTAAGTGCTTTCAGGCTGTGAACACATTATTGTATGCAGGTTTATCTCAGATTATAAGATCCATACCCCAATCCACAAAATGATGACCATGACTGCCTGCGTAACATTTCTTCCTTTCTATTGCATATTGATATACACTTAATGGTATTCTATTAGCAACTGTCATTTGAAGCACATAATGAGGAAATAATATTTATTCATTTATATAGCGCCATTATTTCCACAGCGCTTCACATACACCAGCAACTGGCTATACATATAAGGCCAGGTGTACACCAGCCGATCTGTTGCATTAAATGACAGTCAAACAACCGTATGCTTGCCAATAGCAATAGATTAAGAGCATGCTTACCCAGGCAGAACATATTTAAAGGGACTCAGCAGAGGAGGACTGTTCAAAACAAGCACAGGTGTTCTGTGTATAATGGCGGGGATAATTAACTACACCTCCCAACCTTCTTGTTTTCACTCTATCTACACCCTTCGCTTGGTCTATGATGTCAGAACCATCAGAGGGGGTGGAGATTGAAGAAAAACAAGTAAAGGAAAAATCTGCACTTAAATAATGATTCCCGCCATGATGCACAGACCGCATTTGCTTGGCTTGAACAGTCATTCTGTATCGACAGTCACTTTGACAATGCAAAGAAACATCACCAGTAGTTCGTTCTGTGCACAAATAGTCCTAGTTCTTGGCAGCACTATTGCAGGACAATCCAATGCCGAGGACAGCCAATCAAAAGTTCATTTCATCCTTTGAATAGGTATTTTAGTGATCATAGAAGAACATCCGTTTCACTATATTCTGCAATCATGTGTGGCAGGTCCACTAGGAGATTGACAATTTTTACTATATACAGCAATACAATAGTATTGCAGTATATAAAGCAGGCATTTGAATCACAGATTCAAATCCACCAACAAATAAGGGGAAAAAATAAAGTTACATTAAAAAAAAACTCACATCACAAATAAGGTAAATAAATGTATAAAAATAAAAATAAAAATCACCCTCTTTTTCGAGTTAGTTACACAAACTAAAGAAATATCTGATCAAGCTAGGAAACAAAACAAAAATTCCAAACCATAAAAATTTCTGTTTTGGGTTGACATGTTTCACTCCCCACAGTGCAACACAAAACTATAAATGACATACATAGGGTTAACAAACATAGCTGGATGAGCAAAAAACAAGCACCGATACGTCAAATAAAGTTAGAGGTTTCAGAAAATGGCCACACAAACCATGTTTTTCCCAAAGTTTTCAATATGTTAACCCATAAAATAGAAATAGAATCCTTATAAGTCTGGCATTTCTGTAACCGTACAGACCTGATAAATCATGTTACATGGTCATTTTTACTGCTCAATAAACTCATACTATGGCAGTATTGCATTGTTTCTCTCAGTTTCATCTCACTGATTTTTTTTCCGTTTTTCAGTACATGATATGGCAAAATCAATGATATAATTCAGAATAATTTACTGTCCCTCAAAAATCCCTCTCGCCTATTTAAAAAAAAGTTATGCCTCTTGGATGAATAGAAAGAAAAAGCAAAAATGAATGGAAAAAAAATAAATCAAGCCGTCATTAAAGGGTTATAATTTTATTACTAATTTCTTCTGGAAAGGACCCAAGGGAAGAGTATTTGTGTGGAGTGTAGTAGAAAAAAAGGCTTAATCTGCATTCTTAGCTGACATTGACATATAAAACATTGTTTCTCATCTACAGAACATGCAAACAAACAGTAAAACACATGGTCTAACCACAAACACTGCACTATCTGGAAACCGCGCTAGTGCTGAAAGAATGCTACAAAAATAAATACACATTCTGCATGATCAGCAAAAAGCATTTTATTCACCGCACTATTGACTTTGTCGGTTTTAAGATTAGATTTGGGGTTGACTTCACAAACATTCATTATCTTTTTATGAATTTTAGTACAGAATCCTAGAGCCGGCCTTACACCACCTAACATGGGGCACTTAATGACCACCGATCAGTTACCTGTTTGCTAGTCGCCTGTCCTGTAAGGCCACGTGCACACTTGAGTATTTAAAGAGTTTTTTACCTCAGTATTTCAAAGCTAAACCAGAAGAGGGCAAAAATGCTCAAGCAGCGCACGTGTTTCTGTTAGGCCGGGGTCACATTAGGGTATAGCATCCTATGCAATATGCTAATGACACTTGGCTGAGGCTCTGCTGCTGACCAAGGGTTATTATATTTTGCTAAGATCGGATCATAGGTGTGGAAGAGAGGGAGAAATTAAATTCTCCATCTCTTCCATTGCCGTCCTTGGCGTTTATTGAGCTGTATGATATCCGATGTTTCACTCACGCACATAGACTTGTATGGGTGTGAGTGAGCAGAGACTCGCTGACAATCACAGCATGCTGCTATTATATTCCTTAGTCCAATGAGGAAAAACTTGCAGATCTGAGCTGCCTCATTGCCAAACATTAGGCCAAGTCACATACGAGATTTTCTCGCATTGCACTCACAAGAGGCACACACACTAGTGTGACTCCAGCCTCATATTTTTCCTCTTATTGTTCCACTCCTGGTTTTGGCTTACAAATACTGAGGTACAAAACTCTCCAAATACTAAAATAAAAATCTCACCAAATACTCACCGAATGGTAATGTAAAAAGCTCACCAAATACTGAATGTGTGAATGTGGCCTTATAGAAACACGTCACTACTTCTGTATTTTTTGCCCACTACTGGTGTTGGCTACAAATACGGAGCTAAAAAAAACTCTCCAAATACTCACCAAATACTGAGGTTAAAAGCTCACCAAATACTGAGGTAAAAATCTCACCAAATACTGGAGGTAAAAATCTCACCAAATACTGAGGTAAAAATCTCACCAAATACTGAGGTAAAAAGTTCACCAAATACTGAGGTAAAAAGCTCACCAAATACTGAGGTAAAAAGCTCACCAAATACTGAGGTAAAAAGCTCACCAAATACTGAGGTAAAAATCTCACCAAATACTGAGGTAAAAATCTCACCAAATACTGAGGTAAAAAGTTCACCAAATACTGAGGTAAAAAGCTCACCAAATACTGAGGTAAAAAGCTCACCAAATACGGAGGTAAAAAGCTCACCAAATACTGAGGTAAAAAGCTCACCAGATACTGAGGTAAAACTCACCAAATACTGAGGTAAAAAGCTCACCAAATACTGAGGTAAAATTCTCAAAACAATTCTCCTCAAAAATTCCAGACAAATCACTCAAAAATATTTGGTAGACTCATCCTATTCATTTCTATAGTCTAATCACCTTGCTGTTCATATGTTCACTTGTCTTGAGGTTTTAAAAATACACCTAGTGACGAAAAGTGCTAGTCATTCTTCACAGTGGCTAATGATAGAATACGCACCAAACGTCCAATCAGAAAAATGGAATTCTCTTCCATAATGCATTACGAAATGGAAAAACACCTTCAAAAGCTCCCTCAAAAAAAGTGTTTCCTGAAGCAGTGTCCACTAGAAACTTGCATGCGTTCCCAGAAATGCTTGTTTCACAAAATTTGGGTAGTGTAATCACCCGCTTAATGAGTAAAACACTCATTTAGGTGAAATTATCTTTTCAGCTAAAAGATCATTGTTTTCGCCAAGAACATTGTCCACCTACATGCTCAGACCGAGCTATTACAACTCATTCAGTGCACATCTGAAGACCAGTCTTGCCTGGCTAAACAGGCTCTAAGGCCATGTGCACATGTTGACTATTTGGTGAGATTTTACCTTGGAATTTTTAGGCAAAATCAGGAGCTGGCAAAAAATGCAGTAGTGGTGACGTGTTTCTTTTAGGCCACATCCACACGTTCAGTATTTGGTGAGTTTTTTACCTCAGTATTTGTAAGACAAAACCAGGAAGGGGTACAAAATCCAGAAGTGGTGACGTGTTATTAGGCCATTCTCACACATTCAGTATTTGAGGGTTTTTTTATCTCAGTATTTGTAGCCAATACCAGAAGTAGGCAAAAAATATTGAATTAGTGACATGTTTCTATTAGGCCACATTCACACATTCAGTATTTGGTGAGCTTTTTACCTCAGTATTTGGTGAGATTTTTACCTCAGTATTTGGTGAGATTTTTACCTCAGTATTTGGTGAGATTTTTACCTCATTATTTGGTGAGCTTTTTACCTCAGTATTTGGTGAGGCTTTTTACCTCAGTATTTGGTGAGATTTTTACCTCATTATTTGGTGAGTTTTACCGCAGTATTTGGTTGCTTTTTACCTCAGTATTTGGTGAGATTTTTACCTCAGTATTTGGTGAGCACATTATTTGTAGAAAAGTACTCAATGTGTGAACTCGCAGGTAAAACAAAAAATGACCAGGTGGAAAGACAAATGAAAGTTACTCTCCAACAATCAGATGTTTTGGAGCCTTCCTACTCAGATTCCAAGTACCTGAATGCCACCAATAAAACTTTAATGGCATGTCTAATTGAAGCACTTAAAAGTGGATGTCACCAAGTGATTCCAGGGATGTGTCACTTCGTTTACTGGCTGCTGCAATTACGATAAAATCTTATTTTCAGTTGTTGGGCTGTGTATAACATTGCCCCACACAATATCTTTCTGTGTACAATTTATCTTGACAGAAAGCTACTGATCATTGTTGGTGGTTTGGATGGACTAGGGGGAAAAAGAAAGCCGACAATCCCCTGCTGATAACACATAGATTATGTAAAAAAAAAAAAAAGCAAAACACAGCCCAGTATGTGATACATCTCGAGACTCAGTCAGACTCTCTTCCATTACATTTTTCTCTCAAATTCCATAGCAAAAATCTGCTGACAGATTGACTTTAAAAAGATAAAATCAATAAAAAAAACACAAACTTTTTTGGCAATGGAAAAGTCAAGTATTACTATTCTGCAACTGTACTACAAGAGTTTATGCCGCAGGATAGATGGAATGTGTGTAAATTGCTAGTACATCCACCACTGAAACTCTAGGTCACTAGAATGGGGGTCCTTTGTAGAGATAATGAAACCCCGTGAATTTTGGATTCAGGTGGCAGAATATGGGACCTGAGCTTGACCCCAATCCTAACTGGACATCACTGACTGGCTGTATGCCCATATACAGCTAACCATCAGCAGAACACTTCCAGGGCCAGAAGGGGGGTGAATTTGTTTTGTTTTTTTATTTTACAGGCACACTATGGGTGAAAACTCAAATTTAACCCCCAGTGTGAGGCGATCACAGACTGCAGCGGCTTGCACTGGCCTGAGCACCGAGCATACTGGAGCATAGCACAGCACGTTGCAACATTTTGGAATGAACTCCAGGCCTTGAACAGGTTTGTCCATCTCTAGTCTTGTGCACCTTTGTCCTTCTACACTGCGCAACCAGTGCAAAGAATTGGCCTGGAGCTGCAGTTAATAATGTCTGGTGCCTCTCTATTCAAGATTTATTGGACCAATAGACAGACTATTAAAGTGCTTGGCCATTTCCAAGATCTCCAAAGACACAAAACAGTGCAGGAATTCATATATGTGACCACCTTTATTCAAGTTGCTGCTCACAATTGTTGCAATTCGTAACGGGACGCTCAAGACATCCATTCTAGTGACTGGTAAGCAAGCCGATGAATAAATGTGGTATAATAATAGTAAGCGCTGAGAGCTAAAACAGGATACACAATGCTCTTAAATATATTACCTTGGAGTTTTATTCATTCAACAAATAAAAGCCCTCCTGCCACAACGCGTTTCGACGCTGACTACGTCTTCCTCAAGTGGCTTATCTACAATCTCCCTTCGGGGAGCGTGGTGTTGTGAGCTGCTCCTGAGCAGGACCTGGCTACATTTATCCATCCTTAAAATCGGCACGTGATCCTTCACGCGAGCCAGCTAGGGAATCTAGCAGGAATCTTATATTAAAAACGTTGAAGGGGAACACCAAAGATCAGAAGATCAGTGAATGTGGACCTTCACTCACCACATGTCCACAATCTAGTTGTGCGGATACGGCACAACTAGTAAAGGTGAGTGAAAATCCTGAATATCGCTTAATCTAGATTCCCCAATGCAGCGTGGCGCAACCTTTGTTTTTTCTTTTGAGTGACTGGTAATCAGACATTTATCATGTGTAGTCTAGATAAACTGATGTGGCGTAACCCCAAAAAGTAACATTATGTTTCCGAAAAGTATCTGTTGCCCTCTTGCATATTTTATGTATTTGATTAGAAAGAACATACCTGCCCCTTTTTATACAATTTCCTTTTGCATTTGCGCACATGGCATATCCTACCTGAAAGCATACGTCTTCTGGTGCCAACTGAGCTGCCCACGGATACTGTATGCAATAGTGGTAACGAACTCGCCACCCAAACCAAGCTCAGAACATAACTTCAGTGCAAACTTCTCCGGAGAGTTCTCTTTTTCGGACATATCCCACTCAAACTGGTCAACCAAGGAAATGTTCCCGACGTGGATATTTAGCTGTGGAAGAGCACAAAGAAAAAAAACCGCAAACCACAAAGTGAGGCTGCTATCTTTCATTCACCAACATAGCAACAGTCTCGACACAGAGACATTATGCAGATTCGGAAAACACACGGCCAGCCTTTTTTTGATGTTAGGAAAATACTCAGTTTCCAGAAGTGCCATGCAAAAACATCATCCAGGTATGAAATCAGCTGTGAGAACTGCATAAAATGTCCATGGATTACCAAACTGTCTGGAAAAAAAAGGCAAACAACTCGCAGGCATATGACTATACTAAAAGAAACCATGCAGCACAAAGGAACGACATGCAATGGAGTCAGCTGAAAAATGCACATAAGCCACTGTTACAAGGTTATAGAGACCAATTACTTTCTCAGTACCTTAATGATGACTCTCTGGTCAGATTGGTCTTCCAAAATGCTGTCAGTAGGATAAGACTCTATTTGCTGGCGGATAGCCGAAGCAATAGCTGGGACAAAGGCAAGAGGGTTGAGGTCTAGGTCGTCACAGAGAATCTCTGCAAACATTTCTGGGGTCATTAACTTCTCTGTGGAGAAAAAGGGAAAAAATGCCGTAATCCTTAAATAATCCAAAACATATCAATAAATATCAAATGATTTTACTTTGTTAACCTCTTAACGACAGCCGTATGTCTGTAGACGTCGGCTGTCACTACCCGGTGTTTGAAGTGAGCGCCGGCATGGAGCTCACTTCAAAGCTCCCACATCTCAGCTGATCTCACTAGCTGAGATGTGGGAGTAATAGCACCACTCGGTCCCGCTATCCGATCGGTGCTGTTAACCCTCCTTTAGATCCCGCCCTCAATCTCTGAGAGCGGGATCTAAGGGAGCCGGAGCGGGCAGCGCGCGCTTACCGGGCTCCAGGGGAGATCTCGCGATAGTATCGCGGGATCTCCCGTGCTGATGTCACAGGCCAGGGTCCTGGCTTGACCCTGGAACCTGTCTTGGAGCATTTCCGGGTTGTGGTTGGCAGGGGCTGCCAACCACAACAGGTCCGCGATTCTGACACATACAGAGGAGCTGCAGCTCCTCTGTATGTGTCAGAAGCGATCGGACTGTGCAGCTGCATGCCTCTCACAGGGGCTGTGTAAAGGTAAGAATCAATAAGCAAATAAAGTTTTTACAAAGTTGAAAAAAAACCAAAAAACATAAAAGTTCAAATCACCCCCCTTTTCTCCCATCCACAATTAAAGTATTAAGAAAAAAAAAAACACATATTTGGCATCGCCGCGTTCAGAATCGCCCGATCAATATAAATAATTAAATAATGAGATCCGTAAACTGCGTAGCGCAAAAAATGGTTCAAACGCCAAAATTAAGTTTTTTTGATCACTGCAACAATGCTAAAAAATGCAATAACAGGCGATCAAAACAGCGCATCCACCCAAGTATGGTATCATTAAAAACGTCAGCTCGAGACGCAAAAAATAAGCCGTCATCCAGCCCCAGATCCCGAAAAATGAGGACGCTACGGGTCGCAGAACATGGCGCAAAAAGTGCAATGTTTTTTTTTTCATGCTTTTGAATTTTTTTCCACCACCTAGATACCAATAAAGGTATACATGTTTAGTATCTACAAACTCGTACTGACCCGAGGCATCACACGGTCACGTCGGTTTTACCATATAGTGAACACGACTACAAAACCCAAAAAACAAATGTCTTATTGCACTTTTTTTGCAATTTCCCTGCATTTAGAATTTTTTTGCAATTTCCCTGTACACTATATGGTAAAACAAATTATTGCATCTGAAAGTACAACTCGTCCTGCAAAAAACAAGCCGTCATATGTCTGTGTCGACAGAAAAATAAAAACGTTATGGCTCTTGGAAGCCGAGGAGCGAAAAAGAGAATTTTGTTTACGTACCGTAAATTCTTTTTTCTTTAATCATCAATGGGAGACCCAGACAATGGGGGTTTAGGGCACTGCCCTCCGGAGGTCACACTAGGTACTACAAGTTTGTAGACACCGCCTCCTCCGCTTATAAACCCCTACCGCAGGGAACATCCTCAGTTTGGTCCATAAGCTGCGAGGAGAAAATAAACCACACCCGAAACATCGGGAAGAATGCCGTGCACAGACGGTTCAACAACCCGGCAAACACTGTCTCAACAGAGAGCAGAACAAATGCAAAACATGCAAAGGAACAACTGGGTGGGTGCTGGGTCTCCCATTGATGATTAAAGAAAAAAGAATTTACGGTACGTAAACAAAATTCTCTTTTTTCTGGTCATCATAATGGGAGACCCAGACAATGGGGATGTCCTAAAGCAATACCCCAGGGCGGGAAGAGTTCCTCAACAAGACGGATAACACATGGTTCCCTTCAAAGGTGGGCAACCGCCGCCTGGAGAACCCGCCTGCCCAGACTTGCATCCGCAGAGGCATGGGCATGCACCATATAGTGCTTAGAGAAAGTGTGCAGGCTGGACCAAGTGGCCGCCTGACACACCTGTAGAGCAGACGCTCGATGTCGCAAGGCCCAAGAGGCACCTAGAGCCCTGGTAGAGTGAGCCTTCAATCCCACCGGGAGAGGCAAACCAGAGGACCGGTAAGCCTCTTGAATGGAAGCCTTAATCCATCTGGCCAAGGTTGACTTCGAAGCCGCGGACCCCTTACAGCGACCTGTCGTAAGAACAAATAAGGAATCCGAACTCCTGAAGGAGGCGGTCCTGGACACATAAATGCGTACAGCTCTCACGAGATCCAGAGTATGAAGGTCGCGCTCCACCTGATGAACGGGAGCGGGGCAAAATGATGGGAGAACAATCTCCTGGTTCAGGTGAAAAGTTGAAACCACCTTCGGCAAGAATTCTGGCCGTGGGCGCAACACCACCTTGTCTTGGTGAACCACCAGAAAGGGTGACTTGCACGATAGTGCAGCCAATTCTGAGACCCTCCTTAGAGACGTAATCGCCACCAGAAAGGCCACTTTCTGGGACAGACGAGATAGAGAAACATCTCTCAACGGCTCAAACGGCGGTTTCTGTAATGCCGCCAGGACCATGTTAAGGTCCCAAGGGTCCAGAGGTCTCTTGTAGGGCGGAACCATCCGCGACACCCCCTGCAGAAATTGACGCACCTTCGGGAGGAGCGCCAATCGCCTGTCAAACAGCACCGAAAGTGCTGATACTTGACATTTCAAAGAGCCAAGGGATAATCCCAACTCCAGACCCGACTGTAAGAAAGCCAACAACGTCGGGATGGACAAGGGCCAAGGAGACCGTCCACCAGAGGCACACCAGGTAAAAAAGATCTTCCACGTCCGGTGGTACATCTTCCTGGAAACGGGCTTCCTAGCCCGATTCATAGTGGCCACCACTGTAGGGGAGAAACCCCTAGATGTCAGGAGCCAGGCCTCAAGAGCCATGCAGTCAATCTGAGGGCCCTGGAATTGAGGTGGAAGAATGGGCCTTGTGCGAGTAAATCTGCGCGTTCTGGAAGAGCCCACCTGTGTCCGCCTGACAGTTGCCACAGGTCCGGATACCAGGACCTCCTGGGCCAATCTGGAGCCACTAGAATGGCTATCCTGCACTCCGACCTGATCTTCCACAGGACCCTGGGAATCAGAGCCAGAGGAGGGAACACATACGGCAGTTGGAAGCTGGACCAACTCAGTATCAGAGCATCCGCCCCCAGGGACTGAGGATCCCACGATCTCGCCACGTACTGGGGCACCTGATGATTCAGCCTTGAGGCCATCAGATCCACGTCCGGAGTGCCCCATCTGCTGCAGATGTCCCGGAAGACGTCTGGATGCAGGGACCACTCTCCGGCGTCCATCCCCTGCCGGCTCAGGTAGTCGGCCTCCCAGTTCTCGATGAACTGCGGAGATCAAGCAGTCGTGTTCCTCCACCCACGATAGGATGCGGTGGACTTCGGCGAGGGCCTGAGCGCTTCTGGTCCCTCCCTGATGATTTATGTAGGCGACGGCCGTCGCATTGTCGGACTGTACCCGAATGGGTCGTCCTGCCAGGAATTTCTGAAACGCCAGGAGCGTCAGATAGACCGCCTTGATCTCCAGGACGTTGATCTGCAACGTCGACTCCGCCTGAGTCCAGAGGCCTTGAGCCCTGTGGTGTAAGAACACCGCGCCCCAGCCCTTCAGACTGGCGTCGGTGGTCACCACTAACCAAGAAGGTTTGAGGAAGGATCTTCCCCGTGACAAGTGACGTGGCTGTAGCCACCACTGCAGGGAGTCCCTGGTCGGTTGCGATAGTGCCACCAACCGATTCAGAGAGATCGCTCTCTTGTCCCACCGGCGAAGAATCTCCAGCTGGAGAGGACGGAGACGAAACTGTGCAAATGGCACCGCCTCTATTGCCGCTACCATGCGTCCCACCAGTCTCATCAATTCCCGAAGGGATGAGTGAGGTGACAGGAGAACGTGCTGTACTCCTGAGTGGATCGCCAGCTGCTTGGCCTGAGGTAGAGACACCAGGGCTGAGTCCGTGTGGAAATCCATGCCCAGATATGTCAATGACTGGGTCGGAACCAGGGTCGACTTCTGAGTATTGAGAAGCCACCCGAACTGTTCCAGAGACCTCATGGTCGCTTCCAGGCTCACCCGACAAAGGTCTTCCGATGGCGCCCTGACCAATAGGTCGTCCAGATAGGGTATGACGGCGTGACCCTGCACATGCAGGAGAGCCATCATAGATGCCATCACCTTCGTGAACACCCTTGGTGCAGAGGCCAACCCGAAGGGTAGGGCTACAAATTGGAGATGTTCGTCCCCCACTGCGAATCGCAACCAGCGTTGATGAGCCGGTGCAATGGGCACGTGAAGGTAAGCGTCCCTGATATCGATGGACGCTAGGAAGTCCCCCTGCGACAGAGCCGCGATAACGGAACGTAGGGATTCCATGCGGAACTTCCGCACCAACACGTGACGGTTGAACAATTTTAGGTCTAGGACCGGTCGAAAGGAGCCGTCCTTCTTTGGGACAATAAAGAGGTTGGAGTAAAAACCCCTGAACCTCTCTGCCGTGGGCACTGGGACCACTACTCCGTCTCTGCGGAGTCCCTCCAACACCCGGAGAAAAGCCTGAGTCTTTTCTGGGGATGGAACAGACCGATGGAATCGGGATAATGGTTTTGACGTCAGCTCTATCCTGTAACCTCGCGAGACTACGTCTCGAACCCACTGATCTTGAACGTGAAGTAGCCACTTGTCCTGAAAGCGAGACAAGCGGCCCCCCACCTGTGGGGAGGCAGGATGAAAGAGTGAGTCATGTAGAGGCGGGTTTGGGGGTGGTAGTTGCCGCCCCCGCCGGCTTCTTTGGACGACTCTTGGAGCGCCACTGAGAAGCGGGCTTGCCCCCTCGGTCCGTGCGAGCGGACGGTGCTGATGACTGTGAGCCGGACCGAAAGGACCACTGCTTTGGGTTCCTCTTAACGGTATACCGTGGCTTAGGCTTATTCTGCGGTATCTTAGACTCAGCAGAATCCTTGATCAGCTTGTCCAGCTCTGTGCCAAAGAGTCTGTCACCAGAGAACGGAAGATTCTGCAGAATCTTCTTAGATGTGGCATCTGAGTCCCAAAGACGCAGCCACAACAACCTGCGGATCGCTATCGCATTGGCCGAAGCCACAGCTGAGCGAGTGGCAGTTTCCAGAGACGCCGTCCTGGCGTAGTCCGCATAGGCCCTTGCTCTCTCAGTGAGTGCCAGGACCTCCGGACTGGACCTTGCCAGGTCAGTGATACCATCCAAGCAGGTAGTAATCGCTTGTAAGGTCCAGACCGTGGCAAAATTAGGGGCAAATGAAGACCCCACAGCCTCATAGGAAGACTTGGCGAGTTGCTCGACCTGTCTATCAGTAGCATCCTTCAGCGAGGAGCTATCAGAGGCAGAGAAAAGGGAGCGTGCAGCAATTCTAGTCATGGAAGCGTCCACCTTTGGAGACTGCGACCATTCCTGAAGCACCTCCTGGGGGAAGGGGAAGCGATTGTCCTTAGGTTTGCGGACATAGCGCCGCCCAGGATGTAACCTGGGTGCTCTAACCACCCTTCCAAAATTAGTGTGGTCCATGAAGGATCCACTTGGTCTAGCCTCTGGCCGCAGCCATTGATAGACCTCCTTCGGGTGCACGACAACCTCTTCAGGGGGAGTCACGAGACGCAAGGTCTCATTGATGGAGGACACCAGATCCTCCACCCCGTCTGGAGGTTCAGACACAGACACAGACCCGAAGTTTGAACCCCCATCATCTTCCTCACCATCAGAGGAACGCTCCTCCTCAGAGAGAGCCTGGAGCTCGGGTGAATCCTCACGACGAGCCCGCTTAGGGGGTCTCACAGCAGAAGAGGGAGACACCCGGGGGTAACTGGAAGGAGTAGCTGGGTTTTCCAGTCTCCTATGCAGTGCCTCCAGTGACTGCGACATGGAGGACATCTGGGACAGCAGGGATTCATTGATCCTATTCTGCGCTTCCCATGGCCCTTGGATTACCTGAATCTCAGGGTATAGCACCGGAGCTGCTGCTGCCTCAGCTGAGCCAGCCCGGGCTTCTGGGCGTCCGCAGTTATTGCAGGACCCCTCCACCAACGTTCCCTTGCAGGTAGCACAGGTAATGGTGTTATCCGCCGCCTTAGCAGCATGCTTCTTAACTGAGGACATATCCACAGTAGGGGTTGAGGCCAAGGCCAATAGACAAAACAAACCGGGAATCCCGGTGGCTTACCGACCGCAGTAACGCGGTGGGAGGAAGCGGTGTGTGTGTGTGTGACCTCCGCGAGTTCCGGTCTCCCTCTGAAGTGCAGACACGTGCTGCCGTAGATCCCAGCCGGGAAGTGAGAGAGAAGATGGCCGCCGCCAGCACAGACGTGGGCGGCGCCGGGAACACGCGGGAAGCACACGCACACGCCCCCCGGTGACGTCACCGTAAGGGCTGCCTCTCCTCCTCCAAGCAGCCTCTGTAATGGAGGTGCTGGAGCCCGCAGCGCGGGAAAACAGTGCGAAATCATCATGCACACATACCCAGACTGTCATCACATACAAACATGCACAGTCTACGGCCTCAGCCCCTGTGACACACAGGGCGGTCAGCCAGGGTGACCCCAGCACAGGGTACACCGCCAGATCCGCGGACCCGAGGGTAACGCGCGGTCTGAGTGTCAGGACACATAAAATGCCAGACACTACCCCCAGGCACACAGGAGACACAGAGTGCCTCAGTGCCGGTCCGGTCTGTAAGCACCATTTAGGGAGGCCTCGGACGGGGGTTCAGCCCAGTCCGGAGTGTAAGCACCATTTAGGGAGGCCTCGGACTGGGCTGGCTCCAGTCCGGTCTGTAAGCACCATTTAGGGAGGCCTCGGACGGAGCGGAGCTGTGCAAGGCTCCCATCTCCCACTCTCCAGAGCCCCCCAGAGAGGGATGGAAAGGAGCGCAACAGCGTACCGGGAGAACACAGAGTGTCCAGGCACTAGGCCCTCCGGTACCTCCACCAGCGTGTGCCACAAAGGGTGAGCGGGGAGGCTGTCGCAGGTCCCGACTAGGACCATATTACCTTGTCTTCAGACGCCATCACGTAAGTAGTGAGAGTGCAGTGAAGTGCAAGCAAAGCGTGATCCTCCGAGCACACTAAGTTTAAAACTGAGGATGTTCCCTGCGGTAGGGGTTTATAAGCGGAGGAGGCGGTGTCTACAAACTTGTAGTACCTAGTGTGACCTCCGGAGGGCAGTGCCCTAAACCCCCATTGTCTGGGTCTCCCATTATGATGACCAGAAAAAAACGAAAATGAAAAATGACAAATTTCTTCGTCACTAAGGGGTTAAGTCTGTTTCTAGGACTATTGACAAACTATCCATAGTATAGACCATGAATCGGAGGGCCACGTCACACACACAGATATTTGTGCAGATATTGTTCACAGATCTCTGGTTGCAGTGAAATCATGGACACATGGTTCCATTTTGTGGCTGTGTACAAATGGTACAATGTGTCCATGATTTCACTGCAACCAGAGATCTGTGAACAATATCTGCACAAATATCTGTGTGTGTGACGTGGCCCTTAGATTTATGGAGATGTGAAGACTAGTGCAGCTAGCAATCTGCGGACCAAATGAGGTTGTACTGATTGAATGACCACATCCATTTCATTCCCTTTCTCTTTAATAGGACAGAGCTGCTGAGAGCCACAATGCCAGGCACAAACACATCTAAGAGTAGAGTTGCGCCTATTTATGAACAGGCCAAGAAAATGTTTTAAAGGGAATCTGTCACCAGGTTTTTTGCCACCCTGAGAGCTGCAGTTTTGATTACATTCCTGCCCTTACCTGCAGATCTACCAGTTCTCTGAATGCTGAGCTCTGTATAACCTGTTCACATCACTGATAGGCAGCTTTCTCTGTAAACTGTGCATAGGCAGAAAGCCTGCAATTAAGTTAAACAGTGTAGAGCAGGAGGACTACATGGCAGAAAAGTTTGTCCTCTAGTGATAATCTTCTGCTGATAAAACAGTGATTGCATCAAAACTACAGGAAGCAGACCAATAAGTAAAACATAGCTGTAATCAAGGTCTCTATCTAAACTATATAAATAGGTAAACCATGCTAAAATGCACCTAAAATCAATTGTCACAAAACTCTTGTCATGAATCCTGCATATATAGTAGATGAAAACCTAACCAAGTCTGATAAGTGTCCAGTTTGTAAACAAGCTCAGATGTGTCTGCAATCCAGATTCCAGTGAGCAAAAAAGGGAGAGTAAAACATGCTTTCGATTTCCTACTTGTGGATGATAGGAGTTTGTGATCTGTGGACGATGGGTGTAAGAGGTGCCTGTGCAGCGCCCAAGCTGGCAGTGCTTGTGCAGCAATACAGCATAGTCCACATTGGAGATAGTATCCTGAATCACAGATTATTCCTCAGTGAGCTACTTCACTCTGTTTAGGCGGCCTATGCAATACTGTTTTGTGGCAAGGGTGCACCAGAACTACCGGCCTATTTACAGATTTATTTTCTTGGATATAACAAGTTGCAGCACACAGCTTACTACAGTCTTATGTTCGTAGGGGTGGTAGCACTGGTATATTTGTATATGTAATTTTATATCCTGGTCTGTAAATTATACTGCTCTCAGATTAGATGCAAAAAAAACCTGGCGACAGATTCTCTAAATGGGATGACAGCAGTCCTAAAGTTAACCTAAATGAAACAGAGTAATGCTAATAGAAGCAGAACACACTTTAGTAGAGATATCACGGTACCTGGGCTGCTGCTAGCAGGAATCTAGAATGCTCGATGGTATAACATTAAGGTTATGATTCACACCAACATATATCAGCACCGGATGACTTCTTTTTCAAGTTTTTTTTCCCTTGAAAAAGGCACTGAAATGCAATGCCCCTTCCCCAAAGTAAGCACTACCATCACTCTCACCCTCTCTTATCTCTCTGGTGCTATTGCCCTATTGTGTACTCCTGTCCTAACCAAACCTCAGTAGCAGGAGCCTAACGGACACTGTGTGCTGAAATGCTACAAAGGCCATGGTTCTAGCAACTGGTGAATGTATCTGCATTATGAC
Organism: Allobates femoralis; assembly: GCA_033576535.1. NCBI lineage: Eukaryota > Metazoa > Chordata > Amphibia > Anura > Aromobatidae > Allobates > Allobates femoralis. The sequence goes on from JARQOC010000003.1 coordinate 646,901,576, forward strand.
AACACCAGTACCAAGAGCTGATGTATCTCAATGGTAAAATAAACATACATTATTCTGCATAAATTTAAGATAATTTCACCACCTACATGTAACAAATTATTTTATGAAAATGATGACACCATATGAAGTCTTCCTTTGGGTGGATTACCAGCATAACTACTGGTAAAGGCACTTTACGAATCACTGATCACAAAGGACAATAAATTCAATCTGAAGTCAAAGTACCATTCATGTTCCACGTAAAAGCGTCACGCAACTTCTGCCCATCAATCTCCATGTCCAGCCGGATAGGGACCAACACCTCTGGCTGAGAAGCGTTCTCATGAATCACTGCTGGATCATGGTCATCAAAACTAAGAATTGAGGGAAAAAAAACAAAGCATGAGAAATCTCACTATGTAATATGGTCAATCAACTGAAAGACTTTATTGTAAAATGAAATGAATGGGAATATGCATTGCTGAGTGGCACAGACATTGCTCTCACTTCTCACCTCTGATTTTGGTTTCAGAGAATTTTATTAATGAAAAGCAGTTTGATTACAGCTACGTAAATACACGAAAGCTACAATCCTGCTGACCTTTCTAACATGAGAAGGTGCATGATACACGAGAGAGATGATGTATACATAATCATACAAGAACACGACAGCACATCTTACCACAATGGGAAGGTCCTCTTTTTGTCCCGACCTAAGCGGTTCCTATTAATGGTAGTAGAACAGGGCACTGCATCCAAGTGGTGAGAGCTGTTTGGCAGGGTTGGTACCCACTGGCTGTTTCTTTTTGCTTTTTGTTCCCTGCAATAAAAATATAAAGGCTCTTCGTTATATCCAAAAATGATGGGAACATCTGAAAAAAGCAAATAATGCTGTATCCCAATTTACTAATAAATGTGCAGGTAAATGTACAAGGGTAGTTCTGAAGGTGCCTTAGTATCTGTTTACACCTGGGCCATGGATTTACTTATAACACAGGTCAACAAAAAAAATTTTTTTTTCTGGTGCCCAAAATATTTGAATGAATTTGGGGTATTTTTGGGGTGCTGATTCTGAATATGCTATCAGTTTTGCCAGATTGGCTCAAGTTTTTGAGATTTTTGGTATCTTATTTATAGCACTTGTTGGTAAATGCGACGCATCATCTCATTAATTTCTTTGGATTAGTACTTGAACTGAGCAGTTCTCAATATAGTTTTGTGTTAATTAGTGTTCTAAAAGTTTGTTCATAGCTTGATTTTTGCACTAACTTTATGTTGTTGTCTGTTTTCCAGTGAAAAGCATGAACTCATCAAGAAGAAGTTGTCTTAACGATCCAGACTCATTCTGTTACATTTGTGGTGAATATACACTGACAAAACATAGAAGAAACATAACAGACTTCGTTAAAAAAGTGTATTTTGCCTATTTTGGGGTTATGCTTGGGGACCAAGACAAGTTTTGGGCACCACACATAGTGTGCAAAGCATGTATCGAATTATTACGAAAATGGAGCAAAGGACAAAGAACAAGCTTCAAATTTGGTGTTCCAATGGTGTGGAGAGAGCAAAAAAATCATCATGATGACTGTTATTTCTGTGCAGTGCAAGTACAAGGATTCAATAAGCATAAGAAACGAAAATGGGAGTATCCTAACATGGAATCTGCAAGAAGGCCTGTCCCTCATTGTGAAGATGTGCCTGTACCTGTGTTTACCATGTTACCTGACCTTCCCCCACCTGATGATGATGATGAAATGCAGGGTATGGAGCTAAGCATTAGTTCTGGAAGTGAACTAGAATATGAAGGAAGTTTCAGAACACCTACGCAATTTACCCAAGGAGAGCTCAACGATCTAATAAGAGACCTCAACCTCTCAAAAAGTGCATCCGAACTTTTAGCTTCAAGGCTAAGTGAAAAAAATTGTCTGACGCCTGGAACTAAAATGACATCTTACAGGACCAGAGAAGAAGCACTTCTTCCATTTTTCTGTGAAGATGACCTACTTGTATATTGTAAGGATATTCCTGGCCTGATGCTGCAAATGGGTTTACAAGTATATCGTCCTGTAGACTGGAGGCTTTTCATAGATAGTTCTAAAAGGAGTTTGAAATGTGTTTTGTTGAACAATGGCAATCAGTGTGCATCTCTTCCAGTAGCTCACTCAACTAAACTTGCAGAACAATACCAAAATGTCAAAATGGTCTTGGAGAAACTGTGCTACCATGAACATTCGTGGCTGATATGTGTTGATTTAAAAATGGTCAACTTTTTACTTGGACAGCAAAGTGGATACACAAAGTATCCTTGCTTCATCTGCATGTGGGATAGTAGAGCAAAACATAAGCACTGGGAGAAACTGAATTGGCCTCCAAGGGACACCTTGACAGTAGGAGCATCAAACATAGTGAACGAACCTTTGGTGGACAGGGAAAAAATCATTCTACCACCACTTCACATAAAGTTAGGATTAATGAAGCAGTTCGTCAAGGCATTAGACAAAGATGGTAATTGCTTCATGTACATCTGCAGATCTTTCCCTGGTCTTAGTAGCGAAAAACTGAAGGCAGGAATCTTTGATGGTCCTCAAATTCGGAAACTCATTAAAGATTCAAATTTTCCTAAGGAAATGAATGACATTGAAGCTGCTGCATGGTGTAGTTTTGTGTTGGTAGTGAAGACCTTCTTGGGAAATCAAAAGGCAGACAATTATGAAGAACTGGTACAAAACATGCTATTGAGATTTAGAAATCTGGGTGTACACATGAGCATTAAATTGCATTATCTTCACAGTCACTTGGACAGATTTCCAGAAAACCTTGGAGATTTTAGCGAAGAACAAGGGGAGAGATTTCATCAGGATATTATGGTGATGGAGGAAAGGTACCAAGGCAGATGGGACAGACATATGATGGCTGATTACTGCTGGAATCTACAGCGTGACTGCCCCAATAGCTCACATAGAAGGAAATCATATAAAAAGCGCTTTTCCAGCGATTAAATGTCTATCTTTCATGTCTTGTTCATTTTTGAAGATTACTTTCTAAAACTAGTTAAAATAAACTAAAATCAACATTTACTTTGTTAAATTTATTGTATTCATGACAATATCAATAAAGTTAATGCGCGTGTAGCAAAAAACGTCTTTTTTTTTTTACACATTTTACGAAAAATCTCAAAAACTTGAGCCAATCTGGCAAAACTGATGACATATTCAGAATCAGCACCCCAAAGTTACCCTAAATTCAATGAAATATCTTTGGCACCAAAAAAAGAGAATTTTGTTTACGTACCGTAAATTCTTTTTTCTTTAGTCATCAATGGGAGACCCAGACAATGGGGTTTAGGGCTCTGCCCTCCGGAGGTCACACTAGGTACTACAAGTTTGTAGACACCGCCTCCTCCGCTTATAAACCCCCACCGTAGGAGACATCCTCAGTTTAGTCCATAAGCTGCGAGGAGAAATTAAACCACACCCGAAACATCGGGAAGAATGCCGTGCACAGACGGTTCAACAACCCGGCAAACACTGTCTCAACAGAGAACAGAACAAGTGCAAAATATGCAACGGAACAACTGGGTGGGTGCTGGGTCTCCCATTGATGACTAAAGAAAAAAGAATTTACGGTACGTAAACAAAATTCTCTTTTTTCTGGTCGTCATAATGGGAGACCCAGACAATGGGGATGTCCTAAAGCAATACCCCAGGGCGGGAAGAGTTCCTCAACAAGACGGATAACACATGGTTCCCTCTAAAGGTGGGCAACCGCCGCCTGGAGAACCCGCCTGCCCAAACTCGCATCCGCAGAGGCATGGGCATGCACCATATAGTGCTTAGAGAAAGTGTGCAGGCTGGACCAAGTGGCCGCCTGACACACCTGTAGAGCAGAAGCTCGATGTCGCAAGGCCCATGAGGCACCTACAGCTCTAGTAGAGTGTGCCTTCAAACCCACCGGGAGAGGCAAACCAGAAGACCGGTATGCCTCCTGAATGGGAGCCTTGATCCATCTGGCCAAGGTCGACTTCGAAGCCGCGGCCCCCTTACAGCGACCCATCGTGAGGACAAATAAGGAATCCGAACTCCTAAAGGAGGCGGTCCTGGACACATAAATGCGTACAGCTCTCACGAGATCCAGAGTATGGAGGTCGCGCTCAACCTGATGAACGGGAGCGGGGCAAAATGATGGAAGAACAATCTCCTGGTTTAGGTGAAACGTTGAAACCACCTTCGGCAGAAATTCAGGCCGTGGGCGCAACACCACCTTGTCTTGGTGAACCACCAGAAAGGGAGACTTGCACGAAAGTGCAGCCAATTCTGAGACCCGTCTCAGAGACGTAATCGCCACCAGAAAGACCACCTTCTGGGACAGACGAGAGAGAGAGACGTCTCTCAGTGGCTCAAACGGCGGTTTCTGCAGTGCCGCCAGGACCATGTTTAGGTCCCAAGGGTCCAGAGGTCGTCTATAGGGCGGGACCACCCGAGACACCCCCTGCAGAAATTGACGTACCTTCGGGAGGAGCGCCAAGCGCCTGTCAAACAACACTGAAAGTGCTGATACTTGACCTTTCAGAGAGCCAAGGGATAATCCCAACTCCAACCCCGACTGTAGGAAGGCCAACAATGTCGGGATAGACAAAGGCCACGGAGAGCGGCCACCAGAGGCACACCAGGTAAAAAAGATTTTCCACGTTCTGTGGTATATCTTCCTGGAAACAGGTTTCCTTGCCCGATTCATAGTGGCAACCACTGTAGGAGAGAAACCTCTGGATGTCAGCAGCCAGGCCTCAAGAGCCATGCAGTCAATCTGAGGGCCCTGGAATTGAGGTGGAAGAATGGGCCTTGCGCGAGTAGATCTGCGCGTTCTGGAAGAGCCCACCTGTGTCCGCCTGACAGTTGCCACAGGTCCGGGTACCAAGACCTCCTGGGCCAATCTGGAGCCACTAGAATGGCCACTCTGCATTCTGTCCTGATCTTCCACAGGACCCTGGGAATCAGAGCCAGAGGCGGAAACACATATGGCAGCTGAAAGCTGGTCCAGCTCAGGATCAGGGCGTCCGCCCCCAGAGACTGGGGATCCCAAGATCTCGCCATGTATTGGGGCACCTGATGGTTCAGCCGTGAGGCCATCAGATCCACGTCCGGAGCGCCCCACCTGCCGCAGATGTCCCGGAAGACGTCTGGATGTAGGGACCACACTCCGGCGTCCATCCCCTGTCGGCTCAGATAGTCGGCCTCCCAGTTCTCGACCCTGGGATGTGAACTGCGGAGATCAGGCAGCCGTTTTCCTCCACCCAGAGTAGAATGCGGTGGACTTCGGCGAGGGCCTGAGCACTTCTGGTCCCTCCCTGATGATTTATATAGGCGACGGCCGTCGCATTGTCGGACTGTACCCGAATGGGCTGTCCTGACAGGAATTTCTGAAACGCCAGTAGCGCCAGATAGACCGCCTTGATCTCCAGCACGTTGATCTGCAACGCCGACTCCGACTGAGTCCAGAGGCCTTGAGCCCTGTGGTGCAAGAACACCGCCCCCCAGCCCTTCAGACTGGCGTCGGTGGTCACCACTAACCATGACGGTTTCAGGAAGGACCGGCCCCGTGACAGGTGATGTGGCTGGAGCCACCACTGTAGAGAGTCCCTGGTTGGTTGTGACAGTGTCACCAGCCGATTCAGAGAGATCGTCCTCTTGTCCCATCTGCGAAGAATCTCCAGCTGGAGAGGACGGAGGCGAAACTGTGCGAACGGCACCGCCTCTATCGCCGCTACCATGCGACCCACCAGTCTCATCAATACCCGTAGGGATGACTGTGGAGACAGGAGGACATTCTGCACTCCTGATTGGATCGCAAGCTGCTTGGCTTGAGGTAGGGACACCAGGGCCGAGTCCGTGTGGAAGTCCATGCCCAGATATGTCAATGACTGGGTCGGAACCAGGGTCGACTTTTGAATGTTGATAAGCCACCCGAACCGTTCCAGGGACTTCATGGTCACCTCCAGGCTCACCCGACAAAGGTCTTCCGATGGCGCCCTGACCAACAGGTCGTCCAAATAGGGTATGACGGCGTGTCCCTGCGCATGCAGGAGAGCCATCATGGAAGCCATCACCTTTGTGAACACCCGTGGTGCTGAGGCTAGCCCGAATGGCAGTGCCACAAATTGGAAGTGCTCTTCCCCACTGCGAATCTCAACCAGCGCTGATGAGCTGGTGCAATGGGGACGTGAAGGTAAGCGTCCCTGATATCGATGGACGCTAGGAAGTCTCCCTGTGACACAGCCGCGATCACTGAGCGCAGGGATTCCATGCGGAACTTCCGAACCAACACGTGACGGTTGAACAACTTGAGGTCCAACACCGGGCGAAAAGAGCCGTCCTTCTTTGGGACAATAAAGAGGTTGGAGTAAAAACCCCTGAACCTCTATTCCGTGGGCACCGGGACCACCACTCCGTCTCTGCGGAGTCCCTCCAACACCAGGTGAAAAGCCTGAGCCTTTTCTGGAGATGGAACCGACCGATGGAATCGGGGTATTGGTTGTGACGTCAGCTCTATCCTGTAACCTCTTGAGACTACGTCTCGAACCCACTGATCTTGAATGTGAAGAAGCCACTTGTCCTGAAAGCGGGACAGGCGGCCCCCCACCTGTGGGGAGGCAGGATGAGAGAGCGAGTCATGTCGAGGCGGGCTTGGGGGTGGCAGCCGCTGCCCCCGCCGGCTTCTTCTGACGACTCTTGGAACGCCACTGAGTAGCAGGCTTGCCCCCTCGGTCTGAGCGAGTAGACGCCGTTGATGACTGTGAACCGGAGCGAAAGGACCACTGCTTAGGGTTCCTTTTCACGGTGTACCGTGGCTTAGGCTTATTCTGCGGGATCTTAGACTCAGCAGAATCCTTTATCAATTTGTCCAGTTCGGTGCCAAAAAGCCTGTCACCAGCGAACGGAAGATTTTGTAAAATCTTCTTAGATGTGGCATCTGAGTCCCAAAGACGCAGCCACAACAGCCTGCGGATCGCAATTGCATTGGCCGAGGCCACAGCAGAGCGAGTGGCAGTTTCCAAAGATGCCGTCCTGGCATAGTCCGCATAGGCCCTTGCTCTCTCAGTGAGAGCCAGGACCTCTGGACTGGACCTAGCTAGATCAGTGATACCATCCAAACAGATAGTAATCGCTTGTAGGGTCCAGACCGCGGCAAAATTAGGGGCAAACGAAGACCCCACAGCCTCATAGGAAGACTTGGCGAGTTGCTCGACCTGTCTATCAGTAGCATCCTTCAACGAGGAGCTATCAGAGGCAGAAAACAAGGAGCGCGCAGCAATCCTAGTCATGGAAGCATCCACCTTGGGAGACTGCGACCATTCCTGGAGCGCCTCCTGGGGAAAGGGAAAGCGATTGTCCTTAGTTTTACGGACATAACGCCGCCCAGGATGCAACCTGGGAGCTTTAATCACCCTTCCGAAATTAGTGTGGTCCATGAAGGAGCCACTTGGTCTAGCCTCTGGCCGCAGCCATTGGTATATCTCCTTGGGGTGTACAGTCACCTCCTCAGGAGGAGTGACAAGACGCAATGTCTCATTGATGGAGGACACCAGATCCTCCACCCCATCTGGAGATTCAGACATAGACCCAAGAGTAGAACCCCCATCATCTTCCTCACCATCAGAGGAACGCTCCTCCTCAGAGAGAGTCTGGAGCTCAGGAGAAGCCTCACGGGCTCGCTTAGGGGGTCTTACAGCAGAAGTAAGAGACACCCGGGGGTAACTAGGAGGAGTAGCTGGGTTCTCCAGTCTCCTATGCAGTGCCTCCAGGGTTTGCGACATGGAGGACATCTGGGACAGCAGAGATTCATTGATCTTATTCTGCGTTTCCCATGGCCCTGGGATCACCTGAACCTCAGGGTATAATCCCGGATTTGCAGACTCAGTAGTAGCAGACCGGGCCTCTGGGCGTCCGCAGTTATTGCAGGACCCCTCCACCAGTGTCCCGTTGCATGTAACACAGGAATGGAGACCACCGCCGCCTTAGCAGCATGCTTCCCAACTGAGGACATCTCCACAGTGAGGGGAATATAAGCCAAAGTTCACAAACAAACCGGGAATCCCGGTGGCTTACCGACCGCAGTAAAGCGGTAGGAGGAAGCGGTGTGTGTGTGTGACCTCCGCGAGTTCCGGTCTCCCTTGCAAGTGCAGACACGCGCTGCAGCCAGATCCCAGCCGGGAAGTGAGGGAGAAGATGGCCGCCGACAGTGAAGATGTGGGCGGAGCCAGGAACACGCGGGAAGAACACACAACACGCCCAGCGGTGATGTCACCATAAGGGCTGCCTCCTCCTCCTCCAGACTGCCTCAGCAATGGAGGTGCCGGAGCCCGCAGCGCGGGAAAAGAGTGTGAATATCACCACACACACTCTCAGACTGCATGTACACATAAAAACACCCGCAGTCTACAGCCTCAGCCCCTGTGAGACACAGGGCGGTCAGCCAGGGAGACCCCAGCACAGGGTCACCGCCAGAACCGCGGACCCGAGGGTAACCGCGCGGTCTGAGTGTCATGACACCACAGTGACCGACACTACCCCCAGGCACACAGGAGACACACCAGGTGCCTCAGTGCCGGTCCGGTCTGTAAGCACCTTTAGGGAGGCCTCGGACGGGGGTACAGCACCAGTCCGGAGTGTAAGCACCATTTAGGGAGGCCTCGGACTGGGCTGGCTCCGTCCGGTCTGTAAGCACCATTTAGGGAGGCCTCGGACGGAGCGGAGCTGTGCAAGGCTCCAGGCTCCCCCTTACCAGAGCCTCCATGGAGGGATGGAAAGGAAAGGAGCGCGACAGCGTACCGGGAGAACACTGAAGTGTCCAGGCTAAAAGCCCTCCGGTACCTCCACCAGCGTGTTCCGCAGAGGGTGAGCGGGGAGGCTGTCGGGGGTCCCGAGCGGGACCATTTTACCTTGTCTTCATACGTCATCACGAAAGCTGTGAGAATGCAGTGAAGTGCAAGCAAAGCGTGATCCTCCGAGCACACTAAGTTTAAAACTGAGGATGTCTCCTACGGTGGGGGTTTATAAGCGGAGGAGGCGGTGTCTACAAACTTGTAGTACCTAGTGTGACCTCCGGAGGGCAGAGCCCTAAACCCCATTGTCTGGGTCTCCCATTATGACGACCAGAAAATGCTGTTGACCAGTGTAATGGATGCCACAAGTCTCTGCTGGCATGGATGGTGTCCAACCAACCCTATTCAAATACATTGGAGCCTGTTGGGATTTTATGCTATAATATTGAGAACACCACTGATATTCCTTCTGGAAAATCTGACAAAATGTACAAGTCAAGACCCTAATGGAGAACCTGACACAAATGTGAACAGAATCTAAACAGCCCTGACATAAGCAAAAACTGTGCCCAATAAATACTGCTCAAACACTACCAGCTACTGCAAGCTCTAAAGTTGCAATATTACACTCATATATGGGCCGAACTCAAGGTATATAGACAGTATATACCCAAAACAGAACACCAAAATATCAATTATGCCAAGGGAACGGAAAGGGACATGATTAGTAGCGGACAGGTCTCCTCTACATGACCAAAATATGATCTGCTTTTCAACCAGAACCAGGCATGATGGTATTTCTTATCCACAGCTGAGCATCTGTGGTAATTCAGAAAAGCACAGAATTTGATGGTGACCCAAGTCCAGATCCTTAGAACATTTGGGTCAATGTATAGCTGGTCCAACATGGACCCTAATTTTCATCAAAAGGTGGCTGAGTTTAGTCGGAATATAGCTATACTGTGATGATCAATAAATTACGGTAAGATGGAACACTAGAATTTATTAAATACACCAAAGCTAGACACAGGCTTACCTGAGATAAGTGGGAGGCTCTGTGCTAATAGAAACAGCTTTGTATTTTTCATCATTTCCATCAAGGATCTCTTCAACTTCTGAAGCCTTCAATAGAGTGACACTGGTCGCTAATGTTGTGTACCCGTGATCTTCAAAGAGAATATATAAATAATAGGTTATACCAAACTCACTACATTTATCAGCCAGCGGACTCTACTCACTGCCTTTACTCTGCTGAATGTAAGTAAATTGCAGTATTCTGTGCAATCTGAAACATTTATTTTCCAGCTGGTAAGACTGGATGACTGGCATTAATGGTGCCATGCTGGTTGTCATACAGGAGACCAAACATCTTAATGGGGTTATCAGATTTCAGAAGAAAAGTCTGCAGTCTATCTAAGTAAACTGCAGCCTCCAAGTTGTGACACTGTGTGATGCTCACAGTCATGACTCCACTGTATTCCCCTTGTGGTTGGGCAAAGACTTGGCTGCATGTGTGCAATTATCATACTTGCAGTCATGTGCTGACTAAAATCATTTAATTGTCTTCTATTTAGAGAAGTCAAGAGAGACTAGTTGGCATATGACTGAAAGCATACAAATCACATACAATGGGTTATGAGGCCCTCCCCCAGTCCCTACACGCAGGGATTCATGACACTGTGCACAGACACTGCAGTCACATGAAGTGAAGGTAAACTAGCTTTTTAGACCAACCAGACAATCCCTTTCATTGCAAACATTTGCATGCTGCTGTGTTTTCCCTAAAATAAGACATACTAGGGAGGTTTGCCGCACGGCTCAATATAAGGCACCCCCCAAAAATAAGGCATACAACAAAGTTTTGATGAAAATTACGCCCGCCGACCAGGGAATGCAGCTGCCACGCATCCTGCCTTTGTCGGTGCCCGCCGCCGCTCTGTCCCTACTGCCGTACCCATACGTTAAGCCAATCAGAGGCCAGCAACCGCAGGCCAATATGAGGCGCATGATGTCACATGCAGGAAAATGATTGTCCTGCCGCTGGCTTCTGATTGGCTTAACGGTGGCAGGGACAGAGCGGCAACCAGAACACCGTACAGCACAGACCGCAGAGGCTCGATGAGTATGTGTATGTATGTATGTGTGTGTGTGTGCCTGTGTGTTTTTTTTTTTTTTTTTGCAGATGCTGGTACCGTGGTGGGGGCTGCATAGTTATGATCAGGGTACCATATTGGGGGCTGGAAAGGGCAGCAAGGGAATGATGGAGGTGCCATATTGGGGACTGCAATGGGACGATGGGGGTACTATATCTTTGGAGCTGCAAGCGGATGATGGAGGGGTGGGGGGTTGACCATATTGGGAGCTGGAAAGGGCTGCAAGGGGAAGATGGGAGTACCATATTGGGGGCAGATAGGATTCACAGTTTGTCTGGTTATGCTGGTTTGGGATGACAAATGCAGTAGAGTACATAATACATGTTCATTTTTTTGTACAACAATACATGTAAATTATTCTTCGTGAAACAATAAGACACCCCCTGAAAATAAGAAATGGTGCATCTTTGGGAGCAAAAATTATTATAAGACACTGTCTTATTTCTGGGGAAACAGGGTATGGAGCAACTCTCACTAAGAATGGAAGGTGGGGACGAGGATATGTACAGGAGAGTCCAGAGCATAAGACAATCACATATATTCCTTGGGAAATTATTTAAAGGCATAATTCAGTATTGCAGTGTATGATCAGGTCTCCTGCATTCCACTGGGAAGATCTATCCGCAGGAACAAGGGAACTATGTGGTCAGTGCCTGGTACCATCCCACAGTCTGAAAGAAGTTACAGCACTGAGCCCGGGCACTTGTCTAGCACACATGGGCACATCATGAAGAGAACACTTACATTTCTTCCCATGTGAAGAGGCGACAATCTTCTTCCTTTCTTCCACTGTGGCCAGGCGTCTCCAGAGGGAGGGTACCTCTTGTACAGTGAACCCCTAAACATGCGCAGGTAGTTCCCCACCTGCAAACAAAAACATTATCAAATCCAGATATTCATTACTGGTGACCATAAAAAGGAATGGGGAGGTGATCCCCCTCAATAAATAAGGATTGGGAAAGTAATCCCCCAAAATAAAGTGCTGAAAAGTAATCCCCCACATATAAGTAATGGGCAGACAATAACCCCCCAGCACATATAACTATTGGGGGACATAATCTTCTTGGGAGTAATAACTCCCCATAAATATAAGGGCTAATCACTGCACATACGTATTGGGGAGCAGCATGTTGTTATTGGGGAAGTAATCCCCCTTACCTAGAAGTTCTTTGATTGTTTGAACATGAACCACTGTATTGTAAAGCGCTGCAGAATATGCTGGCGCTATGTAAATAAAGATTATTATTATTGAGTAATGGTGATTACACATTGTTGGGGAGGTAATCCCTCTAAATATAAGTATTGGGGAGCAGCCCCTCCATATCTGCACACAGGCAGTGAGGTCAGGCGGGGTCAGGTCACCCTAATCCTCCACATGTCCCCATTGTCCGCCCTCCCTCCTCCTTTGTCTGAGCCCCGGCTCTGAGCCGCTTAGTTCCGCTGTATTTTAGGGTCTGCCCCCGATCTTTTCAGTCTGATACCTCGGAGCCGATCATGTAAAATTCCCCATCTTCTTCCAGCTGAAATTTCACCGGCTTTTGGCCGAACGTTTTACTCAGCGCCATAATCATCTTGCCGTCTCCTGCGCCGGGCCCGGCTCTCCGAGCATGCGCAGTATATTCACTTTGCAGTGAGTATGCGTAAGGAAGAGCTGTCACTGGGCATGCGCAGGGCTAAGGAAGTTTGCGTACGATAACGTGACATGGAGTTTCCGTGAAGCTGACAAGGCGCATGCGTAGTAGAGCTGCCTCGCTTCATACAGCAGCGTGCGATTCGGTAGCAATGGTATGTTGCTCGCGCATGCGCACACATCTAGTTCCGAGCATCGCTGTAACGAAGGTTCATTTGTTTATTTCGCTTTATGCGTTTAATAATAGTATCAAAACAATTACAAATCAATGAGAAACTTTATAGCTGTAAATGTTTGAAGTTCATTATGTATTCTGCAGCATAGAAAAGCTATATGGATTGTTTCCCAATGCTGAAGCCATAACATTGCTCCTGAGCAGGGCCAGTCTGGCCACAAGGGGCAATAGTAAGTGGGCCAACCTGACCACGAGGGCCAGTGGTGAGTGGGCCAACCTGACCACAAGGCCCGGTGGTGAGTGGGCTAACCTGACCACAAGGGCTGGTGGTGAGTGGGCCAACCTGACCACGAGGGTCGGTAGTGAGTGGGCCAGCCTGGCCACGAGGGCTGGTGGTGAGTGGGCCAACCTGACCACAAGGGCTGGTGGTGAGTGGGCCAACCTGACCACGAGGGTCGGTAGTGAGTGGGCCAGCCTGGCCACGAGGGCTGGCGGTGAGTGGGCCAGCCTGGCCACAAGGATCAGTGGTGAGTGGACCAGCCCGGCCACAAGGGCTGGTGGTGAGTGGGCCAGCATGGCCACATTCAGCTGACCTATTTCTGCAATTTACCCCCCCAAAAAATAAACTAAAACAAATTCTAACAAAAGGTCTGTGAACGGTTATTTGTCTCTACCAAGTTGTCACATGGAGGGGGTGGACCCACTGCGCCACAGTAACCAGGCCCACCCTGAAGAGGCGTGACGAGGCGACTACCTCACCTTCACGATGTCTGATAGTGAGGTTAGGCTTGTGCTGGAATGTTCTGCCAGGTACCACTAAAGGAAAACTCTCAGTACAATAGCAACTAACCCCAGGGTCAGAAGCCAGGAGCAGGCTCAGGTAAAGGAAGATGGCCGAAGTAGGCTGGAAGGCAGATGCAGGCAGGCAAGCTGGTACTGACAGGGACCTGACAACTAGCAAGCGTGCTACTAAGAACAGGACATGTTGCTCAGACACCTCCTTAAGATGTATGATGCCTTAAATGCTCTGCACCTCTCATCCATAGGTTGAGAGGCACTTCAGAGTTAGGACACGCCTTTAAGAAAAGGGGAAATGGTACACGTGTGTCCTTAGTGTGCACCTGGGAGATCGGCATGGTGTGACCAGGTCCTGGGAGAGGGGACAGAGACATGGACTGGAGCTGACGCCGGACAACAGCTGTAGGAGCGTCCACTTCACCACTGTAGGTGCGCCAGCGCTGGCACTACACAAGTGTAGTGATCATCAGAAAATAAGTATACCAAGGTCTGCCATTGGTGCGTTATTTTCAAGATAACCATTGAAAACCTTTAAGAAATGTAAATTCCTCTAACAATCTTATTTTTAAGCGTCTTCTACTTTCTTATTTCTTTTTTACAATCTAATTTTACTAGACCAAACATTTTATGATATTAACTGTATGTTTTTTTTGTTACAGATGTGAAAAATATGTACTAATCTTAGTGTGAAGTGCCCCATCTAAAAAGAAAGCTTGACAGATTGCGAGATAATTCAAGTTCTTGAGAAGGGTGCTGATGGCATATATGCAGGGCCGCTGTCAGGGCATGATTTCTCTTACTCCTGTATGGGGTCCGGAGGAGATTGGAGCCCGGCCAAATGGGCACCGGGGGTTATTATTTATCACTTTATTAACCCAGTGTGCTGACCCCACTCCATCCCCTGGGCCCCCATCCCCTCATCTCTTTAACAGGCGACACTATTGTTAGTCACCGCCAAATCCTGTGGCTGCCGAAGCAGAGGGGGCTGGTTTTGCCTTACATCTTCAGTGATGTCAGGCTCAGCAAGGTTTGTACTGCAAATGCATTTAATAACCTGCCATGCACAGTACAAATAGAAAGTCACCACACAGCTCGCCAGCTGGATTTGAAAGTCGGACCTGCTGTCTATGTCTGGTGAGTATGATGTCTGTCTGTCTGTCTGTCTTTCTCCTGTTCCTGGCTTCTACACAGCACCATAATGCACATACAGGTCCACAATAAATCCTGTATTACAATGTGTCTGTGTATACTGTATATATAGTATGGATCTGTGTGTACAATATAGTGCGGTGTATGCAAGATATAGAGCCAGTAGTCTATTGTGCATTGAGCCAGCAGTCTATTATGCATTGAGGCAGCAGTCTATTGAGTACACAGCCAACAGCATTCTATAGTGCATACAGCCAGCATCATTCTATTGTGCATACAGCCACCAGCAGTCTATTGTGCATATAACCCACAGCTTTCTATTGTGCATACAATTGTGCATACAGCCCGCAGCCATCTCTATTGAGTATACAGCCATCTCCATTGTGTATACAGCCTTCAGCCATCTCTATTGTGTATACAGCCAGCAGCAGCTTATTGTGTATATGGCCAGCAGCAGTCTGTAACAAGCGTCCAATGCAACTAGCAGCTGCTGGTAAGGCAGAACCACGAGAAACTCTGAGACCTTTTAACCACAACACAGGGATCCGGAATTACACAGAGTCCAAGAGGTAACTGCCCTAAGGAGGGAAAAGCAGCTGACCAGAGCAAGGAAGCAGTTATATAGGGAAGTCTGGAGAAAAGGTAGAAAACAGGGTAAAAATGTCAGGAAGCTGAGTCAGAACCGAGAGGGCGGTGAGGTATAAAATTATGAGGAAAATTCAGAGTCAAAGAACAAGGCCAAGGTCTAAATAATGTAACAGAGCAACAGGCAAGTCAAAATGGGGAACCAGGAATATAGCTGGCAGCTAGTGAGACATGTCCAAGGGTTTATATAGGGAGTGGCCTCTTCCCAGAGGACGAGCGAAGCCTGCGCTCTTCAGAATTAGCTGCAGGAACCTTTCTCCCAACACCAGCATCACCGGCAATGTGAACATGGCGATGTCTGGTGACAAGGGCAGAAGCCGCAGAGGGTAATCTCAACAGAGGTGCAATGCCTTTTACATCAGCGCCCTCTGTAGGGCGAACATGGCTAGTACTAGTGGCTAGGGCAGGAATTACTGGTGTGGGTCCAGATGGCACACATTGCTAGCACCATCCATAGATGGAATATGGTGACACATAGTGGCTGGGGCAGGAACTACAGGAGCAAGTCCAGGTGGAGACGTGACACCGTCTCTATTGTGTATACAGCCAGCAACAGTCTCTATTGTGTATGCAGCCAGACACATTACTAGCACCAGCCATAGATGGAATATGGTGACACCTAGTGGCTGGGCAGGAACTACAGGAGCAAGTCCAGGTGAAAACGTGACGCAGTCTCTATTGTGTATACAGCTAGCAGCATTCTCTATTGTGTATGCAGCCAGCAGCAGCCTCTATTGTGCATACATCCTGTAGCAATATCTATTTTGTATACAGCCAGAAGCTGTCTCTATTGTGCATACAGCTAGCAGCAGTCTTTATTGTGTATACAGCTCGCAGCAGTCTCTGTTGTGTATTCTCTATTGTGTATTCAGCCGGCAGCAATCTCTATTGTGTATACAGAACCAGCGAGGAACTAGGTATCCTGCTCGATGATGGGGTGAAAGAACCCATATAGAGATGTCAGGGAGATCAGGGTACATCTGCAGGTGAGTGCAGGAGATGTGAATTCCCCCATTCCCTACCAACAGGGCCCACCATTGTAATTGTGTTCCTGGTGATCCCTTCTTTGTCATGTTGTGCACCAAACAACCGTTGGTCCGTGCGCCACTGCCACACAGTACTTTCGGACACGCTTGTCAATGCATGGCATAATCACCAGCCCACTATTTCTGAGTCTTGATGGCTCAAGCTGAACCTTTTGCACGTCTGATCCAGACCCTCACCGAGGATGCTACAGTTTTGCCTACTCAGGTGGTGTGGCACCTACAGCAAGTAGTTGGCATGCTGGCCTCGGCTCATGCCCAGGCTCAACCTGAACCCAAGAGCTCTCTTCCTGATAGGTTTTTGAATAGCGTGTGGGGATTATTCTCTCCCTTCTTAAGGGAGATCTCCAGATCTGGATTGATCTTCCATCTTTGCGGTCGGTGGACGAGTTTTTCACAGCCTTGTCTGTGGTGTATGGTGAACCTAATAGGGTCTACCTTGCTGAGTCCAATCTCCATAAACTCAAACAGGGAAAACGGCTTGCTGAGGAGTATTGCTCTGAGGTCCAGAGATGGGCCACTGACTGTGTGGAATGACCCTGACTTAGGAGTCAGTTTAGTCAGGGCCTGTCCGCCAGGCTTCAGGAATATCTGGTCCAACACGCTGCTCCGGACAATAGAGACTTAAGGGAGAGACCAAGACCAATCTTGCCCCCCGTGGTTCTTCCTAGGGAGGACATCCCAGAGGTGATATTAGATGAATCCAAGCACTTGGGGGGGTTTCACTCATACTACAGTAGTTCACCAACAGTTCATCATGGGATGTGGGCATGTTTCTATTGTGGCCATACGGATCATTATATCAAGGCCTGCCCAGTGTGCCCCAAACAGGTTACACCGTCTTTTAAGCCGTGTTCCTCTTGTGTGGAAGGAGATGATCAGGGTGTGTATGTTTCCTAGATTTTCATGTCTCGGTTCACCATTTCTGCTAAAATAGTGATTGGTAGCAAAGCTGATATTATTCCAGTTCTTGTGGATAGTAGAGCAGAATCAATTTGGTGAATTCCTGCTTCGCTCAGATGCATGGTCTAAAATGTAGTGCACTACCGAGATCCAATTTGGTGCTGGTCATTGATTTTGCTCCTCACAGCCAGAAGAGTTTGACTCCAGTCATACACAATGTGAACTTGCACATATAGCATCTTCATAGAGAGTTCATTTCATGCTTTGTCTTGGAGAGTCTGCCTACTCCCATCGAATTGGGCCTTTCCTAGCTGATAAAACATAATGCGGTCATGGATTGGCGATCTAGAGAAATAGTCAGTAGGGGCAAGTTTTATGAACACCATTGCCTGGGTACAGCTGTTTCTTTGTTGAACCTATTCCTACCTCTCCGGTGGAGGTGGCAAAGGTGCTACCAGAGAATAGGGGTGAGTCTGTTCCCATACCCCAAGTCAATACTAGGCCTCGGTGTCCTCCTGGGAAAGAGAATCGGAGGAGGGGGGTGTCTCCCACTAAGAACTCTAATGGTACCTTTACACGCCGCCACAACAGGATGGATACAACCCGCTACAGGCTACAAATGTAGCTTGTCGAGCCAATATCGCCCGTAGTAGCGGCGTCTGAAGACGGGACGACACAGCCGGCTACAGATACCTCTGTATCCGTGCACTGCCCATAAACATATGGCAACATCGCCGATTGTAGCGAGCTGTATCGGCGTGTAAAGAAGCTACAGAAGGGAACTCTGGACACCCGGCGATGTAGCTGCAATGTGGCTAAGGCGTCACCCATGCTGCGTGATACCGCGCCCCTTCAGCGATCATTGGTGGAAGATGCTGCGTTACGATTGGCCCTTGCCTCACAGCCCTCCATCTTGGATGAGCTGTCCCTTCAGCACTACACATACGCGCCGTATGCACGATCAGATAGTAGTACAATTACGCGGACACACACTTGAACGTAAAATCATAAATGGCCCATGATGTACATACAGTGTGCACATCATATCAACATGAAAACGAATAATGCGGGACACAGCGCACAAGTGTGTGTTACGTACCGCTCTGGCTTATTGCACAGCAGCTGCCGTAGAAGTGTTCCGGGTCTGGCAGTGCGCGCAGCGCGCACACAGATGCACACAATCCCATACCACATCGGAGGAGATTACCCAGTAGACAGATCAGAGCCGTGTTGTACGGACTGCACTGTGGGTCTGCTGCAGTAGGGGCCGCATAAGTGTGTCGGCCGAGTCTGCGTGTTGGCCTACTTATAAAGGTGCGTCACCCCCACAGCGGTCGTAATGACGTCATGACGTTGGTTTCATTTTCACTCTGCCTGCAAGGTGCCAGCCCCGCCTCTGCACACACCATAGCAGTCATGGCAGCCGTGCACCGCGCCGCAACATGGGGGATGGCGGAGCTGATCATCCTCATTGATCATTGTGACCGTCGGGACTATTGGGGCCACCATCACCACCGCCACCCCAGGCTGCGCAATCGGTGCACCGTGCGGCGGATCCAGCGGGCCCTGCTCTGCAAACTGGGGGTACAGAGGACAGTAAAAGCGATCCAAAAAAAGATCGCTGACTTGAAGCACAAATGCCCAGGTCGCATACTGGACATCCGTGCCAGGATTGGCAGGCTGCGTGGTGAGTAATTGTTGCCCCAAAACACACACCGCCACATGTGCATGTCCCACAATACACAAAAAATGATGGAAACATATGACAAGGGACAGTGTGGCCTACACAATCAAACACATCTTCACAGTGTTGTGCTCATCCAGTCAGCCCTAAAAATGGCTCACACGCACAGTACATGCATACAACATGAGTGTATGCATCCAGCATCACCTGGTTGATGCTAAGTAAGGCTGGGGTCACACACACAGATATCTGCCCACATATTGTTTGCACATCTCTGTTTGCAGTCAAATCATGGTCACATGTTGACATTTGGAGACAGCCTCAAAATGGAACAATGTGTCCATGCTTTCACTGCAACCAGAGATCTGTCAACAATATCTGGCCACATATCTGTGTGTGTGTGACCCCAGCCATAGCCGTCAAATAAATACCCACACAAGCTCTTTGTAGGACAACAATGTGTAGGCATGATCTTATTACGTCTTTTATGTTCAAATTTCAAACTAGATGCTGAATCCTCATCAGAAGAAGGGCCCCATGCCCCACCCCCAGGTGGCCCATCAAGAACCCCACCACATCAGCCTCAAGTGGCACCCTTGTCCCCAGGGGCAACACCTTCCCCCGGGCCTCAGGAGCCAGACGTCCCGTCAACCACCGGGACAGAGGACGTGGAGGACCAGTCCGCACCTGGCAGCCCGCTGGAGTGTGACCAGCTGTCCCCATCTGCCTGGCTGCTGGAGGAACACATCAACTCCCCACAGGAGGGCGAGGAGCAGCAAGTACCTGGCGGCCCAGAGGAGTCTTTGCCCCGTAGCCCAGGACCACTGTTACCCCTGAACCACATAATGTGGCCACGGAGCCCCAGCCCGGGAGTAACACCACCTCCCACTGTCTCCAGCTCAGTGGCGAGTCCTGGGGTGACCATGTCCCCACACAGTGACTATGGTGGTAAGTGTGTTATGTTGCCACACACACCCTGCACACTGTTGCTTCAATTTCATCTGGGGCCAAACAATTTATGTAAACAAAGTAAACCATGTTGGTTCTCCCTTTTTCCAGATGGTGAACGTGCGGGCTCATATGGATGGAGCTTGACCCCATCTCCCTCCCCGTCTGATGGTGAACTGGATTTGGAGGAACAGGGTAAGTGGATGGTTGCGGCCAGTCATGACTAACCATCAGCAGTGACGAGTGTGTAATAAAGTTTGTGTTTACTCCCAATACAGGTGCCCCTACCATGGAGGAATTCATCCAGGCCCATCAGGCATTTGTGGCCCGTTTGACCACGGCTCTACAGCGTGGCCTGCAGGACCTTGGCCGCCTGGCTCAAATGCTGGCGGACCTACACCCACACCATGGTTCACACCCATGAATTCGAGGGATGCATTGTATCCTGGCCAAACATGGCCCCACAAACAGTTGTCCTTGTTGGACCCTAAAATGTTCACACGTTGGCTTGTTGCCTTGCAAAAGTGAAAATATTGGTTTTTTTTTTATTTTTGGCCCCCGTTGGGCTCTTTTCTTATAGTGTCCCACATTGGGACCATCACAAGTGTGGACTGGCTAGCCCCATGTGGCCTACAATCCCTATACTGTCCCACATTGGGACCATCACAAGTGTGGACTGGCTAGCCCCATCTGGCCTACAATCCCTATACTGTCCCACATTGGGACCATCACAAGTGTGGACTGGGTAGCCCCATCTGGCCTACAATCGCTATACTGTCCCACATTGGGACCATCACAAGTGTGGACTGGCTAGCCCCATCTGGCCTAAGCCTTCCTTGTATGATGGCAAATGTCTGTGACACATGTATGTTTACAATACAATGCTGTTCTAACTTTGTTATACGCTCCTTCATGTGACCTTACTAAGATTTGGTGACCAAACCTCACCATAACCTAACTAGGTGAGGCACATCACAACATCCCTTTGTGAATGTGCTAAGACATTCCAAATGAACCGATGGTGATCCTGCTGAGCGAGCACTGGCCCATATTGTGTGGCTTCGGGAAACCTATTATTGGCCACAATTACATTCACCCCCAAAAACCCACACAATCCTTATTCTGAAATGAATACACAATTGTGTTAATAAATAAAATTTATTCCAGGCTGGAATTTAAAATAAATTACAAAGAATAGAATTTTAGTGGAAAAAAAAATAAAAAAAAAAACCAGTAATTTTGGCCAAAAATCAATCAACAAAATATACATATAAAACGCAATTCCTGAAATTATAAAGTCCAGACTGCCAATTCTGTGCATTGGCTACTAGTGTCCAAATTACTCCTCTTCTGTAGGCTCTGACAATGCCGCATCCCCCCTCCTCTGAGGGCAGCCCCGACCTGCCCCAGAACGTCTGGTTGAACGACGATGTGTTAAGGGGGGATGGGGTGACTGTGGCGGGGCCGGTCTTCTCACGGGCCGAGATGGGGCAGCTGGTGAAAGGGGCCACAAGGTGTGTTGCATGGGGGAGGGGACGTGGCAGCCCCATTGAAGGGCCCCATCATCGGCAGCATCAGCGGCATTGTGGAACACCCTCAGAAGGATCTTCTTCTGGAGCGGCTCCATCCCTCGCATTCTGTTGCTCATGTAGAGGGCGTCGGGGTCCATGTGGGTCCGTTGTTCATCCAACAACACGCGTCGGGCCCAGGTCGCCAGCTCCGTCTCAGGTGGTGCAGGACGTCGGCGGCGACGGATCCCGGAGCTGGGACCTGGGCCTGGACCCACATCACTCGCCGCGCCCTCCTGCTCAGCCCCAGATGTCATGGGCTGAGCATCATCAGCAACAGAATCCTCGGCAATGGAGCCGTCCTCTTCTGGGGCCTGTGGGTGGGGAAAAAATAAAAAAAATACCATTAGTGGAGGCAATATCAACTGTATACATTCACAACAGGACTCTAGATACCACTCCCACACACACCAAGCCCAACTAACAGAATGGAAAATGAGGAATAACACAGTAAAGCAAATAAGGTTCAAGACCCCAACACCAGTGGTTCTCCTGTACACTCACCTCGACCATTCCAGGAGCTCAGCTAAATACATAATTAGTTGTTTGTCACGTAGCCGTAAGCCAATATTAGGACATGTCACCACAACACCTTGATACTGGGGGCTGTGCTGGCCAATGACACATATTGGGCACCTTCCCATTAGGAGTCCTTTATGGTGAGAATCCACCCCTCACTCAATTACCTTTAACCCACTGGCAACAAAGCCAACACACATGTGAGACAGCACCATTTACTACATGGTACTATGTGGCTGTTTGAGAACAAACCACCTGCTATCTTGAAACCCTTAAATAACTAACCTAAACATACCAAGATGTTGTGGAAGAAGCAACATTGCAATACGGCTGGAAGCATAGAATAGAAAAGTCTGGTAAGTCATGGAAGGAGGGCAGATAGATTGACACCCCAAGGTGTGCCGCAGCAAGGAGGTAAATATGGCAACACATTTGGTGTGAAGGATTTATAGAAGCACACATGTGAAGGAAACATTGTGGCCCACCACTGTCACACAATTACCCACCTCCTGTGGCGCAGGTGGTGATGCAGCCGGGCCTACATGGGACGCAGCAACGGGGCAGTTGGTGGTCGTTCGATGCGGGCGAACCTCGCCCAGGATGAAGGTGAAGAGGGGATAGTACCATAGGGTAGGTGATGGTACCTCCTCTGCTCCAGCCCCTGAGCGACGACGCTGGTACAGAATGTGAGCCCGCATGAACGCCGACCTCATGTTTTTGATCTTAAGTGCCACCATAGGCTGGTCCCACGTCTTGCCTACCCTTGGCTCCAACCGATTTGCCAGAGCCACAAGACTCCTGTAGGCCTCGGCCCTCGCTGCCCGATTTTTATATTCGGGCAGCGAGCTGCGCCACAAACATTCGTGCCGCTGATACTCCGTGAGAAGCTGGGTTTCCAATTCCACAGTACCCGTCGGCATCTGCCGATGAAAAAATAAACAAAAAAAACACAGTCACAACACAAGGCATACCGACATTTCAAAACTGGCCACAATCATACACATAATCATTAACTTTCTACAGTGATCATCTATGCAGCTATTTTGTGGAGTGAAACTGGCCATGAGTGGGCCATTTTCTCAATCTCAGACCGCTACTAACTCAAACACATGTATGCAGCCATTATCAAGCACCGGATATCGGTGTCCACCTACAGATGTTTCAAACATGATTTCTGTCCCCAATGTACCTATTGCAACACACCTTGACACGGTGTGTGCGTACATACCTGTAGAGGGCAACATGTGACCTAACACGTTGTGTGCTAACTAGTACCTGGCCAGTGTCCACAATGGTAAGGGGTCACTATATCAGAAAGGCGGCCTGGGTGTGTGCCAACACTGCACATACTACATGTAATGTGCACCCAGATGATCATGTAGGTGTTCCTCCAGACGTGGAAGTTCCATTTTAACACATGTACCCAACATCCCTGGAATGTCCGCCACAATTCTACCACCCCTGAAATGTTGATGTGAAGTACCAGCCAAAGAAATAACAGCGTGCTCTTTGACCATTGCCACAAAGCAGAAGGTGCAATACATACTTTACACTACATAAGTAGAGGCACTACGTGGCTACTGGGCGACACAGAATAAGGTTCACATATTGAATATTACGTGGTAAATATTTGCATGCCGCTTCAAACATGGCCATACACACATCGCCTAAGCTGCCTGTGCCAGAACCAGCTGCGTTCATTACATTTTCTTACAAACCGCTAAAGAGGCTTACCGTCAGAGCAACAGAAGTCAAACAGGACACTAGTAGCTCAATGCACATCGACGTCTGGACACGGAGCAGTGGCCATTGACCTGCCTTTATAGTCCGGGACACCAATCACAGCGGACACAATAATGCACATCCTGAAGGGGCACCTGGGTGCGGATTTGCCTTCCGCTAATTGGTGGAGATCGCTGAATCGTGATAGGTTGGCGGCCCTTTAAAAGTTGCCCATCCCGCCAAACATTACGCTTGCTGGCCAGACCCATTAGGTAAGTTTTTGTGGACACACATGGAATTGGCGCAGGGTGGGGTGCATATGTTGATGTTCTTGGAGAGCGCCGGAGACTGGTGTAGCGGCCGATATAGGGGTTTGTATTGTAGGGGACGACATATAGTGTAGTGTGTGGGTTAGGAAACGGCATTTTGTGTGGCCCTTGACACTTTTGTTGAGATACATTGCTGTGTTTGTTTGCAGACAACATACAGGAGAATGGATGCATGACTGTAGACGGAACTGTGTCACTCATGTCGACTGGATCGATTTCTGCATACTGGTTGTGGCCAATGGAGACTGTGTCCAACGGGAATGGGATGAGACAGGGCTTTGAGGTGTTGGGCGCCAGACATGGCATACATGTGTATGTAAAATGACACCTTCAAAAACCAATTACACCATGGGTAACCATCCGCAGTCATGTGCAATGTTGTTTGGTTCATGTAGCCTTCCTCAACCTTCCATATCGGGGTACGTCACATTCGTTATTTCTCATTTGTACTGTAATCAATAGACATTATGGGCTGTGTAATGGATTATGGGACCTGTTTGACCAACATTATTGGTGACACATGTCCCTTTCTAACTCACCTAGGTGCAGATGTGTGAATTTTGGGAGCTCCCATTGACGTTGATGTCGAGGAGGCCACTCTCAATCGCCGTGTGCCATGTTGTTTGGGGTGACTACTGGGTGTTTGCCGTCCTTGCTTCAGGGTTGTGTTTTGGGCCCACACAACAGATCCCATCATCTTGGCTATAGTGTGTAATCGAAAAGAGGTGTGGCTTGCTGAACCTGCTGACTTGCCCACATTTTGGTCTATGTACTCATGTTTGTATTCTCATCTACAGGTGCTGATATTGAGGATGCAGAATATCCATGACCGCAATGTTATCGTGGCTCTTGCGTTGGTGGAAGAGCAAATGTGGTATCAGGATCGGTATGAAAGGTTGATGAGGCGCAGACAGCGGCGGATGTGGACCCGTGATTGGCTTCTGAGGCGGGAAACCCGGGGCCACATGCAGCTGTTGCGGGAGCTGGAGCTTAACTGTCCTGATGATTACCGAAACTATCTCCGTATGCCCGAGGACTGTTTCACCTTCCTATTGGAGAGTGTAGGGCCAATGATAGCGCGTCAGGACACTATAATGCGACCATCAGTATCAGCTGCTGAGCGGTTGGCGATCACTTTGCGGTTCCTGGCTACAGGGCAGTCCATGACATCCCTCACATACGTGTCACGTGTCTCCCTGCCCCTGCTGAGCCGCCTGATCCCTGAAACGTGTTGGGCCATCTGGAGAGCTCTGCAGCCAGCCTACATGAAAATGCCATTAACCGCTGCAGAATGGCTGGAAGTGGCCCAAGGGTTTGAAACCCGGTGGAACTTCCCCAACTGTGGCGGGGCATTGGATGGTAAGCACGTGAGGATTACCAAACCTGCCCACTCTGGCTCTTTGTATTACAATTACAAAGGGTATTGTAGTATAATCCTCATGGCTGTAGTAGATGCCAACTATGAGTTCCTCTACGTGGATGTTGGAATGCCTGGTCGCAACTCAGATGGGGGGTGTTTGCCCTAAGCTCCTTGGCAACACTACTAGGGAATGGTGGGCTAAACTTACCCTCAAATGAGCACACGACCGAACATCTCAACTTTGCGTTTGTGGCGGATGAAGCATTCCCACTTCAGGAGCACCTACTGCGGCCATATCCCCAGAGGGCCCTTACTTCTGTGAGACGCATTTTCAACTACCGGCTATCCCGGGCCCGCCGTGTAGTTGAAAATGCGTTTGGGATAATGGCCAATAGATTCCGGATTTTTCATACACCTATACATATGAAACCGGAGTCTATTGAGGCGGTAGTGGTGGCCTGCTGTGTGCTACATAACTTCCTGCGTCGTAGGGATAGGGCATCATACACGCCAGGAGGTTATGTAGATAATGCAGACGCTACAACAGGGGAGCTCCGTCCAGGGTCTTGGCGTGATGAGGCCCATGTGATTGTGCCACTCCAGCCGCAGAGCCATGGCCGCACTCGGCAGGAGGCCAGGGACAGTAGAGAAGCTTACTGCTCCTACTTCAATGGGTCTGGTGCAGTGAGCTGGCAGGACCAGGCCATATAATGTGGCTGGCTCTGGGAGTTGCTTTTTGTGTTTTCAATGGAGGTGACAGCAGGTTAGCTGCACCCCTTTAATGTTTGGTTGACCTTTTCCATTCTCTTTGTTTGCATTATGTGCATGAGTTTTCATTATGTAGTTATTTAGTTAGTTAGTTTAGGTTATTTTAGTATTTTTTCCATGCACAGTTTGCAATGTGTGGTGATTTGCTTATCCATTGAATTTGCCTGATTAATGTCACCTGCTCTTGAATTCTACAATGTTTTTACTTCATGTATATTTTGTTTGCACAAGACAAGGTCAAGATTCATGCAATATATTAAACCTTTTTCTGTTGGATCCAACATCATCTGTGTGAGCCTGATTACTTGGTGGAGGAGGGCAATGTGATGCAGGGTTGGGTGGGGGCCTGGGATGTCATAGCCACCTATTGGCTGGGATTGTGCACACAATATGTGTGGGTAGCCATGTTTTTCGGAAAGTCTTTTGCCCAACAGTGTTTGTGGCCATTGTGCGTACATGATCCTTTATTTTGTTGTAGGCAGAGGGTCCCCTGCACACAGCACATTGATGCAGGACATATTCTTGTCAGGTGTTTGCTAATACACTGTCACACAGATCTTTGACTTGGTGCCTTGGAAGCTGTTCCACTACATTCACATCTGTCAGCACATATATTAAACCCCATTCAGCCTGTATACATACACATACTTCGCCACAGTTGTCACAGATTTTTGACAGAAAACGCACATACTGTCTTTTGTAAGACGCTAATGTGTGGCACACAAACGCACCTCAGTTCAATCTGCACACGCGGCTGTCACAAGCGCTGATCGTGCGTGACACGGCAAACACTTGTACTACGCACACATAGCCCCGGACCGCTACTTTAATACACACGGGATATGTGACTGGCCACCGCTCTAGCGTGACCCATTACCATCGATTTGGATGCATTCGCCAGGCTCCGCCATGTCACAAGCGCTTATTCCGTGCCACACTCCGTTCACTAGTACGGCACGTCTCGGCCATCCGCCCTTTCCGTCGTGCCCAATCACAACTCCGTAGTGTTGGCCAATGGTTGTGGTTTGGGCGCGGCGTACAGGTCTGTGGCACGCCTATTTGTTTTACGTCCTGCCTTTGTTGCTCCCAGATCACTCTGTGGTGGCTGTGTGTAAAGCTGGTACGCTGAGCTACAGACGGCTACTTGCGACACCCGGCGATGTATGTAGCTGTAGATGTAGCGTAGCGTAGCGCACCTTGTGGCGGCGTGTATAGAGGGTGCGGTTCCCGTTGGTAACCGTTCGGCCGTGCTCGTGCACGTCAAGTTGCCGTTGGTATCCATCCTGTTGTGGCGGCGTGTAAAGGTACCATAAGGGTAAGTGTTGCTAGTTCTGGGGTGCTGCCTTGGTTGTCAGTTCTTCAAGGGGATTTTCTATTTCCAAAGGTTGCATGCATGGTAATAAATGTTCAGGTCTGGATCTATGTATGAATGACTACGTATGGGTGTCCACTAATGCCATTAAGCAGAAGTGTGCTTCCTGGGCTCTGGGTTCTAGGTTTGTTGGTCCATATCAAGTAACGGATGTTGTTATTCCTTCAGTCGTTTGGCTAGAGCTACCCCCAGTACTTAGTACCCATGATGTTTTTCACAAGTCATGGTTCAAGAGATGTGTTGTGTCTCAAGAGCCAACAAATGTTCCTTCATTACCAAGCTGCGCAGGTAATAACCAATAATAATAATCAAGGTTATAACCTTGAGAGACAGGTAGTAACGAAAGTGAACACGGACAGTTTGCGGCATTCCTTCCATAGGTGTTATCCAAATAATTCTGGTTTTTAGGTTTCTAGAGGCCCCTCATAAAAGAGGTGGATTCTGTCATGTTTGTCTCCTTTGCCTTGGAGACGTTTGACAAGTTTGAGCTCAGAGTTTCCTCAGCTGAGAGACTCTGAATTAAACATAGTTAATTTCTTTTGGCAAACTATAGATTAATGTCAATTCTGCTAGAAAGCCATGCGATCTGTTCAGGTGTGACCAATCCCATCTACTTCAAATAGTCACATGACCCAGTGCTGGTGATTGAATTCCATTCATTGCAAGCTGCCCTGGTGGAAGGAGCTCTCAGTGTACTGCTTGCTAGGAGTTTGGCCACAGCCGTGAAGTTGCTTTATACTTTGATATTTTGCCCTGTCTGTTTGTTATTTCCCTCATGTTGTATTAGTTCAGTGGTTGGACTAGTGCTCCCACCGGCCAGCTCCGTAGTAAGAGATAAGAGCTGGGCCAACAAGGGACTATATAGCCTGCTCGGTGATAGGCAGCAGTTTCTAATGTGTATACATCCAGCAACAGTATTTTTGTGTGTACAGCCCGAAGCAGTCTCTATTGTGTATTGTCTATTGTGTATACAGCCTGCAGCAATCTATTGTGTATACAGGACCAGCGAGGAACTAGGTATCCTGCTCGATGACGGGGTAGAGGAAGGGACATCAGAGAGATCAGGGTACATCTACAGGTGAGTGCAGGAGGTGTCCCTTCCCACGTTCCCTACCAACATAGCCCATCATTGTAATTGTGTCTCTGGTGTTCCCTTGTTTGTCGCCTTCTGCGCCAGACAACTGTTGGTCTGTGTGCCACTGTCACGTGGTATTTTTGGACATGCTAGTCTATACATGACACAGTTTCTATTGTGTATACAGGCAGCAGCAGTATATACACAACGTGTGTCCTCACATATGCAGGAGTTCTTCCTAGAGTGGGATGCTATGGAATGTTCAAGGGATGGAGGCGGAGCTGGGGTAATTGTCTTTTCTATGAGACATTTGTTTCCCTAGGAGGCTCTGTTTACAGCTATGTAAGGACAGATACATTTCCTGTGAAAGTCATTCAGATGACTGGTCATTGAGTAAAAGGCAGAATTGAGTACTATGGTGGAGATCCACATGCAGCTAACTGCATATCCTTATGTATGTAGTGTAAAATTTCGTACTGGATATGCCACAACAATTTTGGGATTCTTCATCTGGTTCTGCAAAAAAGTTTAGGAAATGTGGGTGTCCTAAAGACGTTGCTCAAGAGTATGCTTTTTTAAAATGTGTGCTTGTATCTTGAAGAGAATGATGAAGAACAATTGACCATTTCAGACGTTTTAGACAAAAAGGAAGAAGTTCTTAAATAGGGATGATTTATTTTATTACAGCATAATATATCTTAAACAGAAGCTCATACAATATTATGGAGAGACAAACTTTGTCGCTGAAAGTTACGCCTTAAACAACATTGGCTTGTTTAAAGAGAAGTCCTTAGATATACTTCATTTATTTTTGCATTATTAGACACAAAAAAAGTGGTAACATCCAAATTGTTTGTTCATCCAGAACATCTTCCTTCAACTGAGTCTTCCAACCAGGGGCAGATTATAATGAGGACAAAGTGGACTGCCACCTGGGGCCTGAGTCCCCAGGGGGTCAAGCAGGAATGGATACTAAAATTAAATTGCCATTATAATCCGCAGGACCGCAGCATCGGTGCTGGTTAAAAGATTCTAGGAGCGGGACTTCCCTCCTCCTGATGTGTCGCAGCCGGAAGGACAGATGTAAATCTGCATCAAAATGTGCATGTGTAACCTGCAACCAGCAAAGTATATGAAAGTTTGAAAGTGCTGTTCCCACTTAGCTTTTCAGTTTCCTTCCAGATGTGGTGCAGAAAAAATCAGCTTGTCAATTGTTGGTGCGGATTTCCCTGCATTTTTCAACCCTTTTAGCCATTGACTTTATTATACAAAATGCTGGGCACAAACTTGCACCAAGTACGTTTCCTGCCACAAGATGTGGAATTAGTGCAGAAAATTTCTGCACCAAATCTACCGCGTGGGCACATACCCTAAAACTGGTTACAGTGGTATCAATTGTAGCTGCAGAACAATCATGCCAAGTTACGTATTGTGACAACCAGGAGTAAGATACACTAGAGGGCAGTGATGAGGACTAATAGAAAAGTTTTGGATTTTATTTGGAAGGTTTTTGACGGCTATCTTGAAAATACGGTAAGTCACTTTTGGTTAGAAGATTTTGGTAGCCTTTTTTTATGTTGATTAGTGATGGGCAAACCCGAACTGTAAAGTTTGGGCACAGATTTTGAATAAGGACTTCCCTGAGAAGTCTGTGTTGCTGTTTGGGCTCGGGTTCAGCTGGGAAGGCTGTAAAATTTTAGCAAAATGGTGATTAAGCAGGAGAATTATACTTACTGAATTTACAGTGCTGCGGTCATACTACTTCCAGGTCCACTCATTAACATTTTGATTATTCACTGCACTCTGACTCCAATAGCCAATTGACTCACCGTTGCCGGATGCTCACGTCTCAGGCGATGCAGCACTTGTCACGGTTCCGCGCCTGAGGCTGTGGGGCTCGGTGGTCAGATCAATAGGGGATGAACGGATGGGGATGATTCTTATTTGTCGTGACGCCACCTGTGGGATTCCGGTGAATGCACCGGCGCTGCTTGGGCCTCCGGGGGATGTGCCGCAGCTAGATGGGATGCTCCCCACAGGATGAGCAGGGGTCCCCGGGGCCAGGAGCTGCACTCGGTGGAATACGGCAGCTCAGTTGTCGCTGTGAATTCAGAGTTAACAACAGTTCTGAAGAAAGGCACAGACACCAGATTCCTCTGTAACGGGTCTTTACTGTAACCGTTAGTGTGATACAGGTTATGCAGTCTTAGGTAACGGACCGGGTGGTCCCAGCGATGACTGGTGTTAGTTCAGAGCTCTATGGTGTTCCTCCTTTATCTGTCCTTTCTATATTTGTGGCCGGTGTCGCCTTAGTGTGCCAGCTCGGGTACAAGGGAGGCTACTTGAAGATTCCCTGGAATTCTGCCGGTTGGAGGGGAGCCTGGTTCCCTATTGTGGGTACTTCCGCTAGCAAGACTGCTTAGCTGCGGCTGCAGAGAGGTGCTCCTATGAAGCGGTTCCTTCACTCTGGTTTGCTGAGCGGCGGTGGACGTCTGCTCGCCTCGGAACCAGTGGTCCGGTGGTTTTGGGCACGGGTATGTTTAGACCCGTTCTGTAGCTGCCCGTGTTTTGGTCCAGGTCACCGCTTAATGGTGCCCGGCCGGTAAAGGTTGGTTTCAGGCTGCACGGAACTGTGCAGAGCCTGCTCCTGCTTCTCCTTCGTTCCAGCTTCTTCTAAGTTACCAACTTCCCCACACACACTACTCCTTTCACTCCTCCCACCAGGGCCTGATTGGCCCTCTCACTCTAGTGTGTTGTTCGGTGTATAGAGCTCTGAGTTTAACCATGTCATCATCGAGACGGAAGATATTACATCTTCAGTCAGGGATGCAATACCTTCCTGTGACGCACTCGTTGCGGGGCGCCACACTCCCCCTTGGGAAATTACACTTGTCCCCAAGTGTCACAAAACCCGAACAGTACAGGGCAATTTTTTTATTTTTTTTTCCAAACATAAAACAAAATAAACATTTTTATTTACAACAATCAAGCTTGCTTAATCTTCTTCCCCTAGGGGAGGCACTTTCACTTATAACTTTTCAAACAGTTGCGTTTAAACTAAACCGGTTAACCATTGCGGACCTGGCAGGTTGGGTTAGTGTTCATTTGCAATGTCCAGAATTTTACCGCCGGGCCGCTCTACTGGCACCCAAATAACAGGAAAAGTGTTCATGACAAAGTCATTCTTAAAGTTCAAAACAAAGTTACTTGCTTAAGGGTGTAATGAGCATCTGCGAACCCGGAGAGCGTACCACCCCTGATAACCAGCATGTCGCTCGTAGGTAATGTACTCTCCCCAGTATAAATCGCGGTCAGGGTGTCCTTTAGGGAGGTGAGACTCCACGTCCAGGCGGCCTACGAATATTTCCTTGTACACCCCCTCCTCCCGGACAAAACCTCACCCGTTGTCCAGATTAAAAGACGTGACTATACCTGTGTTCCGAAACTCCTCTGGTAACGGGGGTTGGCGGCGGGCTTCGGCACGAGACCGCAAGTTGGCCTGCTCCTGAGCCCACCATTCTGCTCTGTGGCGTCGGCGTATAGCATCGTCAGACTTGCAGGTAGTACGGACGTCCCAGCAGCTGGGAGAGTGGGGACGGGTCAGGAGTTGGTCATAGCTTTTGACCGGCACCCGGACAAGGTGATTGGGAGCAGATGTCGCAGCAGCACCATACCATTCAAACCGAGCTGCTTGTAGCTGCTCGGCGGTGACTTCCGCTTCATCCTCCTCGGAACCGGTGTGAACGGAGTCCTTAGGCTCGCTGGAACTCCTGTCGTCTTCTTGCTCTATAGCCTCGACGACCACATCAGGCTTCTCGGCTGGTTGGGATTCTCGATCGGCGTCATCCGGTTGGTCGGGCTCTGGAACTGCGGGGTCCTCCTCCTTCTCATCCTGCGGGGCTTCTGGGCTGCCCGCCTCTTCTCCCTCTGCTGTTTCTGCACCCGTTAGCGGTGGGGTGTTAGCTCCGGTAATCGGGTAGGCCTCAGTAGGTTCGGGGCCAGTCTCCGGTTATGGAGTGAGACAGGTTGTAGTCTCCGGCTCTGGAACGGGACAGGTTGTAGTCTCCGCTTCTGCAACGGGAAAGGTTGTAAGTCTCTGTTGGACAGCCTGGTGTAGTCGGCTGGCCAGGCTCGCACTCCAACTCCTGATGGTCCACTCTGTGGCCTCTATCAACCGCACCCGCAGATCTTGGAGCGCGGTCTCCCAAAGCTCGGGGTCCCCGTCGATGGTGAGGACGGGACCCGGGCCAGGGTTGCCGATGGCGGCACGAGCTTCCTCCCCGACCTCTCTCATTAGATCGCGGAGCCTCAGGTTTGCCATCTCGCTTCTTCCAGGAACCGCACCCGTTAGAACTGGTAACTGTTCCTGAAGCGGAGCTGTTTGGGAAAGCCATGCCACACCTGTTTTTTTTGTGATTTTTGTAGTCCGTGGGTGGGCTGAAGTCTTTGGCCCGCCCCCTTGGTTTCCAGCAATCGGGGCAGACAAGAGTTTTGGCGCCTCTGCCATGGCCCTCCCATGAAGAGGGACGGAGGCACGCCCCTGGGCCAGCACATTGTGTTTCACATGGCGGGAGCCGCCATTTTGGTCTCCATTTTGGCCCAGTAGAAAAAGGCGGGAAAAATTTCTTTTTGGCCGAATAAAGTTCTGTAGGCACACAATACCCGTTGGGAAACGGGCCTGTTCGTATCCTGTTCGTGATCGCCAAATTCTGACTCACCGTTGCTGGATGCTCACGTCTCAGGCGATGCAGCACTTGTCACGGTTCCGCACCTGAGGCTGTGGGGCCCGGTGGTCAGATCAATAGGGGATGAACGGATGGGGATGATTCTTGTTTGTCGTGACGCCACCTGTGGGATTCCGGTGAATGCACCGGCACTGCTTGGGCCTCCGGGGGATGTGCGACAGCTAGATGGGATGCTCCCCACAGGATGAGCAGGGGTCCCCGGGGCCAGGTGCTGCACTCGATGGAATACGGCAGCTCAGTTGTCGCTGTGAATTCAGAGTTAACAACAGTTCTGAAGAAAGGCACGGACACCAGATTCCTCTGTAACGGGTCTTTACTGTAACCGTTAGTGTGATACAGGTTATGCAGTCTTAGGTAACGGACCGGGTGGTCCCAGCGACAACTGGTGTTAGTTCAGAGCTCTACGGTGTTCCTCCTTTATCTGTGGCCGGTGTCGCCTTAGTATGCCAGCTCGGGTACAAGGGAGGCTACTTGAAGATTCCCTGCCGGTGGAATTCTGCCGGTTGGAGGGGAGCCTGGTTCCCTATTGTGGGTACTGCCGCTAGCAAGACGGCTTAGTTGCGGCTGCAGTGAGGTGCTCCTATGAAGCGGTTCCTTCACTCTGATTTGCTGAGCGGCGGTGGACGTCTGCTTGCCTCGGAACCAGTGGTCCGGTGGTTTTGGGCACAGGTATGTTTAGACCCGTTCTGTAGCTGCCCGTGTTTCGGTCCAGGTCACTGCTTAATGGTGCCCAGCCAGTAAAGGTTGGTTTCAGGCCGAACGGAACTGTGCAGAGCCTGCTCCTGCTTCTCCTTCGTTCCAACTTCCCCACACACACTACTCCTTTCACTCCTCCCACCAGGACCTGATTGGCCCTCTCACTCTAGTGTGTTCTGCGGTGTATAGAGCTCTGAGTTTAACCATGTCATCACCGAGACGGAAGATATTACATCTTCAGTCAGGGATGCAATACCTTCCTGTGATGCACTCATTGCGGGGCGCCACACAATCACAGCTGCCTGGTTTACCGTGGTTGACAATCAAAAATACAGTGGAGCCCATTTTTTTTTCTTTCAAATTATTGAAATAAATAATTTAAAAAATGCATAGGCTCCATTCTATTTTTGATTACCAGCCAAGGTAAAATCAGGCAGTTGGGGACTCATATTCTCAGGGTGGTGAGGCCCATAGTTATTGGCCCCATCGAGGCTATAGAATAGCAGCATTCATTAGAGGTGCCTATTCCTGTAACTTTACCTATCTCCTCCTCATAACCTGGTGCAATAGCATTGTGGTGATAGAAGGGATTAATGACAGCTTAGTATTGACAGCTGTCATTAAGCCCTAGATTGGTAATGTCAGGCAAAGGTAAGAAAATAGTTAAAAAAACACACACACAGAAAAATTCCTTATTTGAAATAAAAAACATACAAACTCTTTCTCGCCGCTATTATTAACCCCCAATTGAACTCCATGTCCGAAGAAGTCCAACATGCAACATCCTTCGATGATCCTGGCTCTGCTACATCTAGAGGCTGCAGCAGTGGAACAAGTGTCCTATCACTGTAGTCTCTGGGAACACACTGACTGCAGAGTGGTGATGTCACTGAGGGCTACCGTTGCTGTCGGTGAACTCAGGTGACCCATCTGCCAGACTGCGGGATATGGCGGCACAGCTCCCCAGAAATCCAGCAGTAGGTTCAAATGAGTTCACAGCAGTAGTTTCCCACACCGTGAACTCAGTTGAACCTTTTGCCGGATTGTCGGACAGCTGTGCTGCTATGTCCAGCAACCCAGAAATCTGGCAGTGGGTTTACCAGAGTTCATTGAGAGCAGCAGGGAAGCCCTCAGCCTGAGTGACATTACCACTTCCCAGCGGTGTAACTAGATTTCATGGCGCCCGGGGCAAAGATCTACTCTGGCGCCCCCCAGAGTAGGTCAGCCCCGCCGCCCCTGCAGCCTAGGTTGAGGAGCGGAGGGGGGGGGGGTTTGCTGCCAGAGTCTCAGTGGGGCCACTTAACACATGCTGGATATGGATACAGTATACATCTATTTATATGTATAACAGGCTGTGAACCGCCATAAGATTTACATTATATTGTGCCCACAGAGTGCCATCATACTGGTCACACGTGGTGCTATTTTATGCCCCAGGTTCTGGCTGCCTGCAGCCTGCACCACCTCCATACACTGACCTCTGAGGCGGTGCTGGGCTCCGGTGTATGCGGTGCCGATGGTACTGCTGGTCTGGCTGTGGAACACAGAGGAGGATGGGTGATGAGTATCTTCCGTGCGTTCCACACACCGCCCGCAGGAAGAGGAACTGAGGGGGCGGAGCGGGGACCCTCTTCTATGCGGTCCACAGTGTGGAACACACACAGGCAGTGTAAGTGACAGCCTGGAAGCGGGGGCAGAGCGGGGGCTGGCAGTGCGCAAGCACCGTACCGCTCCGGTAAGAGATAATAAATAATACCGGCGCGGGGCGGGCCTTGTTTGAGGAGCGGGGGGGTGCCGCCGGCGCCCCCTCTGAGTTGCGCCCGGGGCAAAGGATCCGGCTGCACCCCCCTAGATACGGTCCTGCCACTTCCCGTGGCACTTGTCACATGTACATTACATGTACAGCGCATAAAACCACTGCAGTCAATCATTGGATTCTTCCAATGATGATGGCATAAGATACACAATGACTGGCTGCAGCCCTGTAGACAAGGCTGAAACTGGTCCACACAGCCTAAGCATTGGCGGAGAGGTCACCACTAATTGAGAGAAAAGTTGTCAATCAGTAGCATGGGGACCCCATTGCTCATTAATATCGAGAACTCAACCTCGATTCAGGCTATACATAATAAAACTGATTTTATAAAATTGAACCGATTAAGACAGATTAGTGACACAGCTCATAGGGCACAATAAATTTGATGACAGAGTCACTTCAAGGCCACATTTACATGCTCAGTATTTGGTGAGTTTTTTTTACATCAGTATTTATAAGCCAACATCAGGAGTGGAACAGTAACAATAGTCACAAGCCATGAGGCAGAGTATTCAAATGTTCCATGGACAGATTCCAGGTAAGCATGTCTTCAACTAAGGGGAAAGACAAAGGTACAGTAAGTTTATGGTCCGGGGTCAGAATACTAAGATTATAGCAGATCAAAACAAAGAGAGAAGGCAAACAGATGGTCAGAGGTGGTTCAAGGTCTGGCTGTAATAGAGCAACACACAGAGCACAGATAAATGAGGCCAACATGCACCAATGAGAAAAAGCCTATGGGTACCGTTACACGCCGCTATTGGCGGGTGGATACAACCAGCTACTTCACGTGCACGAGCACGCACAAACGGTTACAAACGGTCAATGCACCATCTTTACACGCCGCCACAAGCTACGCTACGCTACGTTACATCTATCTCTGGATACACCGCCGGGTGCCATAAGTCACCTTCTGTAGCTCACCGTACCTCATTTACACACCGCTACAACAAGCTAATATGGGCGGACCTGCTGCAGCAGGGACAGCACATAGGCGTGCCACAATTGTGGATTACGAGACGTCCGTACGCTGATAGGACAAAGCAAGAAACCCATGATTGGCCAGGCATCGCAGGAGGCTGTTTAATACATGACGCTCGAGCAATTGTGTAGTGTGACTGGTCAGCTCCTTAAATATGCCGCCCTATGCAGCGACTACAAAATCGTAACGCAGGAGCTTCCACCAATGATCGCTGAAAGGGGGCGGTATCCCGGAGCCTGTGTCACGCCTCAGCTACATACCAGGTACATTGCCTGGTGTCGACACATCCCTTCTGTTGCTTCTTTACACGCCGATACAGCTCGCTACAATCGCCTGTGTAGCCACCTGTTTCCGGGCAGTGCTCGGAAACAGATGTATCTGTTGCCGGGTGTCTCCTACTGTCTTTACACGCCGCTACTACGGGGTATTTTGCCGCTACAAGCTACATTTGTAGCATGTAGCTGGTTGTATCCACCCGCCAGTAGCGGCGTGTAAAGGTACCCTATGACTGGCAGTGATTTGGGATTGACTGCTCTACTAAGTAGCTGGGCATTCATAAAGAAAAGGGGACCCCTGAAGAAGCCCAGCACCTCCCAGTCTCAGATTGGACGGCTGAGTTGTCAATCAAAACATCAATAGCACAGCACTAGAATGTACAATTTAGGTATCACTTATGGTACCTTTACACGCCGCGACGGCAGGCTGGATACATCCCGCTACTTCACGTGCACGAGCACGCTCAAACGGTTACAAATGGTCAACGCATCCTCTTTACACGCCGCCACAAGGTGCGCTACGCCACGCTACATCTATAGCTAGCTACATCGCCGGGTGTCTCAAGTAGCCAGCTGTAGCTCATTTACACACCGCTACAACCAGCTACTATGGGCGTACCTGGTGCAGCAGGGCCAGCACATAGGCGTGCTACAATTGTGGATTACGAGCCGTCCGTACGCTGATAGGACGAAGCAATAACATCCTGATTGGGCAGGCAACGCAGGAGGCTGAGTAATACAGCACGCTCGAGCTATTGTGTAGTGTGACTGGTCAGCTCCTTAAATATGCCGCCCCATGCAGCGACTACCATTCGTAACGCAGGAGCTTCCTCCAATGATCGCTGAAGGGGGGTGGTTTCCCGGAGGCTGTGTCACGCCCCGGGGAGTTATCTAGGTGACGAATAAACCTAACCCTACCATATTTACACGCCGATACAGGCCGTAACCATTGCCTTGAAATCAACCTGTTTTTGAGCACTGCTCTGAAACAGGTGCCTCAAGTGACGGGTGGAAACAACCGTGTTCACACGCCGCTACAGCGGGTTGATTTGGCGGTGCAAGATACATTTCTCTCATCAACCCGGTTGTTTCCACCTTGTTGTAGCGGCGTGTAAAGGTACCATATTTGCGTTCAAGACACACTGAATGGATGAATTGTGACAGGAACAATCAGAGGAAAAGAATAATAGAAACCACTTTTGCATTTTTCACCCACTTCAGGTTTTGGGTTACACTGGTGTAAAATACTGACCAAATACTGAACGTGTGAACAGGGCCTAAAAGGAAGCTTGACAGCTCTGAAATTTATATAAATGACTGGAATCTTGTGTCCTTCCTCCTACAGTATTGCACAAACCAAGCCTTGGTGCTCTGAGCTCATCATTAGTATGTGACAAAAAATATATATTTTTCTTTAGAAGTGTCCAGTTTATTAAACTAAAGGTATGGCTTATCTTGGCGCAGGTCCCCTGCACTATACTAGGTATTTCAGAACTGTCAGACTCGTTTTAAAGGGGTACTCCGGGGAGATATTTCTACTGTCCCTGCCCTCATGAAGGCCCGAAATACTGTTGTGGTGAAGTTTAAAGCAGGATTTGGATACAAAAAGATTTCCCAAGTTTTAAACATCTCAAGGAGCACTGTGCAAGCGATCATATTGAAATGGAAGGAGTATCAGACCACTGCAAATCTACCAAGACCCGGCCGTCTCTCTAAACTTTCGTCTCTAACAAGTAGAAGACTGATCAGAGATGCAGCCAAAAGGGCTATGATCTATTAAGGTTCATGGTGATGGCGTCAAGAGCATGCATTCCCCTGTGCTGGAGGTCCACGTCCCCCCCCCCCGAGTATCTGTATGTGGGTGACTAAACTCAATGAACTGATGCTGATGGAGGAAATGACTGCATCAATACAGAATAAACACACAGAGTTCTATGGCACCTGGTATCAGTGGATGGAATTCAAATCCTTTCCAGAATACCTAATCCTTCTGGGACAGGCCCAGTGAGACATCCCTTCCCCTGCCCCCCTCCCCTTTGCCCTCCCTGTCTTTCTCCCCCGGCTACACCCAACTTTATTTTCTCTTTCTTATCTTCCTCTTTTTCTTTTCCCGTTTGATCCATAATATAATATATTCTGCCCATAGGGCTTCAGTTAATATTGTTCCCCGGGCTTAGTTGGGTAAAACGCCCGGAAGGAAGGTAAGGGCCTGTCTATAGGGGGTGGGGTATTATCCTGTTTATCTATAAATTACCCAAATAAAAAGATATGAAAATGGATGTTGAAAGTAGATATATATATGAAACAGTGATGTATATGTTTATATGACGACATGTATAATGATATTTTCGCGGTCTAGATGATGTTCTATCATAATTTGGTATACCAAAACAGTGTTATTGTCGGTGATATTTTGTAAGTTTACATTTGTATACAAAATGTCCGTCAAATGTTTGTTTAACATTACTGATAAATAAACAATTAAAAAAAAAGGTCTATGATCACTCTGGATGAACTGCAGAGATCTACAGCTGAGGTGGGAGAGTCTGTCCATAGGACAACAATCAGTCGTACTCTGCATAAATCTGGCCTTTATGGAAGAGTGGCAAGAAGAAAGCCATTTTTCAAAGATATCCATAAAAAGTCTTGTTTGAAGTTTGCCACAAGCCACCTAGGAGACATACCAAACATGTGGAATATGGTGCTCTGGTCAGATGAAACCAAAATCAAACTCTTTGGCCACAAAGCAAAACAATATGTTTGGTGTAAAAGTAACACAGCTCATCACCCTCAAAACACCATCCCCACTGTCAAACATGGTGGTGGCAGCATCATGGTTTGGGCCTGCTTTTCTTCAGCAGGTACAGGGAAGATGGTTAAAATTGTGTCCCACTTGTTGTTGATTCTTCACAAAAAAATGTAAATTTAACCCGTAGACGACAGCCTAACGTCTACAGACGTCCAAAAAAAAGGGTACTAAAGCCCAGCCATACGTCTGTAGACGTATGGCTAGAAAATGCCCTGTAGCACAGCCCCTGTAGCAAAAATCTCTAGGGTGTCAGCGTACCGATTGTAGCTGAGACCCTAGAGATTAGTAATTAGCTAGTTTTTTACCGGCACCTGTAATGTGATGGCCGGTAAACACCGTTTACCGATCATCACATTGCACAAAGTGAAAGTGCCGGGAAAAATGCTTTCACTTTGATCCGACATGAAAACACATGTCGGAACAAAGTGAAAGCATTAACCCCTAGCCCACCAAGACCCCCAGTGCTGGGGATCATCATCCCCCCCCCCACCCCACCCCCTAACCATCTGAAAATGGCGGTGGCCGGCGCCAAACCCGCCGCCTCCGCTGCATCTCTATGCGATCTGTCAGATCGCATAGAGATGCCGCCATTCCTGGGGGCCACTGGTCCCCTCAGTGGCCCCCCAATGCCATCCCCCCTCACCCCTGGTCTCACCCCTGATCTCCCCCTGCTCCCTGCGCGGCTCCCCAGCTCCCCCTCTTCCCTGCGCGGCTCCCTGAGTCCCCGGCTCCCCCTCCTCCATGCGCGGCTCCCCTCCGGTCATCAGAGCCCCCCCTCCTTCCCCAGGTCTTCCCCATGCTGTCCCCTCGATCCCCGACCCCCTCCTCCGATCTGCAGCCCCCCCGGTTCGCTCCGCTCTCCCCCCGGGCCCCCTTCCCTGCTCCTCTCATACTTACCCGTCCTGCAGCGTCGCCGGCCGTCTTCTCTCTGCCTCTGTCCCGGCGCCGCTGCTCTGCGTGCGCCGGAACAGAGGCAGAGTTAACCCATCAACGACCACACAGGGGTCTTCTGCAGTTAACCCCCTGTGTGGTCACAAGGGGTTAGCTGCAGATCATTATCCCTGTGTGATCACAGGGGGTTACTGGATCTGCAGTTAACCCCTTGTTACCACACAGGGATGATGACCTGCAGTTAACCCCTTGTGTTTTCACAAGGGGTTAACTGCAGGTCATCATCCCTGTGTGGTCACAAGGGGTTACTGGATCTGCAGGTAACCCCTTGTGACCACACAGGGATGATGACCTGCAGTTAACCCCTTGTGTGGTCACAAGGGGTTAAATGCAGGTCATCATCCCTGTGTGGTCACAAGGGGTTACTGGATCTGCAGGTAACCCCTTGTGACCACACAGGGATGATGACCTGCAGTTAACCCCTTGTGTGGTCACAAGGGGTTAAATGCAGGTCATCATCCCTGTGTGGTCACAAGGGGTTACTGGATCTGCAGGTAACCCCTTGTGACCACACAGGGATGATGACCTGCAGTTAACCCCTTGTGTGGTCACAAGGGGTTAAATGCAGGTCATCATCCCTGTGTGGTCACAAGGGGTTACTGGATCTGCAGGTAACCCCTTGTGACCACACAGGGATGATGACCTGCAGTTAACCCCTTGTGTGGTCACAACGGGTTAACTGCAGGTCATCATCCCTGTGTGGTCACAAGGGGTTACCGGATCTGCAGTTAACCCCTTGTGACCACACAGGGATGATGACCTGCAGTTAACTCCTTGTGACCACACAAGGGGTTAACTTCAGATCATCATCTGAATGAGAATCGTCGCGGGACCTCCCACTGGACTACGTCGGACCTTCCCAATGGACTACGTCGGACCATGCCACTGGACTACGTCGGACTTCACTGTAATAAAGATGGGGTCTAAATATGTGTTTGTGTTTTTTTTCCAATAAAAATATTTTTCTCTGTGTTGTGTTTTCTTTACAATCTATTAGAGATTCCTAATGGTCCGGTCTAATATTGGCCAGACGTTATGAATCTCGGGCTTAGTGCCAGCTGCCAAAAAGCTGGCATTAACCCCTTATTACCCAGTCTGCCACCGCTACACGGCAGCTGGAAGAGCTGGATACAGCGCCAGAAAATGGCGCTTCTATGAATGCGCCATTTTCTGGGGCGGCTGCGGGCTGCAATTCGCAGCGGGGGGGGCCCAGAAAGCTTGGGCCTCCCTACGCTGAGGATTCCAGCCCCCAGCTGCCTAGTTGTACCTGGCTGGCCCAAAAATATGGCGAAGCCCACGCCATTTTTTTTAAAAAATTATTTCATGAAATATAAAAAAAAAGGAGCTTCCCTATATTTTTGGTTTCCAGCTAGGTAAAACTAGGCAGAAGGGGTTCGTGGCAGCCCGTAGCTGCCTGTTGTACCTGGCTGGACCAAAAATATGGCGAAGCCCTACGTCATTTTTTTTTTTAAATTTAATAAAGTAATACTAAAAAAAAATGCAGGGGAGGAGACAACCAGGACACGGTGTGT
Organism: Allobates femoralis; assembly: GCA_033576535.1. NCBI lineage: Eukaryota > Metazoa > Chordata > Amphibia > Anura > Aromobatidae > Allobates > Allobates femoralis. The sequence continues at coordinate 646,944,020 of JARQOC010000003.1, forward strand.
CCGTATCTTGTGCACATGCTCTAAGGGCCCTTTCACATCAGCGTTTTTTGAAATTTGCGGCAGATGCGGTGAAAAAACCGCATCTGCCGCAATTACCGCATATCGGCTGCACTTGCGGCGCGGTTGCGGTAAACGCCATGCAAAGTATAGGCGTACTTGCGACAAGTGCGGTTTTACACTTGCGGCAGGTGCGGCCGCGAAAAAAAACCGCAGTCAGCCTCGGTTTTTTCGCGGCCGCACCTGCCGCAAGTGCAAAACCGCACTTGCCGCACCTGCCGCAAGTACGCCTATACTTTGCATGGCGTTTACCGCAACCGCGCCGCAAGTGCAGCCGGTATGCGGTAATTGCGGCAGATGCGTTTTTTTCACCGCATCTGCTGCAAATTTCAAAAAACGCTGATGTGAAAGGGCCCTAAAAGTGAGAAATTGTGTGAAAAAAAGAAAATGTTCATAATGACATTATCAAATTCTGTGAAGTAGCTGTAGATTCCAAATGCTCACTATACCCCTAGATAGAATCCTTGAGGTGTCTAGTTTCCAAAATGGGGTGACTTGTGCGGGAGCTCCAATGTTTAGGCACATAGGGGCTCCCCATATGCGACATGGTGTCCGCTAACTATTAGAGCTAATTTTCCATTCAATTTGTTAGCGGACACCATGTCGCATATGGAGAGCCCCTGTGTGCCTAAACATTGGAGTTCCCCAACAAGTGACCCCATTTTGGAAACTAGACCCCCCAAGGAAAAAATCTAGATGCATAGTGAGCACTTTCAACCCCCAAGTGCTTCACAAATTAGTCTGTAAAAAGGAAAAAAAGAAGATTTTTGTGAAAAAAAGTACTTTTTCATTTTTACGGATCAGTTTGTGAAGCACCTGGGGGTTCAAAGTGCTCACTACGCATCTAAATACGTTCCTTGGGGTGTCTAGTTTCCAAATGAGGTCACTTGTGGGGGAGCTCCAATATTTAGGCACATAGGAGCTCTCCATACATGACATGGTGTCCACTAGCAATTGGAATTGTAAGTGGATACCATGTCGTGTATGGCGAGCCCCTGTGTGCCTAAACATTAGAACTCCCCCACAAGTGACCCCATTTTGGAAACTAGACACCCCAAGGAATTTATATAGATGCATAGTGAGCACTTTGAACCCTCAGGTACTTCACAAATGGATCCATAAAAATGAAAAAGTACTTTCTTTTCCACAAAAAGTTTCTTTTTTCATTTTTACGGATTCATTTGTGAAGCACCTGGGGGTTCAAAGTGCTCACCACCCATCTAGATAAGTTCCTTGGGGGGTCTAGTTTTCAAAATGGGGTCACTTGTGGGGGAGCTCCAATGTTTAGGCACACAGGGGCTCTCCATACGCAACATGGTGTCCGCTAGCAATTGGAGCTAATTTTCCATTCAAATTGTTAGCGGACACCATGTTGCATACGGAGAGCCCCTGTGTGCCTAAACATTGGAGCTCCCCCACAAGTGACCACATTTTGGAAACTAGACACCCAAGGAATTTATATAGATGCATAGTGAGCACTTTGAACCCTCAGGTACTTCACAAATGGATCCATAAAAATGAAAAAGTACTTTCTTTTCCACAAAAATTTTCTTTTTTCATTTTTACGGATTCATTTGTGAAGCACTTGGGGGTTCAAAGTGCTCACCACCCATCTAGATAAGTTCCTTGGGGGGTCTAGTTTTCAAAATGGGGTCACTTATGGGGGAGCTCCAATGTTTAGGCACACAGGGGCTCTCCATACGCAACATGGTGTCTGCTAGCAATTGGAGCTAATTTTCCATTCAAATTGTTAGCGGACACCATGTTGCATACGGAGAGCCCCTGTGTGCCTAAACATTGGAGCTCCCCCACAAGTGACCCCATTTTGGAAACTAGACCCCCCAATTAACTTATCTAGATGCATAGTGAGCACTTTGAACCCTCAGGTGCTTTACAAATTGATCCGTAAAAATGAAAAAGTACTTTTTTTTCACAAAAATTTTCTTTTGTCCTCGATTTTTTTCATTTTCACATGGGCAACAGGATAAAACGCATCCTAAAATTTGTTGGCCAATTTCTCCTGAGTACACCGATACCTCATATGTAGTCATAAACCACTGTTTGGGCGCACCGCAGGGCTCGAAAGAGAAGGAGCGCCATTTGACTTTTTGAATGGTAAATTAGCTCCAAAAGTCAAATCGCGCTCCTTCCATTCTGAGCCCTGCCGTGCGCCCAAACAGTGGTCTATGACCACATATGAGGTATTGATGTACTCAGGAGGAATTGCCCAACAAATTTTAGGATGCATTTTATCCTGTTGCCCATGTGAAAATGAAAAAATCGAGGCTAAAAAACATTTTTGTTGGAAAAATTAAAATGTCCATTTTTTGTTTCCACTTTGCTTTAGTTGCTGTGAAGCACCTGAAGGGTTAATCATTTTCTTGAATGTAGTTTTGAGTAGCTTGAGGGGTGCAGTTTTCGGAATGGTGTCACTTTTGGGTGTTTTCTGTCATGTACACCCCTCAAATGGACTTCAAATGTGATGTGGTCACTAAAAAAATGGTTTTGTAAATTTTGCTGGAAAAATGAAAAATTGCTGATGAACTTTGAACCTTTATAACGTCCTAACCAAAAAATTTTTTTTTTCCAAAATTGTGCTGATGTAAAGTAGACATGTGGGAAATGTTATTTATTAACTATTTTGTGTCACATAACGCTCCGGTTCAACAGAATAAAAATGACAAATTTGAAAATTGTCAAATTTTCAAAATTTTTGCAAATTTTTTTATATTTTCACAAATAAACACAAAAATTATCGACCTAAATTTACCAATAACATGAAGCCCAATATGTCACGAAAAAACAATCTCAGAATCGCTAGGATCCGTTGAAGCGTTCCAGAGATATTACCTCATAAAGGGACACTGGTCAGAATTACAAAAAACAGTCTGGTCATTAAGGTGGAAATTGGCTTCGTCACTAAGGGGTTAAAATTTATATCTTTATGCTTGAAGACTGAAATGTGGCAAAAGATTGAAAAGTTCAAGGGGGCCGAATACTTTCACAAGGCACTGTATATCATACAATAACTAATCAGATAGATAAGGGGAAATATATAATAAAAACCAGACTATAACTTGACCAAAAATTTAGAGCAAAAAATAATATTAACCAAAACAATAATAATAACCAAAAATATTTATTATTAAAACACATGTTTTGGCTGTGCCTTCTTCCAAAAGAGGAGTCCACTCTCGTTTGGGAAGAAGATACAGCCGAAACACGTGTTGGGAGAAGGGCAAAAACCCACCAAACAAGGTAGATTTTTTTTGCATATATAGGTCCATTTATCGCTGGATAATCCCAGGCTACTTGGTCTTATTGGTGTAGCTATGTGTGCATTTTTATAGTATTGAGATATTTTGGCCTATGTATTGCTCAGGCCTTATTGTGTTATTTGCACACCTTTTTGTGGTTGGTTGGCGCCACCTATTGGCCATATATCTTCACTACTTCTTATTATTGATTTGTATGTACAATGTTTTTAATATTTATATCAATAAAATAAAGAATTTTTATGAATGCATATTTTTGGTCATTAGCACTTTTTTTGTATATAATACTCTTCAGCATATTGACCTGATCCTCTCTCATAGTTCTGGGCTGATTCTTGAACTTTCTCAGAATTATCCTTACCCCATGAGGTGAGATCTTGAAGGGAGCCCCATAATGAGTAAAGGGCCCGTCACACAGGGACTTATCGCCGGCGATGTTGCCGGCAACTGAGGGGCGTGGCCAGGTTGCGGCAACATCGCCGGCGAATTGCCGCGTGTGACAGGGCGATTATCAGGCGATGAATCGCCTGAGTCACATCGCCAGGTTTCCCAACAATGTTGGGAAACCTGGCGATGTTGCTCAGGCGATCATGCCTGATCGCCCTGTGTAACGCGGCAACCAGCAATGTTGCGGGCGATTCCGCCTATGTACAACATTGCGAGTTATCGCTCGCTGGGTTGCTGGGCAACCCAGCGAGCGATAGCCGCGGCAACTAGCCGGCGACATCGCCGGTAAGTTGCTCCGTCTGACAGCTCCCCGGCGATGTTGTCAGGGATGTGCGCTCCCGCGATCCCCGGCAACATCGCCGGCGATATGTCCCTGTGTGACGGTACCTTAAGGGCCCCTTTACACGCAGCTACATTTCTAGGGTGGCTACAGGTAACTTACTGGTTGCAGTGAAATCATGGAGAGATTATTCCATTTGTACACAGCAACAAGATAGAACCTTGTCTCCATGATTTCACTGCAACCAGTAAGTTACCTGTAGCCACCCTAGAAATGTAGCCGCGTGTAAAGGGGCCTTAAGAGTGACAGTCTTCATGTGTTTCTTCTATTTTCTAACAATTGCGCCAGCAGTTGTTGCCTTTTCACCAAGCTTTTTGCCTGTTGTCTTGTAATCTATCCCAGTATTGTGCTGATCTATAATTTTGTCCCTGGTGTCCATAGACAGCTCTTTGGTCTTGGCTATGGTGAAGAAGTTGGATTGTGACTGATTGACTGTGTGGACAGGTGTCTTTTTATACAGGTAATGAGTCCAAACAGGTGCAATTAATACAGTTGATGAGTGGAGAGTAGGAGGGATTCTTAAAGGATACCTGTAACCCCCTTTGGTCATTTTAAACTGTGCCCACCAGCTTACACATTATGTAAATGGGATTCTCGTAACCCATCTATGTGCCCAGATGTGCCTCACATACCTCAGAAATGAACTTTTATTGTGTACAGTGCTGGCCTTTTATTGAGTACGGGAGGTTGCAATTTAGTCCAAGTGGATAAAGTCCTCGCCACTCCCCTGGCTGCAAAACCCACCCTGCTTTTTTTAAAATTCCTGCCTCTCCTGTGATTGGCGCTTGTGTGACAGTTGCACCCACGCCTGCACAGTGGATGGGTGTCCGCGCTCTATTGAACAGTGCCAATGTCTCGCGAGACTTCACAAATCTCGCGAGACGTTGGCACTGACAGGCGCACCTTCGCCTGCGCAGTGGAGCGGGTGTCCATGCATGGTGCTGACATCTTGTGAGATTTGTGAAGTCATTCAAAATCAAGTGCCTTCTTGAGCGGTGGGACATTGCATGCACTGCAGGATTTTAATCCATTACGGCATAATGTGTTACCAATGGTTTTCTTGGTGACAGTTGTCACAGCTACCTTGAGATCATTAACAAGTTCCCCCTATGTAGTTTTAGGCTGACCTCTCAACTTACCCATGATCCTGGATACCCTAAGGGTTTAGATTTTGCATGGAGCCCCAGATCAATGTCGATTGACACTCATTTTGTATTTCTTCCATTTTCTTACTATTGCACCAATAGTTGTCTCCTTCTCACCCAGCATCTTACTTATGGTTTTGTAGCACCTCTTCATCCTCTTGATGAAGTGGCTAAGGCAGGCCGCCTAGCCACGAAAAGGCGTCGGGGCCCACCCTCCTAGGTTCCTCTGCACCCAGGTGCCTTTTCACCCTATGCCTTCTGGTAATGGTATCAGCACTTGTCATATGCCAAACTGTTTCTCTATGTAACTTTGTACATCCCCCTTTGTTCCTTTTTAAGGGGAGATTTGATTGATAATGATATGTTTGCAATTGTAATAGAGAGTTCCTGGTATGTACATATAACTTGTATATGATGATGTCAGGGCTGAGAAGTCTATCACTAATGGTTGTTATGCCAGGAGTACTAATCTCTCTGTAACTTACTGAAATGTGGAGATAATCCCCACTACTTTTCTCCCTATATGTATTTGAACAATGTTACATACGATTGAGCTGTAAAATTTAATTATTGTGCCGGTCTGCAGTGCTTGTCAGACGTGTGGTGACACGTGTGCTGCACCATCTCCCTCACCAGACCTTTCAATTCAGGTGTAATAAAATTTCACCTTAAAAATCAACTTTTCTAAGGGTTTACTCCTTTTTCTTGGTAATTCATGTTGTAAAGGTGACAGCTGCACCCGCGCCTATGCAGTGAAGCGGGTGTCCGCACTCCATTGAACAGTGCCAATGTCTTGCGAGACATCACAAATCTCGCAAGACGTCGGCACTGACAGGCGCGCCTGCGCAGTGGAGCGGGTGTCCGTGCATAGTGCCGACGTCTTGCAAGATTTGTGAAGTCATTTAAAATCAAGTGCCTTCTTGAGCAGTGGGACTTTGCGGGTACTGTAGGATTTTAATCCTTTCGACGTAATATGTGACCAATGGTTTTCTTGGTGGCAGTTGCCACAGCTACCTTGAGATCATTAACAAGTTCCACCTGTGTAATTTTAGGCTGACCTCTCAACTTCCCCATTATCCTGGATACCTCACGGATTTAGATTTTGCATGGAGTCCCGGATCAATGTCGATTGACACTCATTTTGTATTTCTTCTATTTTCTTACTATTGCACCAATAGTTGTCTCCTTCTCACCCAGCATCTTACTTATGGTTTTGTAGCCCATTCCGGCCATGTGCAGGTCTAGGTCTTTTCCCTGACATCCTTAGAAAGCTCTTTGGTCTTGCCCATGTTGTAGAGGTTAGAGCTTACTGATTAATTGAGTGTTTGGATAGGAGTCTTTTATTCAGGTGACAATTTAAGACAGATGTCTTTAATGCACGTAATGGCTTGATTAGGAGCATCTAACTGGTCTGTAGGAGCCAGAACTCCTAATGGTTGGTAGGGGATCAAATACTTATTTTTCTCTTCAAAATGCAAATACATTTATAGAAGGCCCATTTCACATCAGCATTTCTGTCTGGATCCGGCAGATCCGGACAGAAAACCGTATCTGCCGCCTAACAGCCGCTCTAACGGTATGCTTGCGGCAAGCCCCATGCATTCTCTATTGAGCTTGCCGCAAGTGTGGTATTGCCATGATCCGGCACTTGCCGCAAGCCCCGTAGAGAATGCATGGGGCTTGCCGCAAGTGTACTGCAAGTGCGGCCGTTAGGTGGCAGATGCGGTTTTCTGCCGCATGCTTTCTCTATGGGGATTGCGGCAAGTGCGGTATTGCCGCGATCTGGCACTTGCGGCCAAGAAAAAAAACGCAGCTGACCGTGTTTTTTTCCGCTGCCACAAGTGCCAGATCGCGACAATAGTGCACTTGCCGCAAGCCCCATAGAGGATGCATGGGACTTGCCACAAGTGTACTGCAAATAGGTGGCAGATGCGGTCTGGATCTGCCAGATCCGGACAGAAACAGAAACTCTAGTGTCTAAGGGGTCTAATTTAGACAATTTGATTTTATAGGACAGTTTTAGGTCAGACAGGTATGGTTAGGGATGTAGTAGCAAGGTGCAGGAAGAGCAGTGGCGGAACTACCGCGGTCGCGGCTGAGACCAGGCCCGCCCCCTGGCATCACTTCCTGCTGCCGCACAACAGTGCCCGCCCCTCGATTCCTCTACAAGCCGGCAGAGCAGGTATTCACGCCACCGCTAGCACCCCCCGCTCCTCACCCTGCCAACTCCAGTAGCACCCCTCCCGCCCCCCCTCCCCGCTCCTCACCCGGCCAGCTCCAGTAGCACCCCCCTCCCTCCGCTCCTCACCAAAGGGGCCCCGGAGTGCATCTTGCACAGGGGCCCGCGGCTCTGTAGTTTCTGTAGTTACGCCACTGAGGAAGAGGTAATAATAGCTTTGGGGTAAAAACAAGCTGACAGGTTCCAGGTAACCTTAAATGATTTAGAGATGATCTGCAAAGAGGAGACGACCAAAATTCCTTTTGACATGTGCACAAACCTCATCATCAACTAGAAAAAAAAGTCTGACTGCTGTGCTTGACAACAAGGGTTTTGCCACCAAGTATTAAGTCTTGTTTGCCGAGGGATCAAATACTTATTTCTCTCTGCAAAATGCAAATAACTTTCCATAATTTAGACAAAGTGATTTTCTGGATTTTATTTTTTATATTCTGTTTCTCTCTGTTAAAATTAACCTACCATTAAAATTATAGACTGTTCATGTCTTCGTCAGTGGGCAAACTTACAAAATCAGCAAGGGATGAAATAATTATTTCCTTCACTGTATATCTATATATAAAGAAAATTTTTGACAGTAAAGGGCCCTGAAGTTCCTAGTGGCAGCCCTAGAAGACCCGCGGCAGATCCATACATTGAGTGTCATAGTCTGCCTAAGGGTATGTCCACATGATCCGGAGAGACTGCATCCTGGATGCAGCATTCCCTCTCCTGTGGGGTGAACGTAGCCACCCATGCCCACGATCAGTGTTCATGGCGCGGAGGCTTTTCCTTGCATTCACCCACAGAGATCGCCTCCGTCTCTGCAGAAATAAATAAACTGACATGCATGTGGTCGGGAAGCCGTCCCGCATGTCAATTTACGCTGTGGAGATAACAAGCACTGTGGACACTGGATTCCTGCAAATCCCATCTACTGTACTGGTACTATACAATGCAGGGTTTTGGATGTAGCGACATGTTATGTCCACAACGCTGAAAACACTGATCGTGGGAACAGGTCCGACTGCAGAGTTCTGAATTATAAGCAGGGTCAAGTACTGATGATTATTATAGTACATAATCAAAGATTACACACCTCCTGCAGGAGTGAAGCTGCTGTGCATTTTTTTCTTTGATCTATTTTCAATACAATCATTTTCAATTGCAATCCATTATACAGTAGATTGCTATTCTAGAAGAAGTGGAGTAAAGTAGATTAATAAATCATGTTGTGAGTTTAGTATAACCTGTTTTTTCTATCATTTAGTCCTCTGCTCATTCTGTGTTTTATGTTCCAGTGGGCGGTCAGATCAGTGATTGATGACTATTTTTGTATGCGCACTAATATAAAGAAGCTATCAAAATACTAAGCTCCCTCTGCTCTATAACATGAAGCCTGCAGATTGGCATTTGTGCAGCGCTATTTAGAGTCGTGTATATGCAGTGAAACGCAGCTCTGTTACGAATCTCAGCAAAAGCAATGGCTTTTGCTGAAATCTCTTCACATATTCTGTCTTTTTGCGGATGCGCTTTGTGCTGCAAAACACATCTGCAAAAAGAATGACCATATCAATTGTTTGCGTTCTTTTCAGCACGTTTTTTTACTCATCTCGTCGTGTTTCCCCAGAGATCTCTGTTCATCCTGATGGCACAGGACCTGGTTCAGGATCTTAAACAGCACCATGGGACCGGACGACGTCCCCTGGTCACATGGTGCTGCAGGGTCCTAAAGGCCTGGCAGGGATCAGAAAACACCACCGGGGGTCACCGAGGGAGTAAGGCGAGGTAAGTATAAAGAGTAGGAAGAAATCGCAGGCCGTTCACACACAGAATGCTGCGTTCTGTGAAAATCCATTCTTGGTGCAGTTTTGCATCAAAAATAGATACTCACAAATACGCTGTGTGTGAACGCAACCTTAAGCATGTGTCCATTAAGCACTAGTGCACATTTAAACCAGCAGAGGGCAAGAAAGAGAGAAAGCCAAACTGCAAATTAAACAACTGTTGATAAAATGAAATGGGGCTGAACATACACTGAATTCAACAAAGGCTGGCTTCACACCTTGGCCAGATCCAATCGGGAGCTGTCAGGGGCGAACCACAGAACCAGAAGGCCAAATATGCCATCTGGTCCGTTGTGCAGCCGGATGCTGCAGAGCTCAGCTGTCCCATGCGAAGTGGTGCTGAACAGCTCCACAGGGGACAGCTCCCTGGTGCTGAAGTTCAGCGTAGCTCACGCTGAACTTCAGCCGCAGGTGTCTGGTTTTTGGATCCTCCCGGATCAGGGCAGAAATCGGGACATTCCGGGAGGATCCAATTTGGGGAGATTTTTCTCACCAGACATAAAAATGCTGCATGTTCCATTTTTGTGTTCGGAAAGAAAAATCGTAAGCTCCTGGAATCTCCTGGACACATGGAAACCGGATGCCAAAAGACATTCATCCGGCGTATTCCGGCTCCATAGGGTTACTATGGGGCCAAAATCGGATTCGGGGGTGTCTGGTTCACTCCGGACAACCTCGGATCCAAAATACCGTGGTGTGAAGCCGGCCTAAGGCTGGTTTCACACTGCAGATTTTTCCCTGATTACGTTCGATCAGGTTTGTGTGCCAAAACCAGGAGTGTCTCCAAAACTCAGAACAGGTGTCAGTCTTTCAATAATACGTTTTGTCTGCAAGTTCCTCTCCTGGTTTTGGCACACAAACTGGATGGAAACTAAATCAGGGAAAAAACAGCAGTGTGAAACCAGCCTAAATGATGTGTGTACCATGAATAGGGCCATCAATGAACTATTCCATGCTCCTACCCTTACCTGAGTTTTGTACCATGTCTGTGGACTGTGTAGGGCTGTCATGAGATGGTCTCACAATTAGTTGTTTAGGTTTAGTTCCATATCGTTATGTTAAGAAAATTAACTTTCGCCTCTACGTACCTACAGGTTTGTGCTGTTAGAGCTCTTTTGCCAGTTATATAAGGTCTCATACTCAAGATTCAAGTTGAATGTACCCATCTTGTGGGAGAGAAGCCCGCAGAAGTTTTTAGGGATTTTAAGGATTATGTCCTGAACACATACAGTGCCTACAAGTAGTCTTCAACCCCCTGCAGATTTAGGTGGTTTGATAAGATGCAAATAATTTAGAGCCTTCAAACTGCAAACGAGAGTAGGATTTATTAACAGAAGCATAAATCTTACAAACCAAAAAGTTATGTTGCTCAGTTGAATTTTAATAAATTTTAAACATAAAAGTGTGGGTCAATTATTATTCAACCCCTCAAACCACCAGCATTCTGTTTGGTCCCCCTAAAGTATTAAGAAGTAGTTCAGGCACAAATAAGACTGAGCTTCACATGTGTGGATTAATTATCTCTTTTGCCAGCCTTTTCTGACTATTTAAGACCCTCCCCAAACTTGTGAACAGCACTCATACATGGTCAACATGGGAAAGACAAAGGAGCATTCCAAGGCCATCAGAGACAAGATCGTGGAGGGTCACAAGGCTGGCAAGGGGTACAAAACCCTTTCCAAGGAGTTGGGCCTACCTGTCTTCACTGTTGGGAGCATCATCCGGAAGTGGAAGGCTTATAGAACTACTGTTAGCCTTCCACGGCCTGGACAGCCTTTGAAAGTTTCCTCCCGTGCCGAGGCCAGGCTTGTCCAAAGAGTCAAGGCTAACCCAAGGACAACAAGGAAGGAGCTCCGGGAAGATCTCATGGCAGTGGGGACATTGGTTTCAGTCAATACCATAAGTAACGTACTCCACCGCAATGGTCTCCGTTTCAGACAAGCCCGTAAGGTACCTTTACTTTCAAATCGTCATGTCAAGGCTCGTCTACAGTTTGCTCATGATCACTTGGAGGACTCTGAGACAGACTGGTTCAAGGTTCTATGGTCTGATGAGACCAAGATCGAGATCTTTGGTGTCAACCACACACATGACGTTTGGAGACTGGATGGCACTGTATATGACCCCAAGAATACCATCCCTAAAGTCAAGCATGGTGGTGGCAGCATCATGCTGTGGGGCTGTTTCTCAGCCAAGGGGCCTGGCCATCTGGTCCGCATCCATGGGAAGATGGATAGCACGGCCTACTTGGAGATTTTGGCCAAAACTCGCTCCTCCATCAAGGATCTTAAGATGGGTCGTAATTTCATCTTCCAACAAGACAACGACCCAAAGCACACAGCCAAGAAAACCAAGGCCTGGTTCAAGAGGGAAAAAATCAAGTTGATGGAGTGGCCTAGTCAGTCTCCTGACCTTAACCCAATTGAAAACTTGTGGAAGGAGCTCAAGATTAAAGTCCACATGAGACACCCAAAGAACCTAGATAACTTGGAGAAGATCTGCATGGAGGAGTGGGCCAAGATAACTCCAGAGACCTGTGCCGGCCTGATCAGGTCTTATAAAAGACGATTATTAGCTGTAATTGCAAACAAGGGTTATTCCACAAAATATTAAACCTAGGGGTTGAATAATAATTGACCCACACTTTTATGTTTAAAATTTATTAAAATTCAACTGAGCAACATAACTTTTCGGTTTGTAAAATTTATGCTTCTGTTAATAAATCCTACTCTCGTTTGCAGTTTGAAGGCTCTAACTTATTTGCATCTTATCAAACCACCTAAATCTGCAGGGGGTTGAATACTACTTGTAGGCACTGTATGTATAGCAATAGCTCCAAAAGATCACATTGGCTACAATTTATAGTAAAATAGACACACAAACTTTCTATAAAACACATTTTATTACAGATCATATAAAAAGTTTATATACAGCAATAAAAGCATGAAAGGTTCACAATGGTTATTTAAATAACAGTATACAATACATATGCTGCATAAAGGCTCGCTTTGTGAGTGATACAATGTACATGGACCTCCTAAATATATGTTGTTAAAGATGACTTTACCAGTTATAGAATGGTAAACTGGCCGCATCATGCAATACTGGAACCTCATCTCTGGGGGGGAAGGCTGTACTCCTTTCACTGTATGACGTTGACCAATCATAAGCAACATACAGGGGAAATAGAACATGTCCCACAATAACTGACAACAGGTTTTCTTCTGTATGAGATATGTAATGACAAATAGCCTGATCTCACTGCAGAATTGTGTGTAATTACAAAATGGCAGGAGTAGAGCAGAAATAACAAACACCTCTGAGCTTTCATCTCACAGCAGTCAATGGGGTGAGAGGAAGGCAGGAGGCAGATACTGAAAAATAAAACAGTTTATTCAGCTCTGCAGCAACTATTCCTAGATGTGGGCAGTTTAACATGCTCAAATTGGTGAAAGGTCATCGTTATATACCGGTAAGGAATTAATCTCTAATGAACTGGATAGCCCACATACTCCAGCTATATGAACTGATAAGGTGTGTCATTTGTTCAAAAGTACTAATGCCTGAATAGTCCTTTCACCTGAAATATATTGTAACTGTTTAGCATCCTTGGCGCTTGATCGTAATGGTATGTGCACACGATTTGGAGGCACTGTGGGTTGGACACAGGGCCTACGGACCTAAGGGAAGCCATGGGTGAGGGCAGGGAGGACGCATCCGCCCTGTACTCACGATTTGCGTTCGGTGCAGGGTGGCTTCACCCTGCATTCACCTGCAGAAGATCGCTCATGACTCCACAGCATTAAATTAACATGCCACGGAGTAGCGGGAGCGCAGCAACCCGCACTGCAACTGATAACATGTTGCAGAGGAGAGAAGCACAGTGGGCATGGAATTTCTTGAAATCTCATCCACTATGCTGCTACTGTACAACGCAGCGTTTTGGATACTGTGGCAATACGCTGTATCCAAAACGCTGCTTTTACTAATCTTGAGCACACATCCTAAGTGGTAAATCCTGGTCTGTGAGTGAGTCATTCTGAACTAGTATAATGGTAGAGTCATTGCTAACTTTTTTTATTCTCTTGGGCAACATCTACAATGATCCTGTGCCCAATTTAATAGTTCTTAATGCTGTTGGTTTTAGAGAATATCTAACCAGATTCCAAGAATCCGAGAACTCCACAAGACTCTTCTTGGCGGACACAGCATTGCACAGTAGATATAATGTAGTGTTCTTTTACTTGCTTTGTATATTTGTTTAATTTCTAGTTAGGCTGGTGAAAACATATTTAGTGTGATTATATATTTTTATATTAGTTGGAATGTGTCTTTTTTGCTCTACAGTGGTTACACAGGTTTTCCAAGATTAAATCTTAATTTTTTTAAAATGTGTTTCAATCCTAAACAACTTTCTGATTTACACCCTGTCAAAATTGCTTACCGCTGCTGAGATTATGATCACAAAATACGTGCCAGCTCTTTTTTGTTCATGTCTCGGTTCATGTGCTACAGTGTTGGCCAAAAGTATTGACACCCCTACAATTCTGTCAGATAATACTCAGTTTCTTCCTGAAAATGATTGCAATTACAAATTCGTTGGTATTATTATCTTCATTTACTTTGTCTTCAATGAAAAAACACAAAAGAGAATGAAGCAAAAAGCAAAACATTGATCAGTTCACACAAAACTCCAAAAATAGGCCGGACAAAAGTATTGGCACCCTCAGCCTAATACTTGGTTGCACAACCTTTAGCCAAAATAACTGCGATCAACCGCTTCCGGTAACCATCAATGAGTTTCTTACAATGCTCTGCTGGAATTTTAGACCATTCTTCTTTGGCAAACTGCTCCAGGTCCCTGATATTTGAAGGGTGACTTCTCCAAACTGCCATTTTTAGATCTCTCCACAGGTGTTCTATGGGATTCAGGTCTGGACTCATTGCTGGCCACCTTAGAAGTCTCCAGTGCTTTCTCTCAAACCATTTTCTAGTGCTTTTTGAAGTGTGTTTTGGGTCTTTGTCCTGCTGGAAGACCCATGACCTCTGAGGGAGACCCAGCTTTCTCACACTGGACCCTACATTATGCTGCAAAATTTGTTGGTAGTCTTCAGACTTCATAATGCCATGCACACGGTCAAGCAGTCCAGTGCCAGAGGAAGCAAAGCAACCCCAAAACATCAGGGAACCTCCGCCATGTTTGACTGTAGGGACTGTGTTCTTTTCTTTGAATGCCTCTTTTTTTCTCCTCTAAACTCTATGTTGATGCCTTTGCCCAAAAAGAGAGAACATTCTTCGAAAACGTTGTAGGCTTTCTCAGGTAAGTTTTGGCAAACTCCAGACTGGCTTTTTTATGTCTCAGGGTAAGAAGTGAGGTCTTCCTGGGTCTCCTACCATACAGTCCCTTTTCATTCAGACGCTGACGGATAGTATGGGTTGACACTGTTGTACCATCGGACTGCAGTGCAGCTTGAACTTGTTTGGATGTTAGTCGAGGTTCTTTATCCACCATCCGCACAATCTTGCGTTGAAATCTCTTGTCAATTTTTCTTTTCCGTCCACATCTAGGGAAGTTAGCCACAGTGAGATGGGCTTTAAACTTCTTGATGACACTGCGCACATTAGACACAGGAACATTCAGGTCTTTGGAGATGGACTTATAGCCTTGAGATTGCTTATGCTTCCTCACAATTTGGTTTCTCAAGTCCTCAGGCAGTTCTTTGGTCTTCTTTCTTTTCTCCATGCTCAATGTGGTACACACAAGGATACAGGACAGAGGTTGAGTCAACTTTAATCCATGTCAACTGGCTGCAAGTGTGATTTAGTTATTGCCAACACCTGTTAGATGCCACAGGTAAGTTACAGGTGCTGTTAATTACACAAATTAGAGAAGCATCGCATGATCTTTCTAAGGGTGCCAATACTTTTGTCCACCCACTTTTTATGTTTAGTGTGGAATTATATCCAATTTGGCTTTAGGATAATTCTTTTTGTGTTTTTTTCATTGAAGACAAATTAAATGAAGATAATAATACCAAAGAATTTGTGATTGCAATCATTTTCAGGAAGAAACTGAGTGTTATCTGACAGAATGGCAGGGGTGTCAATACTTTTGGCCAACACTGTATATGTTACACATGATTTGTATCCAGAGATCCAAAGAGTGTTTAGTGCTTGTATGATCCGCGCTACAGTCGAGATGAAACACAGGGGAGACAAGGCTCCTTCAAAGATGCTTCTTAATTACCTATGCATTTCGGTGCAGTCCCTGCACCTTCCTAAGGGGTATCAGGTGCAGGGACGGCACCGAAACGCGTAGGAAATAAAGGAGCATCTTTGAAGGAGCCTTGTCTCCCGTGTCTTTCATATCGACAGCAGCACGGATCATACAAGCACTAAACCCTCTTTGGATCTCTGGATATGACACCACCTTGCACGTGGAATTGCAGATCCAGCAGCAGCTGTCCATGCAAGTACTGGTTGTGGGTCATCACAACCAAGCCAAGGGAGCACATTTACTCACGGGAAGATTAGCTTATCTAAACGATAAGACCCATTTGCGCCTTTTTGTGTCTCCTCTTTTAATATAGACGCATGATTTGTGCCTCCTTATTCACTACCACAATGATGAATGTGTCATCATTATTAATGTCATGTTCTATGTCTGCCATTGTTTGACAACAGCATAAGGGGTGTTAGTTTGTCAATATTGAGGACATGTTCATTGTGGGAATAAGAAACATGCTCACATGTGCAATGTATGGGATGTGATCTTACAAAGGTACACAAACAAGCTGGTGTGGTCACATGATGGAAATTAGAATCTCAATAGCAGTCAGCAATTTTAATGGAGTGTACACTACAAAGTTGCTTATGGAATAATGGAGACACATTTTTACAATTAAAATTCATTCCTGGAAAACCCCATTAAAGAGGAGCACTCATTAAAAGCAGAACCAGAATTTTAGTCTTATAGACCATAACCTCACCATCTGGAATCTCTCATTACCCTTAGATAAAGCCAATAAGGGCTCTCATATTCTTCTGACATCACATTAACAGGTTATAAAAATGTTATAAAAATGTTTTCTAAGAAATTCCTTTGTAGTCAGTCTATTGCCACATAGTTTTACTTTGAATAGCTTGAAGTAGTTGCTGTGTCTTATAAGTTGTCCTTCAAAACTGCAAATCAGGAGCAACAGTTAGATTATATTGTATATGGGAGTCTCAACACTGATAATTATTATTACAAATGATTATTATAAAGCATAACTGTAGTGACATTAATATTTACAGGAGTCGTATCAGTAAACATTGCAAAGATAATTGGCTGCATCTCCCAAACCTGAGTTTGCTGATCATGTTTGTTCTGAATGCTTCCTCGCTTAACCTACCAGGAATAGAGCCCAGAACAGCGTAAAACAAGCACCAGATAAAATAACACCTTAATCCCATATTTTAGTATTATAAAAAGGTATCTGATCACTTTTTTTAATATACGATTTATTAAGATTTGGAGAATGTACAGATACTGTCAAAATCGTAATGACAGTATTCTAGGCACTCTGATATTAACGGCGCTGTCTCATCAGATACAACATCCTGTGAAAATGCAGGCATCGTGGTGGCAGCTGACTACCACCGATTCCACTCCTGGCACACTGGACAGACTGCAGATTTTGACAAGGGAAACTGGCCAGCTAAAAATGTTCTTTGTAGACAAAATGGGAAATATTAGACTAACTTTCCATTCTAGCCTCTGCCCTATGAAAAGACACATGCCCTACTAATGAATATGCATAGGGATTATCTTCATTAAACAATTTATTTAAAGGCTAAGGATACCTTTGACATGAAAATAATGATTGATTTTTACATATATCAGTGATTAAAAAAAGTTGCTAAGTGTCAGGCTACAACCTATATTATGTCATTCATAATTAGACCACCTGTTATTGACTTGCAGTCTATTACTAGTTTCTTACTTTTTTCATTTGAGCTGGTCTCTCCCAGTAATACATGCTGGATGTGAGATTTATGTCCTGCATGCTTCTAACCTAAAGGGCCCGTTACACGCAGTGATATCGCTAACGATATCATTGCAACGTCACAGGTTTTGTGACGTGCAGCAACCTCGCAGCGATGTCGCTGCATGTGACATGCCGCAGCGATGAGCTCGCTGATCGCTGTGGAATGGCCAGGACCATTTTTCGGGCGCTGGTCTGCCACTATCACACATGCATTGGCATGTGTGACAGGGGCAACGACCAGCGATCCCCAGTCTGCGCCCGAGACCCTGACCGATCATAACGACTGTCGGCGCAGTACTGGGTGATCGCTGGTGAGTCTGCCCTTCTGACAGCTCACCAGCGATCACATAGTGATGTGCCAGCGATCCCAATCGTTGGTTGGGTCACTGGCATATCGCTATGTGTAACCCGGCCTTTACTCGCTACCTTATTATGTTCATAGCTTCATCTGTGTTCATATTTCCCTTGTATTGACAACGAAGATCTGTGTATATAGCACCTTATTATTTGGGATTGCATTTAAGACATAAAGAGATAAACAATTATCTTGTCCGCTATATATAAATTTACTTATAGAATGTATCCAGAATACCTTACCCATCCCTACAAGTGCCACATGAACTTTGACATGCAGGATAAGTGAACACTGCAAATTTTGCTTTAAATTCATTGCTGAATCTGTAGCAGAATCTGCTTGCGCTTCATGTTTTTTCAAATTAATTCTCCACCAATCTACTGTATATTAAAAGGAGAGCAAGATATGCAAAGGAAAATGACGTGGCAGATATTAAAATCCACAGCGCAGGTCAATTTCTGTGTTCACATGATATGATATCTGCAGCATCTGGATGAGATTTGTAAATCCACAAGTAAAATTGTGCAAATCCACAAATAAGGCCTGTACCTTATGACCCAATAGAACTTACCCGTACTTTGCCTGTGGAATAATAACTTGGAAATTCCACATGTTTTTATAGTGAAAAAATCCTAAGGCAGTTTTAGTTTACAATACAAAATTTCATTAATACAATAGTCTAATTAGTACAAATGTTAATAGCACAGTGTGGGAATAGCCACTGTTCCCAGACAGTAACAATAATTAACAAACTTGTACCAAAAGCCTTTCTTGACCAGTGTCCAGCACTGCAAGATGTATTGCTAGTGTACAGATACATACATTAAATAAAAGACAGACGAAAAGTCTTTCTTGATAAGTGTTGCACACTGTGTTAATATCAGCAAAGTGTAATCTGCTAAACATACTTTCCGAGTTGCAGATGTGGCTTCTTGTGTTTCTACACTAACTCATGAACCTAATATTAATTCTAGTTGACCTAATAAAATTGTTACAGTACTATTAGATGTTGTTAGCACTGATTCTGTGAAATCACAAGAAACCCCAAGACAAGGATTGAAATCAAAATTGATGTTTAGTTTTAGGAATTAGTTTCCTGTCTCCCTTTTATCTGTCCCACACATGCAATCCTAAACTTCCTGGCGGTCCATCACATGACTTGGAGCAAGGCGATAATGTTTTTTGGATAAAATCACATGGTAGTGTTAAAATGTCCATATTCTGAACCTGGAGTAATAATCATATTACTTTATAAGTTAGTCAAACAAGAAACAAAATTGCTTGATGTGACAGAAAGACTGTTCTTTGCTTTACTCTTTGCTGTCCATTATGAAACAGTGCTCTGCACGAATACAAATATGTATTGAACGAAAAGGTTGTGTGAAGTTAGATCCATCATAATGAGTTGGCAGATGATGATGATGATGGTGATGAAGAAAGGCAGTTGAAGAAATCTTGACTGACCAGACGTGGATAACCCTCTAGCACACGAACTTGCACAGGATCAAACTTCCAGTAATATCGACCTCTGAGAAAGTAAGCAAAACCTACAAGGAACCATAGTACAGTTGAATGTGAATTAGTATTCTGATTGGGGAGTGGTGCTTTAAAATAGATGCCTACTTATGTGTATTTGTATTTCTGTTAAATAATATGTAGAACTAACTAAGGCCCCTTTCACATCAGCGTTGTTCGCTGATTGCGGCAGATCCAGCTGATTTACCGCATCTGCCACCTAATGGCCGCACTTGCGGCACGTCCCATGCATTGTCTATGGGACTTGCGGTTGGGTGTAGTAAGTGCTTTTCTGCCGTATGCGGCAGATCCGGCACTTGCAGCGGCGAAAAAAATGCTGCTAGCCATGTTTTCTTTTGTGGCCGCAACTGCCAGATTTGCCTGATTCTGGCAAAACCGCAATTGCCACACTTGCCGCAAGCCCCATAGACAATGTATGGGACTTGCCGCAAGTGTGCCACAAGTGCGGCCGTTAGGTGGCAGATGCGGTAAATCTGCCGGATCTGCCGCAATCAGCAAGAAACGCTGATTTGAAAGGGGCCTTGTATAGTTGTATTATCAAAGGTGCACTGAAATATAGATATCGTTGTGGTCACGACAGCTCTACCAGTTGTCCTCAACACAGTAGAAAGTTTCCTGCACTGGCACATGAACAGTGCTCTTAGTAAAGGGGGCTGGATGGATGGCTTTCTTGAATAGCTAAGTCACACTCCTTCTCTGTAATGACCAGCGCATACAAAGAAAGAACTGACTTAGGCTGGTTTCACACTGGTGTTTGCATCTGTGTGCCATACGCATGCAGACACAAACGCAGCCATACTGATGTGAACGCAGCGGAGAATCTCCGAATGCGTTCACATTAGTATGCAGCACGGCCAGCCAATCAGCTGTCTCCGCGGCGGCTGGGAAGCGGAGATCAGCGGTGGAGATCTCCTCCTCCCGGCCACAGCTGATCTCCCGCCGGCGTCTGTGCGGGAGATTTGAAGAAACAGCTGATCTGACAGCTGTTTAAATCTCCCGTGCCGACACCGAATAGGTGATATCGGTGCAGGAGATAAGAAACAGCTGATCGCTATTTCAAATCTCCCGCGCCGACACCAGCGGGAGATCAGTGGAGGCTCTAGCTGATCTCCCGGTGGCCGACACTAATCAGTGGCGGCCACCGGGAGAGATTTCAATGTGATCCGCAGCGTTCTCCTGCGCTGTCATGCGAAGGACACTGCGGATCCATTGACTTCAATGTGTGGTTTGTGTGCTTGCGGACACTTGCAGATAAAACAAGCACCCGCGAACGCACAAAAAATGCAACAGGCTGCGTTTGGCGTGCGCTCAGAGGGGGCACAAATTATGAGCATCCGAACGCAAACGCAACCGAACGCAGGCAAACACAGGCACATGCATTGCCATGTTAAACATAGGAACGCATGTGCGCAAGCGTTAGGTTGCGTTCGGTGCGCTGCGTTTGCATACGTCAGTGTGAAACCACCCTTAGCAATTGGAGCGAGTCAGTCAGCCACCTCCTTCACATCAAACACTGATGACAAGTTGAAAGAGGTAATGCCCTCTTGCTTTGAACACAAGTTTTGAAGGGAGCTACTAGCACTCAGTTCTACTGACACCTATTATTTCCTAACTGCTGCTAGCAGACAGCTCTGGCATCTTATTTTCTGTGAGAACAAAAGAATCAGCTGTTAATATTCAATTGTGGGATAGCTCAGACATGCCGAAGCTGACATGATTGTCCTACTTCTATTAGTGTGTATGGAGGCCTTAAAGTGCACCTGTCACAAGAATTTTCACCTTTTATAAAACTCCTGCTCTGTATTTAAATCTCTCCCATCAGGCCGGATGGGTGTGTTTGCAGTACCGTCTGTCCCTCATCTCCACACTGATCACTGTCCTCTTAGTATGACATACGTGGATGACGGTTCTTCGTCATCCACAAAGCAGAGGGCAATATCGCGCCTGCGCAGAGACCTTGCCACGTTGCGCAGGCACACATGGCTTTGCCCTACTGTGTAAACAGCCTTAAACACAAGTGCATATGCGCAAACCAGCGAGAACTCTGTACATGCGCAAGATTTCACCCAGCTATGTGGATGACGTCTCTTGTGTAATCCCCATACTCAAGCAAAATCTCGTTCCTGCGCAGAGACCTCATCGATTTGCACATGAGCACTTGTATTTTGGGCATTGTCCGCAGTAAGACAGAGCAAAGGGTGCCTGGGCAAGCCACCAATACCTCTGCACAGGTGCAAGATTTCCCCCGGCTATGTGGACGATGCAGGAAGCTTCATACTCATCGGTCATAACAAGAGGATGGCGATCAGAATTGAGAGAAGGGATAGACAGCACAGCAAGTACAACCATTGGACTGGACTGGTTACATTTTAATACAGTGGGAGATTTTCAAAAGGTATTTCTAGGGGGTGTACAGGAGGACTCATGGCACAATATGCACCTTCATGGAATGCAACACAGGTGCTGCTGAATGTGGTAGTTTTATTTTATAAGTGGAAAATCTGGTGACAGGTACACTAAGAAATTACTTTATACATATGACAGCACTTTTGTAACTTGAGTTGGTTTATACTATGTTGCTGTGCTTTTTCTTAAAGGGAACCTGAATCTGTCAGCAGGATTTCATTCCCCAAACTTTTTATAAGCATATATAGCTCTTTCAAATCCAAGTCCAGCAATACCTTTGCATAGCTAGTTAGTTCATCCATTACTGAGACATCAGCATTTGAATTGATATGCAAATGAATTGGAGATCTGAAGCCTCTGTCACTTCAGCTCTATCCCCCCCACACACCAACTCCTCCTGCTTGCCCAACAGCCCCTGTGCTGTATGAGTTAAGGCAAATAAGTTGTCAAGCAGAAGCAGGCGGACTGGGCAGGGAACAGAGCTGAAATGACAGAGCCTTCAGATCTACCATAGCCATTTTCATATTAATTCGGATGCTGGTTCCTCAGTAACAGAAAACCAGACCGGTAAACGTTCTGAAGAGAAATAGCACTCACAAGGTACAAAACAGTTTTATTTTCCAACAATCATCAGGCTTTACATCAGGGGACTTGGAGGGGAGGGTGGGGTCTTTAAAAAGATGTCCGTTTCGCGTTACTACAAAGCGCTTCAATGAGTTCTGAAACACTATGTTCAGGCGCCATTAACTTCCTTTTTATCAGCCTGCACATGTCATTATTAGTAATTAGGCAACACATGGGGGAATACAAACATGCAAAAAATACAAAAAACTATGACAAAAACCTCTCTGTGCCTAAAACTTTAATAGTGACAATACCTATCACCTATAACTAAAAACATTTATAAAAACACTGACAAGTCATTTTTGTTGTGAAAACCTGCAGGTCCCTGCGCTCTGAGCCTAAGGATCCAATTCGCTTCCTTTTGTAAAAGTAATTTTTGGGTATTCCCACCCTGAAGAGGCATTTCAACTCTTTCCAATCCTGCAAAAGTGAGCACTTTATAATCACTGTTATGGTCAGCTCTAATGTGTTCTATTAGTCTTGGTGAATCCAGACTCAAGGAAAGCAGTGCAGCAAGCGGTGGTGCTAGACACTTCTCTACACAACCGTGAGTAGAAGGGCTGACAGGCCATCAAATGGTATTGCAAGATTTTTCTTTGTAGGAGCTACCTACATGCACATGTAAATAGTTTGGGGCTTAAAACCATGCTGACAGATTCCCTTTCAGATGGATCCCAGTGCATAATGCTACAGAAATTGTTTTGAGTACCCATATTTAGAGAAATAGTATATTCTCACCATGTTCATCCTGAAAGGCAGCATCTATGTTTGTGGGTACTCCTCTCCAATCACTCATGCTTCTGGAGTGTCTATTTTCTATTCGTCGTGTCTCAGTATTGAAACGCCAATATTCTGCTCCTCTAAATAGGTATGTTTTCTTACTCTTGTTAGTGCCCCACAAAAATGCCGCTTGAACATCAGGCACAGACAATCCAAGATCAGCTATCTGGAAAGGGCCTGTGGCTTGTAACTTTCCATCAAATACCCAGTATTTTAAGCCTATAAAAGAAATTATAGAATATATAATATAAATATAATCTTTTACTTAACACTTTCTGTAGATATGTGCACAATACATCCAAATTACATACAAAGTATATGCAATCATATATACGTCAATCTATATAATACTCTGCTCAAGGATGTAGACGTGTAAAAACAAATATGCTGAATGGTAAGAATGCTTTAAAAAATAAGTGTTGATAGTTTATTTTTATCAACTAACAAAATGGAAAGTTCATGAAGATAAAATCAAATCATATTTGGTAAGACTACCCTTTACCATCAAAACAGCATCAATTCCTCAAGTACAGTTGTACCCGGTTTTTGAAGGAACTCGGTAGGGAGGATGTTCCAGACTTCTAAATGAACTAACCACAGACCTTGTTTAGGCTTGCACAAATCCTTCTGCCTCTAATGGTACCTTTACACGCCGCCACAGAGTGCAGCAACAGGTAGACACCGCACGTGCACGCTCGTGTTTTTAACGGTGGATACCGATCCCTGATGCCGCATATAGACGCCGCCACAACGTGCTCCACTGAAGGTATTTGCGTTCCCCGGAAGTGCCGACAGCTCCTGCGGCTTACTGCCTGTTGAATACCTTCCCTTGTTTACACGCCGCTACCACAAAGGAATATGGGCGTACATATTTAACGTCGTAAGTACATAGGCGTGACAGAGTTGTGTATTACGTGCCGCTCGTATGGTGATTGGACAACGCAATAGCATCATGATTGGCCAGCCTGCGTAGGAAGGCTGGCTTATACATGACGCCATTGCAATTGTGGACTGTGAATGGATAGCTCTTTAAATATGGCGCCCTGTGAAGGGACAACCAATCGTAACGCAGGAGCCTCCACCAATGATCGCTGATGGGGCATGGTATCCATGACGCCATGGCACGCCCCTGGGAATTCGCTAGGCCACGCAAATACCTTCCTGTGCCCCGATTACACGTCACCACCATAGGTATTGTTCCTTCCTGTTTTTGAGCACGGCTCAGAAACAGGTATCCGAAGGAACTGCAGGGCACAGGAAGGAATTTCCCGATTTACACGCCGCCATTTCGTAGTGATTTCATGGCAACAGGCACAATTGTCCCCGATGCCCGGAGGTTTCTTCCTTCCTGTGGCGGCGTGTAAAGGTACCTTTAGGGAACCGTTACACGACACGATATCGCAATGCAACATTGACAAAAAGTCACGTGGTGTGGTCGTTGCAGTTGATATCGTTGGTGTGTTGTGTGGTGTAAATGGGCAATGCGATTGGAAAAAAAAAAACGCAGGTACGATATTGCAAGAAGATTGTGCAAGCCCTTCAACCGTACAATGTTGCATATGTGATGTGGCATGATCGTGCTGTGTGACGGCGCAACTATGATGTAGAATGCAACTTCCCCTATTCACTACAATCTTTATGCTCGGGCCCTGGGTTACTCATACCCAGCGCACAAAAGTTGCGTATAACAGCCTAGTTGCGTTGCCTGCCGACATCTCCCTGTGTGACATCTCCTATGCGATCTTGGACAAGTGCCAAAAACATGCGCGCTCCCGTGAAGTTGTATGCGATATCGGAATGATATTGCGACATGTAACGGTACCCTTAATGTAATGACACAGACTCGATGGCTTGAGATCTGGGCTATGTGTGGCCATATCTTCACTTTCAGGACTCCTTTTATAAGCTAAAAATTGTTCTAGTGACATTAGCTGTATGTTTGGGATCATTGTCTTGTTACAGAATAACTTTGTCTCCTTCCCCATTAATATGTATATTGCAAGGCTTTGAGGGCAGTATCTTATCTTCCTTTGTACCAGTCTGTCAAGGTACCGTTACACACAGAGATATATTGCTTGCAACTCACTGGTTGCAGTGAAATCATGGACACATTGTTCCATTTTGTTGCCGTGTACTGTGTGTAACGGTACCTTAAGTTTGTTTACTTTATACAAGTTTTACAAATGTTATATGTACCGTATATACTCGCGTATAAGCCGAGTTTTTCAGCCCAAAAATTGGGCTGAAAAGTACCCCCTCGGCTTATACGCGAGTATATACGCCGAGTACACAGGCCACCCGCCCGCCACCATCAGTATACAGGCGCCCCCCCATCAATATCCAGGGCCCCCCTTGCAGCCCAAACCTGTAAAGTAAGATCATTATACTTACACCTGTGGCCGTCCCCGCTGCCGACATCGCGCTCCTCCGGCTTCATCCGGCTTCCTCCGATGGGCGCAGGCAATGACGTCATTGTCTGCGCCAGAGGAGGAAGCCGGAAGAAGACGGATGAAATCGGAGGAGCGCGATGTCGGCAGTGGGGACGGCGGCGACAGGACAGTGCTAAGTATAATGATCTTACTTTACAGGTTTGGGCTGCAAGGGGGGCCCTGGATACTGATGGGGGGGCGCCTGTATACTGATGGTGGCGGGCAGGCGGGCGGCCTGTATACCTCTGGGGCTGCTGCTATATATACCTCTGGGGCTGCTGCTGTATATACCTCTGGGGCTGCTGCTGTATATACCTCTGGGGCTGCTGCTGTATTTACCTCTGGGGCTGCTGCTGTATTTACCTCTGGGGCTGCTGCTGTATATACCTCTGAGGCCGCTGCTGTATATACCACTGGGGCTGCTGCTGTATGTACCTCTGAGGCTGCTGCTGTATATACCATTGGGGCTGCTGCTGTATATACCACTGGGGCTGCTGCTGTAACACTGCTGGGGCCTGTATATACCACTGGGGAGGCCTGTATACTACACTGCTGGGGGCTGTATACCTGTGCTGGGGTCCACCCTCAGCTTATACAGGAGTCAATAGGTTTTCCCAGGTTTTGGGGGCAAAAGTAGGGGGGTCGGCTTATACACGGGTCGGCTTATACACGAGTATATACGGTATGTAATCTCTTAACATAACTCTGGAATTAATAGTGCTTACAAAAAAAAAACAAATAATAATGTATATCTCAACATTGAAGACATCATTAATCCTGACCAAATCCCCAACACCACTTATTGAAATGTAGCCCCATGCTTGCAAGGAACCTTCAAGATTAACTGTTGCCTGCAGATGTCTACTCATTGTTGCAGACCTCTCCAGCCTGTCAGACAAGCTGTATTTTGTTACCGCTAAATAGTTCAAATTTTGACTCAGTCCAGTGTTTTTCTGCACCTCAGATCCTATGTTTCATGCATAGTTGAGTCGCTTGTAGAGATGAGCGAACCTGTTTGGGGTAGGAGTTTGGGAGCTTTATGTTTACAAATCACTTCAGCGAGCATTGCTGTGCTCACGTGTACTTGGTGCTCGGCCAAATTCAAACTGCTTGCAGTGTTTAATCAGTTCGCACTGGGGGTAAAAGCAGAGTTATCAGCAGTAGTGTGTTTGTAAAATTGAAAAATGATAAATCCCCTCCCTTCTGAAATCAGAAGTGGTTTGCTTATGGCTTGCTGTATGTGTATGAAGAGCCAAACTGACAATGGCCTTGTTCACACATATGAGCTTTTTTAACCTTCTCTGCGTTTTTTGGGCTGTTAAAAAAAACGCAGGTGCGTTAACGCAGGGTGCACTTGAGTGTACATGCGTTTTTCAGCTCCACTTGCGTTTTTTTCCCCCAGTCCAAAAAACGCTGCATGCAGCGTTTTTTGGGTGCTGGAAAAAATGCAGGGCTTGCTCCCAAAAACGCATGCGTTTTTTTAACATGGGGCCCTATGGGAAACGCATGCGTTAACGCAGGGTACATATAGGCACCTGCGTTAACGCATGCGTTTTTAAAAGGCTCATTGAGGCACTAGTCACTTGACCTTAATTCCATAATGAAGGATTGGTCTTTGGCTACAAGTCTTAACTTATGACCATTTCTGAGCAGACATCTCTGAACAGTAGATGGCTGTAGCTGGGTCCTAATTGTTGCTGCCCATTTTAAGCTGGTGGTACTGTTGGACATTTTTTGTTCAACCCCTTTAACTAAACCTGTAAGTCTATACTTCAATTGCAATTCACTTGTTCTATTTTCATTAAAAATCAAACATATACACATACAGTGCCTACAAGTAGTATTCAACCCCCTGCAGATTTAGCTGGTTGACATATGCGGAATTAACTTGGCATTGTGACATTTGGACTGTAGATCAGCCTGGAAGTGGGAAATGCACTGCAGCCAAAAAGATTTTTTACATTTTTTTTTTTTTTAAAGCGTTAAAAGTTAATTCAGAGGGTCATTTATTATTCAACCCTTCAAACCACCAGCATTCTGTTTGGTCCCCCTAAAGTATTAAGAAGTAGTTCAGGCACAAAGAACAATGAGCTTCACATGTGTGGATTAATTATCTCTTTTGCCAGCCTTTTCTGACTATTTAAGACCCTCCCCAAACTTGTGAACAGCACTCCTACATGGTCAACATGGGAAAGACAAAGGAGCATTCCAAGGCCGTCAGAGACAAGATCGTAGAGGGTCACAAGGCTGGCAAGGGGTACAAAACCCTTTCCAAGGAGTTGGGCCTACCTGTCTCCACTGTTGGGAGCTTCATCCGGAAGTGGAAGGCTTATGGAACTACTGTTAGCCTTCCACGGCCTGGACAGCCTTTGAAAGTTCCCTCCCGTGCCGAGGCCAGGCTTGTCCGAACAGTCAAGGCTAACCCAAGGACAACAAGGAAGGAGCTCCGGGAAGATTTCATGGCAGTGGGGACATTGGTTTCAGTCAATACCATAAGTAGCGTACTCCACCGCAATGGTCTCCGTTCCAGACGAGCCCGTAAGGTACCTTTACTTTCAAAGCGTCATGTCAAGGCGCGTCTACAGTTTGCTCATGATCACTTGGAGGACTCTGAGACAGACTGGTTCAAGGTTCTATGGTCTGATGAGACCAAGATCGAGATCTTTGGTGCCAACCACACACGTGACGTTTGGAGACTGGATGGCACTGCATACGACCCCAAGAATACCATCCCTACAGTCAAGCATGGTGGTGGCAGCATCATGCTGTGGGGCTGTTTCTCAGCCAAGGGGCCTGGCCATCTGGTCCGCATCCATGGGAAGATGGATAGCACGGCCTACCTGGAGATTTTGGCCAAGAACCTCCGCTCCTCCATCAAGGATCTTAAGATGGGTCGTAATTTCATCTTCCAACAAGACAACGACCCAAAGCACACAGCCAAGAAAACCAAGGCCTGGTTCAAGAGGGAAAAAATCAAGTTGATGGAATGGCCTAGTCAGCCTCCTGACCTTAACCCAATTGAAAACTTGTGGAAGGAGCTCAAGATTAAAGTCCACATGAGACACCCAAAGAACCTAGATAACTTGGAGAAGATCTGCATGGAGGAGTGGGCCAAGATAACTCCAGAGACCTGTGCCAGCCTGATCAGGTCTTATAAAAGACGATTATTAGCTGTAGTTGCAAACAAGGGTTATTCCACAAAATATTAAACCTAGGGGTTGAATAATAAGTGACCCACACTTTTATGTTTAAAATGTATTAAAATTCAACTGAGCAACATAACTTTTTGGTTTGTAAGATTTATGCTTCTGTTAATAAATCCTACTGTCGTTTGCAGTTTGAAGGCTCTAACCTATTTGCATCTTATCAAACCGCCTAAATCTGCAGAGGTTTGAATACTACTTGTAGGCACTGTATATATACAGTATATATATATTTATATATATATATATATATATATTATAATATATACAGCGTGGGCCATTTAGGGGGTGGGCCATTTATATGGATACACCTAAATAAAATGGGAACGGTTGGTGATATCAACTTCATATATGTATATATATATAATCCAAAAAAAATGAAAAAGCAGCACCAAAAAGATATCAAGTGAACCTTTATTGGCAATAAAGGTTCACTTGATATCTTTTTGGTGCTGCTTTTTCCTTTTTTTGGATTGTTTACATGGACACTTGACTTGCACAAGTCTGGTAATATCTGGTGCTGTTCCGTTTTTTTCATATGTATATACAGTTAGGGCCAGAAATATTTGGACAGTGACACAATTTTCGCGAGTGTGGCTCTGCATGCCACCACATTGGATTTGAAATGAAACCTCTACAACAGAATTCAAGTGCAGATTGTAACATTTAATTTGAAGGGTTGAACAAAAATATCTGATAGAAAATGTAGGAATTGTACACATTTCTTTACAAACACTCCACATTTTAGGAGGTCAAAAGTAATTGAACAAATAAACATAACCCAAACAAAATATTTTTATTTTCAATATTTTGTTGCGAATCCTTTGGAGGCAATCACTGCCTTAAGTCTGGAACCCATGGACATCACCAAACGCTGGGTTTCCTCCTTCTTAATGCTTTGCCAGGCCTTTACAGCTGCAGCCTTCAGGTCTTGCTTGTTTGTGGGTCTTTCCGTCTTAAGTCTGGATTTGAGCAAGTGAAATGCATGCTCAATTGGGTTAAGATCTGGTGATTGACTTGGCCATTGCAGAATGTTCCACTTTTTTGCACTCATGAACTCCTGGGTAGCTTTGGCTGTATGCTTGGGGTCATTGTCCATCTGTACTATGAAGCGCCGTCCAATCAACTTTGCAGCATTTGGCTGAATCTGGGCTGAAAGTATATCCCGGTACACTTCAGAATTCATCCGGCTACTCTTGTCTGCTGTTATGTCATCAATAAACACAAGTGACCCAGTGCCATTGAAAGCCATGCATGCCCATGCCATCACGTTGCCTCCACCATGTTTTACAGAGGATGTGGTGTGCCTTGGATCATGTGCCGTTCCCTTTCTTCTCCAAACTTTTTTCTTCCCATCATTCTGGTACAGGTTGATCTTTGTCTCATCTGTCCATAGAATACTTTTCCAGAACTGAGCTGGCTTCTTGAGGTGTTTTTCAGCAAATTTAACTCTGGCCTGCCTATTTTTGGAATTGATGAATGGTTTGCATCTAGATGTGAACCCTTTGTATTTACTGTCATGGAGTCTTCTCTTCACTGTTGACTTAGAGACAGATACACCTACTTCACTGAGAGTGTTCTGGACTTCAGTTGATGTTGTGAACGGGTTCTTCTTCACCAAATAAAGTATGCGGCGATCATCCACCACTGTTGTCATCCGTGGACGCCCAGGCATTTTAGAGTTCCCAAGCTCACCAGTCAATTCCTTTTTTCTCAGAATGTACCCAACTGTTGATTTTGCTACTCCAAGCATGTCTGCTATCTCTCTGATGGATTTTTTCTTTTTTTTCAGCCTCAGGATGTTCTGCTTCACCTCAATTGAGAGTTCCTTTGACTGCATGTTGTCTGGTCACAGCAACAGCTTCCAAATGCAAAACCACACACCTGGAATCCACCCCTGACCTTTTAACTACTTCATTGATTACAGGTTAACGAGGGAGACGCCTTCAGAGTTAATTGCAGCCCTTAGAGTCCATTGTCCAATTACTTTTGGTCCCTTGAAAAAGAGGAGGCTATGCATTACAGAGCTATGATTCCTAAACCCTTTCTCCGATTTGGATGTGGAAACTCTCATATTGCAGCTGGGAGTGTGCACTTTCAGCCCATATTATATATATAATTGTATTTCTGAACATGTTTTTGTAAACAGCTAAAATAACAAAACTTGTGTCACTGTCCAAATATTTCTGGCCCTAACTGTATATATATACATACATACACCATGTTCCAAATTATTATGCAAATGTTCTTTTTCTCAGGACCGCCACTAGCTCCTCGCGAGCCGCGGTGCTGACCTATCAGCGGTGGCAGCTGCACACCGGACCGGAGGGCAAATTAGCCCTCCAGTTCTGTGTGCTGATCCGGTCCGGGGCTGTCTGGCTCAAGCGGACAGCCGCGGATCGGATCCCAGCGGTAATGTGAAGCCGGCCTGAGACACAATACCATCAATCAATAGGTTTCATTGACAGAAAAAAAAAACCCTATGGCACTTAAAACCAATTATCATAATAATATGGAACATGGTGTATATATACAGTACAGACCAAAAGTTTTGACACACCTTCTCATTCAAAGATTTTCTGTATTTTCATGACTATGAAAATTGTAGATTCACACTGAAGGCATCAAAACTATGAATTAATACATGTGGAATTATATACTTAACAAAAAAGTGTGAAACAACTGAAAATATGTCATTCTAGGTTCTTCAAAGTAGCCATCTTTTGCTTTGATTACTGCTTTGCTCACTCTTGGCATTCTCTTGATGAGCTTCAAAGCAGCAAAGCACCCCTACACCATCACAGTTCCTCCTCCATGCTTCACGGTGGGAACCAGGCATGTAGAGTCCATCCGTTCACCTTTTCTGCATTGCATAAGTACACCGTGGTTGGAACCAAAGATCTCAAATTTTGACTCATCAGACCAAAGTACAGATTTCCACTGGTGTAATGTCCATTCCTTGTGTTCTTTAGCCCAACAAGTCTCTTCTGCTTGTTGCCTGTCCTTACAGTGGTTTCCTAGCAGCTATTTTACCATGAAGGCCTGCTGCACAAAGTCTCCTCTTAACAGTTGTTGTAGAGATGTGTCTGCTGCTAGAACGCTGTGTGGCATTGACCTGGTCTCCAATCTGAGCTGCTGTTAACCTGCTATTTCTGAGGCTGGTGACTCAGATGAACTTATCCTCCGCAGCAGAGGTGATTCTTGGTCTGTCTTTCCTGGGACGGTCCTCATGTGAGCCAGTTTCTTTGTAGCACTTGATGGTTTTTGCAACTGCACTTGGGGACATTTTCAAAGTTTTCCCAATTTTTCGGACTGACTGACCTTGATTTCTTAAAGTAATGATGGTCACTCGTTTTTCTTTACTTAGAATTTGTATTATGGCAAGAAAAAAGCAGCTAACAGTCTATTCAGTAGGACTATCAGCTGTGTATCCTCCAGACTTCTGCACAACACAACTGATGGTCTCAACCTCATTTATAAGGCAAGAAATCCTACTTATTAAACCTGACAGGGCACACCTGTGAAGTGAAAACCATTTCCGGTAACTACCTTTTGAAGCTCATCAAGAGAATGCCAAGATTGTTCAAAGCAGTAATCAAAGCAAAAGGTGGCTACTTTGAAGAACCTAGAACATAAGATATATTTTCAGTTGTTTCACACTTTTTTGTTAAGTATGTAATTCCACATGTGTTAATTCATAGTTTGATGCCTTCAAATACATGCCATTTGGTCTGTACTAAGATATATACACACGCACACACATATATATGTATATACACATATACACACACATGTGTATATATATATATATATTATATATATATATATATATATATATATATATATATATATATATATATATATATATACATATATACACACACCCACATATAATTGTTAAGCTAAAAATCTTAGCAAAACTATAGATTGTGCAATCTATATAATCCATGTAAACCTTGTGCTACATGTGTCTGCTATCTGACTGACAATGACCCACTTAAGCAATGTTTGAAATATTGTGCCCCAGGGTTTGTTGCTTCATGGGGCAGTTGAGCTGGCAAAAGCTTGATTTTTTTTTGGTGCCTCGGGGTTAATAGGACATACTGTGGCTCCAGTGTACAGACATCCAACAAAGGCCTAAGAATGTAAGAGGATCCAAGGACCTGCCCTAGCTTGTATTTGTACACTAAATACACACCGTTAATTATAAAAGACTAACCTGAACCTCTATATTTGGTAATATCTACATCAATTCTTTGTGCTGCGCATTGTAATCTCAGTCAATAGGACACTGTTTGTCTTATACCGTTTGAATGCACCTCTTTATGAGCTGTATAGTCCGTGTTTTATTCAGACAATTGTTTTATTATGGAGCTATATAAAATTATCTATATATATATATAATACAAATATAGTTCTGCAGTTCCATAAATTGAAGGGATTGTTTGATATGTATTTATACAATCACTTTCTTGCCCTAGGGTAATAACACAGTGAAGATTTGTGATCACTTTGAGATATGCTTGTTTTCAATGTCAAGAGCAAGGAAGACTTGGCAGACACCTCAAGGTCAGTAAAAGTAACATCTCAAACTGATGTTGGTATATTATACTCATGACTCGCCCTGCGGGGGCAGTGGGGTACCCAGAGCCGGGTCCCTCTGGCGATGTCATCTGGGAAATTGGGATGTCACGGTGGTGTGACCCCGTCCATGACCCCGGAGCAGTCAATAAAAGAGTGATTGGGAGAAGGGGTTTGTGGAATTGGGAGATTTATAGGGATTTAGGGGTGGTTGTCTTGACGCCACCCATGGTGTGTGGCTATTAGTGGCCGCCACTGCGGTCCTGGATCTCTGGGGATGATGGGCATGCAGTCTACCGCTCCTCAGGCGAGAAATGAACAGTCTCACACACAGTTGGATTGGGTGCAGTACCCCTCTATGGCGACCAGACCCCAGGGGCGCCACACTCAGGGCTGGCCTTAGCTTGAATGGTGCCCTGTGAAAAACTGCATTTTGGTGCCCCCCACTATTGTTTTTTTTTTTACCTAGTTTCCCCAAAAAATATTTCTTCACATGTATTGTACAATAAATGCCTCTAAATTTATACTGAAGAATCTGCATCTGAAATCCACATTAATACCACCAGGAGTGCACTTACACTTAAATGGATCTATTGATCTTGTACATAATAGGATAAGCGGATCTCACCGCTGGGACCCCATCAGTCTGTAGAATGGAGTTCTGTCATCTCTTGCGTTCGAGCGGAGCAGGTCATGGACCTATTATTGGGATCCGCATCTACTATTCAAATCCTGTGAATCTACGAGAAATGTCCATGATGAGAAGAGCAGATGATGCACGATGGAGCCACTGCCTGCTTTGCATGTATGCAGGGGCAAAAAGGCCAAAACACAGATGTTTAAAGGGATTGTAAAAAATAAAAATGTCTGCTTTCTGTATAATAAAGTGTCCTTGGATTATACATGATGCTGCCTCTCATTCCGACTGACCTGACCAGGCTGAAGTGCAGCAGCACATACATAACTTTACGACAGGAGGTTCTGTTAATTGAAGACCTCATATATAACCGCTTTATTAATCAGTCTGGGCTCACACCAAATGAGAATGCTGCAAATAAACATACAATATATTGTGTATAATACCACTCAGCTGCTGCAGAATCTTATATTAAGACACCTCAGCTGCTGCAGAGCCACATAATGCAACAACTATGCTGCTAAGGAACCTGGTGATATACAGTACACCCCAGCTGCTGAAGAACATCATAATGCAATAACTAAGCTGCACCTGTGATATACACCCCAGCTACTGAAGAACATCATAATGCAACAACTACACTGCTATGGAACCTGGTGATATACATCTCAGCTGCAGCAGAATCTCATAATATCTCAGCTGCTGCAGAATCTCACACAATACACCTCAGCTGTTTCAGCACTGTATAATAAACACCTCAACTGCTGCAAAACTTACCTCAGCCACTGGAGAACCTCATAATTCACACTTCAGCCACTGCAAAATACATCTCTGTGGTGAAATCGCGACCACCGAACCTGGCAGCTCCACAGCGCCTCCTGTTAAACCCAGGTCAGTCAGAGAACTGCCTGAGGATAAAGAAGGGCCGCAGCTGCCTTGCCTGTGCTGGTTTATTAAGGCACCTCTCAGTGAATGTGGTATATGTCTTCTAGCCCGCAGCTAGAAGCACATATAATCTCCTCCACCCCGTCACTGCCAGAGGCCCTGAATAACACCAAGCACAAATGCTGCCACCAGCTTCTCGTTTAATATAAGTCCGGTCCGTGGTCGGGCTTATATTGGGTCAGAAACCAACCCAGGTAGCGTTATATGAGCACACGGACGTGGGAATTGTGATCAAGATAAAAAGAGCAACTCAAGATTAAATTTATATATTTAATCACCCTAATGGTACACTAGATATTAATATTTACAGTTATTATTCAGATGTTACAAATATTACAGTCAGATATGCCAATAAAAGGGTAAATGGAATACACAGAATTACATACACATGTGAGCAGTTACCTTAGTGCTGATGGCACCACAAGGGCGGCGTGGCACCAATCTGTTCCTTGGGTAATCTCTGGCTTTGGTGGAATAATGCCCATTCAGAAGAAATACACAATGGAGATGGGGCAGATGATTTTCATACACTATGGGCTGACCCCTGTCTCCACCCATCTCACACCTCTGGGATGTCTCACAATTCCCACCCCTCTGAGTGGATATATAGACACCCAAATTCTATAATGTTCCCTAGCCTTGTCCATCGGCATCACAGACGGATGACAATACTTTCATATTTTTAGTGATGATTTTATCTTCGTCTGGATATGAAACATGGCTACTCTGAGGACACCCTACTAGCCAATATCCTGTTTAGATGGCTTACAGTTATCCTACATTCATGTGAATACCAGGCTTGTCACCGTCTAGACGTCACGATCATGGATCTACGCTTGCCATGTTCATAGACAGCACGGCTCATGAAATATTAACGTTATATTCACGACTCCGTCCTGTCTGCCTAGATTTCCTCTGCCACTGGCCTTAAGGGGACTTGGGAAGTGTCACCTAATGTCCAGTTCCCTAGCTGATTACCATATCACAGTTGAGGAAGAATCCTTTTGTGGGGCCTTGTTGGCTGACATGTTCATGCTAATTAATTTGCTGCTTGTCAGAGGTGAATGACTTCTGCCTTCCAAGGGTGGGGGCTTATCTCTTTGTGAGTGAGATGTGTCTTCAAATTGCTTTCTGGGATGAAATGGGATCTGGGGAATATGGCAATATTCCTTACCCATACTGCTTATTCATCACAACCTCCAATTCTGCATAACATCATAATACAAACTTCAGCTGCTGCAGAACCTAATAATACACATCTCAGTCAGTGCAGAGCTTCAAAATACTCAATTAAGCTCAAATAGAATTTTATCATGCACAATTCGGCTGCTGCAGAACTTCATTATACACCCCTCAGCTGCTGCAGAACCTCATATTGCACACCTTAGTTGCAGCAAACCATACCTCAGCTGACACAGAATTTGAGAATTCACACAAGCCTCAGTTGCTGCAGAGCATTATAATACAAACCTCAGATGCTCCAAAACATAATACACATTTCAGCTGCAGCAGAAACTCGCAATAGACAACTCAGCCACTGCAGAACCTCACAATACACAGATCAGCTGCTGCAAAACCTCATAATACACAACACAGCTGCTGCAAAACCCCTTATTAAACACCTCAGCTGCTGTGTAGAACATTATAGGCATTTTATCTGCTGCCAAAACTCATACGGTG
Organism: Allobates femoralis; assembly: GCA_033576535.1. Taxonomy (NCBI): domain Eukaryota; kingdom Metazoa; phylum Chordata; class Amphibia; order Anura; family Aromobatidae; genus Allobates; species Allobates femoralis. The sequence continues at coordinate 646,980,552 of JARQOC010000003.1, forward strand.
GAAATGCCTAACAATCTTTCAGAAGTATATACAGATTGCAGCAGGGAGAGAATAAAATATAACCTTTAATAAATTCTAAGTTAAAATAGATACCAGAATAATCATAAAGTGACAATGTGCATAAATTAACACAAAAGTGACAAACGTGCAAATAAAAAGTAGATCTCACCCAATAAGATGCATAGAATCCACTCAAGATTTCACCAGGAACCAAGATGTCTATCCAAAGGGGACAGATTACAGTACAATATATTTTTGCTGAATACCCTGTCGTGCCCCATGAGTGGCTTCCTTCCTACCCAAGTAAGCACTATCTATTCCACAATTAGCCCTCCCAATGCTATTTTGCCTCAATATGTGAGGCTCATCAGGGGAGGAATGTTTGGCAATGCCCCATCCATAACTTAAAAAACGCAGGCTAACTCTGAAGACATCTAATAAGATTTTCTATAATCCTTCCACACATTCCCTTCCTATTGAGTCAAACATATTTACCTTAGAATTTATTACAACTTATATTTTATTCTCTCCCTAATGAAATCTCCAGAGCTTCATAATGCACACTTCAGCTACAGCAACACATACCTCAGCCGCTGCACAACACACCTCAGCTGCTCTCAACACATACCTCAACCGCTGCAGAAGCTTCTAATTCACACTTCGGAACTGCAGACCTTACCTCAGTTTCTGCAGAACCTCATAACACACAAATCAGCTGCTGCAGAACCTCATATCAGATACCTGAGCTGCTACAGAACATTAGACACCTCAGCTACTGCAGAATCCCATACTGTACAACCTAGTTGCTACAAGACATTCCTGACATCTCCTCCTGCTATCATTCTATCAACTTAGCTCCCTTTCACATCAGAGTTTTCGGCCGTATCCAGCTGATTTACCGCATCTGCCTAGTCGGCCACCTAACGGCCACACTTGTGGTGCCGATCCAGCAAGCCCCTTGCATTCTCTATGGGGCTTGCGGCAGGTGCAGCAATTGCGGTATAACCGCGATCCTGCAGCTACGGCAGTTGTGGCCGCGGTTGTTTTACACAGCCGCAACTGCAGCCAGTGCCGGATCGCGGCAATACCGCACTTGCCGGACGCTCCATAGAGAATGAATGGGGGCTTGCCGCAAGTGTACTGCAAGTTGGCCGTTAGGCGGCCGACCCGGCAGATGCAGTAAATATATCGGATCGGCTGGATGCAGCCGAAAACGCTGATGTGATAGGGGCCTTACAATGTCAGTTGTCTCATAACCACAAGTCACCAAATCGCATGCGAACGTTCATATGACAAAACGGTTGAACTGGCAAGCGGAAACCTAACAGAGCGAATACTACACAAATCAAAGTGTACAATAACAAACATGTAAATTACACCTAAATAACACACACATATATATCACCCTCTATACATGACATCGGCAGGGCGAATCCTAAATTACTCGGAATCGCTTGACTCTAGCGAGTCCGAGCACAGGACTCGCTACTCGTTGCGAGTCTAGCGAGTCCAATGTTAATGAATGGGGAAGCGAGTAATAGCGAGTAGTGTGAGATTTACAAATCGCAGATGTGTCTCGGAAGCTTCAGCCTGAAGCAATCCTAGTTTTGTCATTTATTTGCATTGGACTAGTTTACTTTGCAACTGTAATCGCTGGGAAACTCGCACAGATAAGATCCTGTCTTCTTTGTGTGCTGGCTCCAGGGTCCTAGAGCCTGCCTGCTACCTGATGTAGCAGAGCTGAGATTGTTCTCAGTCTGCTCATTCCCTGTGTACAGACATGAATGTCTGTGCACAGAGATGATGTAGCAGAGCTGAGATTGTTCTCAGTCTGCTCATTCCCTGTGCATATACATCTATATCTATGCACAGGGATGAGCAGAGAGGACATCACGTTTTGGACTGCGTCGGACGGAAGAGGATTTTTTTAATTAAAGATGGAGTCTCTAATGGCTTTTTTTTTTATTTCTAATAAAAAAATTTCTCTGTGTTGTGTTTTTTTTAAAACAATTTAATAGAAATTCATGGCGGTCATGTCTAATATTGGCGTGACCGCCATAAATTTCGGGCTTAGGGCCAGCTGATAATACAAAGCTGGCCCTAACCTCTATTACCCAGCGTGCCCACCGCCACCAGGGCCGCTGGTAGAGCGGGGTTCAGCGCCAGAGGATGGCGCTTCAATGAACGCGCCATCTTCTGGGGCGGCTGTGGGCTGCAATTTGCAGCGGGGGGTGCCCAGAAAGCTTGGGCATCCCTGCGCTGCGGATTCCAGCCCCCAGCTGCTTAGCTGTACCTGGCTAGACATAGAAATTGCGCGGAGCCCCACGCATTTTTTTGACTCCGACTCCGAGACGACTCCGACTCCGAGACGACTCCGACTCCGAGACGACTCCGAGACGACTCCGACTCCGAGATGACTCCGACTCCGAGACGACTCCGACTCCGACTCCGACTCCGACTCCGACACGACTCCGACTCCGACACCGAGACGACTCCGACTCCGAGACGACTCCGACTCCGAGACGACTCCGACTCCGAGACGACTCCGAGACGACTCCGACTCCGAGACGACTCCGACTCCGAGACGACTCCGACTCCGAGACGACTCCGAGACGACTCCGACTCCGACACGACTCCGACTCCGACACGACTCCGACTCCGACACGACACTCGACTCCGACTCCGACACGACTCCGACTCCGACACGACTCCGACTCCGACACGACTCCACTCCGACACGACTCCCACTCCGACACGACTCCCACTCCGACACGACTCCCACTCCGACACGACTCCGACTCCGACACGACTCCGACTCCGACACGACTCCGACTCCGACACGACTCCGACTCGACACGACTCGACTCGACTCCGACACGACTCCGACTCCGAGACACTCCGACTCCGACTCGACTCCGAGCGACTCCGACTCCGAGGCGACTCCGAGCGACTCCGAGGCGACTCCGACTCCGAGGCGACTTAGCGATTGGACTCAGGCGAGTATCATTGGCTCGTGGAAACATCGCAGACTACCGAGTCCTGCGAGTCCCTTACTACTCGCCGAGTAACGAGTCCTAGCGAGTAGATTCGCCCATCCCTAATGTGCATCGGACCATGTTATTTATTTGTTAGAGTGCCCCTGCAAGGTATACTATGTGGGCGAAACCACTCTGGAATTCAGAGTGAGAATGAGCCAGCATAGGTATAGTTTGCAGAAAAAGTGCCTGAACTTGCCAGTACCGAAGCACCTTATAGAAGCCAAACACAAGGAATCTGAATTAAAATGTTGAATTATTGATGCAATACCACCATTGAGGAGAGGAGGGGATCGAACCAAACTGTTGTTAGAAAAAGAACTGAGATGGATAAAGGAACTAGGGATGCTGAAACCATATGGCTTAAATGTTGATAAGTTGAATGTGGCCCTGTAAATAAACGTAGTTGTAAAAGGAAACCCTTGGTATCATCGGCAATATGTACTTTGTAATCACAGTAGGGTTATGCACTTGTTTGAGAATGAAGTACATAAGCATGCTATTAACACTCTTTTAATTTTCTGTGTTTTTCAGATACACTGGAAAGATTGGAAGTCTGACATAATTTCTTTCTTTAAATATTATTGGAAACATTTTCATGCACATTCAGTATCTTGGAGCTGCCATATAGCAACCTATTATTTAAAGTAATTTTTTATATATTTTATACACTGATTATAGCATAATTAAATTAGTACTATAAGTACAAGATGGTCTAATTAGGGGCTATATACCAAAAAAGAATCTGTAGACTCCTGGCCGCATGGAGAAGTCTGGGGTGGCCTATGGGCCACGTCACACACACAGATATCTGGGCAGATATTGTTCACAGATCTCTGGTTGCAGTGAAATCATGGACACATTGCTCCATTTGTACACAGCCACAAAATGGAACCATGTGTCCATGATTTCACTGCAACCAGAGATCTGTGAACAATATCTGCACAAATATCTGTGTGTGTGACCCCAGCCTAAGACTAATCCTATATGTGGTATAGTGAGCATGAGGGATCCCAAAGCAAGGGAGAACCATGCAAACCCAGGATGAGGATTCTATGGTTTACCCTGTGAAAAAGAACCTTTTTGCACAATTAAGCACATAATGCACTTTAAAATATATTAGGGTATTAAAATATGGGTGCAATTAAATCCCTCTTATGCACAAGTCACTTTGATGATCAGGACGCTGGTCGGTATAATGAATTAAGAAAACACTGCGAGCAGAATAGAGTAACCAGCGGAGCAGCTGCTGTGCAGGCGCGAATATGGCGCCGATACTCCACCACTGGTCTCCATAGCAGCGCATATACAATGCGCGACGTGTTTCCGTTAGGTGGATACCACGCCCCCGGTTACCGTGGCAGCGCTTACACAATCAGATAGCGTGTTTCCGGGATGCCGAGAGCATGCCCAACATGGAGACTATATGCAGCTTCAGCACAGTAATGCAGCACATTAAATCAGATGTTCCCAATATATTAATATGATGTAGATAAGAACAATTGGCTTCCAATTAACCAGGATCTGAGTAAAAAAGGAGAAATATAAGTTTAATACATGTAATGTTTATAATGCACTGAAAATATATCAAATAATGTTGTGAAGGATGTTATAAACAAACGTGACACTTTATACTGCTATGTAATATAAAATCATCGAGCCTTCATCTAATAAACTATAAAGATGAGATGCACAGTGTGGTCCTATATCCTCACAATAACTGCAATTCAGTGTGACCCGGCAGCTGCTCTCATTGCATCCCCCTACCCTCTGGGAGATTATATCACATATCAGAGGTCCTGCTCCCTGCTGTTAGTAGGGCCCACCCCTGTTCTTAGACTGCAGAGAAACAGCTACAATCATGCTGTTAATAAAAGCATGAAGCAGTTCCCCTGATGTGTGATATAATCTCCCAAAGGGGAGGTGGGTGCAACGAGAGCAGCTGCCGAATCACAGTGAATTACAGGTATTGTGAGGATATAAGACTGCACTGTGCATCTTATCTTTATAGTTTATGAGGGCAGAGATATTAGAAGAATTGTTAATGTCCCTAAACACCCTTTTAAAGTATGTTGTAAGGTTTGTTTGTCAAATTTATTTTATTCTATTCGGATTAGAAAAAAAATGGTGTTTCAACCCAAAAATGGCTATCTATTAGTAAATTACAAGTTAAAGCAGCAGGCAGCGTTTCATTGTCATGATGATGATTGTTGGGATGGCAGCTATCTCTCTTAACTCCTCGTTACACAGGAGTGCTCCATCAACTGACTGTTCTTGTGTTACCTATGGTAGAAGGGCTCTGCCAAGTCCCCCTTTTCCATGACCAGAAGGCAGGTGAAAAATACCCAGACACTTAAGGGTGCACAGAAGAGCTGCGACTGGTGACCAGGCACCCAGGTCCCAGTCGGATCAAAAACACCAGTGAAACTAAAGAAGCAGAGTAGTACAAAACCAAGTAAGGAAAACCAGGGACTAAGCCAAGACCAGAAGCCAGAGCAAAGAACCAACCTGAGAAGCATAGAAAACTACTAACTGCGACCACCCAAACACAACTGAAATAATCAGCACTCCACAGAGGATATTGTGGGTTTAAATCTGCCTCTCAGAGATCACCTGACATCGCTGAGGCAATGCCAACTCTCCACCCTAAACCCAGAGAGGCATATCCATGTGTAAACTGCACTTTATAGATTGCTCCGCTGATTGCATATTCCTCTGAAGTTTTTCAACAGATTTTTCTTTAAGTTTTGATTCAATATCTACACTGTGTGTTTATAGATTTTGATTTGTCCTCTGCACTTGTTGTGAATCACCATGTGTTATAATATAGACTTTTTCACCTATAAATTTTGTTTTATTGTGTCTTTGCTTCACGCAAAAAAGACTGAGTTACCCATTTTATTACACCCACACACAGAATGTCAGCCCTTTACTGATTTATAAAAAAATAAAACTACTCACCGTTTCTCATTTGCCCACTGCTCCAGTGTATGCAGCAAGCAATCTGAAGCCCCGCACAGAAGATGCAATGTAGTGACATCATTACACCAGGTGCTGCGAAACTCAGGGAGAATAACAGAACAGAGAGCTGATGGCTCCCTGATCCATAATGTTTGTCAACTGCATCTGTATCTAGGATGCAGACACCATTGAAAGAGTGATGCTAGATGGGAGGAACAGAGGTGCTGGAATTACCGTCGGGCCCGTCCCCCAACTCACGGGCCACAAAGCGGCTGCGTGATGTGCCATTATTAGTAGTACACCTCTGATACCATACACAAGAAACTTTATTAACTTTTTTTTTTTTTTTTTACTTTTTATATCATATCTGATAAGGTTGAGCAATGCTTATTTACCATGGAAGAACCAGATGTTCCCAACAGAATCTTCCAAAGCTGCATCCACAGATTCAGGAATCCCTTTCCAGTGTCTTGAAGCTAAAGCTGGGTATCCACTCTGGAGCTTTCCCCCTCTTAGGCGCCAGACATATCCAGATCGGAAGAAGAACAGCTCTCCACGAATTGTGGATACTGCATCAAAATCTGTTGTACAGGCATCTGGCTAAAATAAAATTGTATACATATGACTATTAAGTTCATGTGTAATTTTTTTTAATTAAAGTCTACAGGAAAAATATGTAGGTGTTTATGCTTTGTCATGTTGGCATACCACCCTAGATCCAGGTACAATTGAAAGCAAAGTTTGAACAGTAAGCCATCAGCTCTCTCCTTCATCATTCTCCCTATGCGTCTGAGCTATGACATGTGCAGAGATTCAGAACACATTGCTGTAGAGATCATAGCAGTGGGTAAACAGGAAAAGTTGAGCAGTTCTAACTAATGATTATATTGTATTAATTGGGGTAATGGTACTGTGTGGTGGGCCGTGTGAGGGCCTTTATACTGTTTGGAGAACTATGTGGGGGCTACTGTACTGTTTGGAGGGCCATGTGGGTGCTGTTATATTGTTCGAAGGGCTATGTGGGGGCCATTATACCATTTGGAGGCCAATATGGGGGTCATTATACTTTTTGGAGAGCTACAGAGGGGCCATTACACTGTGTGGAGGGCTATGTCAGTGTCAATATACTGTTTGGAGGGCTATGTGGGGGCATTAACCTGTTTGAGAAGCTATGTGAGTGCCATTTTATTGTGTTGGGGCCATTATACTGTTTACATGGCTAGGTGAGTGCAGTTATTCTGTTTGGAGGGCTACATAGAGGCCATTATAATATTTGAAGGGCTACATGGTGGCCATTAAACTATTTGTAGGGCTACATGGTGGCCATTAAACTATTTGTAGGGCTATATGACGGGCCATTACACTGTTTGGGATGCTATGTCGTGGGTCATTGTACTGTTTAGAGGGCTGTGTGGGGGCCATTATACATTTGGAAGGCTATTTTGGGGCCATTATAATTTTGGACGGGCTATATGGAGGCCATAAAACTGTTTGGAGGACTATTGGGATGGCCTTTATATTTGGACGGCTATGTGGCAGGCTATTACTGTTTGGAGGGATATGTGGGGGCCAATATATTGTTTGGAGGATTATTTTGGGGTCATTATACTGTTATACTAACTATAATTCCCCAACATGCTTTCAGTAGGGAATTTCAACCTGCCAATATCTTTAAATTAAATAGATTATTTTATGTTTTTTTTTTACCATATCAGAACAAAGATAATATAATCACTGCAAAGGCATGTAGAGAAACCGATCATTACAGAATGGTAAATGATGAACATTGATTTTAAGTCTAAACATTTGCTTAGAGACTATATGAAAGCAATAAGATATTCAGTATAAAATAACCCCTTTTTAACTGCACAGTAGGTAAACAATTTTCATAGATAGATACCATTATAAAACAAACCTCAGAATAAGGGATCTCATTGCTCTCAGGCTCAGGCTGGCGACTTTCTGGCTTTACAGTTGGAGCTAAAGTAGGAGTTTGTGGAGAGCCATACAGGTATTGGATTCCCTGTTTATCATCTGTGCTTAGGCTGAGTGGGTAGCGAAAGGTATAAAAGGGAGACATCAAAGACTTGGAAACTGAGGAATGTTGTAAACCAAGCACATGGCCGAACTCATGAGCAGCTACTTGTAAAAGGTCAGTTCCTGCAATGGATTAAAGTGAATCTAAATTTGTATAAATACTAGTGGTACAACAGCTGCAAAAGGCTTCAATAAGATAGATAGATAGATAGATAGATAGATAGATAGATAGATAGATAGATAGATAGATAGATAGACAGATAGACATGACTGCCTTTGAGGTGGCTTATTGATGGTCAGTACCTACCTAAATTGTTCCCAATGGTCCAAGCTTCATCATAATCAAAGTGTACATCCCCTTCACGATGTGTTTTTGGGAAAAAAGCATGCGCAAGGATGCCTCCAGGGCCATCAAATGGCAAGTTGTCTCCATGCCAGTACCTGTATGTACAAATATATAATTCAACAGGTTACTGCAATTTTTCTTGTGCTGAGCTGCCTGCATATATGGTCTATGATGTGAGGATGTGATTTTTCTTCAGATTTGTTTTTTAAAAAAAAAAATGCTCCCGTGCTGAGATAATCTTATATATGTGTCCCTGCAATGTCCTATGTAATGGATATGTCTGAGCGTACAGGGACATGGTCTGATCATACCACATCTACTGCCCATAGTTACCCGCTGTTTACCTTGGATACCAGCTCCCAGTGTTGCTGTGCGGCACTGGGAGCTCGCTAATCGTTGGTGCTGTGCGTTCAGTGGGCGAGCAACAATAGATTTATGAACCGGTTCATAAATCTGCGATCAACGACCCATCGTTGATAGGCGTCACACGCAACAATGTTGTTTAGACATCGCTGCAACGTCACCAAACCGGTGACGTTGCAACGATATCGTTACCAATATCGTTGTGTGTGACGGGCCCTTTATTATTGTTACAAAATCTATTGCTTAAAATTAACTCTGTGGGAAAATCCCTAAAAGGGGGTATTCAAGCACATTCAAGTAACCATCTAGCCACAGAATAGATTACAGCTATTAGATTGTTGGGTGATCTCTGACAATCCCACAGAGAATAAATGTTCGCACTGCGTTTGTTCAAATGCTGCCTCATTTAAATAGGGTACACAAGACCCCCTTTCTGGCTGTGAGTACGGTAATTGTCACTGATACAATAGTTATCACCTGTCCTGTTTGTGATAGGTCTCTGCTCAGGCTGCTTTCACATCAGGTTTTTTTCCTGTCCGTGTGATCCTACTTTTTGTAGGAACCCACGGACAGGAACGGACAGCATCGGAGGTGACCTCGAGATGCTATTTCTGTGTCCGCGTCCGTGACACTTTCATTCCTGCAATGTATATATATATATATATGCATTGCAGGAGTGAACAAAGAGTTAAAAATGAAAAAAAAAAACATCCTCACCTCTCTGGCGGTGTCCTGCGCTGTCTCGCTTCTTAAGGACCTGGTGTTGCCTGGCAACCCGATCAGCTAAGCGGTCATGTGGCCGATCAGCTGATCGAGTAGTCACATGACAGCGCGGTTTAAATCTCTCGCGCCCCCGATCAATTTTGGCGGGCGCAGGATTTACACCGCTCAGATGACCGGTCACATGACTGGCATCAGCTGAGCGGTTTAAATCCTGCACCCACCAAAATTGATTGGCGGACAGGAGATTTAAACCGCGCGGTCATGTGACAGCCCGAACAGCTGAAGTCCTTTAGCCCCAGGAGCAAGATCGTGCGGGACACCGCTGGAGAGGTGAGCATGATATTTTTTTATTTTTAACCCTTGATTTACTTAATTTCACTTCCGCAATGTACGGTATATATATACATTGCGGAAGTGAAATTAAAGGGGAACAGAGCGGTTTTAGTGTACTGAACATGCTCAGTACACTAAAATCGGGTCCGAGAAACGATCCGATGTTTTCTCAGACCCGTGCTCCATAGGCCCCCATGTTAATTGCTGTGGATCGGATCAGACCTGATTCGGTCCGATTTGGTCCACTGTGCCCAAAATCGGAGCAGCCTCCGATTTTGGGCTCAGGAAAAAATCAGATAGAATTGCACCCGACACAAATCAGATGGCAATTAGGCCAAATCCGATCCAGTCCGTCACCCATAGGGATACATAGGGGCCGAACGGACAGCCACGGATCCTCCAAAATTGTAATTTGAACGCACCCTCACACAACACTGTGTAATCCGCATTGTCAGTTTCTGACTGTGTCTTACTTTATCACATAACCTTTTGACAGTGGTAATTGAAAACTACAGTATATTGTTAATTTATCATGAATTCTCATGAAGAAGTAGAACAGAACAAAAATCTAAAAAGAGACTTGTTATTTTAATAGGAACACAAGTATTTAGAAAAAACAAAGAAGTGGTAACATCCATTTTCAAGTCTGAGCTCTATTGAGTATTCACGTGTTTTGTTGGTCAGGCATATTAGTACATGGGGGTGCAGAGTTAGTCCCCATAGCAATACAACAAGTATGAGAAGAACTAAAGATAAAATGTTCTTAGTAAAACCCTCGCTGTACGAGACTTGACAGTTTATTATTATATAAATGATTAGGCTTAAAGCTTTCATCCCAGGAGGTGATTCTGGCAGTCTACCAAGCAGAAAATATTAGTAATGTACCCCTACCAGATTGCCTTTGATTGGTAGAATTTTAGCTCTGAGAATGGGGAGAGATGTTTCCTGCTGTGAGAAGCTTACAACAGTTATGATGCTTTATTAATTTTATTAATTATTGCTAGCATTATTATTAGAAGTCTTGACACCTTCATTACTGTTTGAATGAGCCAAAGCGCTAAGTGCTGCAGCCCCTTCATTGTTTACATTGCTCTGTACAACTTCTTCTAAGTGGGTGTAACAAGGAGGGGACTTCAGTCCCTTCCTTTATCTTCATGGGTACAGAAAGCTGCACCCCCACTATTCTTATATTGATAATGAAGTTGTCAGAAACGTTACATCATGTTATCACCCCAGTCCCATCTTACCATCAGAGATCGGTTGTCTTTGCTTTTTTTTCTAAATCTCACAATCAATCAGTAATGGCCACTTTACACACGGCTACATTTCTAGCTTATCCATAGGTAACTTACTGGCTGCAGTGAAATCATGGAGACATGGTTCTATCTTGTTGCTGTGTACAAATGGAATAATGTCTCCATGATTTCACTGCAGCCAGTAAGTTACCTGTGGATAAGCTAGAAATGTAGCCGCGTGTAAAGTGGCCATAAATGTTAAGTTACTAGAAAAAGTAGATATACTATTTTTTTTTTTACAAAATGCTGCATTTTGATATAACAATGAATGAAGGTGTCATTGACTGTAAAGTGCTGGTGATAGTTTTACACTATGCAGGGGTCTCAACTTTTAGACAACACTGTATATTGGTATCTGGGTGCAATGTACCAGTATACTTTTTTTATTTCACAATTCAGGTATTACGGTATTTCTGCATATGAAAAGTGTGAAAATTATTGCTGCAACTTTCTGTTGAGGATGCATAAAAGCAAGGAATCAAACAGCACTTGCATAAAGTACATGCATTTCATGAGTACACATGAAGACGGTGCAATGAAGTGATTAGCTGAACCACTAGGAGGTGCTATAACATGCAAATATATGGATTCATTTGGTGCAGAAGGACTGTACCATGGATTTTTTTAAAGTGAAGCTATTGGCCAACCATCCCCAAAATAAGCCATAAACATTGTATGACCTACATCTGGCCTCTAACCCTAACTCATGTCACTTACCGTGTGAAATCAATATTGATGTCAGCCCGTCCTTCGTGCACCTCAGTGAATGTTAGGGGAGTCACCTCACTCCATACTCGAAGGGCTTCAGCTAGAGTCCTTCTCACTTTTACCTTGCTGAGTTGCCATGGAAAGCGGACAAGCCTAAAACACAGTGAAACAATGTAGAAATTTAAAGGGAACCAACCACCCCAAATGACCCCCCCGGACTGTTAATATGTGTCCCTACACCCTGCAGACACATATGGGGCAATTGTTTTTGCTAAAAAAACGGATTTGTAAAAGCTAAGATATAGCTTTATAAACTTTTAAAAATCTTGCCGACTGGGCGTTATCTAGCTGCCGTGGGGTGGGGGGGGGTGGAGCGCTGCACAATATGTACAACCTGGTCCGGTGCCGTCCCTGCACTCCTGTCCAGTGCTGTCTCACCGCTGCTCTCTCCGGTGCTGTGCCCGCTGGTGTTCTCCTGTCATGGTCTCCATGCTGTGCCCCAGGCCGGTAACATGATTATCGGTGCGGGCTACGGGCAATGGGGAAGCTTCCTGCTTCCTCCTGCCCATCCCCGCCCAGGTCAGCCCTGCACCAATGAGAACGCAGGCCAGTGATGTCATGTAACCGCCCCTGCGCTGTGATTGGCTCACAGCGGCAATCACATGACCCGTAGAGTCCTCATTTTCAGGATTTTTCTGGAGCTGTGTGACGGCTTATTTCTTGCGTCTTGAGCTCACATTTCTAATGATACAATTTTGGGGTTGATGCGCTGTTTTGATTGCCCGTTATTGCATTTTATAGCAATGTTGCAGCGACCAAAACAACGTCATTTTGACGTTTAGACCTTTTTTTTCTGTTACGCAGTTTACGGCTCTCATTAATTGATGTTATATATTGATAGATTGGGCGTATCTGAATGCAGTGATACCAAATATGTGTATTTTTTTTAATACTTGTATATTGAATGAGGGAAAAGAGGGGGGTGATTCGAACTTTTATGTTTTGTTTTTTTTACATGTTTGTAAAAACTTTATTTATTAATTAATTCTTACTTTTACACACCCCCATATGGAGGCACACTTCTGCACCCACCTAATCGCTTGTGACAGGTCCTGATGAGCTGTAGCACATCGGGACCGGTCACAATTGCGCACTGTGAGTGGTTGACAGCGCTTGCCAATCACTCACAGGAAGTACTCGGTGACAGCTTCTGGGGTCAAGCCAAGACCTTGGGTTGTCACATGAGCACTGGAGATCTCGCGATATTATTGCCGGATCTCCGATGCAGGCAGGAAACAGCACGTTCCCTGCCGCGGCAGCTTCGAATCCCGCTGTCAGTGATTGACGGCGGGATCCAAGGGGTTAACAGCACCTATCGGATCCCGGATCCGATCGGTGCTGGAAGCCTGACATCTCAGCTGGAGCTCACATCAAACCCCGGTAATTGGCCCATGACGTTGTATAATGGGTTATGGGTCGGGAAGGGGTTTTAAGGGAATCTGTCACCATGTTTTGCCACCTAGTCTCAGACCAGGGTAATGTACAGGTAAAGACCCCAATTCCAGTGATGTGTCATTTTCTGGTCTACTTAGTGTATTTTTTTTATAAAATCAATATGTTATCCACAATTTATCTTTACAGGACTAGTAAACAAGATGCCAGGTGGTCAAGCATATTCATGACATGCTCTGTATAACCTGGCCTCCACAACTGATTGTCAGCTTTCTGTGTACACTGTATATAGGCAGATAGCTGCCAATCAGTGATGTAGGCGGGGCTATACCAAGCTCAACATTTAGATAACTGCTAGATCTGCAGCAGAGAAAACTATGATATTACCAAAATGACAGCATCTCAGTAAGGGCCACGTCACACACACAGATATTTGTGCAGATATTGTTCACAGATCTCTGGTTGCAGTGAAATCATGGACCCATTATACCATTTGTACACAGCCACAAAATGGAACATTGTGTCCATGATTTCACTGCAACCAGAGATCTGCGAACAATATCTGCACAATTATCTGTGTGTGTGACGTGGCCCTAAGTGATACATCACTGAAATCAGGATCTTTGCCCTTACCTTACAATGCGCTCAGATGGGGTAGCGAAAACCTAGTGACAGATTCTCTCCAAAGGCATTATCTGGTATATTTTTACACTCGATAGAAAAAAGAAAAATAATAATAAATTCAAACATGAAATAAAATCCCTGCTCCAGTGCTACAGTCCAAAAGCCGTAATGTCATGACAATTAGTAACCTGACCACTGAAGCCTCTGATTGGCTGCAAAGTCAAGAAATTCCTTCCAGTCTGGCTGAGACTTTGGGAGCAGCAACACTAGAGCGGATTTCAGGGGTGTGTGTCTTCTTTCCTTATTTCTAAAGGGTGGCTTGATATAAAAAGTGACCGGAAAACCCCTTTAAGTCAATGCTCCCAGTCCTATCTGCTACAATGCTTTGAGTACAAATGTGGTAAACTCTCAGCAAAAAGAAGCACCACGTCCAGGAACAGATGTATCACATCTGGATATAAACAGAAATATAAATATGTAAAAACACTCCTTCCTCCTCTCCCTGCTTTTTACAGTAGGTTCAAATCATGAATGGCGACTTTTGTCACTGCTACTATTACTTCCTTCTCTCCGTCAACGTATACACTAGTTATTACCCCTTAATCCCAAGACATAAAAGAGAGATCTTACTTGTATGTTAGGTTTGTCTTGTCCCATCGTCCTCCAGAGAGCACAAACCGCTTTTGTCTATTGCGTACATTTGAAGAGTCTGCAGGGACAGGGATGTCTGGTACTCCACAGCGAGGAGGGTTCCAAGAACTATGAGGTCTGAGAATTCCCTTTGTATGAGGTTGTCGCGTCCATAACCGTGACTTCAAGGAGGGATTATCCTGCTCCTGTAGATAAAAGAGGTTGAGTTCTTCCTTTCAAGTAGACATTATAATAATTTGTCCTCTTTGTTGCCTGATTTTGGAAATTGAATTAATTCCATCTTCTACCACCTCCTATTTACAAAAAAAGGAGAAAGGTTGTACTTGAAGTCCATGGGTATATTAAGGGTATATTATATAACTCATACATCAGTAGGGATATACGATACTCACTAGGTATTATCTTATGCCAAATTCTTTTAAAAAAATTTAAAAAATGAGAAACTATTACTGCTGCAAATTTCCATAGCGTTTAATTATATATCAGATTGCTTTTTCTAGTGTACCTATAATTTGCAGCAAGTTGTAAAAAGATTTTTTTCTGTATGAATACAAATAGTACAAACTAGTTCTGAATTAAATTTAAGCAATGAATCAGGGGCGTAACTACAATACGTGCAGGGGTTGCGATCGCTCCCGGGCCCTGCAGCCTAGGGGGCCCCAAAAGTCCCTTTGGCCTATAGAAAAAGACTAATACTATTAAAGATTTCCAATAATTGGGGGCCCCGTTGGAGCTTTCGCATCGGGGTCCCTGGGCCTGAAGTTACGCCACGGCAATGAATGTAATATTTATTTTACTACTTACTATTTTACTTTACAGTTTAACAATAAGATTTTAAGTTGGCATCTCTCCAACATGTTCATTCTGTTTTACAGTGTAAAGACTGCTAGGAAAGAGACTGAATAAGACAGTGTAACCTTTCGAAAAGACTAAGGCTACGTTCACACATTTGCGTATTTTGCTGCGCTTTTTTGCGCGCGCTTTTTGCCGCGTTTTTCGGCCGCGCAAAAAAGCGCAACAAAATACGCAGGGGCTTTCACACACTGCGCTTTCTTTACTCCAGAAAGCGCAGTGATGTCACAGAGGGGAGGAAGAATCCTGCTTCCTCCTCCCCTCTGTGACAGCCCCATTAGATTTCACAGTGTATTAATATACACTATGAAATCTAAATTAAACAAAGGCAAATGTATGTAAAATAAAAAAGAATGAATACATCACCTCTCCGGTGCCTTCTCCCACTGTCCGGTGCCTTCTCCCGCTCTCCGGTTCTCTAAGTCAGAGGTGTACTGATAAGACCTGTGGTGACGTCAGAGGGGGGCGTTCCCGGGGCGTTCCCAGCGCTGATTGGCTGTTCGCGGTCATGTGATATGTACCACATGACCGCGAGTGCCCGGGAACGCCCCTCTGACATCACCACAGGTCCTGTCAGAAGAGATCTCACTTGGAACCGGGGATCGCACAGCGGCAGAAGGCATCGGACAGGTGAAGTATTCATTCTTTTTTATTTTTCAGACACTTGCTTTTGTTTAATTTAGATTTCATAGTGTATAACAATACACTGTGAAATCTAATGGGCGGCCACAGCTGTCACAGAGGGGAGGAGGAAGCAGGATTCTTCCTCCCCTCTGGGAGAATACGCAGAAGTAGCTGCGTAAACAATTGACATATCAATTGTTTACGGAGCTGCGTTTTCTCCCAGAAAACGCACTGCGTATTTTTACGCAATGTCTGCACTGCAAAGTGAATTTCCCATTCACTTTGCAGGCAGACAAAAGACACATTGCGTATTTTGAAAAGCGCGCGTAAAAAAACGCGGCAAAATACGCAATGTGTGAACGCAGCCTAAAAGACCATAGCACCAATTCATGTCAGCTTTTACACCATAATTGTAAAAAGCTATAAAAAGTATCATTTTGGCACAATTGGCAGATGCGCTAAAACGATGTAACTTTTGTTATTATTATGCCATTGTAACCCAGCGCTGACTAAGTGGGCAGTGCTGTGGTGGGATAGTGACGTTGTGATGGCTGCTCATCAAATTCATGGCAAACGGCAGCTTTTGTTACTCCACAAATTTTACTCCAGCATGGACTAAATTAGGATTTGTGGCTCATGCCAGAGTTTGATGCCCATATTTGCAGCAGTACCACCTGTACCAATTCTATGGCTGCCTGAAATGTATACTCTGAACCAGGTGCCCCCTACTTGTGACTCAGGAGCCGCATGATGTGTGGATCATGGCTGTTTCCCAGCATGGTGCATTACTGGCAGGTCTAGCAAATATCTATGAAGAGTAGGTGCCATGTGTTGATTTTTGTAATTATCTTGGCAGAGAAGAGCAGATGATTATGCACATATTTTGGACATGCGGGTAATGAGCTAATATATTAAGCTGGAGAGAGAATAATGCCAGTTAAAATATTGCTTAAAGTTAAATGTGAAGGTTTTTGGCAACCCCTTGATGTAAGAATACTGCCTGTAAGGGAGCCAGGCATATGGTCTCAGTGGTGTTTCTGCAGGGATGCTTTGACTATCATTATAGTATTATTGGAGGAATGAGGTGCCACTATTGTGAAAGGGGGGCCAGTATATAACTACTCAGGGGGCTTTGGATGTGGCTCGCAACCATCTCTCAGAGCTGAATGTGGCGCTTAAGGTAAGAATAGTTGGGACCAGCGGCGTAACTTGAAGCTCATGGGCCCCGATGCGAAAGCTCCAACAGGGCCCCCAATTATTACAAATCTATAACATCAGTAGTCTTTTTCTATAGGCCCCTTGACTCTGGGGCCCGGGTGCGATCGCAAACCCTGCACCTGTTGTAGTTACACCCCTGGTTGGAACCTCT
This sequence comes from Allobates femoralis, assembly GCA_033576535.1. Classification (NCBI taxonomy): domain Eukaryota; kingdom Metazoa; phylum Chordata; class Amphibia; order Anura; family Aromobatidae; genus Allobates; species Allobates femoralis. The sequence goes on from JARQOC010000003.1 coordinate 646,997,925, forward strand.
GCTCTGAACAAAAGATCTTGGCAGGTGTTGTACGCAATGGCAGTTACATTTTGAAGCCTTACTTTTAGGCCTCTTGATCATGATCATGTTATGACTTAATTTCCCAAACTGTCTTAATCATATTTACTTTTGACAACAAGCATGAGGACTATGTATTTTGGCAAACAGAGGGCGTAACGATTGTGGTCATCTGAGATGTGACCAGGCTCTGGGGTGGAGAGGACCTGCCGACCCCAGCACCTACTTCAGCTGGATGTGCGTCCAAGTATGGACATCCAGCTAAAATGCATTGCGACACAGAAACCCATCACGTCTCTGCATTGCAACACATGCCACCAGGCAGACAGAGGCCGGCAGCTGACGTCTGCATGCCTGTGATTGGGGGTACAAAATAGTGACGTCTTGTGTCGCCACAGCAGGCACGCTGGTGTCATCTGCTGGTCACTGACTGCGCCGGTTACAGAGGAAGACATTGCGCTACGTGTGTGTGTGTGTGGGGGGTGGGAAATATGAGTAGAGTTTGTTATGCATTAGAGACAAAACAAGGACCATATATACCAGGAAGGGTCCAGGATATGGACACTATATACATACATACACACACACACACACACACACACACACACACACACACACACATATCAGGATAGAGACATATTTATCAGGATTGGGTACATATGTACCAGGATACGGCCCAGAATGGGCACATATTTACCAGGGTGGGGGACAGATATACCTTGACGGGGGTCATATTTACAGGATGAAGGACTTATTTGCCGAGCGCAGGATGAGGGACATTACTACATATTGAAGAGCTGGGGGGAGGTAACTCATGTCTTTATAGGATTTAAAATGCTGCAAGACCCATTATGTGTGACCAACATGCTGTGATGTCCAGGTCCAAATTTTGCATCGGGACCTATCAGACTCTAGATACGGCAATACACACAGATAGCTAATTTTGGTAGTTTTCAAGTGGTTCAGCAAGACTCAGAAATTTGAAATCTCATATTATCTTGGAGCCTTCAGGACACTCTACGAGAGTTTGTGAATATGGCCTTAAACTGCTGCTGTACTTAAACTAGATCCATTTATGCCTATAATTTTGTGCCACCCTGGCACCTGCTGGGCACCACAGAAATCCTTAGGGCATGACTGGAGTTAACAGCAAAGCAAAACTCACAAAATACCAAACAACACAACAACACCTTAGAACACCTGGTTTCACCCCGAGCCTCTAGGGGGAGCTCCACTGGTCACTTTGAGCCAGTTCCCCCTATAAATAGAGTCTTGGAGGGAGAAACACCAGAGTGTGCAGACGCTACAAGAGCTGCAGGTTGTGCATGATCTCAAGCTGATGAGACACACACCAGGCCTAGTCAGCCTAGCTACTAGTGAGGAAATCCCTGCAATTGGGATAATAGGAAAGGAGAAGCACCTCTCAAGGAACCCAGAGTATTCTAACTCTTCCCTTACCAACCGGTTACTGGAACCGAAGCTGTGGAAGCTACATAGCCACTGCAGAGAACCAGCATACTTCACAGGGAGTCTAGCCCCCTGTTCCACCTGTCGCACCTACCAACGAGAGCCCAGGGAAGAAGGTAGAATTATCATCACCCCTTTTACAGTGCCCTCAGTGCTGACAACCAGGTGAAATCCGTTCTATTGAACACACTGCCCGGTCCGGATGGATTCCACATCCACCCGACCTTAGCACCAGAAGTATAGAGAGAAGGAAGCCTACACAAACTGCTTGCTGTGAATCTCCAGGATTGCTAAACTTCACGAACCCGGTCTGGCGTACCTGAAAACCACCAGTAAAGGTACTAAAAAGACTTTGGCGTGTCTGTGTTTGACTCCTGGGCCTAACAGCAGCATTACCGCAGCTGCCTCACAACATCTTGCGCAGCTCCCGGCTCCGGGGGCTCCCGCTCATCCTGTGGGGAGCGTCCCAACTTGCTGCCTGCCATCCCCCGGAGACCTAGCAGCGCTGGTAAAGTTACCAGAACACCCGCAGGTGGCGTCACGAAGACAAATCATCCCTACTGTTCCGCCATTTCCCCTTTTGATCTGGACCACCGGGCCTAAACCACCGCAGGCGCGGTTCCGTGACTGGAGGAGAATCAACGCCCGCTCCGTGTACCCCCGGCTACGGTGAGTCAATTTCATATGGAACAGAAAAATATTTTGTACTATGTGGAGCAGTCCAGTTTTGTGTTTTATTTTGTTTTTATAAAGTCTTAGCATAGAAACACGATACAATGAAAAATGTACAAAAATACCATGTTTATTCATTTTATTCATGGACAACATTGGTTGAAGCAATAGCTCCAGGCAAGAAAAAATATTTATGAAGTTTTTTGTTTTTATGAATCAGTGACAAGAAATTGCACATGTCATCTAAATACAATGACCTGTAATGACCTATAATGCTTTTAGCTGCAGGCCTCTTTAATAGTAGATCCTCCTCAGAACATTTTAATCTTTTCTAACCATAATATTTAGAGATACCATTTGAAATACTTACAGTCTAAAACAGAAAAGAGGCTCCAAGTATCACAGCAGCGGCTAGATATTTACAATGATGACTTTCAGAAGAAAAAGCCTAGAGGCTTCTTTGCATTCACTATTTGAATTGCACTATTTGTAGTTTATAGTTCTCATTTATAAAGACATGAATAATACTATTAGTGCCGTGCTTTGTGCATTCATTTTTTCCATTTACATACCACTTAAATGGGTTCAGTTTAAGGCATCCTAGATGTTCGTTTTTTTCACATGAAAAAAAATGGATCGAGAGTCATCTCTGATTTTCATCAGTTTCATCCAAGTTTCATCTTACAGGTGCAACTCAAATGAATTAGAATCTCATCAAAAAGTTATTTTTTTGTCAGTAACTCAATGCAAAAAGTGATATGCATATATTGTAGAGTCATTACAAACAGAATGATTTATTTCAAGTGTTTATTTCTGTAAATGTTGATGATTATGGCTTACAGCCAATGAAAACCCAAAGGTCATTATCTCAGAAAATTAAAGTAGGGTGGGTAAAGGGTTAAAAATTGCGTTGCCGTATTCCAAAAGATATCTAAGAGTGATTATAATATTGATTTATTAGTCAAAGTGTTTCTGGGCTCTCAGAAACTCCCTGAAACATAGCCATATGCTATTGATTTGTGGAAGGGGCTAGGCAGCCCTAAAACATGTTGACTAATAAATCAATATTATATTCACCCTTTGATGTCTCGTGGAATACAGCTTCGTGTTTTTTAACGCTTTATCCTCCCTACTCTATATGCACCACGCTGGGGACTGTAGAAACCTGATATACTTTTAGGGTACCTTTACACGCCGCAATTTTTGTTGGCGATATGAGGCGATCTAACGTGCGCGTGCACGTTCACGGTCGCCTCAGATCGCCGATGGCGCTTTCACACGCCGCAATTACACCCTCAACCTAAGGCGATGTGTCGCCCCAGAAATCGCCACACCAACAGCGGGGAACATCCTGTCGACTCCCCTCGCCGCTTTACATGCCGAGAACATAGGCGTGCCAGACTGGTTTACACCGCGCCCCAAACACGCTCATTGGACAACGCAATAGCGTTATGATTGGGCAGGAAGGCTGGCTAATACATGACGCCATTGTCTATCAGAGTTTGTACCAAATACACGCTCAAATATGGCGCGCTGTCAATTGACAGCCAATGGGAACACAGTAGCCACCACCAATCATCGCTGATGTTGCGCGGACTACAGCACGCTGTAGCACGCCTACGGGAAATCAATAGGCGACGCAGATTCCATCACTATGACCCGTTCACACGCCAAAAGCCGGGAATCTCACCTTCATAATTGCCTCTGATTATGGAGCAGTGCTCTAAAATTGGAACCAGGCGACAGGTTTTTTATCGCCGCCAAATTCCCAAGTTACACGCCGCAACTGGGAGGCAACTTGACGGCGATGGTGCCAGGGCGACATATCGTCGTACAGATTTCTCTCCACAAAGGTACCCTTATATTCAGGGGCGTAACATCATCGCCGCGGGCCCAGGTGTAGGAATTAATCCGGGGCCCCTTAGGTGAGGAGAGGGGGGGTGAGGTGTGCTAGCGGGAGCTTTTCCGTGAGTACCTGCCTTCAAGTGACTCCCGCGGTTGGCCAGCTTCTAGCTTCTTCGCCGTTAAGAGGAGAGGATGGGCGGGCACAGCTGCAGGAAGTGGGGCTTCACTCACTTCCCGTCCTCCCTCCTCTCCTTGTCCTCGGGCAAATGCTATCACGGTCGCGGCGGGCGGCTGGAAGCACGGGGCGGGCCCAGTCTCAGCCACGACTGCTGCGACCGTGGTAGTTACGCCACTGCTTATAATGTTTGTGACTGTCACAGCCACACAAGGTGAAGCCTCTGACACCTGTTTAGGTAATATTTTATCTCTCAGACCCTTTATCCTCCCTACTTTAATTTTCTGAGACATTTGGGTTTTCATTGGCTGTAAACCATAATCATCAACATTAACAGAAATAAACACTTGAAATAGATCCCTCTGTGTGTAATGACTCTATATATTATATGTGTTTCACTTTATGTATTGAATTACTGAAATAAAGTAACTTTTTGATGATATTCTAATTCATTGAGATGCATCTGTAGTTCAGTCAAAGTGTCATAATTTTTTCTCACATATAATAAAAAGAAAAAGTATAGAGAAACTTTTCTATCCGGCAGTGTGTGAAAATTGGATTGTAGTCGGATGGCATCTGAGTGCTGTCTGATTTTTTTCACTGATGTACAAATTTGCATTGCCATTTTAGATATGACACTTAAAGGGATCCTGTCACCTCCAGAACGCCTCCTAAGCTACAAAACATGTCCCTGCAGCATCCTATCACTAATCTCACACTCCTTTTGTCTCCTAAAAGCATGCTGTGAAAGTGCATAAAAACGTTTTAATACTTACTCATTAGTGATTATAATTAGCAGGGGTTGTATTCTTTAGTCACTAGGGCATGTTGTTTTGCAGCCTGAATGATACACCCTCTATCTGTCTGTATGCTCTGCTTGTTCAGGCTTTGCCCTCCCTCCTCTCTATCACTCACAGAATGCAAATCATTAGTCCTGCCTTCAGCTCCGCATCACAGCAGCACAGACAGAGAGAGGGTGGATCATTCAGGCTGCAAAACAACACGCCCTAAGGGCTAAAGAATATAACCACTGCTAATTATAATCACTAATGAGTAAGTATTAAAACATTTTTATCCACTTTGACAGGATGCTTTTAGGAGACAAAAGGAGTGCGACTGTGAGATTAGTGATAATATGCTGCAGGGACATGTTTTGATAGCTTAGAAGGCGTTTTGGAGGTGACAGGATTCCTTTAAATCAAAATAGGATATGTCTCTGCAATTTTGCACAGACCACCAAGATCCACAGAAAATCTCGGATATGTGAATGACCCCATAGATTATTACCAACATGGGTGCTAACCATTAACAACAAGATGTATGAATGAGTCCTAGGGCAGCTCACACCATCATATCAGACGTGTGCTATCCGATGTTTTATCGCATATTACTCAGACCAATGTCATACCACGTAGCAGTGCCAGTCAACACTTCTTTGCTTATTCCAATTCGGCATGAGAAAAAAAGCAAAGCATGCAGTGAGTGGCATTGCAGATCGGAGTGGACGCATTCATTTAAGTGTATTGGTGCATGGAAATTACCAGACAGCACTCAGCTTTTTTCTGATTCGCAGACTCAGAATGGAGAAGATGGGAGACATTTTTTTTTCATCTTCTCCTCACCTGTTCTAGAATTGTCTCATACAAGAGAATTGGATCACCCTAAGCAGACACGCTAATCAAATTTGGATCATAGTTTGATCGGAGTGTCATTAACATAAGAGATTGGATTCTCTTGCAGAGAGAAAAAAATGTTTGTGTGACCCCGGTCTTAAATTAAGGCCAAGTGGAGACACACACACTCTCACGGCCATTTGATGAATAAGATAAAAAAGAATTGCATTCTCTTGAAAGGATGTGAGCATTTGTGATGTCTGTCTATCATTATAATTGTTGTAAGACTTAAGAGACAGTAAGTATTTAAAATTTGTGCCATAAATCTCATGACCTTCAAACGAGTGAACTTCTGGTTCAAGGGATTTACTGTAACAAAGATAGTGAGGACCTATGGTTAAAGGGGTTGTCCAGCAATCGCTCTATGTGACTGTAGACTTGTGAATCCGTACATCACATGTACTGTGTACTGTGAGGATTTGCTGGTGTTAGTGCTGTGAATGGCAATCACTCGGAGAGTGGCCCCGAGTATGTGATATGTAAACTCCTGGCCACATTCTTACTAGATGGATGCAGCCTCGCTCAATGAAAGTTTACTGAGTGAGACTTCAGCAATCTAGTCAGATTCTGTCCGGGAGTATACATATCGCATACTCGCGGCCACGTAACTGCCGTTCCTGGCCCTGACACTGGTGAATTCTCACAACGCACAGCATGCGCGATGTGAGGATTCATAAGTCTGGAACCCCTTTAAAATTGGATCTCAATATCAGATTGGAGTCCAACACCCGATATATACATGATCAGCTGTGATGGACTCTGACAGCGGCTGAATGTACATAGTGTATGGAGGACAATATTACTCTGTCATACTGTTTAGTGTCTGCTCCGGGGCACTGCAAATCAGCTCCTTTTCATCTAAGAAGGAGCTGATCTGCTGTACCCAGCTGCGGTCAGATAAAAGTGTGATGGAAGGGTGCTGTTCTGGCTTTTGTATGGTGGAACTACAGGCAATCAGACCCTTACTATTCTGATATTAATGACCTATTTGGAGTATAGGTCATAAATATCTCTTTAATGGAAAACCCTTTCAAAAGCAGAATATGGAAATAAAGTCATGATACATCTTGGACAAATATACAATACTATCATCTGAAGATTTGAAAATGGATATCACTATTTATTATGAGGTTACTGCAAAATTGCTCTATAGTTAGTAAAAATATAATGCTTTATGCATTTTTTGTCAAATATTTTTATGTCACATTAACTTATAATGTATGGTATTCTACCTAGCAAAAAAAAAAAAAAGATATTTAACATATCCTCTAAAGGAGTATAGTCTTTTGATGAAAGTCTGTAGTTGCTCTTTGTGACTTATGTGAATACAAACTTATGAATCCTGACAGCGTATGCACTGAAATTCTTTAATGTTGACAGCAAGTGAGGATTGTTACATGATCGCAGATATGGGAATTGCATATGTGTGAGTCATGGGCCAACTAGATACATGCAATATCACATGTATACATATGTATCACATGACCGCGAGCGGCCAATCAGCGCCGGGAACGCCCCTCTGACATCACGGCAGGTCCTGGCAGGACTGTACATTGCCTGCCTCTACAGCGGAGACCGCGAAAAAGAAAGGTAAGTGAATTCTGTATTATTTTTAATATCTCTGACTTTGTTTAATTTTGATTTCGCAATGTATATTAATACACTGTGAAATCAAATGGGGCTGTCACACGTCACAGAGGGAAGGAGGAACCAGGATTCTTCCTCACCCTCTGTGACAGCGGGAGCGGGAAAGCGAGTGGAGGTGGGCGAAGCGGGGATGTAGCGGGTGGCAACTCTGAATGAACAGCTGATGCCGAAGCATCAGCTGCTCATTTCAAATAGCGGGGTGGGAAAGCCGACAGTAATGTCAGCTTTCCCGCCCGCTATGTGAGTGTAGCACTGTCACGGCACGGCTGTTTTGCATACATTGCGCTCATTGGTTGCCGCAGCTGGTGGCAACCAATGAGCGCTGTCGCGCGATTTTCGTGACAGACAGAGAACCTTAGAGGATTATATAGTAGATTTGAAACTGATTCTGTAAGCAATACGGATCCTTTACAAATGAAAGAAAAACTAATGGCCAAATAGTAATCAGCCAACGTTTTTTCCATACACTCCCATGTTAAACAAACAGATCCTGTAAAAGTCTGTTCTTTTCAAAATGGACAATAAAGTTGTGTTTGCACAACTTTTTTGCCATCGAATTGCTGCTGGCTCTCTTCTAAGGGATGATTACTGTACATGTGAACTTAGCCTAGGAGTCAGAAGGCTGCAGTCACAAAGTAACAAATAACTCAGTTGCACTCTGCAACGCTAAAGCATGGAAACATGAATATAGAACATGGAATAGCATTAAAGCTAAGGAAGTATGAAAAAATGAGACGCTTTGCATATAAAAATGGCCATCTCTGGGAACCTATACTAAAGATAATGCCTCTGAAAAAATTCCTTTTGTATGGGCAAGTAGGGTCTCTTCTAAGGGATGATTACTGAACATGTGAAACATGTGAAATTAGCCTAGGGAGTCAGAAGTCTGCAGTCATAGTGACTGCAGACTTTCATCAGAACACTGGACAATCCCTTTAAGGCTAGAAGTATTTTGTATTTGATGTGTGTATAAGAGCAGGTATTTTCAGTTATGCATGTCAGTACCTGTGTAGTCTAGCTAAAGACAAGAATGATGAGAATACCCATAAGAATTACCTTTAGGCCTCTAAAAAGTCTAAGGCCCCATTCACACACTGCTTTTTTTGCAACGTATTTTTATGCATAAGCTCAAAAAAAGCCAGGAGTGGAACAATCAAAACCGGGAGTGGCACATTCAGAGGAAAGGTCTAATGGCCACTTTACACGTTGCGATATCGTAGTTCAACTTCGATAAAAAGTCACGTGGTTCGTGCGTTGGCCCCGATATCGTTCGTGCGTTGTGTGGTGTAAATTACCAATTCGATGCAAGAACGATGCCAAAACGATATCGTTGGGGAATTGTGCAGGCTCTCCAACTGCCTGATATTGGATGGACGATCTGGCAGGATCGTTCTGTGTGAGGCTGGGTTCACATTGCGGCGTGATCCGGTCCGGAGCTGTCAGAAGTGACAGCCCGGGACCGGACTTTTGCTCCATAGGATACTATCGGGCAACGTTTTTTGGATTCAGCAGAAAAAAACCACTTCTCCCGGATACATCCGGCGACATAGCAGCCGGATGGCAGATAACTGCCATCCGGCTCCATCCAGCTCCGTCCCGCCCGATAGTATCCTATGGAGCACTAGTCCGGTCCCGGGCTGTCACTTCTGACAGCCCCGGACCGGATCACATCGCAATGTGAACCCAGCCTGACAGCCCAACACTGACTTGAACCACAACTTCCCCTATTCACTCCCATGTTAAATGGTCGTTCCCAGGTTCGCTCGTCTAAGGGTGCGTAGACATCGCAGTTGTGTTGCCTGCCGATATCTCCCTGTGTGACAGCTCATATGCGATCTTGGATTTCAGCCCAAAAAGTGCGCGCTCCCGTGCTGTTGTATACAATATTGAAACGATGTTGGGACGTGTAAAATGGCCATAATAGAAACAAGTGCTCCATTTATATGTTTAATCACCCACTCCTGGTTTGTGATGAGCTTGTGCTTAAAAATACTCAGCAAAAAAAGCAGTGTGTGAATGGAGCCCAAGCACAAGCTCATCACAAACCAGGAGTGGGTGATTAAACATATAAGTGGAGCACTTGTTTCTATGATGGTGGGTTTACACGTCGCGATATCGGCGTCCAACTCCGACCCAACTCCGACCAAAAGTCACGTGGTTCGGGAGTTGGACCCGATATCGTTCGCGCGTTGTACGGTTTGAACGTACAATGCGATGCTGGAACGATGCCAAAACGATATCGGGGTTGAATGAGCATGCTATTCAACCGCCCGATATCGGATGGCCGTTGTAGCCGCATCGTCCTGTGTGACAGCCCAACTACGATGTGTACGCCCACGTCACCCATTCACTCTCATGTTAACTGGTCGTTCCTGGGTTGGGGGCGTACACATCGTCGGGACGTTGTATCCCGATATCGGGCTGTCTAAACCGGCGATGCGATGGCGGAAAAAGCGCGCTCCCGCGTCGTTGGCTCTGATATCGGGCCGATGTCGGGACGTGTAAACCCACCATTAGACCTTTCCTCTGAGTGTGCCACTCCCGGTTTTGATTGTTGCACTCCTGGCTTTTTTTTTTAGCTTGTGCATAAATATACGCAGCAAAAAAAGCAGTGTGTGAATGGGGCCTTATATAGACATTTAGGCTGTAGAGATTGTAACTGTAGCCTTTCATAATCATCTATGTATATGTATGGAATTGTGACTATGTGACTTTAGGGACCTTTCACTGTATTTCTTTAAATTTAAAGTAAGAACCTCCTCTGATTGCCACCGGTCCATAGGTTCTGGAACCATTTTACTTTTTTTTTATTCTGTACCCCTCTGATCCAAAGATATTCCCTGGCTATAAAGATTTTCCTATGAAACAAGTGAGCGAAGCTTCTCTGTGGCGCTTGTTTTTTTCTTTCTATGACAGACTTTTTTGATATATACCCAGTTGGCTGAAGGATAAATTTGCATCTTTGGAATAGAGAGGCACAGAAAAAAGAATCAGTGGCACAGCAGCAATAGGAAGTGTTACTCAATTTAAATAAAAAAAAAATGGAGTGAAAGCTCCTCTATAACAAGAGTTATATTGTAATTCGTACCAAATTTCCTAGTGGATGTTGATTGGAATTGGCCAACATGTAGCAGGGTATTTTTTCTACCAGTATACGTGACAGCACATCCAGAGGCATAACTACAACAAGGTGCAGGGGTTGTAATCGCACTCGGGTCCTGGAGCCTAGGAGACCCCAAAAGTCCCTTTGACCTACAGAAAAAAGCTAATGCTATTAAAGTTTTGGAATATTTGGGGGCCCCGTTGAAGCTTTTGCATCAGGGCCCATGAGCCTCAAGTTACGCCACTGAGCCCACCGTATTTTGTAAGTCCTCTATCCCAACCTTCCTCCTACTATGTGGTCTGTGTATATTAGACTTGTGTTATGGTGCAGCAGCATCTAGTTGCAGGCATTAGTCTGTGGAAAGTAAAGCCACCCATACACATTAGACTAATGTCAATATTAGTGAGCTCGGCCAATGGGATGATAGGTATGGTGGTGTCAGTTAACTGATGGTCGGGGAATATGTTGATTGTCACCCGAAGCTGGAAATGACGCGATTCGCATCATACAGCGCACACTGCAGCCCGGCCGGCATAGGAGAGCGGGGAGGCGCGCATTTGAATGTGAGTTGAAGATCACGCGTGATATTAGGAAGAGGGAGAGCCTGCCTGGGTGACTATGCATACAATAGTCATTCATTAACATCACTAATGAGGTAGTTTAATAACATTTATCTTCATTTTCAATATATGCATTTAGGAGCTAAAAGGAGTGTAGGATAAGTGTGAATATGCTCTAGGGGCATCTTTTAATAGCTTAGGAGGTGTTTTGGGGGTGACAGGATCCCTTTAACAAAACAGTGTGAAACAACTGAAAATATGTCTTATATTCTAGGTTCTTCAAAGTAGACATCTTTTGCTTTGATTACTGCTTTGCACACTCTTGGCATTCTCTTGATGAGCTTCAAGAGGCAGTCCAGGGAAATGGTCTTTCAACAGTCTTGAAGGAGTTCCCAGAGATGCTTAGCACTTGTTGGCCCTTTTGCCTTCACTCTGCAGTCCAGCTCACCCCAAACCATCTCGATTGGGTCTGGTGACTGTGGAGGCCAGGTCATCTGGCGTAGCACCCCATCACTCTCCTACTTGGTCTAATAGCCCTTACATAGCCTAGAGGGGTGTTTGGGGTCATTGTCCTGTTGAAAAAAAAATGATGGTCCAACTAAACGCAATCCGGATGGAATAGCATGCTGCTGCAAGATGCTATGGTAGCCATGCTGGTTCAGTATGCCTTCAATTTTGAATAAATCCCCAACAGTGTCACCATCAAAGTACCCCCACACCATCACACCTCCTCCTCCATGCTTGACGGCGGGAACCAGGCATGTAGAGTCCATCCGTTCATCTTTTCTGTGTCGCACAAAGACACGCTGGGTGGAACCAAAGATCTCAAATTTGGACTCATCAGAGCAAAGCACAGATTTCCACTCGTCTAATGTTTATTCCTTGTGTTATTTAGACCAAACAAGTCTATTCTGCTTGTTGCCTGTCCTTAGCAGTGGTTTATATAATATTTATTCATTTATATAGCGCTATTGATTCCATAGCACTTTACATACATGAGTAATGCTGTCTCTCTTGGAGCTCACAATCTAAACATCCTATCAGTATGTCTTTACAATGTGGGAGGAAACCGGAGTGCCCGGAGGAAACCCACGCAAACACGGGGAGAACATACAAACTCCTTGCAGATGTTGTCCTTAGTGTCCTTGGTGGGAATTGAACCCAGGACCTCAAGACCCCAGTGCTGCAAAGGCTACAGTGCTAACCACTTGAGCCACCGTGCTGCCCAGCTATTACCATGAAGACCTGCTGCACAAAGTCTCCTCTTAACAGTTGTTGTAGAGATGTGTCTGCTGCTAGAACTCTGTGTGGCATTGACCTGGTCTTTAATCTGAGCTGCTGTTAACCTGTGATTTCTGAGGCTGGTGACTCAGAAGAACTTATCCTCTGCAGCAGAGGTGACTCTTGGTCTTCCTTTCCTGGGGCGGTCCACATGTGATCCAGTTTCTTTGCAGCGCTTGATGGTTTTTGCAACTGCACTTGGGGTCACTTTCAAAGTTTTCCCAATTTTTCGGACTGACTGACCTTCATTTCTTAAAGCAATGACGGCCACTCATTTTTATTTACTTAGAATTTGTATTATAGCAAGAAAAAAGCAGCTAAGAGTCTATTCAGTAGGACTATCAGCTGTGTATCCACCAGACGTCTGCACAACACAACTGATGGTCCCAACCACATTTACAAGGCAAGAAATCCGACTTATTAAACCTGACAGGGCACACCTGTGAAATGAAAACCATTTCCGATGGCATTCTCTTGATGAGCTTGAAGAGGTAGTCAAGAGTGTGCAAAGCAGTAATCGAATCAAAAGGTGGCTACTTTGTAGAAACCTAGAATATAAGACATATTTTCAGTTGTTTCACACTTTTTTGTTAAGTATATAATTACACATGTGTTAATTCATAGTTTTGATGCCTTCAGTGTGAATCTACAATTTTCTTGCCATAATACAAATTCTAACAGTCTATTCAGTAGGAAGATCAGCTGTGTATCCACCAGACTTCTGCACAACACAACTGATGGTCCCAAACCCATTTATAAGGCAAGAAATCCCACTTTTTAAACCTGACAGGGCACACCTGTGAAGTGAAAACCATTTCCGGTAACTACTTCTTGAAGCTCATCAAGAGAATGCCAAGAGTGTGCAAAGCAGTAATCAAAGCAAAAGGTGGCTACTTTGAAGAACCTAGAATATAAGACATATTTTCAGCTGTTTCACACTTTTTTGTTAAGTATATTATTCCACATGTGTTAATTCATAGTTGATGCCTGAAGTGTGAATCTACTATTTTCATAGTCATGAAAATACAGAAAACTCTTTGAATGAGAAGGTGTGTCCAAACTTTTGGTCTGTACTGTATATGAACAAGACAGAGTGTAGATATGCTATGCGTTTCAGGTCAATTATGATGCCATGAGCAAATCTCATAATTGATATGAAACTCATACCATAGCTACATTCTGTGTCTTGTTAATATATTTTTGTGTATTACTATCTATAATAAAGCCATCTATTTTTTCATTTGAATTGTGGGAGCAGGATGTTTCTTCATTTCCCTCTCAAAACTACTTCAGAATTAAAGGCTATTGACAATATGGCCAAACAGTGACCTCAAACCGCTGGTAACCATACACACTGGTAATTTAATGCCCAGATATCAAAAACAGACCTGCCTGTGTAATATGAGGAACTTTAGCTGTCCTATTACTAGGTTTGTTTCTTCGCCAGAAGGCAAACATATCTCTGTATGGTTATTGCCAGCTGTGAATGAATGGCTTTGTCACGCTTGGCTTTCCATCTTCTTCTCTGGGGTTTACAGCTTGACTATGGTAAACAGTCTGTGTTTGTACTATTTGACCCAAAGGCTTTAATTTTGCCTCAGGATTCAGACCATTAAACACTTTAAGCTCTTGACTAACCATCTCTCCCCTTCTGTGACATCACCACTTGTCAGTGTCTGAAGATATCCCTGACTCAAATTCAAAGTCACCTGGAGACAGGTAAGGGCTAATTAACCTTACATATACAAAAGCGAGACAGGATGAAATAACAGACTGTCCTCTGAGCTCCTTACATCTCTGAGTCCTGGGTCACATAAATCATTGTGTGCAACACAGATCACAGTATCCTTCATCTCACTCGACTAAGCAGCTGTCTCTCTCTGTTCTCCCAGTCAAACCAACCACACATACCTATTGTTTTAGAGAAAGTGAATAAAAGGCTATCTACTATAAAGGGCCTGTCACACCTGTCAATGTCGCCCGCAATATCGCTCATGCGTCACAAATTATTAATCGCCTGAGCGATGTGGAAGTATCGCAGGTAAGATGTCACACGCGTCAATATGACCCAGCGATGCGGTGATGTCGCCATCTTGCGAGCGATTTTATTTAGTCGCTTGTACGTTGTCAAAATAGAAAATAAATCGCTGAGTTTAGGGTCACACGCAGCGATGCACAAAGTCTACTGAGCGATGAGCGACAGGTTTTACATCTGGCAGTGAAACCTGCGATCGGCGATCAGCGACATATCGCTGGTTGCATCGCTTGGTCACACGCTTCAATGTCGCTCCTGCGTCACTTTTATGTCGCTCGAGCGACTGAAAATCCGTGACGTACGAGCGACATTGACAGCGATATTGACGCGTGTGACATCCCCTTAAGAATGGGCAATACTAAAGTCCCAAGTGCCTAATGTTTGTTTTAACCCCCGAGAAGACATGGATGACGCTATGTGCATAAGCATTAATGCTCGTGGACAGTTTTATTCTATCCGTATTAAAGGGAACCTGTCACGTGTAAAAACGCTATTAACTTGCAGATGTGGGGCTAATCTGCAGGATAATATTGTTTGGAACTTGCCCGGTGCCTGCATATTGAAACCCGCCGCCAGGAGGAAGTTAACTTTAATCCTCCCAGCAGCATTCAGGTTTCAGTCATGGGAGCGCGGGTTTACTCACCCTCTGTGAATATGCAAATTGTCTCTTTAAAGAGGACTTGAACTCTAGCGCCACCTATTGGTAGTAGCAATCCTAAAAGCTAATATTGACCCTTCCATGGATATATGCCAAATCATAGTCTCAGTTTGCAGACATGATGCTTCAGGGTGCTTGCTCTTCATCAGTGCAAAGTATGATATATGATTTGGCTAGGTGAGAGGTTAAGACTGGGGATCTAAGCTAAGCGCTGGGTATACTGAGTGGTGGCAGTAACTGCACTTCTGCACTGACTGACTGCCACCCAGCATTAGAGCCGACTGTCAATCAATGTGGGCGTGCAGTTACAGCCACCGCTCTCCATACACAGAGCAGTGACTAAACCCACACCAGCACTACCCCATGGCTGAAACCGGAATGCTGCTGAGGTGGATTAAAGCTCATTTCCTCCCAGCAGCGAGGTTCAATGAGCAGGTGCTGCGCAGTTTCCAAACATTATTGAACTGCAGATTAACCCCGCATCTACAGGTTAATAGCCTTTACATGTGGCTGGTGCACTTTAGTATAGAAGATACTAGCCCAGTCCCCGAAATGTTACATATTAATATAGGTTGAAAAAACATTTATGTTCATCATGTTCAACCTTTCTCCACTACTTATGCAGTCTCGATCACTGGATTATTTATAAACCACCATGCCATTTGTTGTAAGAAAGGCATTGAGGCATTCTTTAAAAGCTGGTATAGTGTCTGCCATTACTACCTCTTGTGGTCAGGTGTTCACAGGGCCGTAATGATCATGGTCGCGGCTGTGACGGGGTCCGGACGTACAGGGGCCCGCACCGCCCGCCACCCCCAGTGACCACCGATCCCTGCGCCGGTACGCTGCACGCAGCTATGAGGCCCGTGTGTCAGTCTGTCAGGTACAGGAGAGGAGGGGAGGTGTGGAGAGAGGAGCCTCCTGCTTTTTACTGCTGCCACTCCTCCCTTGGCTTCCTCTTACCAGGCCGGGCTTTCCATCTGCATTCCACTGTGGAACGCATTTAGCAGACTGGTGCCGCCTCCTCACACCTCCTCCTCCTGAGTGTTCTCCTCAGTTTTTGGGAGAATGGAGCATCATGGGAACCAGGAGAGGTAAGTACAGATTTTTTTTTTTAATAAGTGAATGCAAGGTGGCCAGAGGACTATGGGAGGAGGAGGAGGGGGGTGCATGGTACTATAAGGAGAGGCTATGAGGTTGTACTATATGGAGAGTTATGAGGCAGCACTATATGGAGAGTTATGAGGCTGCACATTATGAGGCTGCACTTTATGAGGTTGTACTATATGGAGATCTATGAGGCTGCATATACAGTACAGACCAAAGGTTTGGACACACCTTCTCATTCAGAGAGTTTTCTGTATTTTCATGACTCTGAAATTGTAGATTCACACTGAAGGCATCAAAACTATGAATTAACACATGTGGAATTATATACCGTATTTTTCGCTTTATAAGACGCACCGGATTATAAGACGCACCCCCACATTTGATGAAGGAAAAGAGGAAAAAATTATTTTTAATGTTAAATGGGGTTCACCTCATAATGCCAGTGTCCGTCTTTATATATATAACCTTGTATATAGATCCCCCACATAGCCTTCATTTTGGCACACTGTCCCCATGTAAGGCTGGCACACTGTCCCCCACGTAAGGCTGGCACACTGTCCCCCACGTAAGGCTGGCACACTGTCCCCCACGTAAGGCTGGCACACTGTCCCCCACGTAAGGCTGGCACACTGTCCCCCACGTAAGGCTGGCACACTGTCCCCCACGTAGGGCTGGCACACTATCCCCCCCCATGTAGGGCTGGCACACTCCACCCCCCACCCCATGTAAGGCTGGCACACTCCCCCCCCCCCATGTAGTGCTGGCACACTGTCCCCCATGTAGGGCTGGCACACTGTCCCCCATGCAGGGCTGGCACACTGTCCCCCATGCAGGGCTGGCACACGTTTACAATAATAAACCATATCATACTCACCCCTCTCCTCGCTCCCTCGCAGTCCGCGCTATCCCCGCTCTCTGTGCTGTGGCGGCATCCGGGTACTGTGAGCAGCGCGCAGGTGATGACGTCACTCTGCAGCGACGCTCACAGGACCCGGATGCCGGCAAAGACAGCGGGGATGGCGGTGACAGCAGCGAGCGAGGAGAGCGGTGAGTATGATTGTGCTCCCAAGGATAGTCAGTGCTTTCCACGCTTTCATTGCGTGGAAAGCACTGACTATCCACACGGGACCGCAGCTGCTGGGCTGCGGTCCCGCTCCTGTAATATGGGCTGCTCCCGCTGGTGATTGACAGCGGGAAGCAGTGCATATTACAGGAGATAATGAGCGGCCCCACGTGACCACGGGGCCACTGCTGCAGCCTCCTACAGCCTCCTGAGAGCCCCCGGACACCGCTCCACAGCCCCCCCCCCCACCACATAAGTATTCTTTCGCATTATAAGACGCACCCCCCACTTTCCCCCAAAAGTTTGGGGAACAAAAGTGCGTCTTATAATGCGAAAAATACGGTACTTAACCAAAAAGTGTGAAACAACTGAAAATATGTCTTATATTCTAGGTTCTTCAAAGTAGCCACCATTTGCTTCGATTACTGCTTTGCACACTCTTGACTACCTCTTGAAGCTCATCAAGAGAATGCCATTGGAAATGGTCTTCATTTCACATGTGTGCCCTGTCAGGTTTAATAAGTCGGATTTCTTGCCTTATAAATGGGGTTGGGACCATCAGTTGTGTTGTGCAGAAGTCTGGTGGATACACAGCTGATAGTCCTACTGAATAGACTGTTAGAATTTGTATTATGGCAAGAAAAAAGCAGCTAAGTAAAGAAAAATGAGTGGCCATAATTACTTTAAGAAATGAAGGTCAGTCAGTCTGAAAAGTTGGGAAAACTTTGAAAGTGTCCCCAAATGCAGTTGCAAAAACCATCAAACGCTACAAAGAAACTGGATCACATGAGGAACGCCCCAGGAAAGGAAGACCAAGAGTCACCTCTGCTGCGGAGGATAAGTTCATCCGAGTCACCAGCCTCAGAAATCGCAGGTTAACAGCAGCTCAGATTAGAGACCAGGTCAATGCCACACAGAGTTCTAGCATCAGACACATCTCTACAACAACTGTTAAGAGGAGACTTTATGCAGCAGGCCTTCTTGGAAAAAAAAATAGCTGCTAGGAAACCACTGCTAAGGACAGGAAACAAGCAGAAGAGACTTGTTTGGGCTAAAGAACACAAGGAATGGACATTAGAACAGTGGAAAACTGTGCTTATGTCTGAGGAGTCCAAATTTCAAATTTTTGGTTCCAACCACCGTGTCTTTGTGCGACACAGAAAAGGTGAACGCATGGACTCTACTTGCCTGGTTCCCACCGTGAAGCATGGAGGAGGAGGTGTGATGGTGTGGGGGTGCTACGCCAGATGACCTGGCCTCCACAGTCACCAGACCTGGACCCAATTGAGATGGTTTGGGGTGAGCTGGACCTCAGAGTGAAGGCAAAAGGGCCAACAAGTGCTAAGCATCTCTGGGAACTCCTTCAAGACTGTTGGAAGACCATTTCTGTTGACTACCTCTTGAAGCTCACCAGGAGAATGCCAAGAGTGTGCAAAGCAGTAATCAAACCAAAAGGTGGATACTTTGAAGAAACCTAGAATATAAGAAATGTTTTCAGTTGCTTCACACTTTTTTGTTAAGTATATAATTCCACATGTGTTAATTCATAGTTTTGATGCCTTAAGTGTGAATCTACAATTTTCATAGTCATGAAAATACATAAAACTCTTTGAATGAGAAGGTGTGTCCAAACTTTTAGTCTGTACTGTGTGAGGCTGCACCATATGGAGAAATACGATGCTGCATATATGAGGCTGCACTATATGGAGAGATATGAGGCTGCATATATGAACCTGCAGAATGGAGCAGCGTGGGAACCAGGAGAGGCAAGTACAGATTTTTTATTTTTTAATAAGTGAATGCAAGGTGGCCAGAGGACTATGGGAGGAGGAGGGGGTGCATGATACTATATGGAGAGGCTATGAGGCTGCACTATATGGGGAGTTATGAGGATGCACTATATGGAGAGCTACAGTATAAGGCTGCATATGTGAGGCTGCACTATATGGAGACCTATGAGGCTGCATATTTGACGCTGGAGAACTATGAGGCTGCATTATACTATATGGAGAGATATTAGGCTACATAATAATATATAGAGGGCTATGAGACTGCATTATACTGTACAGAGGGCTATGAGTCTGCATTATACTATATGTAGGGTTGTGAGGCTACATTACACTATATGGAGAGCTATGAGGCTGCATTATACCATATGGAGAGCTATGAGGCTGCGTTATACTATATGGAGGGATGTGAGGCTGCATATATACTATATGGAGGGATATTATGCTTCATTATACTATATGTAGGATAATGGTGGTGCGTTAAAATAATTGGATGACTATTGAGGCTACCTTTTGAATTGGGGACTATGGGCTGCATTGTAATACGTAGAGGACTATGGGGATACATTGTAATATATGGAGGAATATGGGGGTGTATTATAATAATTGGAGGACTATGGTGTCGGGAGGAGGAAGACTATATATACCAGGACTGGGGACATATATACCATGATAAGGGCAATATTGCAGTAGGAGGACCATATATTGCAGGATGAGTCACATTAATACATAATGAAGGGAGAAAGGTGTCAAATTTTGAGTCTTTATAGAGTTTAGAACTTACACAGAGCCCATACATCTGACCAACATGTGCGCGGGGAAGGGGGGGTTGGAGGGGTTGGGGGGGGTGAACCCACAAGTCTATAGTTATACCACTGGGCGTTCCATATTCTGACTGCTCTAACTAAAGAACCCTTTCACATTATGCTGCCAGAATAATCTTTCCTCCACCCATAATAAATGCCCTTGGGTCCTTTGTAAGGTCTTCGGTAGGAATACGTTATGAGCCAGTCCCAGGACGTCCCTGATTTTGTTGAGGTGTTAACAACCGATGTGGTAGTGATCACAGCCCTGCCTCTTTGATGACATCGTGTTTGAGAATTTCCAGTGCATGCTGGGAGGCTCAAATGAAACGTTATTGGTAAGAAAAAAGAACACAGATAAGGCCCCTTTCACATCAGCATTTTGCTGATGTTTGCAGTCAATCTGGCAGGTGGCGCTGGATCTACCGGATTGGCCGCCTAACGGCCGACTTGCGGCCTGTATCCGGCAAGCTCCATGCATTGTGAATGGGGCTTGCGGTCTGGTGCAGCAAGTATGGTTCTGCCAGATGTGGCAGATCTGGCACTTGCGACCGCAAAAAAAAACAAAAACGCTGCTTGCATCTTTTTTTTTTGCAGCCACAAGTGCCGAATCCGGCTGATCCGGCGTAACTGCACTTACCACGCAGGACCGCAAGCTCCATAGACAATGTATGGGGCCTGCCGGATCGGCGCTGCAAGTGCGGCCATTAGGAGGCAGATCCGGCAGATGCGGTAAATCTGCCATATCTGCTGCACATCAGAAAAAAACGCTGATGTGAAAGGCCCCTAAGATGTTCGAGTACAGAAAGAACAGTAGGGAATTTTAAATTGAATTACATTAGAAAAGTTTTTCTTTAATTAGTTAACCATTTATATTAAACTCCCAGTTTTCGGACCTTCCCTTTAAGGTAGCTTTACATGGTCAGTTTTCTGAAGACACCCAACTTAGCTTGGGGAATGATTTTAAGGCAATGATTCATGGGAAAAAATATGCAAAGTAGCTCATATACGGTAATACTACTAGTTGCCAGAGACAGGAACATGAATTATACAAACCGATCTCGGGCTACCATTTTCTTACTTACATTATACCAATTACAGTCATCTATACTTAATGTTTTTCTAAAGTGGTCATTATTTCCTTGACAAATGTAGATGTTAACAAAATGTTTATAAATTGTCACATTATATAATGATTAAATGTTTCACAGGCTGGATCAGTCAAATTATGTGCAGAATGGTCAGCTGCAATGAAAGCAGGTGTTTTACGCAAACACCCTATAAGTGCTAAGGATATTTCTGAATCATTAGTTACTGCCATATCCAGCACAGATGTTTCTATTTTGTTTGTGAGAAAGAATTAAAAGGAAAAGTACAAAAATGTACAGTGATACTTGATGTTCCGCTGTCATGCACTAGTCCTAGGCTATGTGCCCAATGGGCGTTTGTGATTCATTTTTTGTTCTGCATGAAGCATAGGTCCTGGAAGTACTGTACCGATGCCTGGACTGAAAAAAGAACTGGTCATCGTGGGATCATCAGGGAGGGAAATAAAGTGTGTGGGTGTCTGTCTGTCTGTGTATCTGTCTGTGTGTGTCCACTTATTTGTATACAAATATATATATATATATATATATATACACACATATATACAAAAGTGCAGCACAAACACAATACGTTTGTATTGGTTTTTTTTAAATCCTGATAAGGTTGTCATGCAGAATTTTTCTGACCACAAACATCACTTTTTCTGTGTGGGCCCATAGCCTAATGGCCGCTTTACACGTCCCGATATCGTCGTCCAACTTCGATAAAAAGTCACGTGATTCGTGCGTTGGCGTCAATATCATTCGTGCGTTGTGTGATGTAAATGTACAATTTGATGCAAGAACGATGCCAAAACGATATCGGGGAAGAAATGAGCCTGCTCTCCAACTGCCCGATATTGGTTGGAAAATCTGGCAGGATCGTGCTGTGTGACAGCTCAACAACGATTTGGAGCACAACTTCCCCTATTCACTCACATGTTAAATGGTCGTTCCCTGGTTCGCTCATACAAGGGGGCGTATACATCGCAGTTGTGTTGCCAGCTGTGTGACAGCTCCTATGCGATCTTGGATTTCTGCCCAAAAAGTGCACGCTCCCGTGCCGTTGTATACAATATCGAAACGATGTTGGGATGTGTAAAGCGGCCATTGGACTTCAAGGGTTGTCCACTAATTCCTGTCCTTGTTTTTGGCCTCATTAAAATAAAAAAGCTTATACTTACCTCATGTGCTGGTACCGTTCCAGCGGTGCTGGTGCTTGCTCTCCTGGAGTTCTCATGAGATTTTTATGTCACACGAGCACAATCACCACCAGCTTCCCTCCCCCTCCACCTTCACCACATAAGTAATCAACAGGAAGTAAGAGCTGTGGCTGCTACTCACTTTGAGTTAATTATGTATTCATCCGAAGTCGTAAAGAGGAAGGCTGGTGGTAATTGTGCTCTTGTGATGTAACAACCTCATGAAAACCCCGCTGGTAAAGCGCCGACACAGGAGGGGAGTACGGGCTTTTTTTATTTTAATGGGGTCAAACATGGGGAATGAGAAGGTGTTGTCCTAGTAGTGGACAACCCATTTAGTCACGTCTAATTCTGTGATCTAGCAATAGATGTTGTGATGGAACCCAAAGCTGTAACTACAACTGCACAAAAAATGCATTATTGTTTTAATTTAAAGATTTCCATTCTGCAATATTAAAAAAATACATACTTCTCTTCTTTTCAAAATTCTTTTTATTATGAATTTTCAATGCAAGATAATACAGAAATACATACTTCTCAAATTCAAAAAGTTAAAAAAATTATATTTCCATATGTCTGTTCTTGCTATCCTTTAAGGTACCGTTACACGGCACGACGTTGGAACGATGTCATCAACGATCTCGTGTGCGCACGGTCGTTTCCAACATCGTTGGTGAGATGTCACATGTAGATATCATGGACAACTCACCAACGATGTTGTAAGCAGGTATCGTTCGCACAATCCAGTGAACGATACCTGCTCATTGCTGTGAATGGGCAAAGTCGTAAACAACATCGTTATCGCGGTGTCACACACAACGATATACCAGGTTGGCTGATCGTTGATCGTGTGATTTGAGAACATGTTATCAAACCTGCAATCAGCGATCTAACGACTTATCGTGGTTGAATCTCGGTGTTACATGCAACGATGTCCTAACGATGTCGCTTGAACGACTCCAAACCCGTGATGTATTAAGCGATATCGTTAATGATGTTGTGCCGTGTAATGGGGCCTTTAGTGAGTTAGAAAGTGAGGGGGCTACTTAGACACTTTACCTTTTAAAGCGGATCCATCACCAGATATCACAATACAACCGGAATATGTTATTAAATAGAGATGTATTAGACCTGATGAGGGTGTTGCACTTTTGGTAAAAATCCCTAACAAAATGGTTGTATAAATCCAGACTCATAAAATGCTCATCTTAGTATCAGAATTATACAGCCATGAAAATGTTCAAGGAAAATATACAGGCCGCTTTAGATATAAGAAATTTGCCAGTTTTTAGTCATGTATACAGTTTGCATTGTGAAACCTGTTGACAGATCCACTTTAATCCAAATAAATATTGCAGTATTATAACCAAATACCTAGTTAAATCACAGTATAATAAGCATTTTCCAGATAACATTGCACAAAGGGTGTGACTCCCCAGGGCGGTGGGGTACTTGGAATCGGGCTGTAGTTCTGCTGGGAGAGTCACGGGGGTTGAGACCTGGCTCCGTGGCCCTGGGCAGTCAATAAAAATCAGCTTTTGGGGAAAAATAAAAACAAATTTGGAAAATGTTGTGACGCCACTTGTGAGGTGCGGCTATGGGTAGCCGCCGCTGCAGTCGGGACCTCTGGGGATGATGGGTGTAGCAGCTAGGATGTTGAGCCCTCCACGGGTAGAGCTGGTCCTGACTCACCGTGGCCGGCTGACTCCGGTTTATACAGGCGATGCTTCCTTCCTCCTTGTCACGGGTGGACCGCGCCTGCCGGTAGTGGGGCCCGGTGTAGTGCAGATCAAAAGTGAAGACGTCTTGGTGGAAGAGATTAAGGGGTTTTAATTTATTCGTGACGCCACCTATGAGTAGTTCGGTAAGGGCTACAGACGCTGCGGAACCTCCGGGGGATGGACAGCAGCTAGATGTTACGCTCCCCACAGGCTGAGCGGTGATCCCCGGAGGCTGGAGCTGCTCAAGATGTTGTGCGGCAGCTGCGGTTACCTTGTTGTGCGGACAGACAGTTCATAAGGAAGCACGGACACAGGTAGTCTCTGCAACGGGTCTTTACTGTAACCAACAGGCAGTACATGGTATACAGTGGTTGAGTAGTAGACCGGGTGGACTCAGCAGTGATAGTGTTCCTCAGAGATCCGCAAGTGTTCCTCCATTCTACCTACTTAGTTGCCAGTGTCGCCCAGGAATACCAGGTCGGGTACAGGGAGGCTGCTTCAATGCCCTATCCATGTTGTACGTTCTGGATGCTTTGGGGAGCCTTGGATCCCTCAGTGGGTACACCGCTGGTTAGACGACTGGAAACTGGCTGGTGGTGGGGTGCTCCTGTGAAGCTGCTCCTCCACTATTCTGGTTCGCGTGGCAGAGGTGAACTGCTGCCAGCTTCGGTACCAGTGAACCGGCTGTGAGTTGTGGGCACGGGAGTCTTTTGGGAACCCGTGTAGATAATGCCCAATCCCGGTGGTTAAGGCCTCAGGTGCTGACACCCGACCGGTGACGGCCCAGGGGCCCGCACGGGTGCGGAGCCCCCGCTCCTCTCCAATTCTAGTCCTAGACCCTTCTTCTCCGAGTTCTAGACTATTCTTCTTCTGTCTAGATTATTGTGTGTTCTACTACACTACCCTAACACTCCACCCCCAGGACCTATGATTGGTCCCCTGTTCTAGGTGTTGCATGTTGGGTTGGATCTCAAAGTTAACTATTTCATTGCTGAGTCAGAGAATATTGCGGCTGCAATACTCCCTTGTGACGCACTCGTTGCGGGGCGCCACACCTCCCCTTGGTTGAATACGCTTGTCCCCAAGCGTCACACTACTCACATTACAGAGGTTTTTGTATTTTTTACACATATATGACACACTTTTATTAAAATGAAAAACAGGTAAAGGTATGCTTTTGTGACATAAGCAAAGAAACAGGTAATCACTTTGTGCGGACCCGGCGTGCGGTCGGCTGTCCTTTAACTAGAGTCCAAGCTGTAGCCGCAAGATCTCACAGTCAGTGATTAACGGGAACAGAGTCAAGTTTTAAAGTCACTGGCACGGAGAACGATGGCGCACCCGGATAGCGAACCACCCATCTGCACAAGCGTAGCGCTCGTAGGTGATAATATCGCCCCGGTATAGGTCACGATCGGGATGTCCTCTTGGCAAGTTTGACTCAACGTCCCGACGCCCCACAAACACCTCCTCATTCAAACCCACCTCCCAAGCGAACCCCCACCCGGTATTTAAATTAAAGGTGGAAATTCTACCTTCACGGCGGAGTTCATCAGGCAGCGGCGGTTTGCGGCGAGTCTCAGCACGGGCCTGCATATTGGCGCATTCTCGGGCTTGCCACTCCTCTCGTCGTCTCTGGCGTACATCTCCGTCGTTACGGCTCGGGGTGTAGAGATGAGTAACGGAGCTGGTGGTTTGGCGGGAAGCTTGAACTTGGCGGGCTGTCTGTATCGGCACCCGGTGGAACGGCACAGGGGAAGGTGACGGCATTGCACCCGACCAGTGTACCCGAGCTGTATGCCCGGTAGGAAGTTCCTTGTTGTCTCCCCAAGCGAACCCGGTGTCGAAATCCTCTCCGACCTCTTCCTCGATGACCACATCGGGCTGCTCGTGTGCTGGAGATGTTGAAGCTAGTTCCGTTGTACAACAGGGCGGTGGTGCTGCGGATCCTTCCGTAGGGACGTACTGCAGGGCTTCCAGGCTGCCTGCCTCTTCATCTGTTTCCGCAGGTAGAGGTGTTTCAATCCCGGTTACCAGGTAGGCCTCGGCAATGGCAAGGGAAGCCTCCGGTACGGGGACGAAACAAGCGACTGTCTCTGTAGTGGTGAAACATGTCGCGGGTTCCTCAGTGGGAACCTGGTAGAGATCAAGTTCTTCTGTGGAGCGTAGCATGAGCTCCGGCTCAAGAACGGGGTCGGTTGCGATATTGGTCGCTGGAACGGGTCGAGTTGCGGCCTCCACCGGAATGACGCAGTCTATTGGCTCTGGTGACGGAGCAGGACAGGTGGTAGGCGACGGTGAGGCAGTGGAGAAGCTGGTGACGTCGTCTGGGCTTGGAGAAGCTGTACCCGGTCGGCTCTGCTGCATCGCATGGTGTAGTCGTCTGCCTAGGGTCGCGCTCCAGCTGCGAATCGTCCATTCTACAGTCTCTAGTAACCGCACCCGGAGGTCTTGTAGAGCCTCTAGCCAGAAGTCGGGGCTGCCGTCCATGGTAAGGGCAGGATCCGGACCCGGTTGGCCTATGGCTGCTCTGGCCTCCGCCTCGACCTCCTGCATTAGGTCTTGGAGTCTCATGCTGACCATTCTCTTCTTTGGAGGGAAACCACACCCGTTCAACCGGTAAGACGTTCTGGTTGAGCTGGTGAAGACGTCTGTCTCTCGCACTCCCATTTCCTCTGGGCTTTTGTAGTCCAATCGTGGGAAAAAGTCTTTGGGGTCCGCCCCCATGGTTGATTCGAGCAATCAGGGCGGACAAAGAGTTTGGCGCCTTTTGTCTTTAGCCCTCCCACGATGAGGGGGGGTTGACTCACTCCTGGGCTTACACGTGGCGGCTTCTTGTGGCGGGAACGCCATCTTGGGCGCCATCTTGGCCCAATGGTGAAAAGGCGGGAAAGTTCTTTTAGGGACGAACAAAGTCCAGTGTAGACAATAAAGTCCATTTTAAGCACAATATACCCGTTGGGTAACGGGCCTGCTCGTATCCTGTTCGTGACGCCATTTTCTGACTCACCGTGGCCGGCTGACTCCAGTTTATACAGGCGATGCTTCCTTCCTCCTTGTCACGGGTGGACCGCGCCTGCCGGTAGTGGGGCCCGGTGTAGTGCAGATCAAAAGTGAAGACGTCTTGGTGGAACAGATTAAGGGGTTTTAATTTATTCGTGACGCCACCTATGAGTAGTTCGGTAAGGGCTACCGACGCTGCGGAACCTCCGGGGGATGGACAGCAGCTAGATGTTACGCTCCCCACAGGCTGAGCGGTGATCCCCGGAGGCTGGAGCTGCTCAAGATGTTGTGCGGCAGCTGCGGTTACCTTGTTGTGCGGACAGACAGTTCATAAGGAAGCACGGACACAGGTAGTCTCTGCAACGGGTCTTTACTGTAACCAGCAGGCAGTACATGGTATACAGTGGTTGAGTAGTAGACCGGGTGGACTCAGCAGTGATAGTGTTCCTCAGAGATCCGCAAGTGTTCCTCCATTCTACCTACTTAGTTGCCAGTGTCGCCCAGGAATACCAGGTCGGGTACGGGGAGGCTGCTTCAATGCCCTATCCATGTTGTACGTTCTGGATGCTTTGGGGAGCCTTGGATCCCTCAGTGGGTACACCGCTGGTTAGACGACTGGAAACTGGCTGGTGGTGGGGTGCTCCTGTGAAGCTGCTCCTCCACTCTTCTGGTTCGCGTGGCAGAGGTGAACTGCTGCCAGCTTCGGTACCAGTGAACCGGCTGTGAGTTGTGGGCACGGGAGTCTTTTGGGAACCCGTGTAGATAATGCCCAATCCCGGTGGTTAAGGCCTCAGGTGCTGACACCCGACCGGTGACGGCCCAGGGGCCCGTACGGGGTGCGGAGCCCCCGCTCCTCTCCAATTCTAGTCCTAGACCCTTCTTCTCTGAGTTCTAGACTATTCTTCTTCTGTCTAGATTATTGTGTGTTCTACTACACTACCCTAACACTCCACCCCCAGGACCTATGATTGGTCCCCTGTTCTAGGTGTTGCATGTTGGGTTGGATCTCAAAGTTAACTATTTCATTGCTGAGTCAGAGAATATTGCGGCTGCAATACTCCCTTGTGACGCACTCGTTGCGGGGTGCCACAGTCCCCCAGGGCAACCGTGAAGTCTGTGGGTATGGCAGGGTGCAGCGTTCACAGTTTCTGGAAGCCTCCTGCTGCCGGATCACAGCATCAGTATATCTCCCCTCAGGCGCAAGAATTACAGTCTCAGACAGTGTGGAGCTTTAACCAGGTTTACTCTCTTTACTCGACAGATGATACAGCTTACAACAGTTCAGCAGTGGCTCCGGTGTGGGTCAAGCAGCTGGGATGGTTTGTCTGTGTCACCCTCTTTCGTGTCTCTTTTGGGCCATTTCGGTCTATTCCGCATGCTAGTGTAGCGCCCCTCTGGCGGGATGCCATAGGGAGGTACTGCACCCCAAACAGAAGGTGTAGTGCCTCCGTTGACGTGGATGAGGAGGAAAATACAGAGTCTGCACCCAAAACACGCTCATAGGACACCTTAGCACAGGGGACTGGTATTTAGTAGGTCCCAGGGGGGTGGAGCCTAGAAGAGCAGGAAGACTCTCCACAAGACGAAACCCCACCTCTGTCCCAAAGTGGGTCCAAGACACTAACAAGGGAAAGGACTAAATACCGGTGACAGGAGGGATTGTCTTCTCACCGCTCCTGTCCGTACCAGAAAGGAGTCAGAAGTACCTTTTAGTAACAGACCTGGGGACCGGCGATCGGGCTCTTTAGTGTGGTTGACAAGAGAGCTAAAGCAAAACACAGACCAAGAAAGTGATTGTAGAGACACCTCTGAGACTCTGGAAAAGCCTCCAAAATCCACAGGTACAGCCCGACTGTACTGTGTACCCTTATCATCTGGTACCAGTAAAGAACTGTTGGAGCTGATCTGGTGTTCGGCCTCCTTTTAATCCGTTGCCAGGAAGGCTCCTGCAGCACCACAGAGCCAAGGACTACGACTCCTGCCATCAACCCCGCTGCCCTGAGGTAAAGCTCCACCTATGGGGAGTTGTACTACCAAAGCTGCTTCACCATCACCTCAGTGGCCAGCTGCAGCTCTGGTAACCACATTACCAGGTACCAGAGGTGGCGTCACGTTTCCCTATCCCCAAGCTCCCCATCATCATCACCCCCATTAGCCAATGAGTGCCCAGGGAACGGAACCGGGAACCGACCAGCTGTGATTCCCTCCCCCACCATCCCGGTTCCAACTCACTAGCTACGATCCAACGGTCACGGGCTTTCAGTATGTGACTTTCTGGGTCCCATAGCCCTAGTACGAAGGCCTTCTCTTCACTGCATCGGAGGTTGGGTCTCGGCACTCTGGTTCTGGCCCAGCCCCACAGTGTCTCCGCTAATCCGGGCACACCTAGACTCCTGGGGTGGCTGCAAGTTGGTATTTTTAGGCTAGGCCCAATAACCATACACCTTCCCAGCCTGATAATATCAGCCTGCAACTGTCTGCTTTACCATTGCAGGTTATCAATAATAGGGGGGACCCACATTGTTCTTTACATTTATTAGGTTAAACAAGGCTAAATACCCTTTAGTCTCACATGTACAGCACTAAAGGGTGCAAGTTTATAATATGAAGAGGGTTTGTGATATTATATAGCAGTAGGATACCTAGATGATTATTTAAGATTGCTTTATTTATGCAAATTAGCTTTAATACACATAGAGGATTATATTATTTAAAAGATTATGTTAAAAACACCTTGCATATGCATGTCATACAAATGCTGAGCGAGAAAAAAAATTTACACACTTGCATGTCGTACAGCAGGGGTCTCCAACCTGTCGCTTGGGAACCACATGTGGCTCACAAGCCCGTGATGTGTGGCTCGCAATTGCTAAATCTGGTGCTAATGCAACAATCTGGAAGACAAACAGCTATGAAGAGCAGGTCTCAAGATAGGGGCCTTTGTGAGGAGCTGCAAACAGAAGAGCATATCTGAATGGGGGTAAGTTAGGAAACACTAGATCTTTATACTGCCTCTGAGTTATTTCTGTAGAAAAGTTTTTGCTGTTGTCACATAGGTTATGGGGTCTCTGGGTGACACTACTGTGAGTGGTGGTAGCTGGATGTGCCTCATGACCCTCTCTTATTGCTGAATGTTGCATATGACACTCTTTTCAGAGCTGAATGTGGCTCCCAAATTCAGAAAGGTTGGGGACCTCGGTCATACAGAATGACATAAGCATGACACTCGCATGACTCTCTCCATCTTTTCTGGCTGAGAATCTAGGCAATTATATATACACAGATGTGAGCAAACCTTCATGTTTACATTCCTGGTAATCGAGAATGAAGGGGTTAGTACCAGAAAATCCTGGTGGTTGAGGGCAGTAAGGGGGTTAATTAATGATCTTTCTGATCACTGAGGCAGGAGCCAGGGAGTCTGCACAAGCACAGGCTCTCCCAGAGCAAATGGAGTTTTTAAGCAGCACAACCACAGCTTAGCAGGAACAATAGTCTATTGCCTTGCCTACTTTAATTAATCAGTTTTGGGTGTGTGCTCTTTAGCGTGGGTTAAGAACAAATTTTTCTACACTGCTGTTTCATCAAGGTCTTGGCTTATTTTTTAATTTGAATGAAAACCTTTGGTAAACTCCAACTTTTCAGGCTTCCTAGAAATTACAGAAGAAAAGCAATAAGCAAAGTCCTTAGGCTGGGTTCACACTTGCGACCCCTCCGCAGCGTCCTGTGGAGGGGATCCGCAAGCTGAGTGCAGCCACCGCAAGCCCCTATGTTTATAATGGGGACGCACGGTGCTGCGCTTGACTGCACATGACCGTGCGCTCCTATTCGTCTGTGAGCTTTGTACGCAGGCGTAGGCCTGCGCACAAATCACACACTTTCGTCCGCACCAGGAACGCGACATCTTCAATTCCTGGTGCGGATGAGAGTGTGTGATTTGTGCGCAGGCATCCACCTGCGTACAAATTACACATGCAAATGAATGGGAGCGCACGGTCATTATAAACATAGGGGGTTGCGGTGGCTGCACTCAGCTTGCAGATCCCCTCCTCAGGACGCTGCGGAGTGGTCCACAAGTGTGAACCCAGCCTTAGTGCCTCCCATATGCTGCCAAGGTGCTATACAATTCCAGACTTATTTATGCCATAGAGACCACAGATAAGTGCATACATGAATTAGAGATAAACATGAACGGAGTGTCTAGTTAGTGCCTTAAAATATATAATATGTACAACTCTGTGTACACAGCCTTATTTTTGCACAGAGTCACGTGGTGCCCGTATAACGCTGTAAAGTGTCCACATGGTGCAACTACCCAATTAAAGACATACAGTACCCATATGGTGCCAAAGATTGCCAAACTGTTCATACTTATGTGCATACATTAGAACAAAAGACAGTACTGTGCCCACATGGTGCTGTACTTGGCTTGCATTCAACCAAAGAGTGCCCACATAGTGAAAAACTGTGTCCAAATAGTGGTATACTGTGTCCAGATAAACAGTGCCTATTTTTCTTAGCAATGAAACCAAACATTTCTTTGTTTATGGGGCAAGAAAGAATGCTTAATTACTGTATGAGAGTTTTACTAGCAAACCTAGGAATGACAAGTTCAAAGTACTTGGTTGACTAGCAGTGGTGTAACTTCAGGCTCAGGGGCCCCGATGCGAAAGCTCCAACAGGGCCCCCAATTATTGCAAATCTTTGAAAGTATTTGTCTTTTTCTATAGGCCAAAGGGACTTTTGGGGCCCCCCTAGGCTGCAGGGCCCGGGTGCGATCGCAACCCCTGCACCTATTGTAGTTACGCCCCTGTTGACTAGGCTGGACAGAAGAGCTTGCATCCAAAAAACAGTTGGATATGGGACAATATGGAACCCTGGCCACCTCAAGCTTGACAAATAGAAGAGATATAAAAAGTGCTACATTTTGTGTCAAACCCCTTAGATATAGCTTAGAAACTGTTGAACAGAATTTTCAACAGCTTGACAGAAGAGGATGTGCCAAGGACTTTAATGTTTATGTAATTTTTTTAATTTGAAGTTAAATATTGTCAAAAATAATTTACTAATTTTGTTCACCAGCATCTTAAATTGCTTCTACATTGTCCTTTATAAAGTCTTATTGATCTACAATGCAAAAATATAATAAAGAAAAACCTACCGTATTTTAAAAAAGTCTTATTGGGTGTGGGCCCTCCCGACTTTAAAAGATATTATCAGGCAGTTCTACTTTCCAGACTGGTGGACTGGAAATATAACGATGCCCACAAACAATCGGTAACTGTTGAAAAATTGTTGTCACCTACTTCGCTATATTGGCTACCTTGGCTTGTTAGTGCCTGCCGACCACCCGTGTCAGACTTTGCTCCGCTAAGGGCCACTTCACACTGCGGCATGATCCGGTCCGGGGCTGTCCGGGATGACCCAGATAGCCGCAGACCGGATCAGCACACAGGACCGGGGGGCTAATAAGCCCTCCAGTCCGGTGTGCAGCGCATGCAGTTCCCGCTGCTGATAAGTCAGGAATGCGGGCGCCACGATCCTGACCTGTCAGCGGCTGCAGCTGCGTGCGCTGCACACCGGACCGGAGGGCACATTAGCCCCCCAGTCCTGTGTGCTAATCCGGACAGCCCCGGACCGAATCACGCTGTGAAGCGACCCCTTCTAAGACTGTCCTGAGATTTTGGGATAGATTCAATGAGAAATTGAAATTGACTAACAGACCAGGCAGATTAAGGGTACCGTTACACATCGCAACATTGCATACAATTTCACTTGCAATTTGCTGGTTGCAGTGAAATCATGGACACATTGTTCCATTTTGTACACAGCAACAAAATAGAACAATGTGTTCATGATTTCACTGCAACCAGCAAATTGCAAGTGAAATTGCATGCAATGTTGCGACGTGTAACGGTACCCTAAGACCCCTTTTCAACAATCCAACCTTTCCCCCTCCAATGGCTAGATCTACATTCTTGTGCTGGAGATCGCTTGACTGGGTGGGGCTGGATCAAGTGGTGGACAATCTTTCGGGGCTCTCCAATGTGGGGGGGTTGCAGAGGGCATGTCATGAAGCACCGCTGTCATGGTTGGAATTTATTCAGCTGCGAGATTTCCATTCAGGTGTTTCCCTCGGGGCGCCAACACGGTTTGAATCCCTAATGCTGCCTGCTGAGGGCCCTTCTCATGTGGTTTCGATACTCCATAGCCTGATCCTGGGGCTGCTACCGCCTGCCACACTTGGGTATGTGGTAGCTTGGGAGAGGGACCTACAGACCCCCTTCTCTGAGGCTGACCGCCTGAAGATCTTTACGCTTGCACATAAGATGACTATTTCCTGTAGTGCACAGGAAAGAAATTACAAAATATTATTGTATTGGTATAGATGCCCTACCTTTCTCCATAAGATCAATCCTACAGTTTCGGACATCTGCTGGAGATGCGGTATGGAAGAAGGTTCTATGCTTCATGTTTGGTGGTCCTGCGGTCTCCTTCAACCATTTTGGAGATCAGCCTTTAAAGCCTTTCACCTGATGTCTGGTGTACACCATGAACCCTCTCCTCAGATTGCCCTCCTATCTTTGATACCTAGTACCATAGCTTCCATAAAGAAGGGGATTCTGAGGTTTTGTTTACTGGCGGCCAGAGCGATCATCCCCCGACACTGGATGTCGCCTGAGGTTCCCTCTGTGACTGAGTGGGTATCTGAGATGGATAGACTGAACCGAATGGAATCGCTTATGGCACAAGATAGCGATGCCACGTCTGATCAGGGATGAACGTGGTTTTTCTGGCATTCCTTTAAGGAGAGTCCAGGGTTCCTAGCGTGGCTATGCGAATTTTCGTGCTCTCTGATGTTTTTGGAGCCACGGTTGTCGGATTCCCCTCCTCCCCGCTTTTCCCTTTCTTCCTCTTTTCTACCTGTCTTTCTTTTCCTTCGCTTTCTCTATACCTCCTATGTTTTACTTAACTTGTTTTATTAAGATATAATGTCCAGAGGTTAGTTAATTGGGCACAGAATAGAGGCTCTTCAATATACAAGAGACTAAAGCTACATGCCATTAAATTTAAATAGTACACTTTGACTAGAGGTTTTTCATATTGTTAATCTGCTACTATCAGTCTATTATAGTCTTGACATGCCCCCTAGGATGTACTATGGATTATGTGCTTTCTTATTCTCGTTAAAACTTTTTGAAAATTTAATAAACATATTTAGGCCTTGTTCACACATACCAATCCGTTTTTTTAGCCCTTAGAATAACGGATCCGTTTTTCTAAGGGTGCCAATAGTGTCCCCTAAGTTACTGGATGTTTTAGTCATTTTTTCATTAAAAACGCATATGCGTTAACGCAGGTGCCTATATGTGCCCCATGTTAAAAAACCGCATGCGCTTTTTTACAGCACCCAAAAAATGCTACATGCAGTGTTTTTTGGAATGCTGAACAAAAACGCCTGTGTTGTTAAAAAACGTATTGACACTTAAGTGCACCATGCGTTAACGCATTGCATTTTTGGACTGTGAAAAAAAGCAGTCAAAAATGTTCCCAAAAACGGATTTAAGGCAAAAACGGAGTGTATGTGTGAACAAGGCCTTACTGAAAAAAAAAAAAAAAAAAAGAGTCTCATTCATCATATTTTAATATATGCTCACATGGTCAGTTAGCTTCTAGTAAATACATAGTCTGTTTTACACATTGGTTTCATCAACAATAAATCTCTGTCCAGTGAGTCAGTGCTAGATACCCTGTAACAACAACACAATACAATTCACCATTGGTTGCCTTTATTTTAGATTTTGCGTTTATTCTTCCACGGACAAGAAAGACATTAACAAAATCTAGTTTTGTTTTTAGCTGTCAATCTACATTGCAACTGTACTCTTTAAAATACCTCTATGTCCCTCTCTCCTCCATCACCAACTGCCTGCACTGAGCTCTCAATCTGTTGCAATGTTTTAGATCCTGTTTATACAGAGGATAAACATTTCAAAAGATCGGAAATAACTCTGAACAAGAATGCAAATTCCATCTGTGCAAGCTTTGCCTTGGCTCCTGTTGTTGCCACCAAATTGTCAACTGGTGTTCTACTTTCTAGGCAGCATTGCAGATGTCACTGAAGAAGAGATATAGGCGGTGGCACAAAAGTCTTGGGTACCGCCACTATATTGTACTTCAATAGAGAACTACACTCTCTGTTCTGGCAGTGAGTCCAGCCCATTAAATCAGTTGTGACTCCTCCTATTGCTACTTCTGTACCTATTACACTGGTCAACAGCATTTTTGGTGCCAAAGATATTTCATTGAATTTAGGGTAACTTTGGGGTGCTGATTCTGAATATGTCATCAGTTTTGCCAGATTGGCTCAAGTTTTTGAGATTTTTCGTAAAATGTGTAACAAAAAAGACGTTTTTTGCTACTTTTTTAACGAAGTCTGTTATGTTTCTTCTATGTTTTGTCAGTGTATATTCACCACAAATGTAACAGAATGAGTCTGGATCGTTAAAACAACTTCTTCTTGATGAGTTCATGCTTTTCACTGGACAACAGAAAACATAAAGTTAGTGCAAAAAATCAAGCTATGAACAAACTTTTAGAACACTAATTAACACAAAACTATATTGAGAACTGCTCAGTTCAAGTACTAATCCAAAGAAATTAATGAGATGATGCGTCGCATTTACCAACAAGTGCTATAAATAAGATACCAAAAATCTCAAAAACTTGAGCCAATCTGGCAAAACTGATAGCATATTCAGAATCAGCACCCCAAAAATACCCCAAATTCATTAAAATATTTTGGGCACCAGAAAAAAAAATTTTTTTTGTTGACCTGTGTTATTGGACTCTATATGCATAAAAGATGCCTTTCTTTGTCCTAGACACAACCTTGGCAAACACAACCACTTTGTGATACAATGCAGTACAGCATCAAATCTTCCAACTGCTACTGTGTGAGCATGAAATAATCTTTCATATTCTTCAGGCATAGACAAATACATCATGTAATTATCTGACTTGGTTTGTGAGAAAATTGTATACAGTATTTCCAGCATTTTCATCATATGATTGATTTATATTTAAATCCCCATGATGGCAAAAAGCTGAAAAAAATAATTTCAGTACATGCGAAAAGCGGTCATTACATACTCTGTGCTTAACCCTCATAAGAAAAAAAATCGCCAGCCTGCAGATTCCAAATCCCAGGCAGCTGACAGCACAGAAACACGACATCCCTTATACAAACAGGGTCTGCCAGAGTCATCCTGTGGCTGTCACACTCATCCAATCAGATAATCATCACCCTTGCACTGCTAAAGGCCTGCAGCACATTCTTCCCAGGTGGGAACATGTGCAGGACAAACTTAAACATTTCTGTTATTATTTCTTTGTTATGTGGCATAAAATCCAAAGTTCCAATGAGGATCACCCATAGCATAGCAGCACTGGCGCCTCCATGGCTGACTCTACTTTCTATAACTAGGTATATTCTGCTACTATAATATCTTTGCAATGCTATTGTATAAAATGTAGTGTTCCCAAATCTGTCAATTTATAATGCTCATGCCATGTGTTCTGCAGAACGTATTAACAGTGTGAAGTGCATCTGAGGTGCCACCTTTCCCATACAACACTTGTGTCATATTTGTAGTCTGGCCATGTTCACACATTGAGTATTTGGTAAGTTTTTTAGCCAAAACCGGAAGTGGGTGATAAATACAGAAGTGATGACGTGTTTCTATTATACTTTTCCTCTGATTGTTCCACTCCTGATTTTGGCTACAAATACTGAGGTAAAAATCTCACCAAATCCTGAGGTAAAAATCTCACCAAATACTGAGGTAAAAAGACTCACCAAATACTGAGGTAAAAAAGCTCACCAAATACTGAGGTAAAAAAGCTCACCAAATACTGAGGTAAAAAAGCTCACCAAATACTGAGGTAAAAAAGCTCACCAAATACTGAGGTAAAAAAGCTCACCAAATACTGAGGTAAAAAAACTCACCAAATACTGAGGTAAAAAAAGCTCACCAAATACTGAGGTAAAAAGCTCACCAAATACTGAGGTAAAACTCACCAAATACTGAGGTAAAAAAACTCACCAAATACTGAGGTAAAAAAACTCACCAAATACTGAGGTAAAAAAACTCACCAAATACTGAGGTAAAAAAAAATGGCCAAGACATTGAAAAGAATTCAGAAGCAAATGGATGTCTGACATCAAAGATACCAAGATACAAGCTGTCATTACAATGAAGAACTTAAAGTACAAGAAGACAACTCATGCAAATAACCTGCTGGCTCAGCACATAGCACCATGTATGAACTCATCCTAAAGAACAGAATTGTGCCAATGTTCTCAAACACTGAGCACATTGAGCAGAAATACAGAATGACAATAAACAGTTGTGAATATATCCTTGTATATCTGTAGCTCACCTGGCTCTTATGCTTGGAGTTTTTCTGAGGTAAAGATGCAGTTTGTGCCCCTAGTAGGCAGAGGGCAGGTAGGAGGATGAGGAGATGCATGCTCAGGGCAGGGCACAGGTTGCCTGCTAGAGGTAGTGCTACTGTATGTGCTGAGGAGTCCTTTGTTCTTTCTTTGTCTTTTCTTCTCTCTGCGTCTCTGTCCTCTATGTGAATGTGTGGAGGAGCTGCCTAGTGCCTGGTGTCAGTGAGCAGAGAATCCCTACTGGGGATTTATACTCCTCTGTGCCTTTTGTTCTCTCCCTTCACTTTTATGGCCTGAAGTGACACATCTGAACAGCATCACGTGCTAAATGTTTGGGAAGGAGAGAGACAGAGGGGTTGACTAAGGAGAGGGGTTCATTGGAGAGGAGGAGGGAGACGTTAATCTCCTTCCCATAAACAACAAAAAAAATGAAGAAAAAAGTCTAAGGACTTTACTGAAAGTTTATACTGCCATGTGTTACTGGTGTTACTGTAATGAGGGGATTGAGATACATAATAAACATAAAGAAAAAGCTACAAATACATCATGAACATGTCAAAACAATTTCCAGTTATGGAATTTATGGAAGTCGCTTGGTGCTACTACATAAAGCATCTAGTAAATACTAGATGACTAAGGCCAGGGTCACATTTGCGGTTGGACCCTGGCCTGCCGGATTCCGGTTTCAACTTAGCAATTTTTCCATCACCGCATAGCGTTTCCGCTATGCGGTGCTGGAAACCGCAGTCCCTAGTTACCCGGTGTTTACCTGCACGACCTGTCACACAGGCAGCGGCTCGGAGGGCGTTTTACAGCGCCGCACAGGAAATCGTGTCTGCAACGGTTTCCTGTGCGGCGCTGTAAAACGCCCTCCGAGCCGCTGCCTGTGTGACAGGTCGTGCAGGTAAACACCGGGTAACTAGGGACTGCGGTTTCCAGCACCGCATAGCGGAAACGCTATGCGGTGATGGAAAAATTGCTAAGTTGAAACCGGAATCCGGCAGGCCAGGGTCCAACCGCAAATGTGACCCTGGCCTAACTTCACTAAATCAATGCATTGGGGACTGCCAGAAACCTAACTTAAAACTTAAAGCCAGGTAAAAAAAATTGACAAGATCGTATATCTAATTTTATTATTTCTCAAGAAGATTAGAAGTCGTATAACTGCATAAATCCTACCCATCTTTCCTAGATCCATTCACTAAGCATACTTATGGTGGCATTATATATCATATTTCTCCACTAATATCTATGGAATATATAAGATCGGCCACATTACGGAGGCACCTGCTGAACCTAAGGCCGGCTTCATGCCACGGTAGAATCAGGTCCGGGGCTGTCAGGTGTAAGGTCCCCATCACACCACAGTTTTCCCTGATCAGGTTCGATCAGGTTTGTGTGTCAAAACCAGGAGAGGAACTTGCAGAGAAAAACTATAATTGAAAGATTGACACTTGTTCTGAGTTTTGGAGACACTCCTGGTTTTGATACAGAAACCTGATCGAACCTGATCAGGGAAAAACCGTGGTGTGAAGGGGGCATAAACCTGACAGCCACAGACCCGATTTTGACATTATACAGCCCTGTGGGGCCGGATGGAACCGGATGGCAGCTATGTGCCATCCAGTTTCCACCTGTCCGGGAGGATCCAGGTGTATTCGAATTTTCCTCCCGGACACAAAAACGTTGCTTGCAACGTTTTTGTGTCTGGGGCGAAAATCTGCCCAAATCGGATCCTTTCGTATCCTCCCGTATCCTGGGCGAAAAAAACATCGGATCCGGGAGCTGGACGCCGGAGGCTGAAGTTTAGCAGCGAGCGCTGCTAAACTTCAGCACCACCAGCTGTCCCTTGCTGAGCTGTCAGGCAGAGAGCTAGCCGCAATCATGAAAATTCAGCAGCTGCAGCTGCGATCCTCGGAAGCCGGCTGCGCACCGGACCGGAGGGCATATTTGCCCTCCGGTCCGGTGCGCATTTTTGCCATTGACTGCAGCATATTTGCCCTCCGGTTCTGTTTGAAAATCCGGTTCGGGGCTGTCTGATTCACATTGGACAGCCCTGGACCGGATTACACGATGGTGTGAAGCCGGCCTAAGTCTTGTCATTCTTCTGTTACAAATGTTGGGAATCCACAGTTTAACCCAGACCTGTCAATCATTCCTAGTGGACCTCACAGGGTAAATATTTTGGTGAAAGCTTCTTCTTGCTCTTTTTAGGGCAGATTTTAGTTACCCTTTGATAGTTCCAGCTATTACACCACTAAGCATCTCGCGCAGTGGTGTAACTTCAGGCCCGGGGGCCCCTATGCGAAAGCTCGAATGTGGCCCCCAATTATTGCAAATCTTTAATAGTATTAGTCTTTCCTATAGGCCAAAGGGACATTTAGGCCTCCCTAGGCTGCAGGGTCCAGGTGCGATTGCAACCCCTGCACCTATTGTAGTTACACCACTTCTCTCATCTTCTAGTTGTAGACCTATATTTCTATATAAAAACAATGAAATGTGTAAAACGACATTAGATTTGAGACTTACCACGTCATGAAGTATGAGGCACAGTGCAATAACTGTTGACCAGGATTTCCACTGACTACCATGTCATCTCAAACTCAGCCAAGGATCCTTACAACGTCAGAGAGATGCCTCATTCAAATGAGTGAGAGCTATGGATATGACAAGCACTTTGTAATACCTATCCAAACATGTTACCTACTCAGTTAATGTATTTCAATTATAAGCAGATTTGATTCAGCAAATTATCGGACTGTTTAATACTATTGTAACAGAACTGATCTTGAAATATCTTAAGCTATCCGGGTCGTGTATTAGGCCTCTTTTAGACATCCGGTTTTAATCAATGTTTTCTAGGCATGGTTTTCTCTGATAGAACAAGTACAGTTGAAACCAGACGTATTTATGCACTGCATAAAGAGACACATGTGAATGTTTTTCAGACTAGAAATCAGGATAAACCTTTACCGTTTTAGGTCAATAGAATTACCATAATTATTTATATTTGCCAAATGGCAGAATAACGAGAGAGAGAAAATGTTTTAAGGCATTTTATTACTTTCTGCAAAGTCACAAGTTTACATACATATCATAAGTATTTGGTACCATTGTCATTAAACTGTATGGGTATGTGCCCACAGGATGTTTTTCAAGCAGTCCTGAACGCAGCAAAACTGGTACTGGTTTCAAGGATCTCTAGAGTCACCAGTTACCAGGAGATTTGCTGCATTCAAGTTCTGTGTTTTTATGTTTTTATCCCGTTTTTTGCGCGTTTTTCCAGTGTTTTTGCCATTGACTGCAGCAAA
The DNA here is from genome assembly GCA_033576535.1 of Allobates femoralis. Taxonomy (NCBI): domain Eukaryota; kingdom Metazoa; phylum Chordata; class Amphibia; order Anura; family Aromobatidae; genus Allobates; species Allobates femoralis. The sequence continues at coordinate 647,038,597 of JARQOC010000003.1, forward strand.
AACGCAGGAAAAATAGAACATGATCAATCTTTCCCATCCGCAGCAAAACTGGAGGGATTTGTCACTTCTTGACACTCGCAAAACCAATGTGTGGGCACAGCGTTTTTGTGAAACACACTGGTTTTGTAGGGAAGCCCTAGCGCAGGAACAAATTAATATAAATTAACATAAAACCAAGGATGAACTGCAGGTGGAAACTGCAGCAAAAACGCTGGAAAAACATCCTGTGGGCACATACCCTATGACGTTTGTCTAACGTTTTGGATATCCTTCCACAAGCTTCTCATATTATTTGGTAGGAAGTTGGACCCATTCCTTTTGACAGAACTGGTGTTAATGAGTCATGTTTGTAGGTCGCCTTGCTTGCACCTGCCTTTTCAGTTTTGACCATAAATTTTCAATAGAATTGAGATCAGGGTTTTGTGATGATCACTCTAAAACATTGACTTTGTTATCCTTAAGTCACTTTGTAAAAAGTATTGGCAGTATGTTTTGGGTCTTTGTTCATTCATTTGAAAGACCCATTTGCAAAGCTTTACTTACTGGCTGATGTCTTGAGATATTGCTTTATTATTGCCGTATAATCTGTTTTCCTCATGATGCCATCTATTTTGTCCCTCCTGCAGTAAAACAATACCACAACATGGTGCTGCCACCTGCATGTTTCACAGTTGGGATGTGTTCTTAGGATTACAAACGTCTCCTTTTTTCCTCCAAGCGTAACGATGGTCAATATGGCCAAATAGTTAAATTTTAGTTTTGTCAGATCACAGGACATGTCACCGGAAATTTAGGTCTTTGTGCCTGTGTGTATTTGCAAAAATTATTCTGACTTTTTTATGTTTCTTTGGGGGTAATGACTTCTTCCTGGCAGAGTGGCCTTTCAGCCCATATTGATACATACAGTACTCGTTTGACTGTGGATAATGACACAATCTTACCAGCTTCCGCCATCATCTTTACAAGGTCTTTGCTTTTGTTCTTGGGTTGATATGCACATGTCGGACCAAAGCATGTTCATTTCTGGGACACAGACTCCATTTCCTTCCTGTGCGGTATGATAGCTGGACATTCCCATCTTGTTTGCACTTGCATATAATTGAACATGTGAACGAGGCACTTTCAGGCATCTGAAAACTGTACCCAACGATGAACCAGACTTGTGCAAGTCCACAGTTCTCTTCCTGATATCTTGGCTGATTTTTTTTTAGACTTTTCCATGATGCTACACAAAGAATCAGTGTGTTTCAGGTTTGCATTAAAATACATCCACAAGTATCTCTCTAAAGGTACCTTTACACGCCGCCACTATCCCTGGCAACCGGTATCAATAATGGTTGCTAACGATCGCCGATACCGCATGTACACGCCGCAATTGCGTTGTCAACTCAAGGTATCGTGGTTCCCCGGAAGTGGCCACAGATCCCGCGGATAACTTCCTGTTGAATCCCGTCACCCCTTCACACGTCGCAATCAGTAGGGGAATGTGGGCGTACATGTTCTGCGGCGCCAAAACATAGGCGTGACAGAGTTGTGTATTCCGTGACGCTAATGCGGTGATTGGACAACGTAATAGCGTCATGATTGGGCAGCCTGTCCAGGAAGGCTCACTAATACATGACGCCATTGCAATTGTGTAGTGTGAATGGTCAGCTCTTTAAATATGGCACCCTGTGAAGTAACCCCCACCAATCATCGCTGATGGGGCGTGGTATCCAGCACGCTGTGGCACGCCCCGGGGAAATCACTAGGCGACGCTGATTCCATCCCTGTCCCCCGTTTACACGCCACTACCATGGCAATTATCTCTTTGTGTTGCCTTGGATTTTTGAACACGGCTTGGAAACAGGTATCCAGAGCAACTGCGAGACACCCGATCACTTTCCCAAATTACATGCCGCCACTTCGTAGCAATTTCAACGCAATAGCCACACAAATCCCCATTGCCAGGCAGTTGCTACCAGTGGCGGCATGTAAAGGTACCTTAATTGACTCAGAAGTTGCCAATAAATCTATCAGATGCTTCCAAAGACATGACATCATCATATGGACTGTCCCAAATTGATTAATAGCATGGAAATCCTAGTGTATGTAAACTTGCGACTTTGCAAAAAGTAATAAAAATGCCTTAAAACATTTTCTCTCTCATTATTATTGGATTTTCGCAAATATTAATAATTTGGTAATCCTAATTGACCTAAAATGGGAAAATATTTATTCTGATTTCATGTGAGATAGTGAGAAAGACATGTACAGTATATACAGTTGTTATATAATGTATGTAAACATCTGATTTCAACTATACCTATTATAGTCTATAAAACCATGTTTTTGATCAGTCACAAATAAAGAGTACCAATGGGTTTGTGAAAATCATGGACAGCACACAAATTGTAGTACTGTACCATCGGTGTGCTGTCCTTGAATAACCCTGAAATGAATAGGAGAAGCATTGTAATTTACTTATCCATATACAGTACAAGGATAGAATACAAAATAACTTGGTTCTTGACGGGAATAACACAGATATAATCCTTAGATTCTGCTCTTTAATTACCTATATTCACTTTTCCAATGCCAATGATGAACAAGTTTTCTGAAGCTGTCATGGAAGAAGTCATAACTCTGTTTCTGCAACCAGCCTCTGACAATTCTCTCCACTTTTTCATCAGATGCATAGAGATGTCCCTGCAGATCTTTATTCATTATCGGGAATAGATGGAAGTCTGACGGCGCCAAATCTGGACTGTATGGAGGATGCCGTATGATGGTAGGCTTCCAATTTGGGTCTTTTTCCTTCCATAGCACGAATGCAGAACTGAATTGAACTATTTTATAGGAACAGCAGGGTAAAAATATTTGGCACATAACTATACTGGAAGGTAATCCATCAGCAGTATTGTAATGAGAAAATGTATGTATGTGTAAATCTGCATGGACCAAAAGGACCTAAATAAATTGATAAACAGTAGTAGATGTAATATATACCGTATATACTCGCGTATAAGCCGAGTTTTCAGCCCAAAAATTGGGCTGAAAAGTACCCCCCTCGGCTTATACGCGAGTCAGTGCGGGGGCTGCTGTATACAGCGGTATACAGCAGCCCCCGCATCCCCAGTAATGCAGGGCCCCCCCAGCCTGACTCCGGTCACCTGTAAAGCAAATTATACTTATGATAAAAAGTTTTGCAGATATATACTGGGCACTGCTGTGTTACAGGGACCGGTGCTATCTATGTACAGAGGACTCTGAAATAAAAAAGAAATAAGCCCTGCTCGGTGAGTGCCGCATTTTTTTCTTATCCACTGCAAATTATACTTATCATTGTCCCGCTGCCGTCCGCGCCCGCATCTGCCGACATCGCGATCCTCCATCTTCATGCGTCTTCTTCCTGTTTCCTGTGTTCGGCGCAGCCAATGACGTCATTACCGGCGCCGAACACAGGAAACAGGAAGAAGACGCATGAAGATGGAGGATTGCGATGTCGGCAGATGCGGGCGCGGACGGCAGCGGGACAATGATAAGTATAATTTGCTTTACAGGTGACCGGAGTCAGGCTGGGGGCGCCCTGCATTACTGGGGCTGCCTGTATACTACCACTGGGGCTGCTGTATATAGGGGCTGCTGTATACACCAGTGGGGCTGCAATACCACTGGGGCTGCTGTATATAGGGGCTGCAATACCACTGGGGCTGCAATACTACTGGGGCTGCTGTATATAGGGGCTGCTGTATACACCACTGGGGCTGCTGTATATAGGGGCTGTAATACCACTGGGGCTGCAATACCACTGGGGCTGCTGTATATAGGGGCTGCAATACCACTGGGGCTGCTGTATATAGGGGCTGCTGTATACACCACTGGGGCTGCAATACCACTGGGGCTGCTGTATATAGGGGCTGCAATACCACTGGGGCTGCAATACCACTGGGGCTGCTGTATATAGGGGCTGCAATACCACTGGGGCTGCAATACCACTGGGGCTGCTGTATATAGGGGCTGCAATACCACTGGGGCTGCAATACCACTGGGGCTGCTGTATATAGGGGCTGCTGTATACACCACTGGGGCTGCAATACCACTGGGGCTGCTGTATATAGGGGCTGCAATACCACTGGGGCTGCAATACCACTGGGGCTGCTGTATATAGGGGCTGCAATACCACTGGGGCTGCAATACCACTGGGGCTGCTGTATATAGGGGCTGCAATACCACTGGGGCTGCAATACCACTGGGGCTGCTGTATATAGGGGCTGCAATACCACTGGGGCTGCAATACCACTGGGGCTGCTGTATATAGGGGCTGCAATACCACTGGGGCTGCAATACCACTGGGGCTGCTGTATATAGGGGCTGCTGTATACACCACTGGGGCTGCAATACCACTGGGGCTGCTGTATATAGGGGCTGCAATACCACTGGGGCTGCAATACCACTGGGGCTGCTGTATATAGGGGCTGCAATACCACTGGGGCTGCAATACCACTGGGGCTGCTGTATATAGGGGCTGCAATACCACTGGGGCTGCTGTATATACCACTGGGGGCTGCTGTATATGCCAATGGGGCTGCTGTATATACCACTGTGGCTGCTGTATATACCACTGGGAGCTGCTGTATATACCACTGGGGGCTGCTGTATATCATACTGCTGGGGCCTGTATACCACTGCTGGGGGCTGTATACCTGTGCTGGGGTCCACCCTCGGCTTATACGCGAGTCAATAGATTTTCCCAGGTTTTGGGGCAAAAGTAGGGGGGTCGGCTTATACATGGGTCGGCTTATACACGAGTATATACGGTAGTCCAAAATGAGATTATAGCTCCTTTATTTTACTCATAAAATGGCTGGAGATCACTATAAAAGTCTATCGGTCATTTTTGACCAAAGACTACAAGTGTATAAAAAATTGTGGAGCAAAAAGTAAACATAAAAAAATATATATAAAAATACGCATAGTAAGAACCCCTCAAATGAGGAAAAGTCAATCAACCACAAGTTTCAGAACCGCATCTTGAATATTTTAAAAAATATTAAAGTTCAAAATCGGTCGTTTTTGACCGAAGACAACAGCAGGGTTAAGGCCACTTCACACACACAGATATCTGAGTCCAATATCTGAACAGATCTCTGGTTGCAGTGAAATCATGGATACATTGCTCCATTTTGTGGCTGTGTACAACATGGAGCAATGTATCCATGATTTCACTGCAACCAGAGATCTGTTCAGATATTGGACTCAGATATCTGTGTGTGTGAAGTGGCCTTTTGATTTGCGGCAGAAAGTTCTGCAATTGCCCCATTCACATGAATGTTCCTTTGAGAAATCCATGCACATGTTGATGAACCAACCTATTTAGAAGTAAGTGGTTATTAAACCTGCCTCGTGTAATTATACCCTTACAGAGGTTTCCTCTTACACACAACAGGAGGTTCATCCATCATAATGGACACTTGGATGCATCTTATGTACAAACAACAAACCTGAACACCGCCTGTAGAAATTTATACAAACTGATACCATTCCTGAAAGAGACAGACTAAAACATTGTTTTCTAAGTCCATAAAGAATCCAGCCTAAATGAAAACATGGTGCTGCTTCAAACGCCAGGTGTCTATTCACCTGACACCTGCTGGTGCACATGTTTACAGACCACCATTGATATGTGGAAGCCTATGTGTGTGTCAATCTCCAGACACCTAAGGGTATGTGCACATCTGACGTTTTGTGGGCTGCTTTTTACCGGTTTCCGTCGGCGTTTTCCGCTCAGTTTTATGTTAATTTATGTTAATCCTAGCCACCGGCTGGATTAACATGATACTCAATGGAGTTTAGAAAACGCTGTCTTCATTAGAACGGTTTTTTTTCACCGGTTTTCCACCGGTTTTCAAAGATAGAGCAAGTGACTTCTTTTGAGCGTTTTTCCAGCGGTTCTAGCTTACAAGTGCCCAAAAAAACGGCCTAAAAACGCTCAGAAAAACCGCCAGAAAACCGCCGACAAAACGCTGTATAAACGCTATAACACCGGTCGGAAAAAGCTCAAAAAACGCTAAAAAAAACATGGACACTGCTGAGGTCAGAAAACTCAGTTTCTGCCATTCTCCACCGGTTTCAGGACGGTCTGCAAAGATGCAGAAACGTCAGATGTGCACATACCCTAGTGTTTATCTTTAACGTCAATACATCCATCACAAATAGATGTGCTCAAAACATATTCACCTTTATTGCATGTACACTAATTTGTAGGACCAATTAGGTGAATTCACACATTTTTCAACCACGGAAAAATTACTGTTACATGTTGATTTTGCTGAAAATTTGCCACAGACTTGCTGCAAATTTTAGCTGGACTGTAAAAAATCTGCATCGAAGTCTGCAGAAGAACATAGGTTACCAGGCGCAGAAGCAGTTGTGTGATGCTAATGATGACGTAGTGGAACATTGGGCATTGGAACGGACTCCACACACTTAAATGCTACTGTAAAGAGATTAATATATTCGACCCTAAAGCTGCAGGTCTAAGAGGGGGAGAGCGAGAAAACAGGCGCAGATCTAAGGGCAGATGTATTAACGTTATGTGTAATAATAGGCAAGTACGCTCACCTTTAGAAGGTCTTGTAAGCTGACATATCGACCACAAAAGTCCTGAATCCACTGTAAAGAGAGTAGAATCTTTCAGGGGTAAAGATTTCAAGATGAACTCTTCTTTAATGGTCATTCATCACAGTGATGAATAACCATTAAAGAAGAGTTCATCTTGAAATCTTTGCATGCTGCCTTTGATAATGAGCACCTGACATAACCGCTTCTGTAAGTTTCTAATACAGCATTTCCCCGTGAGGGTAAGCATTCAGTGTTGCATGAAATCGCTGGAATTAGACTAGCAGGACCTGGGGCTTGAGGACCTTTGGTGATGTCACTGCCCGCGTGATCACTCATGTGACCCATGGCTTTCCGGACCCAAAAGTGAGCATATTGTGTAGTGAGCGTTGTCATCAAAGGCTCTAAACCTTGGTTATGCAGGATTCATAACCATCCCAGGTTAGTTTGGATATAACTAAAGTATCCCCCACTTGACCACTGGAAAATACTATAGGCGCGCCCCTCTCTTCTTGTTTTTGTCTCCACTAGTAAGAGATTGATAACGACCTTTAGGGTGGAGGCACACTAGCGTTTTACTCGCACGAGTTTAAAGCGAGAAAAACTCGCATTAAACTCGGACCTGTATCTTTCAATGATACAGGTCACACCAATGCGAGTTTTACGCATTACTCTCGCTTTGCGAGGGCAATGCGAGTGCAATCGCAGCATGCTGCGATTGCACGCGATTCCCTCGCGCGAGAGCCCATTATAAGTATATGGGTGCGAGTCAAACTCGCACCCATACAGCACACGGTGCGATAATCGCAGCCGTGTGCTGTCAAAATCACTGGCCCCCACAGTCCCTATACAGTTACAATAATGTTTTATTGCTGTGACAGCAGCAGTGAAGCATTATTGTATGTATAATTTATTATTTATTGCAAAGTTACACTTATCAGCTTAATTTGACATGTTTTTTCAATGTCGGCTGTTCAGGAGTTCATTCAGCACTGTGCTACCGAGGGGGTTTTAAACCGGTCATTAAGGGTTAATCAGATGCTGGTGTCATGACACCATCTGTCCAGGGGTTGTCTTCCCCCCCTGGATACATGGTGACATGACATCATGTGTCTGAATGGGTTAATTATTCTGTAAACCAACTTTAAGTTTATGTCGGGACAGAAAGAGCCGTGATTTGTGAGAGGCTGTCCATGGTGCTGAAGCCCTGGCTTCATTCATAAATCCCAGCTCTTTCTGTCCCGACATAAACTTAAAGTTGGTTTACAGAATAATTAACCCATTCAGACACATGATGTCATGTCACCATGTATCCAGGGGGGGAGGACAACCCCTGGACAGATGGTGTCATGACACCAGCGTCTGATTAACCCCTTAATCACCGGTTTAAAACCCCCTCGGTAGCACAGTGCTGAATGAACTCCTGAACAGCCGACATTGTAAAAACATGTAAAATTAAGCTGATAAGTGTAACTTTGCAATAAATAATAAATTATACATACAATACTGCTTCACTGCTGCTGTCACAGCAATGAAACATTATTGTAACTGTATGGGGATAGCAGGAATGCTGTTCCGTGGTCCATCAAGACCATGGACAGCAGAGAAAAAAAACAGCACACACGCACTCACACCTCACACTCGCACCACATACACTTACATACAGCCAGGCACATTCACCAGATGCACCACACTCGCACCACACTAGCACCAAACTAGCACTGCACTCGCATCACTGTCATGCATCAAAAACGCAGCGTTTTTGATGCATGATAGTGTGCCTCCACCCTTAATTGGCTTCTGTTAAGGTAGTGTCACACCAGGCGATATCGCCCGCGACATCGCCGAAAAGTGACGTAACAGCGATGTTGCGGGCGATATTGCAAGTGCGTCGCGCTGTCACACACAACTGCAAATTGTCGCTGGTCGCAGGTTGACAGGTTTATGAACATGTTCATAAACCTGTCAACCTGCGACCAGCGATTAGGCTGCATCGCGCCGTCTGACACTGTTGGTGGCGCGATCCAGGCTATATCGCAGCGTTCATGAGCCATCGCTCGCTGGGCTGAGCCCAGCCCAGCGAGCGATGGCTCCGCCCACATCGCCGCCCGCGTCACCGGCAACGTCGTGCCGTGTGACAGTTGGCCTGCGATGTCAGAAGCGAGCGTGCACCTGCACATCGCTTCTGACATCGCAGGCCAGATCGCCTAGTGTGACACTACCTTAATAGGCAGCTAATGGCTGTATAAAACAGTAGACAACCACTATGGTGTCTGTTTCGCTATTGAGCCCGCACCATATATGTGTGCCCAAGGCCAGGAAGGATTTAAAATACAGTGTAAAGATACGTTCCTTTTTATGTCTATTATACTTAATGCATCTAGATTGTATCTTTACAATAATGTAACATATAGTGGGGGTAATATGTAATAGCAGGAAAAACCTTACTATTCTACTGAATATGAGTGCATTAATAGCAATCATAGTATTGATACTAAAGAGAAAACATGTTGCCATAAAACCTTTGATGATCTAAGTATCGTTCATTTCAATATCGTCCCTCTAATACAGAGCATTGCATAAATATTTTACGGCATGAAAAATAATAAGCTCTTCTTAAATTACAAGGTAATCAATATAACAGAAGAAGTGAGGTAACTGCACACAATAAAGATTTCAATAGTGTTATTGCTGGCTGAAGTTACATACAGTCACACGATCCCTCTACAGAGGCTACCATCCAAGAGGATGACCATCTATGTAATTAATGAATGCACGGTATGGCCAGAGTGGCAGCTGCCCACAGGGCTGCCACTAGGAATTTCGGGGCAGCTGACTGCAAAAAGTTTGGGCCCCCCACTGAGACTCCACCCAGCCTTCACCTGGCTCCGCCTTCATCCATGCTCCGCATCCATCCATGCTCTGCCTCCACCCAAACATACATTATATTTATAGTGAAAAATTGGAACAGCACCAAAGATTACCTCAATTTATGTGCAAATGTAGCGCCCCTGTGACTAGGCGCCACAGAATGGTATTGCATTTATTATTTATGTGTAATATTATTGTAAGTTGCTAGTTTAGGATTTCAATCTTATGGAGTCTATTTTTAGCACTCACTTAGGACCGCACCACTTAGAGTAGGGGGAACTGGCAATATAGTAGGTTCCACAGGTGGGAGCGGAGCTTAGGATAGAGTAGCGTGACAGTTGACAGTTTTACCTCAGTCGATGCTGGGAAGGCAGACAGAGTGGTTAGGCCTGGCAGCCCAGCTGAGTGGAGGGTACCCCATCTTTATGTGGGGGCCCAAGACAGATGGCAACGGGCCAGGGCTGGTAGGAGCCAGCTGGTCATGTTGAGGGGACACCGGTGACACGGACAACCGAGGCAGCCAGAAGTTCAGCCCTGACTGAAAAACCAACGAGCTGTAGGCCCAACAGAAACGGGTTGCTGACAGCGCCACAAAGGTACCTCTCCCCTCAGGACTGAAAACCGGTTCAGGACACTAGGAGAAATTAAAAGGGACAGACATTTACTGCGGTGCTGGAAGGGAGCCTTTTGCACTCGGGTTGCCCTGTCCAGACCGAGTAGTGGACAGACCTTATCTTCTAGACGCAGACCGTAGGACTGGCGGGGGAGCTCTTCAAAGGTGGTAAAGACTGAAAGATCTAGAGAAAGAAAGTAATAGACCCTGAAAAACTAAGAGAGGACATCTAGAGACTCCATAAGAGAAACCCTGAGTTGGGAGCAACACCCTAAAACCAAACTGTACCGTGTCTTGTTATGCCATCAGTCGGTACCAAGTAAAGCAGAGTTAAACTGGAACTGTTTCTGTTATTCTTTCTGCCGCAGCCCGAAGGGCTTAACATCATCAACATCATCAGCAGATGGGGTAAGAACTGCACCACCATTTACCATCACTGTCCTCCCTCACTGTCTCACCATCATAGCTGCCCTGAGGTAAAGCTCCACCTGTGGGGAGCTGTACCACACACTGCTGCCCCCTCCATCACCTCAGTGGCAGCGCCGGTACCATCTTACCGGTCTCTACAGGTGGCGTCACGTTCTCCTCTAAATAACCCCTTTTACCCCCACCGTTTACCATCAACATCTGGTATAATTGATCACCAGGGCACGGCACCGGGGTCCCGACCATCCGTGACTCCCCACACAGTAGCCCCGGTGTCCGAGTCCCTCATCCACCCTAGCTCTGGTTGAATCAAATAGCTTTCACAACCATCAATCTAGATGATTCCTTACAACAGAGTAAAAAAAGGAAAAACAGCATTAAAAAAATAGAAAAAAGTGGACTTTATTGCCCAATGGCTCCACACAAGGCACGGTAAGCACCCTTCCCATATCTAGTATTGTGGTGTGCCCGATATAACTCCTCCTTTAACCAAGGACGCCAGAGTCCTGGGTTGTTTGGGCACTGCACGTCCCAGCAATCGAATCTGGAGGACAGAGGACAAAATCCCGGAGCTGCAAGCAACCCGGCAGTATCCGTTAAAGTTTCGTGTTGTCTGCCATTTGGGAGCGAGAGCAAGAGAAGGGAAAAGGACAGGGCCACAGAATATTTCACAGGCAGCTAGAACCCAAACTGAGAAGCGCAGCAGGCAGGCCTCCAAACCCACCTGGCAGGGTGGAATCCAACTGCTTCCAGGCTGACTGGACTCTCCTGGACCTGGTAACCAGTGCACCATGTTTCTTCAGTAAAGTAAAAGAACTGCACCCTTTGTGTCCTCCTGCTTATTTCCCACATCTTCCTTGCCGCCTCCTGCACCATAACTACCATCACCATCATTCCCCAAAGACTCTTACATCAAGCCTCTGTGGGGAGTGTTACCATCCCGGCTGCCACTAGATCTATGCCCGCACCGGTCGTCCTTGATCAGGTAGCACAGGTGGTATCACGTAAAGACATTATAATCCCCTGTAAATACCCCCCTCATCTGCTCAGCCAGGGCCCCGACCGCCAGGACTGCCACCATGACCTCCCCCTGACTACGCCCGGCTGGTCGAGTACCCCAGGCCCTTGGGGTCATTGCAGAGATCACATAGCTGAGACCCCCAAATACACCCAACACATCTAAACTTCAGGCCAGGAAAGAGACCCACCTTTAGGGCAGTCCACACTTTTTGGCTGTAGGGAGGAGCTAGGTGAGGAGTGGGTGGCAAGAAGGGGATTAGCAGTATGCTCTGGGTAGATTGAGAGATAGCATGGAGTGTGGAGTGAAGTGTTAAGCCTAGGACCTAGCAAATTAATCTGCTGCAAGCTATTGAAGCTGGGCAGAAATGCTAGCTGCAGGAGGGATACCAGCCCCAACTCAATCATTGGTACTTCAGGACCAGTCATGAAGCTCAAGGTCACTGGGTATATATGTCCAGTGGCTACTTTTGTGGACCTTTCCGAGGGTCACAGGGCTATATAGGGTCAGAGGACCAAAGATGTCACTCGCAGGACCATTAGCTACCTGTCTGGCAGAGAATGGCAACCATAGATGCTGAGGAGAGAAAAGAGGTAGTATAGTGTCAGATTTGGAAATCACCTGTAAGGCCAAAATACCCTGTGTCTCAGCAAAGTGGACTCCAACTGCCTCTGGGCTGGCCAGGCTGCGCTATATTGTACCCCAACTGGGTTGTGATCTTGAACTACTACAAGTAAAGGGGAAGAACCACAAAGACTGTGTGTCGTCTGATCTACCCTCCTACTCCTCATCATCCCTTCATCTTTCACCTTCCAAAGGACCCAAGCCCTGACTGGAGAGGGTTTATCATCAGGCTACCACACCATCTCCCTTTGGAAGCCCCCACAGCAACCCCTGGCCACCTATCAGAGGTGTAACTAGGTTTTCTGGCACCCGGGGCAAAGATTTACTTTAGCGCCCCCCCCCCCTGCCGCCAATCTTTATATATATATACACATATATATATATAATACATACCTTATATATACAGTGTGTCTCTCATATATACAGTATATACACCTCATAGTGTGTGCCTGCCTGGTGTATACATCTATACTCCTCATAGTGTGTGCCTGCCTGATGATGTATACATATATGTACAGTATATATATATGTATACATCAGGCAGGCACACACTATGAGGTGTATATATGTATACATCAGGCAGGCACACTATAAGGTGTATATATGTATACATCAGGCAGGCACACACTATGAGGTATATAATATACCTCATAGTGTGTGCCTGCCTGATGTATACATATATACACCTCGTAGTGTGTGCCTGACTGCCTGATGTATACATATATATATACTGTACATATATGTATACATCATCAGGCAGGCACACACTATGAGGTGTATAGATGTATACATCAGGCAGGCACACTCACACTATAAGGTGTATATATGTATACATCAGGCAGGCACACACTATGAGGTATATAATACCTGTGTGCCTGCCTGATGTATTATATACATATATACACCTGTGACCTCATAACTCTCCCTCCCAGCCCAGGACAGACACCCCCCTCCCAGCCTGTTTAGGTTTTTACCTAATCCAGGCAGGACGCGACGAGTCAGTCAGGAGGAGAGGAGGCAGGCAGCAGGAGCAGCTCCTCTTCTTAGACTGTACACTGCACGCGACGCGCGCTCACTGAATGCGGCACGCCGGGTGACGTCAGCCGCAGCGCGCCATGACCCGGGGCCGGGGGGTGGGAACTGCTGCCAGTGGGCGGCGCAGACCAGCAGGGCAGGGGTTCAATTCATTAATGCACGCGCGGAGCCGGCCGCCGTGCACAATTTGCAGGGCAGGCAAAGCGGAGGAGATTAGTGCTGGCGCTGTAGTGCCGCCGGACGCCTGATTATGGCGCTGGCACCCCCTCTGCGTTGCGCCCGGGGCAAAGGATCCGGCTGCACCCCCCCTAGGTACGCCACTGCCACCTATGGTCAGAACTCCAATTACAAACTATTATCCCTTGTAAATACCCCTCTTTAACATGTCTGGCCAGGACCACAACTTCTGGGGACTGCCACTGTGGTATCAAGAGCCGTTTAACCCTCGGATGGTTGAGTAACCTGGCATAATGACTGCGACATATTTGTTATACGTAAGGCGGCCGTCACACGCTTCAATCTTGTGAGTGATATTGTTAGCGATCACATGCACGCGCGATCGCTAACAATATCGTTTACATTGTTGGTGAGCTGTCACACAGGCAGACTCACCAACGATGTGGACCAGCGAGATCACTGGTAACTATGGTACACATGGGGTTACTAGGCGCCGCGCTGCGCTTAGTAACCCGACGTTTACCATAGATACCATCTCCCACCATAGGCTCTGCCGCTGGGAGATCGTTCATCGTGGTGTCACACACCACGATGATGCAGATTGATCAAGCGATTATCGCTTGATTTCAGGTCCGGCTCACAAATCAGAGATCAAACAATCAAGCGATTTTACATTGTAAAATCGCTTGATTACACGCAGCGACGCACAAACGATATCGCTTAAGCGATCAAAAAAGCAGATCACTTAAGCGATAACGTTCAAGAAATTGATGCGTGTGACGGCCGCCTAAGACTTATAAACTATGTATAGCTGTAAGCATAATGATCAACCTTTAAAAAATACATATTATTACAAGCTCAAATGGCAGCAAAATCACAAATTGGATAAAATAGTGACAGAAATGTGAGGTCAAATTTTTCAAACAAAAGCTCCTGACGAAGCCTCCCTCACTTATAACAGAAACATGTTTTTCTCACAAGCCAAGTCATACAGGCGCATGTACCGCTCTGATATTTGTAAGTTGACAGCAATGTCATCTGATTACATTACGTCTTTATGCTGGGCTCCGTTTTAGTTTTGTATGTTTATTATAAAGTGCTGAGTATATACTTTCGACTGTAGACATCATAAACACATTCTGTAAAGTCAATGCATCAAATCTGTGGTTGAAGATCTCTCTGAAGCAGCTGAGTCAGCTTAATAAACTCTCCAGTAAAGGTGTTGTGTTTGTATAGAGAACTAAGTCTAAAGAGGGTAAAATTATTCTAATAAAATAAAGAATGTTGCTTCAATTGAAATTATTTGAGATGAGAATCTATGTGTTAGATTAATGAATTTAGATCTGGCAGTCTACCTAGGAAGATGTAGACCGTTTTGATTTAGGACAATTCTGAGGAACATAGTCCTATGGCATCTTTAGGACTTTACCCTTTAACCCCTATACTTCACCGCAGGCTTCGCCAGTTTGCCAACCTAAATAGTCTCCACTCCAGTACCAACAGCTGGTAGATTCCAATGTGTTGAATCAAAACAAGATGAGAATCGGAGTGAGACAGGTGGATGGTCACAGAGCAGTCAGATGTAGGAGATCAGAAAACATTCCAGGTCAAGATCACAGAAGACAAACTAAAGACCACATTGCTGTATGTCTATACACTTTGTATTTAAATATATCCCCGGCACACAATAAAAGAAGAGAGATGATTATCCTTTTTGTGTTTTTTATTTTTGAAGGTGAAAAACAGGTTGTATCACACAACGTTTCGGCTCCAGTTGAGCCTTTCTCAAGTGAGTCTTCTGTATATATAGAAAGGGGGTTTGTGGTTCAGTTCCCACATGAGCAACTGCTCAGGCCAGTACCCTGTTTGAGGTACTCAGCATATGACTCCGTCCTTTGTGTCAGTGCAGCAGCATGGTGGCTGGTCTGGGTGGATGCTTTTCAAAGCAGATACGGTGGACAGTTTAGGTACTAAATATGTAACATTGCAAAGGTACCGTTACACACAGAGATATCTGTGCAGACATTGCTTGCAACTCACTGGCTGCAGTGAAATCATCGACACATTGTTCCATTTTGTACACGGCAACAAAATGTAACAATGTGTCCATGATACTACAACAAGAGAAGCGACACACAACTAAATGGTGATCACCAGTAATAAAGTGCAAAGTTTCAATTTTATTATTTTACAGAGTAAACACACACAACTGACGAAGTCGCCCCCAGTGGCGACGAAACGCGTAGGGTTCAGCTGGGACCCCAAACCAGCTATTCTTGATACTGATGCCAGGGTGCGCTGGTTTTCAATTGGTCTGACTACTAGCAGGTTTGCTGTGCCCTAGGTCTTACATTGTCTATTTATCCACCATAGGTGATTGTTGGCAGGATTTAACTCTTTTAGTACTGCTTGCTATGCTAACTATGGTTTTAAGACCTTGTGCTGAATGGGTATAATTGAACTGCTTTTTGTCTATTAACTTATCTCCATTTCTGTTATCTTTGCACCATGGCACTTGCACTTTAGTATTGAGGGTGACAATTTCTTTGTTATGCAGCTATAGTCTTTATAAGAATTAACTACCAGAGCATTTACTTGTACTGTTTAATACTATATATATAGCCTTTTGTCACCCGATCTTTGCAGCTTGGTTTGGGGAACCTTAATAATTTGTCATAAGGGGACTCCCTACACCCCCTTTTTAATTGTTTTTATTATACGCAGTTGTGTGTGTTTACTCTGTAAAATAATAAAATTGAAACTTTGCACTTTATTACTGGTGATCGCCATTTAGTTGTGTGTCGCTTCTCTTGTTGTAGTATACTTTACTGACACACAAAGGCTGATCCCAACCATTATTTACGGTGCCCTTGGAACCCCCCCCCCCCCGCTTTTTAATGTGTCCATGATTTCACTGCAACCAGTGATTTGCAAGCAATGTCTGCACAGATATCTCTGTGTGTAACGGTACCTTAAGGAAACCACCTTAGTGGCTAAAGTGGCTGAGTCAGCTCAATAAATTCTCCTGTAAAAGGTGTGTTGTTTGTATACAGGACTCAGTCTTAAGAGGGCGAAATTAGTCTTATAAAACAACAAAGGAACTGCTTAAGTTGAAAGTACTTCTGATGAAAGTCTATAAGTTACATAATATAGATCAGGTCTGGACGGCCTGTGGCTATACTGACATGTTTTTTTCCTTGCTTTAACTATTGTATTTTTATCATTGTTACTTATGACTGTACATGTCCCCTCTGAATTGTGAAGCGCTGCGGAATATGTTGGCGCTATATAAACAAAGGTTATTATTATTATGATGATAATGAACAGCTTGCTGCAGCCGATTGATTTACAATACCTGACAAGTCTATACTTAAGGGGTTAACTATTGTGTTTTTTGTATTCCATAAGTGCAGTCATACACAGTATGGGGTACACAGTATACAATAAGGCTCAAGACCGATGATTTCAAACAAAATGATTGATTGCTGATCATCGTGTGAAGTTTGAAGGCTGCCATACCCATTAAACTAAAATCAGCCCAGCTTTTTGATATGGATGCCTGTCATGTGTTGTCAGTCTTTCTCGTGGACCCATTTACTTGAGGAGTACCGTCCACAAGTTCTGAGCAGAATAGTCAAATTATGCCCTGGGTAGTACATGCCTCCAAACATGTTGCTAGACCCCAAAAATTTTATTTGTCAATGTGCTGTCCAAGGAAAAACTGACAGCACACATACGACAAATTGTGACATTTCAGCCCTAATATGTTGTGCCAGTTGGCCATGCTCGTATGATAAAAGGTTACTAATCATAAGGTTTAGGTCTTTTTTGTGCCCACTCCCATTTTCCTTGGGCTCCTTTAATGCGTGAAAAGGCTTGAACATGACACTCTCATAGTTGTGATCTTACGTTTTCACTATTTTCCCCAAACATACTGTAGGTAAAAAGTTGCCACCACAATGTGTCATATAGCTCCAGGTTTATATTTCTAGACATCTAAGTTTCTGTAACCCAGGATACTACAGATTTCTCAGACAGGGAGAATATGTAGTAAACTTAGATAAAAAAAAAAAAACCTTCTAGCATTATCTATCAGTTCCATCCTATAAAGGATATGATCATAATTTCAGATGATAAAAATGAGGGGTTGACACTATGATGTATGCACTAGATATGCATTGGAACCACTCAAAGATTAACTTCGTCATCAAGGCCTCAATCAGATGTCTGTGATTTTCAATGTATGCAAAAAATGGTATGAGTGTGTCATCAGTGTTTTAGATCTGAGTTTCATCAGTGTCGCCAGGTGCCTCGCTCATGGCAGTGTCCGGGACTGCGGCAGCTGAGCGGAGCTGGGTGACTGCAGGACAGGTGAATAGACACGGGACAGGACGAGAACTAGACTCGAACACAAACAGGACTGTGAAAAGTACACGGGTACTGGCAGGTCAGGCACAGAACATCATACACAGGACATCAGGGAGTGGATGTCAGGCAGAGGTCGTCTGGCACAGGTAGAATTCATAAGACAGAGATCATCTGGTACTGGCATAGGTAGAAGTCATGTCCGTAATGATGAACACACACACACTGGAGTTGTTTCTTTACCTTTTACTGGTGTTGATGCAAGGTATCATCCAGGGTTCAGTCCAGGTGGTTGGGTGGCAGTTCAGGATTTCCAAACCCGATGAGTTGTGAGGCCTCCTCTGTACTGTGAGTGCATTTAAGTTCTGGCCTGACTGAATCCTGACCCTGACCTCTCCTGTGTTCCTCACTTGCATGGCAGGCAAGATGAACCTTCTGCTGAGCACCGCTAACTCCTCTGCGGTTCCTGGCTATTTGTAGTTGCTGTGTCACAAGTGCTGCCAGGAGCTTGAAGTCTCCTGGTCCTCCGATACTCTCCGCTGGGCTATCTGGACCCGTGCAGACTTGGACTCCGGAGTCCCGGTTGCTTCTGTCTGTTGCTGGGGTGCACCGGTATGGTTCCTCTGCCCTCACTCTGTTCATCGCCTTGCCTCCGACCGTCACCCTAGGGTTCCTTACACTGGCTAGGCTTCCTCACTGGCACAGGCCTGGCACGGCACCGATCACCCGGATGTCTTCACAGTCCTCCCTGGAACTGCACTGCCTAACTCCTCCCCCGGCCTGGATTTGAAGGGGACCTTGCCTGAGGTTGGCAAGTAGAGCTCCCCTTCAAGTCTGGGGTGGAAAGTGTTGTATGTGTAAGCTTACCTGCTGTGGAAATCTCTCTGTGCACCAGGTGTTCCTGTGGCAACTTACCCACAGGGGTGCCACAAAAGTCTATGGAACGTCTTCATAGAATTACATTGTATTATGGGTAACACTTAAACCGCAGTGTGATCCGGCGAATCAGAAAAGAAGTCATATGAGTGAGATCAGAACCTGAGCGGAAACTGGGGAAGACAGCAATCAGTGAGTGAATTAACACACGTACACTACACATGTTCACACATGTGTAGCTAAATGAAACATGACTGGGAGTGCTTCAAGTTGGGAAAATACACAGTTTTTCAATTAAAAATGTTTGCACTATGGCTAAAATTCATCCCTGATGTTTTCCAGTGCGTTGTAAATGGGGTTTTCATAAATTAACTTTGCTTCCTTTCTGTATGGGTATTATTAGCAAGTAATCAATTTTTCAGTTGAAAATAAGGGTCTTAGTCACCATACAGAACACAAGCATATAGCCGACCCAGCACTATCCAGGAGGTAACATACACACAAATGTGACACACCAGTATGAGAAATGACACATCAGTTTATCAGATTTATAACAGTTTTGTTAGGAAACCACTACCGGTAGATCAATATCCATCTATTTATATAACTCTTTCAGGTTCTGAGTAAATTACATTAGTCCATGGTTTCGATCTCACAAATAAAACAATACAACCTTGAAGGAGTTGTCCGAGAATTGTATATTTGTATATCAGTGGAGCGCGACACCTGGCACCCCAGCTGTTTTTGGTTGGATGGTTGCGCTCAGTTATTTTGGCCTTGGTCCAGGTACTGCATATTTAGTCCTTTTCAAATCAATAGGGGAGGATGTGCAGTAACCAGCTGTGCAGTAACCGGCTGTGCCCACTATGCAGTTGACAGAGCAATGTAATTCCTCTCTGCAACTGAGCAAATCCGGGAACAGCTGATCAGTGGCAGTGTTGAGTATCGCACACACATCAATCAATATGAAAGTAACAGACAACTAGTGATGGTTGAATACTAAAGTATTCGGGTTCTTATTCGTACTGAAAACTATGAACTATTACAGTATTTGTCTATAAATAACAAACCTAATGCAAGTCAATGGGAAACTCGAACATTTTTCAGGGAAGTCTTCTAGCTTGAGTTCCCCATTGACTTGCATTTGGTTTGTTATTCGTGATGAATACTGGAAGAGTTCAAAGTATTCGGTAAAATTATCCAAACCCAAATATCTTACTATTCGCTCATCACTACAAACAAGTCCTTAGTGCTAGACTAAAACACTTAGGCTGGGTTCACACACAGCGTATTGCTGCGTTTTGTGAGGATCCGTTTTTAGTGAAAAAAACTGCACCAAGAATAGATCCTCACATAACGCAGCGTTCTGTGTATGAACGCCGCTGCGCTATTCGCCTGCGCTTACTCACCTCACCGCGCTCCCTCACTAACCACCAGCGTTGATCTCTCCTCATCCCGGAGGCCGCAGTGAGCGCGGCCTCTAGGACCCTCCAGCATCATGTGACCGGGTGACGTTGCTCGGTCACATGGTACAGTCCCGGGTCCTCCAAAGGTCCTAGAGTCTTGCGATGAGGAGAGATCCCTGTGGGAGTGCGGCAAGGTGAGTAAAAAGCACTGGCGAATAGCGCCTAAAGAATTGACATGTGCATTCTTTTTATGCATCTGCTTTTCAGCCCAAAAGCGGATGCATAAAAAGCACAGCCTCTGAATGGAAAACAGTGAAATGCATTAATTTAGCTGGGACAGCTAACGTCATTGCGTTTCACTTAATTCCACTGCAATTGCGGATCCGCAATTAGCGGATCAAAACCACTGTGATTACGCAGCATGTGAAACGTAGTTTCTTACCATAATCCACTAGATTATTCTTACACTAATTTGGTCCATTTTTCAGAGTTTAATTGCCCTGGTCTACCAAACTGAACTATTAGTATTAAAGGGATCTATAAAGGTACCTTTACACGCCACCACTGGAAGGTAGCAACTGCCGGGCACTGGGGATAATTGTGCCTGTTGCCATGAAATTGCTACGAAATGGCGGCGTGTAAATAGGGCAGTTCCTCCCGGTGTCCAGCAGTTACTTCGAATACCTGTTGCTGAGCCGTGCTCAAAACCCGAAGGCAACACAAAGGCACAAATGCCATGGTAGTGGCGTCTAAATGGGGCACAGGCATAGATGTTGCGTCGCCTAGTGATTTCACAGGGGTGTGCCACAGCGTCATGAATACCACGCCCCATCAGCGATCATTGGTGGGGGCCACTGTGTAACCATTGGCTGTCCCTTCACAGGGCGCCATATTTAAAGAGCTGTCCATTCACACTACACAATTGCAATGGCGTCATGTATTAGGCAGCCTTCCTGCGCAGGCTGGCCAATCATGATGCTATTGCGTTGTCCAATCAGCGTACTAGCGTCACGGAATACACAACTCTGTCACGCCTATGTACTTGCGGCGCGAAAGATGTACGCCCATATTCCTTTGTGGTAGCGGCGTGTAAAGCAGGGACGGTATTCAACAGGAAGTAAGCCGCAGGATCTGTCGGAACTTCCAGGGAACAAAGATATCTTCAGTTGACAACGCAATGGCGGCGTGTATATGCGCATCGGCGATCAGTATCCACTGTTAAAAACGTGCGCATGCGGTGGATACCTGTTGCTAGCCACAGTGGCGGCGTATAAAGGTACCTTAACATTGTCAGTGTCGTGTGGCCCTGCTCCTAACCAGCTCTGATCTGATTCCCCCCCCCTCCCCCCGGACAGGAGAGTAATGAAACCCACAGATAAAGACAGAAAAAAGCATGTCACAAAGCATGAACACACAAAGGTAAAGATAATAAGGCCTTCTTCACATCTAATGCTGGGTTGCGTTTGCCTTAATTTGCATTTCTATGCGTTTTTACCACTAAAAATGCATGTGTTTTTGGCCCCATAGGATTTAATGGAAACGCATGCAGAAACGCATGCAAAAACGCATTTTCAGCAAACGCAAAAACGCATGCGTTTTTTGCAAATGCAGCCCAAAGTTAGGCTGCGTTTGCAGAAAATGACATGCATGTTTGGAAGGGTTTCCATTAAACCCTATGGGGCCAAAAACGCATGCATTTTTAGCGGTAAAAAGCGCATAGAAATGCAAATGAAGGCAAACGCAACCCATCATTAGATGTGCAACAGGCCTAAGAGTTGCAGGAGGAAAAGAGCAGACAACAAAACAACTTCCACAACCGCATCAAGCAAATAGCACCACTTTCACCAGAGTCTGAGACACCACACGTCATAGACCAAGATAGGATAAACTATAGCTGGCATGAATAGAAGGATTCTACCAGCATAAACAGGAGGACAGCAGATGTGATAGGCTTCCCCACAACATGTGCTAAGAGGAGCAAGCAGACAGCAGAGACTAAGGGCGCCGTTACACGTAGTGACGCACCAGCAATCCCGACAATGATCCAACCTGGCCGGGATCGCTGGTGCGTCCCTACGTGGTCGCTGGTGAGATGCCATACAGGCAGACTTACCAGCGATCCCCATTCTGCGGCCGACACCCGATGGTCGTTGGGATCGTCCAGGGTCTCGGGCGCAGACTTGGGATTGCTGGTAAGTCTCCCTGTCACACACAGCGATGCAGCCTGGCCAGTGGGAGATCGCCAATCAAAAAATGATCCAGGCAATTCGTTACCGATCAGCGATCTTCCAGCAGGGGGACGATCGCTGGTGCGTGTCACACATAGCGATATCGTTGGCAAGGTTGCCGCAACGTCACAAAACCTGTGGTGTTGCAGCGATATCGCTATACATATTGCTGAGTGTTAAGTACCTTTAAGGGTACCTTTACACGCCGCCACAGGAAGGCAAAAACTGCCGGGCACTGGGGACAATTGTACCTGTTGCCATGAAATTACTACGAAATGGCGGCGTGTAAATCGGGAAATTCCTCCCTGTGCCCTGTAGTTCCTTCGAATACCTGTTTCTGAGCCATGCTCAAAACAGGAAGGCACAATTGCTATGGTGGTGGCGTCTAATCGGGGCACAGGCAAGGTATTTGCATGGCCTACGAATTCCCAGGGGCGACACAGCCTCATGGATACCGCGCCCCATCAACGATCATTGGTGGAGGCTCTTGCGTTGCGATTGGCTCTCCCTTCACAGGTCGCCATCTTGGAAGAGCTGTCACTTCAGCACTAGACGCATAAGCCCCACCTGCACGATCCGATACATCAGTACAATTACGCGGCCACCCAATTGCGCAGGCAAATGTATAGTGCTGTATAGTTCTATATAGTGTGCACATTCTCCTACCACATACAAAGGAATTAATTGCTGTACACAGTGCACATGCTTTTTTTTTTTGGTGACGCAGAAGTGTTTTTGCCGTGTCGCACTGCGCGTACGGCGACTTTGCATTTTGTTACGCACCGCAAGCGGCCGTTCTGACGTCATGACGCTTGTTTCAGTTTCACTCTGCCTGCAAGGTGCCAGCCCCTCCCCTGCACATAGCAGCATAGTCATGGCCACCACACAGCGCGCTGCAATGTGGGGTATGGCGGAGCTTCTGATCCTCATAGATCATTGTGACCGCTATGACTACTGGGGCCACCATCACCACCGGCACCCCAGGCTGCGCAATCACAGCACACTGATGCGGATCCAGCTCCACAAACTGGGGGTTGAGAGGAACACAATGCAGATCCAGAAGAAGATCGCGGATCTGAAGCAGAAGTGGCCAGGTCACATAGTGGACATCCGTGCCAGGATTGCAATGCTGCGTGGTGAGTAATTGTTGGCCCCAAACACACACCTGCACATGTACATGTACCAAACTACACAGCAATGTCTAAAAACATATTAGAAGGAGAGTGTGGGCCACGGCGTGGCCACTGCAATGTGGTAACATATATTCAGCCTAATTTTGAGGGGGTGCCTACACTTCGGCCTGGTGGTGAAACCTAAAACTAATCATTATTAAAGAGTTTAATCAGTAGAAAAGTGAGTGTCAATCAGTCTGCATCTTTAATTTTATTATTTATCCCAGGGCCTGAGGATGAGGACCTGCCTTCACCTGCAGGGGTGGAGGACCCAGAGGACCTGCCTTCACCTGCAGGGGCGGAGGACCCAGAGGACCTGCCTTCACTTGCAGGGCCGGAGGACCCAGAGGACTTGTCATCACAAGCAGGGACGGAGGACTCAGATGACCTGTCATCACATGCATGGATGGAGGAGGATGACGACCTCCCTTCACCAACAAGGCCACAGGAGGGCGAGGAGCTGGCAGCACCTGCTGGGCCAGAGGATGGTGTGCCCTCGAGCCCAGGCCCCCTTGTGCCACACAACACCATCATGTGGCCACAGACCCCAGCCCTGGAGTGACCCCACCTCCCACTGTGTCCAGCTCAGTGGGAACCCAGGGGTGGCCATGTTCCCAGAGCCTGCTATGGAGCCAGCCATTGATGACTATGGTGGTGTGTATTTTTGGGCCATACGCCATGCACACTGTAATCAGTGTTGTGTTTTTCCTCCCTCATTATTGTCTCACTGTTTGTTTTAATTTTTGTTCTACTGTTTGTGCAGATGGAGAACGTGCTGGGGCTGCCAGCTGGAGTCTCAGCCCATCCCCATGACCCCCTGATAGTCCGGATGATGTCAAGGCAGAGGGTAAGGAGCATATTTTTGTGTTAACTATGTAATGAGGTGTACAATTTAGATTGTATTATCGAAATTGATACTGAAATGAGCTGTGCACAGTCCGCCACTGCCCCCTTGTGGACAATTGCTGAAATGACTGCAGAGAGAAAAAAAACAGCATTGATTGCTGCTCCCCTCCCCCAACAGCCATGTGCTGAGGAGGAGAGAGGGCGGGAGATCAGTACAGACACAGAGTTGAACAAGAGAACATCTGCCTGTGGATGTGTGTTGAAAGAGGGCTACTTTGCAACACCTTGCCGGAAAAATCACCCCGCAGAAGCCCCTGTGACTGATCCTGGGCCACTGGACTTTGGTGCTGTGACTCTGGCCGCTCTGCAAAACCTTGCCCGCCGTGCACCCAGAGTGCTTGTGTAGGGGCCGTGACCGACATAAGGGAGCCATTTGTACTGCTGTGATCTCCCTTCTGCTGTTGCTCTGTGTGCCCTGAGACTGGGAGAGACAGACTGTTACCTGCAGAAGGAGACCAAAGAAGAAGAGTGAGGAGATCCCCAGGCCTGCTACGTGGGAGCGACATCTTCTTCTGTGATAGACTGGTACGTGATTTTAGGGAAAGTTAGGGAAAGATACCTTCATTGTTGTGTTTTCTTTTCTTGCTGCGTACCCGAAAGAAGTGAAGATCCAGAGACTCTAAGATATACAAGTGCGCATATAGTTCGGTTGACTGTGAGATAAATATGTTTTACAGTAAAGAAACGTTATTATCGGTTAAACCTGAGTATGGGGATTCTGTTGAGAAAGATCATACACACACACCCGCGGCCTTACCACCGGTCGCTACATCTACATAAACCTCCCCATGGATTGTTTGAAACTAAATGTGAATTTATTCCCAAAACAGGTGTCCCTACTATGGAGGAGGTGATCCGGGCCCACCATGAGGTGGGCCAAACCTTGCACAGAGCACACCAACGTGGGCTGCAAGAACTGGCCCGGTTGGGTGCCATGCTTGCTGCCCTCCAGTGAGCACATGGAGGCCTCCCCTGAACCTGATGCACCCAGACTCAAGAATGTGCAAACCTGCCCCTAATAACAGTTGTCCATGTTGGACTTTCAATCATCCCTGTTGCCATGCTGGCATTTGTTTTTTTTGTTAGGCCCCGTTGGCCTCTTTTCTTATAGTGCTTACATTGGGACCATGGGGAGTGTGTGGTGGCTACTCCTACACTAAACCAGCATTGTGTCCTTTGTGGCCACTGTCTGCCACACATGTTTTTTCTTAATACATTTTTAAAGGAATATTTCAGTTTGGTCCTTGATGGCAACACACACATGTTGGCCTGACAATCCATACCATTGGCTAACTATGTGACACAGATTTGGATACCTATTTGATGTATGAATATATCTTACCAGTCCACATTGTGGACCAGCACGGCCGGCATTGGCCTGAATGTGTGCTTAATGTACCCTATATGTTGCACACAATCATACACCCAGTCAACACAGTTGTGTTGTGAGAAATTAAATAATGTTGCTCCATGGCTTAAAATAATGTTTTAATAAATTAATAAAGGGCAAAGAACTAAACAAAAGAAAAAATGTGGGCTAGATTTGCCCACCAAAGTAAATTCAAAACAAATCATAATGGGGGCAGTCCATAAGGCCAATTCAGTGCATTGGCTAGTAGTGTCCAATCTCCTCATCATCCTCTGCTGTCTCTGACGCTGCCTCCTCCCCCACCCTCTCCTGATAGACCCACCCTGCCTGAGAGGGTGCTGGTCTTCTTCCACTGCGTCTTGGGAGAGGTGGGGTATTTGGACGTGGGGGTCTCCTTACCCTGTGTTGGGCGGGCGCAGTGGGCCAAGGGGTCGTCTTGTGGGGGACGGGGATCATGGACCCCCATCGCAGGGACCCATCTACGCCCGCCTCCAGGACACGATACATGGCCCGCTCAGCGATCTTCCTCTGCTCTGGCTCCATCTGGGCGAGCATGTCACTGGTGAGGTGTCCAAAACTAGAGGTGGGTGTCCTTTCCTCATCCAAAAGGACCCTTTTGGCCCAGGTACCCAGCTCGGTGTTCGGTGGGGCCGGCACTCTTCATCAACAAATGGCAGAGCTGGGCCCTGGGCCCGGGACCCCACCACTAGCTCTGGCCACTGGCTCGCCCGCAGATGTTGTTGGGCGAGCCTCACCAGCTTGTGCCTCGTCCTCACTGGAGCCAGGCAGCTGAGGAGCCTGTAAAAAAAAAAATAATCAATACCACAAAGCAGCATCATTGATGTCAAGTGCTCAAAAGGCAACCACATCCACTACACCACACAACACACCACCCCACCACCCAACAGAGAAATAAAAGGATCAAGGTTCTAATGGCTAACCAAGGCACGTCTGACGTATACTCACCTGCAGCATCAAACTGGATAGCACACAAACAGAAATAGGTTAGAAAATATACAGTTTCACAAAAAAAGGGTATGTGACCAAAGGCGATTTAAGCTGCTTGAAACCAGCTGATAGCCCATGTGCCTCAGCCTTACCTTCATAAAAAATTATAAGCATGTTGATCATGATTTCTACATACACTCCATGGGGCAAAGGCAAGACACATGTCTGTGTTCCATTGTTAAGATCTGGGCTCGGCGCAAAGATAAACGGCAACAAATCTGCATTGGGGATATTGTTACACCCAAAAATAATATCACCCCAGGTTGTTTAATGTTAAGGACAGGGAGAAACTGTGTTGTAGGTGTGTGTAAAAATCAAGAGCAATGCCCCTTAGGCCACATACCCAATAATAACATGCTTAAAAAGGAAACACTAAACAATAGAGAAGTGTGGTATGGAAATGCATGCAGACAATCACACCTGTGGAGCAAACATGGTGGCCCACCACCCAAACACAATTACCCACCTCCTGCGGCGGGGATGTTGCTTGGGCAGGGCCTACAGAGGACGCGGGGCGGCGCAGGCTGCTCCCCGATCCACGCGAGCTCTCTTGCCCGAGGGTGAAGGTAAGGAGGTCATAATACCACAACTTTGCCTTTGGTACCTCCTCACCTCCAGCCCTGGACCGTAGATTTTGTACGCGTTGTGAGCTTGCGTGAACGCGGAGGGCAGGCCTTTTATTTTCTCATAAATGGCCCCCGCGTCCCACCTCTTCTGGGGCTGGAGCCGGTTGGCCAACGCCACTAGAGGCTTGTAGGCCTCCGCCCGCGCTGCCGTGTCGTGGTATGTTGGCAGCGCCGTCCGCCACAGGCTCTCGTGTTCCTGATACAGGGAAAGGAGTTGGGTCACGAATTCCACATACCCCACTGGCATCTGTGTAAAAAAAAAAAAAATCAGACCAAGCAGGGCCAAAAGAAGGCATGGCTGCCTACTACACACTATACTGAGTGTATATATGCAGGTGTTTTTGCCCTGAAAACATGTGTTGAACATGTATGTATCCATGTGGGACACCCTTTATACCAGAGCCCTCAATAAGCTATGGGTGCCATGTATGTAACGATATGTTGGAGTTCAAATGATCACAAAGGCTAAAGGGGCACGATGATTTTAAAAAAACACAAGAAAAAAAAAAAAAACAGCCAGGGGTAGAGGGGCCACGGTGGCAGGGGGGCAAGTGCCCCCTGGCCTGGTGGTATAGCCCTCATCTAGGTCCGTGGGCCCATTTAAAAAGTCTTGCCAGCGCCCAGTTATGGCTGTCGGTGTGAAACAACAGCAGACTCAGAGCCTTGTGGCCACCAATAGCAAACCCCCCCTTCCACCCCGGGCCCCCACAACACTCTGACAGCCCCCCCCGGCCCTCCCTTTAAGTGCTTGTGGACCAAAACTGCAACCCAGAGTTAGAGTGGCCACCCAGCCCCTGATCCCTACCATAACAACAACACTACAACGAATGGAATATATAACCAATATGGCTACTTAACTAATTGTCAATGCCTACTGCCTATAGGTAGCAATGCTCAATACTATTATTAACACACTATATACATTAGCACATGGCGCGACCTGCTGTTGGACAAAGCGCATAAGCTGCATGTAGCAGGCGCATCAGCGGTACCTAAAAACCAGTAGCATGGCGATGAAAAAGCATGTGAGGACGCTTACCGTCGGAGAACAGAGAACGGATTCCGGAACACCACTAGCTCAATGCACATGGACGTCTGGACAGGGGCTGGTCGACATGGCAGGAAATTTATACTGACCCACACCAATCAGCACACACACAATTCGGCACATTACCAGGCAACACCTGTGAACACCCATAGCAGCAGCTGAGTAGATATTGTCCAAGCGCCGTGATTGGTTTGTGCTCATTGAAAAGCAGCTCATGCCGGATGGGCGTCACGCTTGCTGCCCAGAGTCATTAAATAAGTATTTGCGTACAGACATGGTTGTAGCACCGTGGCGAAGTGTTGCGCATGATTGGCTTTGTTAACGCAATAGGGTTCAGTATCGGACGCACATGTAATGTCAGTTTGCTCACTACAATAGCGTAGCACGCTAGTTTATTTTTCACATGTGTTGCACATACATTCCCATATTGTAGTTACAAAACTATTGTGTTTGTTTCCATTTGCCATACAGGATCATGGCTGCATGATTCTAGACTGTAATGTTCTACAGATGGGCAATGAAAAGAAAATATCATACTGCTTGGGGTCAACACACACTGGGACCAAAATGGCTAGGATCAGACATGGATTTGAGGCGTGAGGCAGCCGAGAATGTTTAGATGTGGAGCTCCCCCTTGCAAACGCATGTGTCCCTGCATCACTACAGGATGAATCATGTAGAATCTGCTTTGTGTCATCTGGGATTACTCACCCTGAAAGGCTGGAGTACGTTGATATTTAAAGACTGTAGAAGTGTAAATATATGGTATCCTACATTGTTTGTGTGACATGTATAGCCGTTCTTTGTGGTGACACATGTCCCTTTTTAACACAGATATGTCCAGATGTGTTACTTTGATCAACGCAACAAAGTGTAGAAGGATGGACGGGGCCGATCAGTGAGCATGTTTGTTTGTTTTGCGGCCACTTGTGGGTGATGGCCGTGCAATGGTAAAAGGATGTGTGCTGTGCGCACACGACAGATTATATATGCTTTTCCCTAGTGGCTAGTCAATGTGTTGTGCGGCTTACTTTACATGTAAACATTTCTAAATATTTTTCTATGTAGTGATGAATTTTGTTTATCATATACAGGTGCTGATACACAAGATGCAGAATCAACATGATCGACGTGTTATTGTGGCTCTTGCGTTGGTGGAAGAGCAACTGTGGATGGAGGATAGATAGGAGAGGTTGATGCATCGCAGACGACGGCGTGTGTGGAGCCAGGATTGGCTTCGGCGCCCGGAGACCCGGGGCCACATGCAGCTGTTGCGTGAGCTGGAGGATAACAATCCGCATGATTACCAAAACTACCTCTGCATGTCCGAGGATTCTTTCACCTTCCTTTTGGAGCGCGTGGGCCCACTGATAGCCCGTCAGGACACTGTCATGCGTCGATCTGTATCAGCTGAGGAGCGGTTGGCTATTACTTTGCATTTCCTGGCTACAGGGTGGTCAAGGACCGACCTCACATACACGTCACGTGTATCACTGTCCCTGCTGAGCCGCCTGATCCCTGAGATGTGTGAGGCCATCTGGAGTGCTGTGCTGCCATCCTATATGAAGTTGCCAGAAACACCCGCAGAATGGATGCAAGTAGCCTGAGCCTTTGAAAGCCGGTGGAACTTCCCAAACTGCGGTGGCGCTTTGGATGGTAAGCACGTGAGGATTACTAAACCCCCCAATTCGGGCTCTTTGTATTATAATTACAAAAGGTATTTTAGTATAGTCCTCATGGCCCTGGTGGATGCAAACTATAAGTTCCTCTACGTGGATGTTGGAATGAACGGGCAAATCTCAGATGGGGGTGTCTTCACTCACTGTGACTTGGCACAAGAACTAAGAACAGGTGGTCTGAACTTGCCCTCAAATGAAGAGACTAGCCATCATCTCAATTTTGCGTTTGTGGCGGATGAAGCGTTCCCACTTCAGGCACACCTACTACGGCCATATCCCCAGAGGACCATTACTTCTAAGCGGCGCATTTTCAATTACCGGCTATCCCGGGCCCGCTGTGTGGTTGAAAATACGTTCGGGATCATGGCGAATACATTCCGGGTTTTTCATACGCCTCTGCATATTAAACTGGAATCTATTGATGCGGTAGTGTTGGCCTGCTGTGTGCTGCATAACTTCCTGCGTCGTAGGGATCGAGCATCATACACGCCAGCAAGTTATGTAGATTCTGCTGACCCCACAACCGGGGAGGTCCGTCCAGGGACTTGGCGTGATGTGGACCATGGTGTGGCGCCACTCCAGCCGCTGAGCCATGGTCGCACTCAGCAGGAGGCCAGGGACAGTAGAGATGCATACTGCTCCTACTTTAATGGCCCTGGGGCAGTGGGCTGGCAGAACCAGCACGTGTAGTGTTGCTGGTGCTGATTTGTCAGAAAATGGTGGCCATGGTGTACACAGCAGGGTGGCTGCACCATGGTGTTTTCTTTGCGGATTTTCTTGTGTGCACAGGTTATAGTTAGTTACTGTATATACTCGTGTATAAGCCGACCCGTGTATAAGCCGACCCCCCTACTTTTGCCCCCGAAACCTCGGAAAACCTATTGACTCGTGTATAAGCCGAGGCTGGACCCCAGCACAGGTATACGCCCCCAGCAGTGTGGTATGCAAGCCCCCCAATGGTAGTATACAGCAGCCTCCCCAGTGGCATATACAGGCCCCAGTAGTATATACAGCAACCCCAGTGGTATACAGCAGCCTCCCCAGTAGTATATACAGACCCCACCAGTATATACAGCAGCCCCAGTGGTATACAGGCCCCAGCAGTATATACAGCAGCCCTGAGGGTATACAGCAGCCCCCAGGGGTTATACAGCACCCCCCAGGGGTATACAGCAACCCCCAGAGGTTATACAGCGGCCCCCAGGGGGTATACAGCGGCCCCTAGGGGGTACCCAGCAGCCCCCAAATGCTGGCACTCACCCCCCCTCCTTGTAAGGGCCCCCCCCGCTGCTTATCTTACCATCCTGGTCTTCTGCTCAGCGCCACTCCTCGGTGCTCCGTTCTTCATGCTCCGTCCTCGCTGGCTGCATCCGGGATCTCCGGCCGTCGCACGATGACATCATATGCCTGCGACGGCTGGGGATCCCGGATGTAGCTGGACGGGAGGATGAAGAATGGAGCACCGAGGAGCGGCGCTGTGCAGAAGACCGGGATGGTAAGATAAGCAGCGGGGGGGGGGGCCCTTACAAGTGGGGCGAGTGCCAGCATTTGGGGGTAATTTATTTAGTTATGCACTGCTTCCCCCTGCCGCTGATTGACAGGGGGAAGCAGTGCATATATAATGAGCGGCCCCACGAGACGGGGCCGCTCATACAGCAGCCTTCCCCCGCCTCCTCCAGCCTCCAAAGCCCCCACCAACCGTAGTGACTCGTGTATAAGCCGAGGGGGAGACTTTTCAGCCCAAATTTTGGGCTGAAAAACTCGGCTTATACACGAGTATATACGGTAGTTAGTTTAGGTTTTATTTGTGTTATGTGGGTGGTGCACACTGTATCATTCTTTGGCTATTTATTATGTATTTGTGTATCTGTTTTTGTTTTCTGTTTACAATGTAACATGATGTTTGTTAATGTCCATTGTCTTTCCTTTCTGTATATTTGTTTTTATTTTACCATTTCATGTATCTAAAAATAATACATGTTTTTTTTTGGATCCAAATGACTATGTGTGAGACTGATTACTTGGGGATGGAGGGCAGCGTGATCAAGGTTTGGGTTGTGCCCAGTGCTTTCACACACATTGGCACCTATGGCTGGGTACAAGGCACATTATGTGTTGGTGGCCATGAGCTATGTGAAGGTATTTGGTCAACAGTCTATGTGACAAATGTGTGTACAATACCATAGTGGTGTGGTGTAGGCAGAGGGTCACCTGGACACAACACATTGATGCAGCACATGCTATTGTGTGGCATGTAGGTTTAAGTAAGTAGTGCAGCATATGTGCAGACACACACATCATGTACATGTGGCATGTCAGCTGATCAAGGCCATTGACATCTGTAGGCACATCATATGCTATGTGCATTGGGGCTCTATTCACACATTTAGATCCAGACGCACAGATAGCCAAACACTTAGTTATTAAAACGCACTGACTGTGTGACTGTAAACTGCTCCTGTGTGATGCGTAAGTGTCCTCTAGGTGAATATCGGCACACTCCGCCACGTCACAAGCGCTTATTCCGTGTGACAATCCAAACACTACTACGTCACGTGTTCGCCATCCGCCCTTCGTGCCCTGACCAATCAGAACGCTATTGTGTTGGCCAATGGTTGTCATTTGGCACGCCTATGTGTTGTCCCTGCTGCCCCAGGTCCACCCATATTCCTTTGTGGTAGCGGCGTGTAAAGTAGCGAAGGTATTCCACAGAAAGTAAGCTGCGGCACCCGTCGGCACTTCCGGGGGACAAAGATGCCTTCAGCGGAGCACGCAGTGGCGGCATGTATATGCGGCATCGGCGATCGGTATCCACCGTTAAAAACGTGCCCATGCACGTGCGGTGGATACCTGTTGCTAGCCACAGTGGCGGCGTGTAAAGGTACCCTAAAGGTACTGTGACACATGGCAACATTGCTGCGATATTGCCAGCAACTTCACGGGAGCTCGCACATTTTTGGCACTTTTCCAAGATTGCCTTGGAGATGTCACACGCAGAGATATCATAGGCAACGCAACTAGGATGTTGAAAGCCACTTTCGTTCGCTGGGTGATGAGAACCCAGTGAGAGATCCTTATCAATGTAGTGAATACAGGAAGTTGCTTTCAACATCGCTATTGTGGTGTCACACAGAGCGATACTAGCAGATAGCCTGAGCAACATCGCCAGGTTTCATAACATGTTCATAAACCTGGCAACTCCGCTCAAGTAACTTATGGCCATTGAATTGCCCTGTCACACGTTGCAACGCACTCACGATGTCAACGGCAACAGCGATGCCTATGTCACTTTTCGGCGATGTTGCCGGCAACATTGCTTCATGTAACGGTACCTTAACACTTGCTAGCCTGCCTCTAAATCAACACACACAATGTCAACGCCCGAGTCTGCCTGTGTTGATCCCAGACACCAGGGAAACCTTCACCAGGGTTGTCAGGATCTGCTACCTGAACAGAGTCAGTCGGCAAAGTTTGTTGTCTGTTCTGATGAAGTTCCGAGGCGTTCAAAACGTCTTTTATTTTTTGGATTGCAAGCACTTCATTAAATAATTTTCTGCTTCACTGAGATTTTGAGTGCAAAATTTTGATTCAGTCATGGTTCTTAGCTGACCGAGTAACCCGGGGAGAGAAATCGCAGCATGCATGATATGCCTCTGGGAATCTAATGGCACTTGGCCATTCAAGTCTATAGGTCCGAAAATAAAATTGAACTGCAATTTTGAGTATGGTTTGATTTCACGAACAGACAGAATAGAAAAGATGGAGACACTTTTTTTTAGTCTCCACCTTCAAGAAAATCAGATCCCACTCTGATCAAATTCTGATCAGTCTGATTAGCATAATAGGATTGTTTTTCTCGGATGAAGACAATAAAAACATGTGACCTGGCCTCGTAATTTTTATTATATTCTACCCCTTATTTTGGCTTACAAATACTAATGGAAAAAATTAATGACCAACATACACAAGTGTACATGGCATCCAAGACTATTTTCCCCATGCTAGTGTGTATAGTCAAAAACCTTACTGAAAGTGCAGCTACTGGGAGAAAAAATGAACTTATTCCTCCCTGGAGCTACATGCTTTCAGCCATAGGGCGTGCGCTGAGTGGTTTAGTCATCGCTTACTATAGTGTGAGCACAATGTAAACACTCTACGCAACTTGCACTGTGCAGTGTGAGCTGTCAAATAGCCACGGATTAATTATAGTGCACAGTACGCATAGTGAGCCTTGACTGTGACCTCTTCCTGCATACACTTATGACTTAGGCTGGGGTCACACTTGGCATGCAGTAATTTTGGTTATTTTTTACCTGATTACATTTCGTAAAATTGCCATTTTTTCAACATTTTAACGCTACCGTTATCGCATGCATTAACGCATGGTACCTATATGTACCATGCATTAACGGATGCATTTTCTATAGGGTCCCATGTTAAAAAAAACATGTGTTTTGCTACAGCACCCAAGCACTCAAGCTGTTTTTGGGTGCAGGAAATAAACTGATCTGTTTTTTTAACATGAGCCCCTATGGGAAAACTGATCCTGCAAAAAAAATGGCACAAAAAGGATCCTTTTTTTTTAGAGCAATGTTTAGGGAAAAAATGACAAAGTCCAAAAAAACGCAGAGCTGCACAGGAGGGTCAAAAAGCACCCAACAAAAATAGGATCAGTTATTGAGAACAAGGGAAAAAACTGATACCCAAGTGTGAACCCAGGCATTTTTAGTGATGACTGTAAGACAGCAGGGAGAGCAGCGAGGACTGTAGTGAGTCGGGCCGGCAGGGAAGGGGTTACTCGGATACCAGGACGGTGGCTTCGGTGGGGATCAAGGCTGGACGGGTCCCGGTTCCGTGCCTTGGGCACTCAATGGCTAATGGGAAGGGTGATTGGGGAATTAGATGTGACGTCACCTGTAATGTCTGGCAAGCGGTTACCAGTGATGCAGCCGGGGCTTAGGTGATGGTGTGGTGCAGCAGAGGTAGTACAGCTCCCCACAGGTGGAGGTTTTCCTCAGCGAGGCGGGGTGGATAAGGGGAGTTATAGTTGTGGTCCTGCTGTATTCGCTGCATTACCATGTAGAGGCATTTATCATTAGGGTCATCTTCTACCACACATAACCCTTGGCCTTTTAAGTCTACCCTCCCTAGCTTTATTGTCACTTCTCTAAACCCCACTTGATTCAGTGGTAGTCCATTAGCTGCAAGAATAACAAAGCTAGAGTCTAGAGGTTTAAGATCAGTATCAGACCAAAATTGTTTGTAAAGGATATGTGGGATGGTGGTAACCTGTGACCCAGTGTCCAGTAGGGCTGAAGTGGAGATTCTTCTAGTGTAATGTTGAGGAACGGGCGACCTCCCACGTACAGACTACGCAAGTCAGATGGGCCTAGACGTCTTACTCCTGGGGATTGCCCTCGGACCCAGGAATCTCGGGTTTAAAGGACATCCTCTTGCGAAGTGGCCTGGTTTGTTGCAGCGAAGGTTGTCCTGAAGAATCCGTGTGGTCGATGGCTCTGCGTCGGAATGGTGCGTTGGTCCTCTGAACGGGCGACTTTTGGTCCCCTGAACGGGAGACTTGTTGGTCCCCTCCACCGGCGACATGGGCTTCCTCCTCATCCACGGGACATCCTTAGGCGGCCGTCACACGCTACAATATCGTGAGCAATATCGTTAGCGATCACGTGCACGCGCGATCGCTAACGATATTGCTCACATCGCTGGTGAGCTGTCACACAGACAGACTCACCAGCGATGTGGACCAGTGAGATCGCTGGTAACTATGGTACACATCGGGTTACTAGGCGCCGCGTGGCACTTAGTAACCCGACGTTTACCATAGATACCATCTCCCAGCATAGGCTCTGCCGCTGGAGATCGTTCATCGTGGTGTCACACACCACGATGAAGCAAATTGAACAAGCGATGATCGCTAGATATGAGCTCGTAACGATGCACAAACGATATCGCTTAAGCGATCAAAAAGCAGATCGCTTAAACGATATCGTTCAAGATATTGCACCGTGTGACGGCCGCCTTAGGGCAATCAGCTAGTTGGATCGTACCTGGTGGTTGTGACCCCAGCCTGTCTTACAGGAGTTTTAACACAAGTCCATAGTTTTTGTTTAACTGCAGTGTTATGAATTCATTGGAGCTCCGTCCAGTGGTTGTTGCTGGTGATGCAGCTGACTGTGTGGGCTTCACAGGTGATGGTGATAAT
The DNA here is from genome assembly GCA_033576535.1 of Allobates femoralis. NCBI lineage: Eukaryota > Metazoa > Chordata > Amphibia > Anura > Aromobatidae > Allobates > Allobates femoralis. The sequence goes on from JARQOC010000003.1 coordinate 647,074,864, forward strand.
TGGCAATCTGGTTCTTGGAGCATATAATGGTTTGAAGTGAATCAATCCTTGCCAGTTGTCTTTGGTTCCTGGAGGAGTTCACATCTCTCTGGTTTCTTCTTCTCTGTGGAATTCTTTGCAAGCTAAGTGGATGGTCTTTTGATATTTTGTGGCACACTTTGTGTGCTTAAGGTTCTGCTTATGTTTTGTCTTATTCAAAGTTGTGGGTTTGCAATTTAGTCTGTATATTTGTTTATCTGCTCTCAGTTAGGAGGTTTTCTTCCTAGAATTTTACCATTCACTATTATCTGTTATTTCAAGCTCTGCTGCATTTGATTTATAGAAGTCTGCAGATATAGAGGGCACCGAATCTTAATGACTCAGGGTAATTTTTGTACTGTTGTGTTTTTTTATAGTGTTTTATACTGACCGCAATAGTATTCTATCCTGTCTTTCCTATATAGCTAGTTTGACCTCTTTTGCTAAACCTTTTACTCTGCCTGTGTTTGTTTTTCTTTCTCTTGTTTCCCAGTTAATATCTGTGGGGGCTTGCTATTCTTTTGGGGTTCTGCTCTGAGGCAAGATAGATTTTCCTACATCCATCTTTAGGAGCAGTTAGTTCTCCGGCTGTGCAGAGGTGTCTAGGTCTGGTTAGTTACATCCCATCGGCTACTTCTAGTTGCAGTGTGTAGTCAGGGATTGCGGTCAGTACAGTTACCAATGACTTCTATGTTATCTAAATGTTACTCCTAAGTCATAAGTTCATAACACTGCAGCACCTGGTTACGTAGATCAGCAGCAGAGTTGGGTGCTACAGCTTGCCCTACAACCTTTGCATGGTCTTTGGAAGTAGACTCAAAGTCTATGGGAGAGGTATTAACCAGCCAGGATGGAGTTGCAGGCTCTGCAGGCAATGGGTCTTGTAGTACGGTTATAGCATGGTCTTTTAGAGCATTAAAGTTTACATAAGGATGATCTAAGACCCACATGTGTACCTGCTGGCAGTGAAAGGCTGACCTCAATCAAGACATAAACTGTTCTGCAAGCATTTTACCTTCATCTTGCACACTTGCCGGGTCTACCTGTTTTAAGGACCAGAGTGCCCCTTGTAAACGCAGGGCAAAGTCTTTGATGGTATCCTGCACTCTCTGTTTACATTGGTAGAATATCATCCTTAGTTCAGCCTGTGTGCGTTTTTCAAAAGCAGCTTTGAGCTTGTCAAACCCATTTTCTACAGTCTCTGTCAGCACCACTCCAAGACTCGACCTCTAGCTCCGCTGCGCCTGTTAATTGTCCCAGCACAAAGGCGGCTCGCTGCTTATCTATTATTGCAAACATGTCCTGCACTGCACACATTTTACGTTTGAAAGCTGCTAAAGTAGTGGGTTTACTTTCGTAGGTGAGCAACCATTTTGTTCCCGGTATATACGGCAAGGCTATTGGCATTATCGGGGCTACCGCTCTGGGTGCTGCGGCTCCCACACTGGCTGCGGGACCGGCTGGTGCGGCGCCTGGACATCCCCTCCTGCGGTGACTCGTGCATCGTCGGCTTCCCTCATGGCGATGCCCCCCTAGTTAACCGCTGCCAGTCTCTAAGGTAAAGTTTTAGGTAGCCGGCGGCTCTGTAGATGGGGGATGGAGTTCAGCGCTCCGGGACTTCTTGTCTGATCCTGTGTGGCGGCGGATGACATCAGAGCGTGAGACGGCGGCTCACACAGCAAAGACAGAGAGAGGGTGGATCATTCAGGCTGCAAAACAACACGCCCTAAGGGCTAAAAAATATAGCCCCTGCTAATTAGAATCACTAATGAGTGAGTATTAAAACTTTTTTTTTGCACTTTCACAGGATGCTTTTTAGGACACAAAAGGAGTGTTAGATTAGTGATAATATGCTGCAGGGACATGTTTTGGTAGCTTAGGAGGCATTCTGGAGGTGACAAGATCCCTTTAATAATGTACTGTTAATTACTGTTGTGTAAGAAAAGACAAAAGTATTATAGGACTTTTAACCTTTATTGCAGGATTAGAAAATGAAGGTATTTGCACATTTATAAGAACTCCACAGTTTTTGAGATGCCCGTTCAGATCCTGATGCTCAACAAGGTTCACTTATGCATTCATTCTGAAAAAAGTGTAAAGAGGAGGACTGGAATTAATGTCACTACCTGAAGACCCCAACCGTACTAATGAATTGTAGTCTGCATTGTGTCATGCAGATTTGTATATGATATGTAATGTGAACAGCAGTGTATTGTAATGTATTCATTATGTGTAATAATATATGTAATAAAGTAATGTTGATAGATATAATGTTATAGTGATTTTTGCTAATGTCGATATAATGTAAGGTAATGAGTTGATAAAATATTGTAATGATATGTTTAGAAATGTTATATAGGATGCTTTGATAAGGAAGCTCTTCCCAGTAACTGACTGTAGGGCAAGTAGGTAACTGTTGGGAATAGCTCACAAGGAGAGGAGTCAGCCTCCAGGGTAAGAGACAGGGCCCTACTAGTGACTAGTGAAGATGTGCAAGTTGTATAGGTCATCAAGGCCACAGTAGTGGGTAACTCGTAGCAACCACACCATTGAGACCGGCGTGAAATAGCATGATCCTTGGTAGTGACTGTAGCATCCCCAGGTGGTCTCCAGCGATGTCCTCTCATACCGAGGCTGCAGGACCTATGGGAGAATCTGGGACTGCACCATTTGACCATGTGACATCACCTGGTCACATGCGCAAGTTGCAGGGTCCTAGAGGCAGCAACACTGCAGCCTCCGGGGATGAGGGGACATTGCTGGAGATCACCAGGGGAGCGGAGCGAGGTGAGTAAAAAGTGCAGCAGAAAACGCAACACATTCACACACAGAAGGCTGCACTTTGTGAGGATCCATTCTTGGTGCAGTTTATGCACCAAAAATGGATCCATACAAAACGCAGCAAAAACGCTATGTGTGAATGCAGCCTTAGACCCTATGGTGTATTCCCTAACCCCCTTCCGTACGGGAGAAGAGACCTCCACCTGGGAGCATCTGGGAGCCTGCTACACCATTCCTTCCTTTCTTTCACACGCATCAATATCGTGAGCGATATCGCCGAGAAGTGACGCATCAGCGATGTCGCTCACGATATCACAAGTGCGTCGTGCTGTGTAACAGCGCGACGCAACTGCGATCTATCGCTGGTCGCAGGCTGACAGGTTTACAAGCATGAACGTAAACCTGTCAATCTGCATTCAGCAATTAGGCTGCACCGCGCCGTCTGACACCGCAATAGCAATGTTGGCGGCGATCCAGCCTATACTGCAGTATTGCTGCGAATCGCTCGCTGGGCTGATCCCAGCTCAGCGAGCAATGGCACCACCCGCATCGCCGCGGCGTCACCGGCAACATCCTGCAGTGTGACACCAAGTCTGCGATGTCTGAAGCGTTGGTTGCTGCTTGTGACGCCGGCTTGTGTTCCAGGCCCCTGGAGCTCCTGCCATGCAACGGAGAAGATGTGAACCTGCTGAATGGGAAGATGTCCAGCAGAGTCTGTGCTGAGGCGTTGTGCTGGGGCTCACCTATCCAGTAAGATCAGATTGACCCAGCTAGGACTATAACGTTATTTGATGCAATCCTATGAAACGGTGACTGTGCTTAAGATATGGGCCCGCTATCTCACTTTTAATATTGTGCCTATGGATTTGTGCAAACTATTGAGTAAAAGCCTGCTGTTTAATAACAACTATTGGTATTGTGTCAGTTCCCACTGTGGTCCACTGTAGCCTGTCAAAGACAATAGCCACATGCAGCATTTTGAAAGGTATGACCTGCCCCACACAAGTCCACGCACCCTGAAAGGACCATGGCTTTCTTGTGCCACCCCACACAGGCAGAGTGCTCTCACCCTCTCTCTGTATCTGTCATGTAATGAAGGGGACTGGTTACTGACTCAGTTTATTAACCAGCCCTATTCTCCATCACAGCTAATAAGAGATACTTGTTTTATATTGATTAAAATGTATCATCATGTTGAATCTGCTGATATTTTCTAGTATCTTGTACCTGCAATCTTCATTGAGTTCCAGAGCTTGAACAATTAATAATCAGATGATCTCTGATCGTATGCTTTTCTTGTAGCATTTGTTCAGCTTTATATACATAGCCACTTTTTACTTATTATGTATTTGTATGCCTAGTGTTCTGTCTTATCTATATGTTACAATTTTACACTTATACAAGAATGATAGTGATGATGGAGAACAACAGATAAGATGAATTGAGAAGACTCTCCAGTCTGTAGACCAACATTGATCTCCCAGCAACCTGATACCACTGTAGTCTTTTCTTCATCCACATTGTGTTCCCTAAATTTCTAAGTACAGCCAGAAAGTCTAATTACAGACAGACCAACAATCCCAGCTTCCATCCACATGACAGGAGCCTCAATGCCCCAAAGATCGCTATCAGCTTGGAGCCTGTAGCTTTCTGAGAATCAGAAGGGTCCTAACACCTCACCCTACTCTAGGTGGGGGTTGTCTAGACAGTATTATTCTAAAAGCACTTGAGACTGGCCTTAACCTCTACCCTGCTAGCAAGGTCCATAAAGCATTGCTCCTTTTGTATAAACTTTCAAAATCCTCATTTTAAGCTGTCTCATTTTTTCAGCATTAAATATAGCAATATGGGAATGAAAACATTAGGGAATATATGTTTAACGGAGATGGCTGCATATTTGTTTCCATTTTCAGGAACTAAATTAATTTGGATTACACTGAACCCACCAATAAATCACTCTGATGGTTTATATTTATGGGTTTGGAGAGTAAAAGTCATGGAAATGGCCATGGGCCTTGACATTACAGCAGTAAACTCGCCATGTAATTGATATTTTGGATGTCTGAAAAGATCACTTTTTACTGACTGTAGTCAGGATACCAGCTATATGCCCTAAAAGGACATATCATAAAGGATTGTTCACATTGGACAAACATATGATGGATTTTCTTGTCTTTTACTATTATTTTACGGTTTTAAGTTTCATGAAAAATTAATAATTTCACATATATGACCAACCCAACGCTTGTCAAATGACATTTATCCCCAAATTTTACAACGTAAACTGTATACATTATTGAAATGGTTATCCACTGCCTAGACAACCATTTTTTAAAGTAGTCCTTCTTTTAAAATAAAAATAGCAGCTATACTCACCTCCTGAACCACTGCTGGTTCAGTATTGCCGTTGCCATGTCTCCTTGGGGCTCTAGTGACATTCTCATGAGCACTGCTGTCAATTGGTGGCCACCTTTGGGCAGCCGTACTGTTACTTCCTTTGGAAGAATATCAAACAGGCGAAAAAATTGACAGAGGAGCAGCACAATAACAGACACTGATTTGCAGCGTAGCTCTGATGCAGGAGGTGAGTATACAGGGGCGTAACAACCATGGCCGCAAAGGGTGTGATTGTAACTGTACTCATGAGGGAAGGGGCCCTCTGACATCGGGACTTATTTCGCCGGGTTCCTGCACTGTCATATAAGCTGCCAGTCAATCAGAGGCCAGCAGCTGATATCAGTGAGCTCATCACAGGCTGTGCATAGGAGTGACATCATATGCTACCAGTGGCTGAGATGCCAAAGTCAGCTGCTTGCATCTCCAACGGCTGGGATGGAGGACATTATGAGGACAGGGATGGGGGATATTATTACAGGATGTGACCAAGGATGGGGACATTATTATAGGAAAGATCCCCACAGGAAGGCATTTCTTACAGGATGGGGGTCAGGACCGAGAACATTATTACAGGAAGGGGCAATAATGGGGTACATTATTGTAGGTATAAGCCAGAAAAGAGGACATTATATCAGGATGGGTCCCATGATGGGTGACCTGATTACAGGAAGGTGTCAGGATGGACAACATTATTATAAGAAGAGACCCTTGCTGGGTGACGTTATTTCATGATGAGGGTCAGCACAGAGGACACAGAAAGGAGAAAGGAGCTTAAGATGGAGGACACATTTACAGGAATGGGCAAAGGCAGAGATCATTATTACGTGGGGACAAACAAGTCTTTATTGGATCTACAATGCTGCAAGTGCTCATACATTTGAACAACATACAGGGGGGCCTAAGTCCAAATTTAGCCTGTGGCCCATAAGACTCGAGTTACGCCAATGTCCATGACCACTATTTTTCGCTTCAGAATGATGTTTATGAGTTTAAAAAGCGCCAGTCTATGCCTGTGGCTCTCTAAATTGTAGTATATGGCACTTAATTTGCAATGGGGAGACCCACATTCACGCAAGGCCTTCACCTCTTCTGAGTGCTAAAAGGGGGTAAACAGGACCCCTATTATTCACATAGGAGCAGTTTCTGAACTACTATCAGGCATTTATGGCATATAATTTTGATATGCCAGAAAAGTCTCAGACAGTAATACCCATAAGTGATTGCTTGGGAATGATTCAACATGACAATGTGGCTGAAGACCAGGACAATTTGTGCACGATTGTTATATCTGCTGTGTGTCTTATACGTCTCTCGTAGGTCTGCTAGCTCTGATCACTGATCCACCTGCCCTCAAAGAAAATAAAGCTATTGGTCCAGCATTACGTTAAAGTGGTTGTCCACTACTAGGACAACCCCTTCTGAATCCACTTATTTCCCCCATTAAAAATAATAGACCTTGTACTCACCTCCCGTGCTGCTCCCTTTCCACCGCTGTCAGTAATCGCGGCTAAGCGCTAACGTGGCATTTTGACGGCACGCGAGGCCCGCATCTAATCATCACCGGCTTCTTCTCTCCACCTTTGGACATAGGAGTAATCACCAAGAAGTGAGCATCAGCCGCAGCACTCCCATCATAGTGATAGCTCATTTGGTACAAAGGCAGAGACAAGGAAGCAAGGACAGTGATTGGATGCTGGTATCGCATGACGTCACAAAGTCACATAACCCTGAGCCATGGTTACTAACAGCACGGAAGGTGAGTACAAGGTCTATTATTTTTAATGGGGATTTAGAAGGGGTTGTTCTAGCAGTGGACAACCCCTTTAATACTAATTACCAATAATTGAAATCCATGATCCATATAAAAAAAATCTGCTAAATTCCTCAAAAAGACATATACATGTCTTTTTGAGGAATTTAGCAGATTTGCAGAGAATTTCAGGGAAAACTTCCCAAAATAGGACGTTTTCTCTGCAATTATGTATTTTATTTATGAAATAAATGCACACAAGCCCCCATAAAACTGTCCCCATAAAACCATAGAAGAGCATTGTGGTAGTCAGCATATAAACAAGAACATAGTAAATACTAATAAATACATGACATCAAGAGAACATATGATACTGGGGCAATATAGGCAATAAAAAGTACTCTGGCAAAGATTGTATTCACATAAATACCATAACTCCCCTTTCACAGTAAAAAGGATCATTACCAGCATAATGTAAGGTTTTATCCATTGCCCCTCTCACCATGTCCTCAAGACCAACTGTAGTAACCATACTAACCACAAAGCCCAGCACCTCAACGCGTTTCACGCTCGCTTCATCAGGAAGGTGCTGGGGCAGTGTGGCAGCCACCTTAAATATCCACTTTTACCGTCCATGCACCTGTCGGTGTTAATCGGCTGGCACATTACTGCTCCTCGCCGCATCCTCTGTGCTCCCCGATGTTCCAGAAATAGTGACTGCAAAGGTCACTGCACAGCCATCTCTGATTGGACGCCAGGAGACTAGGGGAGGCGGGGGAGACACAGCAATGGTGTACACACACATCAGCAGCAGTGGTGCCATGTTTGAAAAGAGCAGATTGCCCTTTTACACATTATGCTCAATTTACGAGCATAAACCTTAAGAGTTTGACAGATGAGCCTGCACAAACAAAATATGGAGACATTCGTGATTCAACTTGAATTTTTGATTAAGGTACAAGATCTCCAACTTGAACACAATGTAGTGATGGTGACTGCGGATGTGCAGTCATTATATACGTCAATTGCCCACAAGGATGGTATCGAGGCTGTGGAGTTCTATCTTAGGACCACAAACCTTGAGACCGACCTCGTGCCCCTCCTTGTCACACTATTATGTTTTATCCTGACCCACAATTATTTTCTTTTAAAGATCGTTTCTATTTTCAGGTGAGGGGTACCGCTATGGGGGTCGTCTTGTGCGCCCTCATATGCGCACCTCTTCCTGGGGCTCTGGGAACGGTCTATTAATTTTCCAGATGGTACTGTAAATACAGTCCATATGTGAGTTAGATTTATTGATGACCTTTTTTTGTGTGGCAAGGAGGGCAAAGAGAACTTGATAACTTTATGCAAACCCTCAATAATAACAGGCATAACATTAAGTTAACTTATTGTTCCAGCAATAAGTCAATCGAATTCCTTGATATCAAGATCATCAGGAATGAAGATGGCTCATTAACATCGGACATCTTCAGAAAGGAAATCTCTACCAATTCAGTCCCCAGTGCCAGGTCTTCACACCCACCCCAAGTAATTCGGTCAATATCTATAGGTGAGTTCTTAAGAGCCCGAAGAATTTGCTCAGATAAAGACCTTTTTGAGGCTTGGGCTCTGGAACTTAGACACCGTTTTAAATCTCGCCATTACAGGGACGGCTCGATTGAAAAAGGATACGTGAGAGAGCAAAATACATCTCGGGATCAGCTATTAAAATCTACAAGTACTAGGAAGACGGATGACCAGGTGAGACTGATCACTCCTAATCATTCACATTAGATAGAAATAACTGAGATAGTGAGGAGATTTTGCCTGTTTTGTTAACTGACAGGGATTTGTCGGGTGTCCTTGGAAAAGTCCCTCAATTACCCCGAAGACGGCAAAGAATCTTGTGCATTTGATCGTGCAGAGTCACTACACACCGCCTTCCTCAACATTCCTTGGCAACAGCCGTGGACCAAGATGGGGAACCTTTCCCTATAGCAGTTGCACGGCATCCACACAGGTAGAACGTTCCTTTACCTTCCATATTTGGGATGGCTCAAAGGAATTTAAAATTGTAAATTTTTTCAATTGTAGATCAGCTGGTGTAGTCTACTGGGCGAAATGTCCATGCCATTTGATCTACGTGGGTTTGACATCCCGTGAGCTCAGAATAAGGGTTCTAGACCATTTGAGGAATATAAGGAAAACTAGTGAGGCAGTTACTGATGAGGAGATCAGTCTACTTAAAAATATACCAAGCTATTTCAGGAAGGCTCACAATTGTAACTGGCGCCTTTTAAAATTTAAAGGTATTGATAGGGTGCATATGGGGCCTAGAGGGGGAGACATTAAACATATTCTACCCCAAAGAGAATCAAAATGGATTATGCTTCTTGAGACAACAAAACCTGGGGGTCTGAATGATCAGGTTTCTTTTAAATCATTTTTGACTTAATGTAGTCTTTCTTCTTGTGTTTGTCCTGTACCAAAAGGGCTTAAAAAAACACATATGTGTGGATTGAATACAAATGTACTACACATATGTGGTGTACATATGTAATATAAAGAGGGGGTATACTTTATGCAATGCGTTGCTGCCTTATGCATCTGCCTTTTAATATAAAGGTCATCACCACTAGCACTGTTGTTTTTGTGTAATAATAGGCATGCCATGTGTAATATTGGTCTTTTGACTTCCACAAATACCCAAGCCCAGTACCTATGGAATGTCATGACCAATGGAACGCCGCTTCGTCAGGATGTCATCATTGATTATTTTGAGCAGAGGAGGTTCTCCCCCTCTATATTTGTACTTTGTATTTAGTCAAAAATATATAGAAATTGAATCAGAAGATATCAAATAATATTGTAATTTGATGTTCTATTGTATCTGGCTCTAGTGCATGGTTTAAAAGAGAGTGCACATTTCTGCTGCTCATATGTTTTTATGTGATTTTCTATACATCTAACTGCTGAGCGGTGTCTCCATATTTTGTTTGTGCAGGTTCATCTGTCAAACTCTTTAGCTTTATGCTAGTAAATTGAGCATAATGTGTAAAAGGGCAATCTGTCCTCTTCAAACATGGCGCCACCACTGTCGGTGTGTGTGTGCGCCATTGCTGTGTCTCCCCCGCCTCCCCTGGCCTCCTGGTGTCCAATAGGAAATGGCTGCGCAGTGACACTACTTCCGGAACGCCGCGGGGCACCGAGAATGCGGCGGGGAGCAGTAATGTGAGCGCTGATTAACTCCAACAGGTGCGTGGACGGTAAAAGTGTGTATTTAAGGTGACTGCCACACTGCCCCAGCACCTCCTGACAAAGCGAGAGTGAAACACATCGAGGTGCTGGGCTTTGTGGTTAGAATGGCTACTAGATCTTGAGGATATGGTGAGAGGGGCAATGGATGAAATCTTACATTATGCTGGTAATGATCCTTAGTACTGTGAAAAAGGAGTTATGGTAACATAGTAACATAGTTTTTAAGGTTGAAGGAAGACTTTAAGTCCATCTAGTTCAACCTATAGCCTAACATGTTGATTCAGAGGAAGGAAAAAAAAACCATGTGGCAACACTAAGCTCCACATTGGGGAAAAAAATTCCTTCCTGACTCCAGATACGGCAATCAGACTAATTCCCTGGATCAATGCCCTATCAAAGAATCTAGTATATATAACTGGTAATATTATAGTTTTCAAGAAAGGCATCTAGTCCCTTCTTAAATGTTGGTAGTGAGTCACTCGTTACAACATCATGTGGCAGAGAGTTCCATAGTCTCACTGCTCTTACAGTAAAGAATCCACGTCTGTGATTATGATTAAACCTTCTTTCCTCCAGACGTAGAGGATGCCCCCCCTTGTCCCTAAGAGTAAAGAGATCATTAAAAAGGTCTCTGTACTGTCCCCTCATATATTTATACATTATTATAAGATCACCCCTAAGCCTTCAATTTTCCACGCTAAATAACCCCAACTTTAATAACCTGTCTTGGTATTGCAGACCCCTCAGTCCTCTAATGACTTTGGTCTCTCTTCTGTGGACCCGCTCTAGTTCAGCTATGTCTTTCTCATACACCAGAGAGCAGAATTGTACACAGTATTCTAAGTGTGGTCGCACTAGTGACTTGTATAGAGGTAAAATTATGTTCTCCTCCTGTGCATCTATGCCTCTTTTAATACATCCTATTATTTTATTTGCCTTTGCAGCAGCTGCCTGACACTGGCCACTAAATGTGAGTTTGTCATCTACCCATGCACCCAGGTCTTTTTCAGTGATAGTTTTGCCCAGTGTTTTACAATTAAGCACATAATTATACCTTTTGTTTCCTCTGCCCAAGTGCATGACCTTGCATTTATCCCCATTAAATCTCATTTGCCATTTATCAGCCCAAGCTTCTAGTTTACATAAATCCTCCTGTAATATAAAATTGTCCTCCTTTGTGTTGATTACCCTACAGAGTTTAGTGTCATCTGCAAATATTGAGATTCTACTCTGTATGCCTCATACAAGGTAATTAATAAATATATTAAAAAGAAGCAGGCCCAACACTGATCCCTGTGGTACCCCACTGTTGACTGTAACCCATTCTAAGTGTGTTCCATTAATGACCACCCTTTGTTTCCTATCACTAAGCCAGTTCTTAACCCACTTACACATATTTTCCCCTATCCCCATTGCTCTCATTTTATGTATCAACCTTTTGTGTGGCACCGTATCAAAAGCTTTTGAAAAGTCCATATACACCACGTCCAATGCATTTCTTTGATCCAGTCCAGAACTTATTTCTTTATAGAAGCTTATCAGATTAGTTTAACAGGAACGGTCCCTCGTAAACCCATGTTGATATTGGGTCATGAGGTTATTTTTCTTCAGATACTCCAGTATAGCATCTCTTAGAAAACCTAGGATTTTACCCAAAGTAGAGGTTAAGCTTACTGGCCTATAATTTCCAAGTTCAGTTTTTGTCCCCTTTTTGAATATTGGCACCACATGTGCTATACACCAGTCATGTGGTACAGACCCTGTTATTATGGAAACTTTAAATATTAAAAATAATGGCCTATCTATGACAGTACTTAATTCCTGCAGCACTCTGGGGTGTATCCCATCCGGGCTCGGGGATTTGTCAATTTTAGTGATTTTTAGACGATGCTGTACTTCCTGCTGGGTTACGCAGGTGACATTTAATTGAGAGTTTTTGTTATCACTGGTATGGTATTTATGTGAATACAATCTTTGCTAGAGTACTTTTTACTGCATATATTGCCCCAGTATCATATGTTCTCTTGATGTCATGTATTTATTAGTATTTACTATGTACTTGTTTACATGCTGACTACCACAATGTTCTTCTATGGATTTATGGGGACAGTTTTATGGGGGTTTGTGTGCATTTATTTCATAAATAAAATACATAATTGCAGAGAAAACGTCCTATTGTGGTTGGTATAATAGCTAAAGTTCTAATATAGGTCCCAACCCCTTTAATACTGTCCAATAAAACCTATAGGAATGCCAATAAAAAAGTGTGTGCGAATAATTCCATGTTAAATGTCAGAAAATTATGGCATATCCTCTCAATACAGGCCAGTGCCTGACTCCTCTGGCTGTGGCTAATTAAAACGAATGGATTTTTGGCCCAAAATTGGACACATTGGATTCTTCTCTCAGCCGATATAATCTGTTGGCGAGTTGGGAGGGCCCTTTAAACCTTAGACGTTTGGTCGATATTAACAAATTCAGCATAACGTGCATGGGGGCCTTTAATCCTTGCATTGATTTAATTTACATATGTCTTTAGTTTCTCACCGTTTGGGTGATTTTGGGTTCATTGTGGATTAATCATTGCTAGGGAAGAGTTTATTTAACACATTGGCTGGGAATTCTGCCCCGGGCCCTGAAAACTTACACTTGTGTTTCTCTTTACAAAAATATGTCCTTAAACCTTCTCCACCAATCAGATGAATCACTCCTCTGATACAAACAGTAATCAGTTTGTAAGTCGGCGGAACATTTTTGTTTCTGGCATGAAGAAATTTACCATGGTAGAGTGAAGATGTATGGAATTCATTGCGTTATGTATATAGAAGGGCACACGTTTATTCTAGTAAAGTCAGGAAAATAAATGTATGTAAATTACAGTTTAAATTACTATCCGGCAAGCATGTCAGCAGTGTAATACAATGCGGGCTTTGCCAGCAAAGAAGGGGTTACTTCATCCATCCAGCCCCTGCCTCAGGGTAAAAAGGAGGTGAATGATGGCCTTGTAGAGGGGGTGGGTGGTGGGAAGCTCTGGACTAATAACATGTATGCACTGACTTCTGCAGACTCAGCAGACTTTTGACAGAAGGGGGAATTATTATAGAGTGCAGCAGCACCTGACCCGAACATTGCAAGCATCACTCTCATTGTGCCTATAGCTTAGTGTGTAAAAATAATAAGTAACAAAGATAAAAAAAGTGTAGTTAGTGAGTGAAGAGTAGAGACTGATTTTATGTAGGCCATTACTACTAAAATGTTAACAATAGCAAATTTTCTCTAGATGCTCGGATTCTTTCCATTCTTCTGAAGCAAAATGTCAATGAATGTGAACTATTGTCCTTGTCTTAGTATGAAATACAGGCATGGCCAGAAATATTGGCACCAATATTGGGCCCATTTTTGTTTTTCTGTAGTCTGTATTTGGGGGAATTCCTCCCTCATGGGATGTGCAACTTTATGCACCCACCTTTCAGAAAGGTGTTATTCCTTTATAAATGTAAACACTCTCACACAAGTATAATGGAAAAGAGAAGACCTACTAAAGGGAGATGTCTCACCTGCACCAACTGGTCTCTGTACAACTTAGAAAGACCTTAGCTGCACAAATAAAAAACACCTTGGACCTGACTAGGTAACTGGACCGAATCCCCAAATAGAGCTATGACAATTACTAGCTAAGACTGGTCCTTATGTCCTCTCCATTTCATTTGAGGCCTATCTGGGCAAATACAGAGATAAGTTAGTTGATCTAATGACAATTCATGATTAGGTTTACCTTGAAGTGGTTGGATGGCTTTTCCACTTTTTGATAAAAAAAAAGTACCATGTTTTTTTTTAAAGTGTACAGCAATTGAGGAGTTCATATATTCATTAAAACATAGTGTGCTGACACATAAAAACATATACATACACTATAAATAAATATGTATATATTATTATTTTAGGTCTTTATTATCAAATCGGTGGGTGTCCACAACAAGGCCACCAGTTTTATATATTGCTGTGGTGGCGGAATTGTAAGGAGTTGGCAACACTATGGTTATGTGCCTTGTATACTGACTGTTCTCATGTAGCTTTGATTAAAGAGAAAATTATTTTGATCAGCTTTCAAAGGAGTTTTCCATTTTAATAAAAGTGATCCCCAATGGATTGCTAACTTGTAAACAGCAAAGTCAGATAGCACTCTGCCACCCCCCATCAAGCCTCTCTCTCTGTTTCTGTGTAACAGATGTATCACTGATGAAGCAACTACATAATTGCTGCAGCTAATCAGTTAGTGTGGCGCCCCACTGGTCATTGCTCCATGAAGGGGTAGTGCACCCAGACCAGCGTGTGTGGTATGCCTGTGGCCAGTGAAGGAGGAGGTTTGTATGTGGCTTTCACCCTGCATCCAAACACCTAGCTCAGGGGGCCAATTGGTTGAACCTTTTACCAGGGTAACCGATCCCAGTGGGAGGTTATATAGGTGGGTAGTGGAGAGCGGGAAGAGAGACGCAGTATGGTAGAAAAGTTGAGTGGAGTAGAAGAGAGGTCGAACCCTTCAGGGGACGTACAGGGAGGTGACCCACACGAGAAAAGGGGAGCCTGAGGGTGTATTCTAACACCGGCGTCAGACCGTCTACCAACCGATCTGGGAGGATCCCAGTCCATGGAGCGGAGTACCGGCTCTGAGAACGGTGCTGGCAAGTCTAACTCTGAGCTGCCAACACCGTTCAGATGGAGGAGTCTCCAGCCTCCCGGTCACCTGTAACAGTAGCCAAACAAGGAGAGAGGACCCACGGAAAATCCCCAGAGGTCCAGCAATCCGAAGAAGGTTCCTACACAAGTGTAGAGTTACAGAGGAGAGAGCAGGAGGTCAGGTCGCGCTTCTGCGCAGGCCAGACTTCAATACTAAGAAGGACAGAGGGCGAAGACGAGAGGAATATCTTTGAGAGCCACAGACGAACACCTGATTCATTGGTCACTATCCAGGCCAGCTACCTGAGACAGTAGACCTGTTGTTGAACTTGAACGTGACCAGTAAACCGTACAGAGACTCAGCTACGTGTGGTGTGTCGTTCTTTCCCACTGTGAGGGATCAGACAGCTTCTCACTTGCAGAGCCGCCTTCTCGTCTATACAGCATCACTGCCCTGGGGACATTGCTCTACCTGCAGGGAGCAGGACCATCTGGCTACAATAACAGCACGCCCAGAGGTCTGGAGTAGCACTGGTGCCCTCATTAGAAACTGCAGGTGGCGTCACGACCAATAGACTTTTGTTAATTTTATTTCAACACTTTTCAGAGACCACCAGGGCCACGGACCCGGGCGTTGACCACCGGTGACAGGATCCAGCAACAACACCCGGGATCCGAGTACCCAAACCCCTGGGCGAGTCATTAGCTTAGAGCACTGTGCACACATTGAGTATTTGGTAAGTTTTTTTCCTTGGTATTTGTAGCCAAAACCAGGAATGGGTGATAAATGCAGATGTGGTGACATGTTTCTATTATACTATTCCTTTGATTGTTCCACTTCTGGTTTTCATTACAAATACTGAGATAAAACTCTCACTAAGTACTCAAATTGTGCACATGGACTAAGGGTCCCATGCCATCTACATCAGCATGGTTGCAGCAGTGATATGTGCTGTCAACATCATTGTCACTGCTGTAGAGAGCAGAGCAGCACTAGAGAGAAAGTATTAGACCGGAAAGAAGAAAGTACTATATGATTTTGTTGTTTTAGAAGTATGCAATCCTTTGGGAAACATTTTTCCCGGAAGAACCTTTTAAATGGAGAATTAAAGCATAACCATAATTTTCATTATTATTTCATGAACCAGTAGTACACATGATAATAAGCAACTTTGTATTATATTTTATCAAACAAATTTACTTCTTTCTCTGACAGAATTGATCAATCATTATCAAAAGTCTCAATTCTGATATAAAATCTGTATTCTGGGAGGACTTTCCCATCACTGAGATAGGAGAGGGCAGCTGTTACTGATAAGAGATTCTATGTAGATAGAAGAGGGGGCAGAGCTTTGCCTGTAGCTCCTCCTTCTATCTATAGCTCCTCCCTCCCATTGCCATAGAATCTCATCAGTAACAACTGCCAGCTCCTATCTCAGTAATGGGAAAGTCTTCACTGAATACAGATTAGATATTAGAATTGAGAATTTTGATAATGACTGATCAATTTTAGCAAAGAAGGAAGCTAATTTTTGTGATTAGATATGCTACAAATTTGCTTATTTTGATGTGCACTATTGAGTTATGAAATAAAAATTTTAAAACGGCAATTATGCTATTAGAAGGATAGTATTTAGAGGCATCTATCAGGCATAGCATCATAAAAAATGTCTTGCTTATGGAATACCTGCAAAATTATTCCATAAACTTTTCTATATCCTAAGGGAACATATTTGGCCTCCACCAAGCTGATAGAGCCTTATGGATATGCTTAGCATATACTTCGTTTGTAGTTTTTTCTCAGCGTACACACGAAGGTCTGACTTCTCCCAGCCTACACATAGTCAGACTATAAATGAAAAGGACATGATCAGCATCTTCGTGGGATCTCTGATGAGCAGCAGCGTAGTAGACAGAAGAGTCATAAGGGTAATTTATTTATTCATGTCTCAGACTAGATAAGTGTCTGGGTTAATTACAAGTGTAGGAGGGTGCTTGACTATGGTGCTTTCATCCCTGTCACACTGAAGAAAGGTTTCAATCTTACAAATGGTATTTCCATTAGCACACATCACTTATCTTTTTTTTACTTTAATGCACGACATTCATAAAATAATGTACACATTAAAATTGTTGGTGTCCCTCGTTTAATGAAAGAAAAACCCACAATGGTCACAGAAATAACTTGAATCTGACCAAAGTAATAATAAATAAAAAATCCATGAAAATGAACAAATGAAAATCAGAATTTGCTTTTCAACCCTGCTTCCACAGACTCTTCTAAAGAATTAAACTCTCAACACAAGGGAGGTTATTAAAGGGATCCTGTCACCCCCAAAACACCTCTAAAGCTATTAAAAGCTGTCCCTACAGCATAGTAACACTTACCCTACACTCCTTTTAGCTCCTAAATGCACCAAGTGAAATTGAAGATAAATGTTATTACAGTACCTCATTAGGGATGATAATGAGTGACTATGCTATTCATAGTCACCCTGGCAGTCTCTCCCACTTCATGATATCACGCCTCCATAGGCGTGATCTTCTAATCAGATTAAAATGCCCGCCTCCCCGCTCTGTGCTGTCTCGGCCGGCCTGTAGTGGGGCTGGGTGACGCGAATCGCGTCATTTCCGGCGCCGGTTGACGTAGTACACCCACGCCGCTTTATTAGCTTCAAAACGCACACTGCGCATGCGCATGCGCAGTGCGGGTCTTGAAGCTAACAGCGGCGCGGGTGTACATACGTCACCCGGTGCCGGAAATGACGCGATTCGCGTCACCCAGCCGCACACTGCAGCGGTCCGGCTGCCATAGGAGAGCGGGGAGGCGCGCATTTTAATCTGATTAGAAGATCACGCCTATGGAGGCGTGATATCATGAAGTGGGAGAGCCTGCCAGGGTGACTATGAATAGCATAGTCACTCATTATCATCCCTAATGAGGTACTGTAATAACATTTATCTTCAATTTCACTTGGTGCATTTAGGAGGTAAAAGGAGTGTAGGGTAAGTGTTGCTATGCTCTAGGGACAGCTTTTAATAGCTTTAGAGGTGTTTTGGGGGTGACAGGATCCCTTTAAACAGATGGGAATATAACAAAAAACACATTTTAGCTGCTTGCCAGTGTCCAGTCACGCCGTCCGCAGCTGCCGACACGCGATCCCGGGCTCCATTCAGCGTCTTCCGGCTTCCGACTTCCTGTGGTCGCGGGCAATGACGTCATTGCCCGCGACCACAGGAAGTCGGAAGCCGGAAGACGCTGAATGGAGCCCGGGATCGCGTGTCGGCAGCTGCGGACGGCGTGACTGGACACTGGCAAGTATGATTTTCCTTTACAGGCTGGCGCGCAAGGGGGGGGGGTCCTGGAACTTGATGGGGGGCCTGTATACCTCCGGGGCTGCGGCTGTAAACAGCCCTGGGGCTGCGGCTGTATACAGCCCTGGGGCTGCGGCTGTATACAGCCCTGGGGCTGCGGCTGTATACAGCTCTGGGGCTGCGGCTGCTGTATATACCTCTGGGGCTGCAGCTGCTGTATATACCTCTGGGGCTGCAGCTGCTGTATATACCTCTGGGGCTGCATATACATATGGGGCTGCATATACCTCTGGGGCTGCATATACCTCTGGGGCTGCATATACCTCTGGGGCTGTATATACCTCTGGGGCTGTATATACCTCTGGGGCTGCATATACCTCTGGGGCTGTATATACCTCTGGGGCTGCATATACCTCTGGGGCTGCATATGGGGCTGCATATACCTCTGGGGCTGCATATACCTCTGGGGCTGCATATACCTCTGGGGCTGCATATGGGGCTGCATATACCTCTGGGGCTGCATATGGGGCTGCATATACCTCTGGGGCTGCATATGGGGCTGCATATACCTCTGGGGCTGCATATGGGGCTGCATATACCTCTGGGGCTGCATATGGGGCTGCATATACCTCTGGGGCTGCATATACCTCTGGGGCTGCATATGGGGCTGCATATACCTCTGGGGCTGCATATACCTCTGGGGCTGCATATGGGGCTGCATATACCTCTGGGGCTGCATATGGGGCTGCATATACCTCTGGGGCTGCATATACCTCTGGGGCTGCATATACCTCTGGGGCTGCATATGGGGCTGCATATACCTCTGGGGCTGCATATGGGGCTGCATATACCTCTGGGGCTGCATATGGGGCTGCATATACCTCTGGGGCTGCATATGGGGCTGCATATACCTCTGGGGCTGCATATGGGGCTGCATATACCTCTGGGGCTGCATATACCTCTGGGGCTGCATATGGGGCTGCATATACCTCTGGGGCTGCATATGGGGCTGCATATACCTCTGGGGCTGCATATGGGGCTGCATATACCTCTGGGGCTGCATATGGGGCTGCATATACCTCTGGGGCTGCATATACCTCTGGGGCTGCATATGGGGCTGCATATACCTCTGGGGCTGCATATGGGGCTGCATATACCTCTGGGGCTGCATATGGGGCTGCATATACCTCTGGGGCTGCATATACCTCTGGGGCTGCATATGGGGCTGCATATACCTCTGGGGCTGCATATGGGGCTGCATATACCTCTGGGGCTGCATATGGGGCTGCATATACCTCTGGGGCTGCATATGGGGCTGCATATACCTCTGGGGCTGCATATGGGGCTACATATACCTCTGGGGCTGCATATACCTCTGGGGCTGCATATGGGGCTGCATATACCTCTGGGGCTGCATATGGGGCTGCATATACCTCTGGGGCTGCATATGGGGCTGCATATACCTCTGGGGCTGCATATGGGGCTGCATATACCTCTGGGGCTGCATATGGGGCTGCATATACCTCTGGGGCTTCATATACCTCTGGGGCTGCATATGGGGCTGCATATACCTCTGGGGCTGCATATGAAGCTGCATATACCTCTGGGGCTGCATATGGGGCTGCATATACCTCTGGGGCTGCATATGGGGCTGCATATACCTCTGGGGCTGCATATGGGGCTGCATATACCTCTGGGGCTGCATATGGGGCTGCATATACCTCTGGGGCTGCATATGTGGCTGCATATACCTCTGGGGCTGCATATGTGGCTGCATATACCTCTGGGGCTGCATATGGGGCTGCATATACCTCTGGGGCTGCATATACCTCTGGGGCTGCATATACCTCTGGGGCTGCATATACCTCTGGGGCTGTATATAACTCTGGGGCTGCTGTATACTACCACTGGGGCTGCTGCTGTATACTACCACTGGGGAGGCTGCTGTATACCTCACTGCTGGGGGTTGTATACCTGTGCTGGAGTCCACCCTCGGCTTATACGCGAGTCAATAAGTTTTCCCAGTTTTTGGGGGCAAAAGTAGGGGGGTCGGCTTATACACGGGTCGGCTTATACACGAGTATATACGGTAGGATTCTTGCAGTTTGAAGTAGTCACCCACACACTAGGAGATCATATAAAAACTATTGAAATATTGCCTCCAATTGCATTCATATTCATGGTCCCAGTGATGCAAGATAGCAATGCTAAGAATATGACAAATCATTCTAAATTATTACACAACTGAGTTTTTTTTCCTTTGGTTTTCGTATAGGCCTTCTAATGTTAACTTATACAGGTGCATCTAAATGAATTAGAATATCATCAAAACATTTATTTATTTCAGTAATTCAATACATAAAGTGAAATGCATATATTATATACATTCATTACAAACAGAGTGATCTATTTCAAGTGTTTATTTATGTTAATGTTGATGATTATGGCTTACAGCCAATGAAAACCCAAAGTCATTATCTCAGAAAATTAAAGTAGGGAGGATGAAGGGTCTGAGAGATAAAATATTACCTAAATATGTATCAGAGGCTTCACCTTGTGTGGTTGTGAGGGTCACAACCACTATAAAAGCAGATCACGGCTGCTGCAGTCCCCAGCGTGGTGCATATAGAGTAGGAAGGATGAAGGGTGAAAAACCGCGCTGCCATATTCCAGGAGACATCAAAGGGTGAATATAATATTGATTTATTAGTCAACCCATTTCAGGCTTACCTGGCTCCTTCCTCAAAACACATCAATATCATATTGCCCTGTTTCAGGGTGTTTCAGGGAGACCTGAAACACATTGACTAATAAATTATTATATTAACCCTTGGATGTCTGGTGAAATATAACAGCACATTTTTTAACCCTTCATCCTCTCTACTTTAATTTTCTGAGATAATGACCTTTGGGATTTAATTGGCTGTTAGCCATAATCATCAACATTAACATAAATAAACAATTGAAATAGATCACTCTGTGTGTAATGACTCTATATAGTATACAGTGCCTACAAGTAGTATTCAACCCCCTGCAGATTTAGCTGGTTGACACATGCGGAATTAACTTGGCATTGTGACATTTGGACTGTAGATCAGCCTGGAAGTGGGAAATGCAGTGCCACAAAAAAATTTTTTTTTTTTTTTTTTTTAAAGCGTTAAAAGTTAATTCAGAGGGTCATTTATTATTCAACCCCTCAAATCACCAGAATTCTGTTTGGTCCCCCTAAAGTATTAAGAAGTAGTTCAGGCACAAATAACAATGAGCTTCACATGTGTGGATTAATTATCTCTTTTGCCAGCCTTTTCTGACTATTTAAGACCCTCCCCAAACTTGTGAACAGCACTCATACATGGTCAACATGGGAAAGACAAAGGAGCATTCCAAGGCCATCAGAGACAAGATCGTGGAGGGTCACAAGGCTGGCAAGGGGTACAAAACCCTTTCCAAGGAGTTGGGCCTATCTGTCTCCACTGTTGGGAGCATCATCCGGAAGTGGAAGGCTTATGAAACTACTGTTAGCCTTCCACGGCCTGGACAGCCTTTGAAAGTTTCCTCCCGTGCCGAGGCCAGGCTTGTCCGAAGAGTCAAGGCTAACCCAAGGACAACAAGGAAGGAGCTCCGGGAAGATCTCATGGCAGTGGGGACATTGGTTTCAGTCAATACCATAAGTAACGTACTCCACCGCAATGGTCTCCGTTCCAGACGAGCCCGTAAGGTTCCTTTACTTTCAAAGCGTCATGTCAAGGCTCGTCTACAGTTTGCTCATGATCACTTGGAGGACTCTGAGACAGACTGGTTCAAGGTTCTATGGTCTGATGAGACCAAGATCGAGATCTTTGGTGCCAACCACACACGTGATATTTGGAGACTGGATGGCACTGCATACGACCCTAAGAATACCATCCCTACAGTCAAGCATGGTGGTGGCAGCATCATGCTGTGGGGGTGTTTCTGAGCCAAGGGGCCTGGCCATCTGGTCCACATCCATGGGAAGATGGATAGCACGGCCTACCTGGAAATTTTGGCCAAGAACCTCCGCTCCTCCATCAAGGATCTTAAGATGGGTTGTAATTTCATCTTCCAACAAGACAACGACCCAAAGCACACAGCCAAGAAAACCAAGGCCTGGTTCAAGAGGGAAAAAATCAAGGTGTTGGAGTGGCCTAGTCAGTCTCCTGACCTTAACCCAATTGAAAACTTGTGGAAGGAGCTCAAGATTAAAGTCCACATGAGACACCCAAAGAACCTAGATAACTTGGAGAAGATCTGCATGGAGGAGTGGGCCAAGATAACTCCAGAGACCTGTGCCGGCCTGATCAGGCCTTATAAAAGACGATTATTAGCTGTAATTGCAAACAAGGGTTATTCCACAAAATATTAAACCTAGGGGTTGAATAATAATTGACCCACACTTTTATGTTTAAAATTTATAAAAATTCAACCGAGCAACATAACTTTTTGGTTTGTAAGATTTATGCTTCTGTTAATAAATCCTACTCTCGTTTGCAGTTTGAAGGCTCTAACTTATTGGCATCTTATCAAACCACCTAAATCTGCAGGGGGTTGAATACTACTTGTAGGCACTGTATGTGTTTCACTTTATGTGTGGAATTACTGAAATAAATTAACTTTTTGATTATATTCTAATTCATTGAGATGCTCTTGTACCGTATATACTCGCGTATAAGCCGAGTTTTTCAGCCCACAAATTGGGCTGAAAAGTTACCCCCTCGGCTTATACGCGAGTCACTATACGGGCGCCCCCCCCCAGAGGTATACAGGCCCCCCATCAGTATACAGGCCCCCCCAGGCTCGGGAAACCTGTAAAGGAAGATGATTATACTTATCGCTGTCCGGCTGCCGTCCCCGCTCTGCATCGCGATCCTCCATCTGCATCGCGATCCTCCATCTTCCGGGTTCCTGTCGGCGCCGAGAATGACGTCATTGTCGGCGCAGAACACAGGAAGTCGGAAGCCGGAAGATGGAGGAGCGCGATGCAGATGGAGGATCGCGATGCAGAGCGGGGACGGCAGCCGGACAGCGATAAGTATAATCATCTTCCTTTACAGGTTTCCCGAGCCTGGGGGGGGCCTGTATACCTCGGGCTGCTGCTGTATATAGCCTGGGGGGGCCTGTATACCTCGGGCTGCTGCTGTATATAGCCTGGGGGGGCCTGTATACCTCTGGCTGCTGCTGTATATAGCCTGGGGGGGCCTGTATACCTCGGGCTGCTGCTGTATATAGCCTGGGGGGGCCTGTATAGCTCGGGCTGCTGCTGTATATAGCCTGGGGGGGCCTGTATACCTCGGGCTGCTGCTGTATATAGCCTGGGGGGGGGCCTGTATACCTCGGGCTGCTGCTGTATATACCATGGGGCTGCTGCTGTATATACCATGGGGCTGTTGCTGTATATACCATGGGGCTGTTGCTGTATATACCATGGGGCTGCTGCTGTATATACCATGGGGCTGTTGTTGTATATACCATGGGGCTGCTGCTGTATATACCCTGGGGCTGCTGCTGTATATACCCTGGGGGGGCCTGTATACCTCGGGCTGCTGCTGTATATAGCCTGGGGGGGCCTGTATACCTCGGGCTGCTGCTGTATATACCCCTGGGGCTGCTGCTGCTGTATATAACCCTGGGAAGGCTGCTGTAACACTGCTGGGGCCTGTATATACCACTGGGGAGGCTGCTGTATACCACACTGTTGGGGGCTGTATACTACCACTGGGGAGGCCTGTATACCATCGGGGGGGCCTGTATACCACACTGCTGGGAGCTGTATACCTGTGCTGGGGTCCACCCTCGGCTTATACACGAGTCAATAGTTTTTCCCAGATTTTGGGGGCAAAAGTAGGGGGGTCGGCTTATACACGGGTCGGCTTATACACGAGTATATACGGTATATTGTTTAGGACTTTTCTGGCTACAGTAAACTGTGTTTCCACAATGCAATGAAAACTATACCAGGTCATAAGGCAGAATTCCCATTACCTAAGGAATGTGCATGTATTTGTAGTCCTAAACATGCACAGAAGGAATCAGTTATGAGGGAAATATTTATTGTCCCATTGTGTATCTGAAGTAGGGTCAAGAATGCTGACAATGGCTCTCGCACTAAAGTCAAGAGGCATTTTGGGACCATTCATGGTCTAGTGAACTCTACTGAAATGAACGTCTGTATTTTTTTCTGGGCGACACAGAAGAAAGTAAAAAATGTGGTTTACTATGAGCTATTTCTAGCAATTAAAACAATGCCTAGTTATCATCATAAGGTCCTAATGTCACAAAAATATACACACAAATATAATCGGTAATGATTCGATAAAATTATCCTTAGTTATAAATATCATATATCACATTTATGTATACAAGTAAACCAAAAAGGAATTTTCAGGAAAATTCTATAAATTCAATAATGTTCAAATACCACATGGCGTCAATGTACAGTGGATACGCAAAGTATTCACACCCCTTTACATTTTTCACTCTTTGTTTCATTGCAGCAATTTGGTAAATTCAAAAAAGTTCATTTTTTTTCTCATTAATGTGCACTCTGCACCCCATCTTGACTGAAAAAACCCCAGAAATGTAGATATTTGTGCAAATTTATTAAAAAAGTAAAACTGAAATATCACATGGTCATAAGTATCCAGGCCCTTTGCTCAGTATTGGGTAGAAGCAGCCTTATGAGCTAGTACAGCCATTAGTATTCTTGAGAATGATGCAACACGTTTTTCACACCTGGATTTGGGGATCCTCTGGCATTCTTCCTTGCAGATCCTCTTCAGTTCCATCAGATTGGATGGTGAACATTGTTGGACAGCCATTTTCCGGTCTCTTCAGAAATTGCTCGATTGGGTTTAGGTGGGCCAGTCAAGAATGGTCACAGAGTTGTTCTGAAGCCACCCCTTTATTATTTTAGCTGTGTGCTTAGGGTCATTGTCTTGTTGGAAGATGAACCTTCAGCCAAGTCTGAGGTCCAGAGCACTCTGGAAGAGGTTTTCATCCAGGATATCTCTGTACTTGGCTGCATTCATGTTTCCTTTAATTGCAAACAGTCGTCCTGTCCCTGCAGCTGAAAAACACCCCCATAGCATGATGCTGCCACCACCATGTTTCACTGTTGGGATTGTACTGGCCAGGTAATGAGCAGAGCTTGGTTTTCTCCACACATACCGCTTAGAATTATCACCAAAAAGTTCTATCTTTGTCTCATCAGACCAGAGAATCTTATTTCTCATAGTCTGGGAGTCCTTTATGTGTTTTATTTTTTTAGCAAACTCTATGCAGGCTTCATATGTCTTGCACTGAAGAGAGGCTTCCGTCTGCCATAAAGGTCTGTGACTGATGGAAGGCTGCAGTGATAGTTGACTTTGTAAAACTTTCTCCCATCTCCCTACTGCATCTCTGGAGCTCAGCCACAGTCATCTTGGAGTTCTTCTTTACCTCTCTCACCAAGGCTCTTCTTCCAAAATTGCTCCGTTTGGCTGGATGGCCAGGTCTAGGAAGACGTCTGGTGGTCCCAAACTTCTTCCATTTAAGGATTATGGAGGCCACTGTGCTCTTAGGAACCTTGAGTACTGCAGATATTCTTTTGTAACTTTGGCCAGATCTGTGCCTTGCCACAATTCTGACTCTGAGCTCCTTGGGCAGTTCCTTTGACTTCGTGATTCTCATTTGGTCTGACATGCACTGTGAGCTGTGAGGTCTTATATAGACAGGTGTGTGCCTTTCCAAATCAATTTACAATAGTACAATGTTAGGAGATAATTAGTTTAAGATCTAAAAGGTCTTTATTTACCTTTCCAAATCAAGACCAATCAGTTTAATTAAACACTCCAATGAAGGTGTAGCACCATCTCAAGGAGGATGACAAGGAAATAGACAGCATGTCACGTAAATATGAGTGTCTGAGCAAAGGGTCTGAATACTTATGACCATGTGATATTTCAGTTTTTCTTTTTTTAATACATTTACAAACATTTATGTTTGTACATTAATGAAAAAAAATTAACTTTTATGAATTTACCAAATGGCTGCAATGAAACAAAGAGTGAAAAAATTAAAGGGGTGTAAATACTTTTCATACCCACTGTAATACAATACTGAAACACTATCTATTCCTATGGTATAATGCCTGGGAAATTGAAAAAAATTGAAGAACATGAAACATAAACCGGTAAAATGCTCATATAGTTCTTGCTTCATGAAGACCAGTGTTTTTCATGATAATATTGATGAGCAGGTGGGGTGTAGTGCAAGGTTCCTGATTTAATAAGAGGTGCATGTATGTTAATGAATCAATCAAGATGAGAAATGGTTGTCGCCTCGCCTTACTTCAGTGTCTACTGTAGTCAGATTTGTAGCATAGTGAACGCTACATGAATTTAAGGAGCAGGAGTTGCTGTGGCACCCCAGAGTCTGGTTGCCACAGTGACATTGTCTCCCTCAGAGGCGTGATTTCATGCTTGGAAGCAGGAGGAGGTCCCCTGCCAGGTAATACACAGCATGCAACACAATTCCTACTCCAGATCAGAAGGGGGAGGTCTATAACCCAACACCAGAGGAGCTGCTCTCTCTGGTCAGGAGGAGGAGGCAGATAACTCTGTTAGGGTACTTTCACATCAGCGTTTTTTTAAATCGCGGCAGATGCGGTGAAAAAAACGCATCTGCCGCGATTACCGCATAACCGCTGCACTTGCGGCACAGTTGCGGCAAGCCCCATAGAATGTCTTTGCGGGCTTGCGACAAGTGCGGCAAGTGCGGTATCGGCACTTGCGGCAGGTGCGTTTTTTTTCGCGGCCGCACCTGCCGCAAGTGCCGAAACCGCACTTGCCGCACCTGCCGCACACTTACCGCAAGCCCCATAGACATTGCATGGGGCTTGCCGCAAGTGTGCCGCAAGTGCAGCGGTTATGCGGTAATCGCAGCAGATGCGTTTTTTTCACCGCATCTGCCGCGATTTCAAAAAACCGCTGATGTGAAAGCAGCCTTAGGCAGTTAGTCTGAGGAGAGGGAAGAGAGACGAGTGGAGACAAGGGCTCTTGGGAATTGGAGGTGCGTCAGAGCTCATCCTGGAGTGGCGTGCCGATAAAAAGGACATCAGAGTCCTTGGCTGTGTGGGTGCTGTACGCCCCGTCAGCCGAATCTGGAGGGCAGAGGGTTGAAAGCCCCCTGGCCAGACTGAACATCTGGAGGCACCACAGCAGACCAAGAGCCTGGGGCTGCCAGTGGAAGCGCAGTGCCCATGACAGGCTCACACTGTCTGCCACACAGGTCAGAACCAACATTCAATAGAGGGCCACAGCATAGCTGCAAGCAGCAGGGACCTGAAAAGGAAGCGCAGTAGGAAGGCCTCCAAACCCACCTGGCGAGTTGGACCCACGAATGCGCCCAGGCTAGCCGGACTCCTTTTTTTGTGAAGAATCAACAACAAGTGGGACACTATCGTGAAGTGGAACGAAATTTATTTGCATATTTTAAACTTTTTTAACAAATAAAAAAATGAAAAGTGGGGAGTGCAATATTATTCGGCCCCCTTGGGCCCCCGCTAGTTTGTAGCGCCACCTTTTGCTGCGATTACAGCTGCAAGTCCTTTTGGGTATGTCTATCAGTTTTGCACATCGAGAGACTGAAATTCTTGCCCATTCTTCCTTGTAAAACAGCTGAAGCTCAGTGAGGTTGGATGGAGAGCGTTTGTGAACAGCAGTTTTCAACTCTTTCTACACATTCTCGATTGGATTCAGATCTGGACTTTGACTTGGCCATTCTAACACCTGGATACGTTTATTTTTGAACCATTCCATTGTAGATTTTGCATTATGTTTGGGATCATTGTCTTGTTGGAAGATAAATCTCCGTCCCAGTCTCAGGTCTTTTGCAGACTCCAACAGGTTTTCTGCGAGAATGGTCCTGTTTTTGACTCCGTCCATCTTCCCATCAATTTTAACCATCTTCCCTGTCCCGGCTGAAGAAATGCAGGCCCAAACCATAATGCTGCCACCACCATGTTTGACAGTGGGGATGGTGTTTTGAGGGTGATGAGCTGTGTTGCTGTTACGCCAAACATATCATTTTGCATTGTGCCCAAAAAGTTCTATTTTGGTTTCATCTGACCACAACATCTTATTCCACATGTTTGCTGTGTCTCCCAGGTGGTTTGTGGCAAGCTTCAAACGAGACTTTTTATGGATATCTTTGAGAAATGGCTTTCCTCTTGCCACTCTTCCATAAAGGCCAGATTTGTGCAGTGTACCACCTCAGCTGTAGATCTCTGCAGTTTATCCAGAGTGATCATGGGCCTTTTGGCTGCATCTCTGATCAGTCTTCTCCTTGTTCGAGATGAAAGTTTAGAGGGACGGCCGGTTCTTGGTAGATTTAAAGTGGTCTGATACTCCTTCCATTTCAATATGATAGCTTGCACAGTGCTTCTTGAGATGTTTAAAACTTGCAAATCCGGCTTTAAACTTTGGCACAACAGTATCTCGGACCTGCCTGGTGTGTTCCTTAGTCTTCATGATGCTCTCTGCACTTGAAACAGAACCCTGAGACTATCACAGAGCAGATGCATGTATACGGAGACTTGATTACACACAGGTGGATTCTATTTATCATTACCAGTCATTTAGGACAACATTGGATCATTCAGAGATCCTCACTGAACTTCTGGAGTGACTTTGCTGCACTGAAAGTTAAGGGGCCGAATAATATTGCACGCTCCACTTTTCAGTCTTTAAAAAAGTTGTTTCAGTTGTTAAAAAAGTTTAAAATATGCAATAAATTTCGTTCCACTTCACAATTGTGCCCCACTTGTTATTGATTCTTCACAAAAATATAAGAATTTATATCTTTATGTTTGAAGTCTGAAATGTGGCAAAAGGTTGAAAAGTTCAAGGGGGATGAATATTTTCACAAGGCAGTGTATATGAAATTAAATACAGATATGAAGATGATGCACACTGTGCATTACAGCTCTGTTTTCCACATATAGATACATATTTTATATGTATGAGGTAATCTCATAATATATTATTGTATCAAGGGGAGGAAGAATATATCCAAATACTAGAAGTCTGACAGAGCTTGCAGCTTAGTGCACATCTGTACAGGCTCTGTGCCAGTGTGCATGAGCCCAAAATTATACAATAGGACTACTTTAAAAAAATCTCAAAAACCCAAGCATGGCCCCCTTCATATCACTTTTTTTGGGGATCTGTGGCTATCCGTTGTAAAACAAATAGGTAAGGATCCGATTTGGCCTCCATTTATCCCTATGCGCACGGATGGCACGAATTGGTTCTTAATGGCCATCCATGTGTGCCAGTTTTATAAGGGATCCGATTGTGTCCACTTTTTTCCGGTAATCAGAATTAGAGACTGCTCCGCTTTTGGGCTGCTTTAAAAAAATCAGACACAATCGGACAGAATCAGATCTGACGCTGTCCGATTCAAATAACATGCAGGTCTGTGGGCTCCGGATACGGGCAAAAACAGGATCTTTTCCCAGATCCTGTTTTAGTGTACTGAGCATGCTCAGTACACTAAAACTGCACTATTCCTGTAATTTCACTTTAGCAGTGTATCTACATACACTGCTAAAGTGAAATTAAAGAAAGCAATGTGTTAAAAATAAAAAAATAAATGCTCACCTCTCCGCCGAGTGTCCTGCGATGCGAGGCGTCCACCTCCAATGGCTGCAGGACCTTAATCAGCTGACCGGCGGCAACTGTTCAGCTGATGTGTCCCATGACAGCATCAGCTAAGCGGTTTAAATTACCTGGAAAAACGGATAGGTGGCTGATTTAAACCGCTCAGCTGATGATGTCATGTGACTCATCAGCTGATCGGTTGCCAATGGTCAGCTGATTAAGGTCCTGCAGCCATCGGAGGTGGACGCCTCGCATTGCGGGACACTCGACGGACAGGTGAGCATTTCTTTTTTTTATTTTTAACCATTGCTTTCTTTCTCTTTCGCAATGTATTTAGATTTAGATGTGTCTGTCTTGGCCAGCTGGAGCTCGGACAGGAGGTCGCTGAGTTCCTGGTATTTCGAAGCATCCTTGCCAGATATTTTAGGAAAGTCATATAGTTTTTTGAGCAATGCGTCTTCAATTGCTTCGGGACTGCCAAAACCTTTCTCTAGTCTGTCCCATGCGATTGCTAGACCAGTTGTTGGGTCACTGATGTAAACAGATCTGAGTCTCTTGATTCTCTCTGTGGACCGTGGACCTCACTTGTTGTGGTTTTGAAGGCACACTTCCACCCTCTGTAGTTTTCGGGCTGGTCTTCGAACCTTGTGAGACCGATGTTGATGTGTTCTTGGCGTATCTTGTACCTCGCAAAGTCAGACATGTCTGTTCTTTCTGACCTTGGGGTCACATAAGCTGACTGAGCGATGCTGGTTGCATAGTCCGTAGCTTCCTGTTTAAGGAATGTGGGAAGGTATAGAGTGATGTAGGCGTTTAGACCAGGAACTGGTTTGGTGTGTACCAGTGGCGCACCCAGAAATTTCCCAAGGTAGGGGTCCAAGAAACACACACCGGCCCTGAAAGAGGGGTGTCACCCCCCAGCGGGGTTCCGAGGGGCAAAGCCCCCGGTGGGGGGGTTTGGGGGAGCGAAGACCCCCTAAAAGCAGCCTCTTTTGTGGGCCCTCGGGTACTGTGTAATTGTTCCTGTCTCCTGACATAGGGGCCCAGCTCCTTGTGTACTGCATCACTTCTCAGGGCCGTCCAAAGGGGGGGGTCCAGACACGTAGGTCCCCCCCTTGGGTGCGCCTATGGTGTGTACAGTGTATATTGTAGGCGGGGCCGAAACTACACAGTTGTCAGGAGTGTAATGCCTTACCGGCGTGCTGGGTTGCATGTGGACATTGGCATGCATAGGTTGCTGAGGTGCAGGGTCTGGCTGTGCACTGAAGTGTGAAGGTGGTTTAGATTTGAATGTCTGAGGTGCGTTGGACTTACCTGTGAAGCTGGAAGCTGTAGGTGGATCGGCGTCTTGATGGTCTGGAGAAGTGTTGGTGCTGACAGAAATGTTGGTGTCAATTGGTTTGTTGGCTTGGCTCAGCCTGTAGTCTCTTGTGGGTTTAAGGGGGTCTTCTGTGTCGAGTTCATACACGCTGATGCTGCCTCCTTGGCTCACAACTAGAGCTTGTTTAAAGACCTTTAGCCTTGCCATGGCTGCAGCATGTCCACATTCCCTCTGCAGGACTCCAACTTCTGCCTTTTTACGTGCAGTCTCTGCTTCCATCTCCGCTTCCTCTGCTTCAATGTCTGCCTTCTTGCATGCAGTCTCTACTTTCTTGCTCAGGGATTCGACGACTGCACTCGTTTCTATATCTGCTTTCCTTTGAGCAAAGACGGCTTGTACTTTCATGGTTTCTGCTTCAGCACGTGCTTTTATGAGCTGCTCACTGAGGGTTGAGTACCTTGATGAGCCCGATTTGAGTGCTTTGAGCTCTTAACAGACCTGTATCTGTGCAATGCCGCTTCTGACACATGTGTGACCCTTGATTCTGTTTTGTCCACAATGTCACGCACAGTGTAGTCTCTTTCTGTATTGAGCTGTTAGAAGTCCTGGAGTTCTTTTATTGACTCTGACATATTTGATCTCAGCAGGGTAGAGATGTATTCTTTACAAGTGCCCTTGTAAGACTCTTATGCGGCATATAGTTGTTCTAGGGCTTCCTCTGGTGGTAGCTCATGAGCACCTGGCATAGATAAAACAGTCACTTGTTTTAGCACTCTTTGCCACAATAATGTTATGTAGGTAAGCAGTTAACATCTGGCTGTTTCTAAGTACTCTTTATCTCTCCATGTTGGTTTGGTTAACCGTTTAGATCTTTCACTATGAGCTGAGTGAGAGTCCATCCTTTTTTCTTGCTGCTTCAGGATGGGGCAGTGAATGACAACTTTTTCTCTCAGAGATTGTGCACAGGATTGCAAGGGTGGAGGCTTTCTGCTCCTGGTTATCAATTCTGAGCTGGGGAGCAGCCTGTGTTTAGAGAATCTATGCAAGCTGCTGCTGGGGCTGAATTTGAAAGTCTGTTAAAACTGCAGCTTCACATTAGTATACAGATGATCACTTCTCAGGATTTATAACCTGTATACTGTTTAGTGACATGTTATTCTCTTCACTGAGCGATTTCTGTCTGCAAGCTCATGCAGACTGTTATAATAGTTATGCTGTGGCTTGTTATCAGCCTTTTATGGATAATCCTTTCTCTGGATCTGTAAGCTGTGCACTGTTCTGAATAACCGGCTATTTTTATTGAGCAATTTCTGTCTGCAGGCTCATACAGACTGCTGTTTGTGGATTTGCTATCAGCAGTTTATGGATAATCCTTTCTCTGGACTGCATGTAGTATACCACCCCTGGTAACAGGTTTCCTTTTTACTGTTCTGTCCTCTTCTGATGACTGCAAATCTCAAGCACTCCAATTAACAGTCCCTTAGATAATTGTATGCTTGTACTTAAACCATCAGGCGCAAACAGACAGCTTTTAACTCAGCCAGTACTATGATTTGTAGTAAGACAGGAGAAACGCTGCAGTTTTCTTCCAGAATCTTGTATTAAGTTCAACATAACAGCAGGTGAAAATGAATAATCTGTACAGGGGTTGCAGACATGCGTGTTCAGGAATGGTTTCTCTAGACTAAACTGAGGAAGAAGGGAGGAGCATCCTGTACAGAGGCCAGCTAAGGGAGGGACATATGGACAATCTTCATGCACAGTCTAATCTACCTAGTAACAACAAGGAAAATTACTGATTGGATGAAAATACACAATGCATTACATAGAGAAAAAAAATGTATAACAGGTTGTTCCCATTCGTGGGACAGAAATCTGAACTTTTGAACTTCAGGTTTGCCTGACCTGCGTCTTTTCAAATCTGGCAGAATTCCGCCTTTTTTTTTTTAAAAAACAGATGTTGCAAGATTGTGTTCTGCATAATGCATTTGTACAGGGGTTCCGAACATGTGTGGACACTTGTGTTTTTACCGCGATCCGGCAAATCCGGCATTTCCAGCATCAGACAAAAAATGTCATTAACTGCAGTTTTAAGACAAGCCGCAAGTGCTGGATTTGCCGGATCCGGATGAAAATGCAAGTGTCTGCACATGTCCGGAACTCCTATACAAATGCATTATGCAGAACGCAATCTTGCCACAAGTGTGACGCATACATTTTTTTAAAAAAAAGTTGGAATTCTGCCGAATTTCAAAAAAGGCAGATGTGAAAGCAAACTTAGAGTGCTGAAGCAGCACTGGATGGCCAAGCACTTCTTTTCACTGTTACATAGTTACATATATGGGAGGACATAAAATTGGTGCAACCTGTGCAGCCATGCAGGGGCACAGGAGGTAAGGGGGCCCACAACCACTTCCAAAGCAAGTGGTATAATATATTACACTATGATGAGCTATTGGGCTTCCAGGGTCCATATATTGTTCTTGCACAGGGCCTGTCTTCTGTCTTTGGTGGCCTGTGGTTACTTAGTATGGGTGAAAAAAAACAATGTCTGTCAAGTTCAACCAAGGAATGGGAAAGAATTAAGGGAAGGGGTATATGGACATCCATTATACATGACCTTGTTCTGGCCTCTTTTTACATTTCTCCAATACTCTCTCTTATGATTCTTCAAGCCAGTGCTGTCTGCAAGTGTAAAACCTGTTTATGAGAGCGACTCCACTCTTCTGTCACTGATGCCTCTCTGCTATACCCAAGTGTTACTGTGTAGCTAAAGTCATGGACGAAAGTGTCAGAAAAAAAGGAGGTGAAAATAGGTGCAACAATGTGATTGAGAAGGGGTTGTCTAACTAGTGGACAATCCCTTTAGGACTAGAAGTACATCAAGTTTTTTGAGGAATCTTTTGAAGCAATTTCTCTTCAGAAAATGACTGTAGAATCCTGAAAAATGCTTAAACTTTTCCTTTTCACTTCTATTGAAAATGATGTGCTGCACATATGTTCATTGATTATTTAATCAGCTTCACGATTTCAGAAAACGGCAAGTCTATTCTTCTGGCCTTTCCCACTATGAAATCATTCCATACTTTAAATAGAAGTCAGTGGGAAGGCTACAAAAATTTGTGAATGACTTTTTGAGTGTTTGGTATACATTTTTCAGGCACAGGGTTGTGTTCACTGTTTAAAAGATTGCAAAAAAACAAGAGAAAATTGTCCACAAAAAGCGCTTAAAAATGTGTACACAACATTTACAGAAAATGATCTAGCAAAATGTTAACAACATGATTCAGGAAATGTTAACAAATTGCTACGGTAGCAAACACGCTTCAGGGCCAAAAAATGGCACGTATAAGGAGCATTTCCACTTGAAAAGCCCATAGTGTTTTACTTCCTTGAAAAAATTCTGTGTGTACTTAACCCTAATAGAAATTAAATGATGATCCAGATGATTGTACACTGTTTTATTGTATTATCTGCACTACCTCTAAATGTCTAATATTTGGAAAAAATTGTTCAGACTAGACTAGCCAATTAGATGTCTCTGCAAAAACCTCCACACACATTAAGGGTGCATGCCCACATAGTGGTTTAACGTCGGTTTAGCAGTGAAAACCGCCGGCGGTTTAGCATAGGTTTTATGTAAATTTATTTAAATCCTAAGCAGCGTTAGGACTTACAAGTAACCCTATGTAATTTAGAAAACGCTGTGCACACATAGTGGGTTTATGTGAGCGAATCTGCCAGAGGTTGAGCGGTTTCCTACCGTTTTAGCAGCATACAACATGTCAATTCTTCTCAGCGGTTTTTGAGCGTTTCTGAGGCACTACTCTAGCCTTCCATGAACAAAATCCTCCATAGAAAACCGCTTTTAAAACCGCTGGAAAACCGACTATAAAACGCTGTTCAACAGCTCTTAATACCGCTGGAAAACTGCTGAGAAACCGCTGGAAAACCGCTGGAGACTTCTGAGCTCAGGAGTCTAGGCTCCTTGAATTTTCCAGCGGTTTACTGACGATTTGAACGTCACTAAACCACTATGTGGGCACATACCCTATGAGTTAGCCGATCCCAAAAATTTCAGTGTGACTGACCAACCAGAGGATGTGTATGGGGGCCTCAGTATCCAACATCTGAAAGGATTGGGCTTATGGAATTTCATTGACCGATCCTTTTGATTTCAGAGAAGATAAGCTATTGCCAGAGGTGCCTGGCAGCAGGGCTATGGAGTCATGGAGTCAGCGCCCATTTTGGGTGAAGTTGGATTAGGAGTCAGATTCAGGGAAATTGCAGAATCGCAGTGAGATGTTTAGCTAAAGAGCCTGTTACACGCTTCAATGTCCCAGCGATCCGACCTGGCTGAGATTGTTGGAACATTGTTTATTGATCGCTAGTGAGGTGTCACACGTACAGATATCATGAACGACGCAGCAACGACTCCGCAACAAGCGAACAATACTTGCGGTCGTTTGGATGCCTATGTTCCTCAGTTCTGAATGGGCAAAGTCGTAAACGACATCGTTATCAAGGTGACACACATGCCGATGCTGCAGGTTGAACGGACGACCAATGACTGATTTATGGTCCTGTTCATAAACCTGCGATCAGCCGACTTATCGTTGGTCATATCTATGTGTCACACGTAACGATGTCGTTACGACGTTGCTGCACCGCCCCAAAAGCAGTGACGTACCAACGATATCGTTAACAATATCATAGCGTGTAAGGGGCCCTTAAAGGCCACGTTACACACACAGATATCTGTCCAGATATTGGTCACAGATCTCTGGTTGCAGTGAAATCATGGACACATTGTTACATTTGTACACAGCCACAAAATGGAACATTGTGTCCATGATTTCACTGCAACCAGAGATCTGAGACCAATATCTGAACAGATATCTGTGTCTGTAACGTGACCTTTACCGTTTCCACAATCCTGCATGGCAGCAGATTTCTTTTCTTTTCCACTGAAAACACATGAATGCTCATTCTATATGTTCCTTTGTATAGAAGAGTCAGAAGAGGCAGCTGTCCACTGAACAGATACTCATCAGACAGCCATCTCATGTGTATGTTCAGCCAAAGGCAACTCTAATGGTACCTTTACACGCCGCCACAGAAAGGTAGAAGCCGCCAGGCATCAGACACAATTGTACCTGTTGCCTTGAAAACACTGCGAAGTGGCGGAGTGTAATTCAGGAAGTTCCTTCCTGTGTCTTTGAATACCTGTGTCTAAGCCGTGCTCAAAAACAGGAAGGCATAATCCCTATGGTGGCGGCATGTAATCCGGGCACAGGCAAGGTATTTGCGTGTCCTAGTGAATTCCCTGGGGCGTGCCACAGCGTCATGTATACCACGCCCCATCAGCTATCATTGGTGGGAGCTGCTGTCTAACCATTGGCTGTCCCTGCACAGGGCGCCATATTAAACGAGCTGACCAGTCACACTACACATTAGCAATAGGGTCATTCCATGTCAAGTGAACCAATGATTATTACCTCTATATTTTTAATTATTTTGAGATTTTGTTATTTGATAATAGCATGTCAGACAATGCAAAATGTGAAGAGAAATTTTTTTTTAAAAATTTATTTATTTTTTAAAATGATTTTCAAAGTTCGGAAAAAGTGCGAATTTCGCTGTTGCCTGCCTTTACGTTTCTCCTCATAACTAAGGCTAGGAATAAGATAGAGAGACAAAATAAACACCATTCTACTCAGAACTATACAGGCTTTCATCAGATATGTCACAAGAGGATCTTTCTTAATATTTTACCCATATTTAGCGTCATGTATTAGCCAGCCTTCCGGTGCAGGCTGGCCAATCATGATGGTATTGCATTGTCCAATCACCGTACGAGCGTCACATAATACACAACTCTGTCACGCCTATGTAGTTACGGCGCACAATATGTACGCCCATATTCCCTTGTGGTAGCGGCGTGTAAATCAGGGAAGGTACTCCACAGAAGGTAACCCGCGGCACCCGTCGGCACTTCTGGGGAACGCAAATACCTTCTGTGGAGCACTTTGTGGCGGCGTGTATATGCAGCATCGGCAACCGTTGGCAACAGGTAAAAACGCGCGCTTGCACTTGCGTTGCCTACCTGTCGCTACCCTCTGTGGTGGCGTGTAAAGGTACCATTATGGCCGCTTTACACGGCCCAATATCGATCCGATATTGGATACAACGGCACGGGAGCGCGCACGTTTTTGGCACTAGTGCAAGATCGCATAGGAGATGTTACACGGGGAGATATCGGCAGGCTACTCAACTGCGATGTATACGCCCCCTCCTTCCCGCTGTGTACGAGCGACTCAGGGAACGACCATTTAACATGGGAGTGAATAGGGGAAGTTGTGCTCCAAATCGTAGTTGCGCTGTCATGCCAGATCGTCAAGCCAATATCGGCCAGTTGGAGAGCCTGCACAATTACCCAACCAAATTGTTTTGGCATTGTTCTTGCATCGCATTGCTCATTTACACCACACAACGCACGAACGATATCGGCAGCAACGCACGAACCACGTGACTTTTTATCGTTGTTGGACAACGATATCGGGACGTGTAAAGCGGCCATTGGGGTACTGTTACACGTCGCAACATTGCATGCAATTTTAGAGGCAGTTTGCTGGTTGCAGTGAAATCATGGACACATTGTTCCATTTGTACACGGCAACAAAATAGAACAATGTGTCCATGATTTCACTGCAACCAGCAAATTGCCAGTGAAATTGCATGCAATGTTGCTACGTGTAACGGTACCCTTACAGCCTGTGCGGTTGTATGAGCTGCCTAACCAGTTATGTAATATTCGAGGCCTGATTCATTGCATTTGTGCCTTTTTTAGTCTAGTTTCTTATTCGTGTCTAGTTCTACTTTTAATTAGCACCTTTTTAAAGTTTAAGTTTTATGTGTTTGCCTTTTTTTTTTTTTTCTATTTGCCATTGTGAGTAGGGTTTAGGGTTTCCAGACATCTTACCCTGATGAGCTTTGTCTCTGGGCAAAATACATGAACTTGCATGCTTCATTTGGAAGAATTTGACATTACGTTACGACCATGAATACCACAAGACAAAAAAA
The DNA here is from genome assembly GCA_033576535.1 of Allobates femoralis. Taxonomy (NCBI): domain Eukaryota; kingdom Metazoa; phylum Chordata; class Amphibia; order Anura; family Aromobatidae; genus Allobates; species Allobates femoralis. The sequence goes on from JARQOC010000003.1 coordinate 647,113,106, forward strand.
AATTAACATAGAAAAAAGACAGCAAATAATGATTTTAGGGCCTTGATGTGAACTGCACAGACTGCCCGCGGGTCTCCAGTCCTGAACTTACCAGCTCCGTATGTCCCTATGAGGCTGTTAAGCTCAGGGTGGGAGACCTATGGGCTGTTTTTGCATTGCGGCCCATGCTTGGACTGAGTTTCATGGATATCTGCACGAGTCCTAATCCTGCTTAATACAATAGTCTCCCCATACATAAAATATTCCCTGGCATGACTCCAGCAGGGTTTCTGGATTGAAAACTGTTCAGCCACGTTTTCTCTCACCCTCTTAACTGAAAGAAAAAAATGTAAAAAGTTGTGTATATGGAAAATATAGAATTATAAAAGAGTATTTTTAGTTCAAAAATCAAGAATAAACATGAAAATAATCCCCTTTGTAATATATTTTAGATAAATTTGCTTCTTTCTCCTCCTGGACTGATCTTTCACTATTTATTTATGGGTAAAATATGCATTCAGTGAATATTACATTTTCCCATTACTGAAGTAGGAGATGGCAGTTGGTGCTACTAAAATTGTATGGAGATGGGAAGGAGGAGCTAGAGGCAGATGAAGACATTCTGCTGCAAGTTCTCCTGAAACCACAGTTATAGTTCTCCAAAAAAATGTTATGAGCACCAACAGTCATCTCCTATTTCAGTAATGGGAAAATCTATAGCACCTGGGGACAGGGGCTGGCCGGCACGTTTCAACCTGGAGGGCAATCACAAGTCAGTGGCCCTCCCATCTTTGACCTGTTTATCTCTTGCCACTGAATTAAATCAGAAGGCTTTAAAAAAAAGGCTGGTACATACTGTTTAACAGATATGGGAACACACAGAGACACACATGGACATACACAGACACACACACAATCAATCATATACACACGGATGTACACAAGCATACCCACATAGACACAGACAGACATACACAATCATACACACAGAGGCACACACAATCAAACATATACACACAGACATACACACACCCAATCATACCCACAGAGGCACATAGAGACACACACAATCATACACACTGAGGCACACAGAGACACACACAATCATACACACTGAGGCACACAGAGACACACACAATCATACCCACAGAGACAACGACAATCATAACCACAGATGCACACAGAGACACACACAATCATACACACTGAGGCACACAGAGACACACACAATCATACCCACAGAGACATTGACAATCATACCCACAGAGGCACATAGAGACACACACAATCATACACACTGAGGCACACAGAGACACACACAATCATACCCACAGAGACATTGACAATCATACCCACAGAGGCACATATAGACACACACAATCATACACACTGAGGCACACAGAGACACACACAATCATACCCACAGAGACATTGACAATCATACCCACAGAGGCACATAGAGACACACCCAATCATACAGACTGAGGCACACAGAGACACACACAATCATACCCACAGAGACACCAACAATCATAACCACCGATGCACACAGAGACACACACAATCATACACACTGAGGCACACAGAGACACACACAATCATACCCACAGAGACATTGACAATCATACCCACAGAGGCACATAGAGACACACACAATCATACACACTGAGGCACAGAGAGACACACACAATCATACCCACAGAGACATTGACAATCATACCCACAGAGGCACATAGAGACACACCCAATCATACACACTGAGGCACACAGAGACACACACAATCATACCCACAGAGACACCGACAATCATACCCACAGAGACACATAGAGACACACACAATCATACACACTGAGGCACACAGAGACACACACAATCATACCTACAGAGGCACATAGAGACACACGCAATCATACACACTGAGGCACACAGAGACACACACAATCATACCCACAGAGGCACATAGAGACACATACAATCATACCCACAGGACCACATAGAGACACACACAATCATACACACTGAGGCACACAGAGACATACACAATCATACCCACAGAGGCACATAGAGACACACACAATCATACACACTGAGGCACACAGAGACACACACAATCATACCCACAGAGAGAATGACAATCATAACCACAGATGCACACAGAGACACACACAATCATACACACTGAGGCACACAGAGACACACACAATCATACCCACAGAGACAACGACAATCATAACTACAGATGCACACAGAGACACACACAATCATACACACTGAGGCACACAGAGACACACACAATCATACCCACAGAGACATTGACAATCATACCCACAGAGGCACATAGAGACACACACAATCATACACACTGAGGCACACAAAGACACACACAATCATACCCACAGAGACATTCACAATCATACCCACAGAGGCACACAGAGACACACACAATCATACCCACAGAGACATTGACAATCATACCCACAGAGGCACACAGAGACACACACAATCATACCCACAGAGACAACGACAATCATAACCACAGATGCACACAGAGACACACACAATCATACACACTGAGGCACACAGAGACACACACAATCATACCCACAGAGACACCGACAATCATACCCACAGAGACACACAGAGACACACACAATCATACACACTGAGGCACACAGAGACACACACAATCATACCCACAGAGGCACATAGAGACACACACAATCATACACACTGAGGCACACAGAGACACACACAATCATACCCACAGAGGCACATAGAGACACACACATTCATACCCACAGGGCACATAGAGACACACACAATCATACACACATGAGGCACACAGAGACACACACAATCATACACACTGAGGCACACAGAGACACACACAATCATAGCCACAGAGACACCGACAATCATACACACAGATGCACACAGAGACACACACAATCATACACACTGAGGCACACAGAGACACACACAGTCATACACAGACAAATATAATGGGAGTTTTTTTTTTTTTTTGTACTTTTGATAATTTGACAGCTTGTCTTGTTTCCCACGCAGCCGCATAGTAGATCCTCTTCGAGGAAACTTCTGAAGCAGTAAGTGCGCATTGTGTGGCGGGACATGGCTGCGCACAGCAAACTAAGAGCGGCTTTCTCTGCTTCACTGTGATGTGCACAGGCTGTCGGTGCTGCACATGTGTCAGCGTGTTTGCCGCCCGAATGACAGTAAAGGCTGCTCGCAGTTTACTGTACGCAGTCTTGCCATGCAGCAGGCGGCCGGCCGGCCGATCCTGTACAACTGCTGGGAGACTGGCTCAGAGGGCAAACGCCTCCTTGCCCCCCGGCCCAGCTCGCCCCTGCCTGAGGACAAATTTTACTCATGAATTGAGAATTTTGAGAATGAATGATTAGCCCAGGAGGAAAAGCAGATATCTCTAATAAAATATATTACAAAGTCTCTACTTTGACATTCACTATTGATTTATGAAAAAAAGTTACTCCTTAACCATTCAAATAACTGGATGTATAGTACGACGATTCTACACAATCTAGGGAGGGTAAATTCATGCCACCTTCATCCCTGTATCCTACTTGTATCTGCATTCTTTCTACACATTGCACAGATTGTTACATTACTCTGTGGATTTTCATCTGTATATGACACAGCCTTGACTCCATCTGCATTAATGAATGTCCCATCTCTGCACAGAAAGCTGTAACAGAAGTATATGTGTATATACATATTTATATACACACCAGATGAAACCACAGTGAGTACGCTACAGCTGCATGGCAGTAGAAAGAGTGCACATGACTCGCATTTTCTCAGATGTGGTTTCTCGAGGTTTTTTGAGGTCGCTTTTAGAAACGCAGGTCATGGCCTACAGATACATGTATATACATCCATAGTATATGTATGTGAGTGAGGGGCTTTCATGTGGGGGTTCTCTTTGAACAAGCAGATGTTGAGGCCGCAGCAGGGAGGTCTTTGTGATGTATCAGTTTGGTATGTAGTGGTAAGCCAATATAAATACATACATGTACGTGTATTTATGTCTCCGGAATATCAATGGCATACTGAGGCCGTGCTGGACAGAACACTCCATATGGTTCTGTAATAGAATACCTAATCTTGTTAACAATTATTCTTTAAAAGTCACTCAGAAATCCTAAATACAGAAATATAACCCATAGTTTAGCTTCATTTTCCATCTGACAGTAAATTCTGATGTCTTCAATAATTCCGCATGACAAACAGACCAAAGACTATATAACATCGCCATCTGCTGGTGGATATTGTGAAGTGTAACATGATTTGCTCTTTTACAGCCAGAGATACAGGGTGGGCCATTTATATGGATGCACCTAAATAACATGGGAATGGTTGGTGATATCAACTTTCTGTTTATGGCACATTAGTATATGGGAGAGGGAAAACTTTTCCAGATGGGTGGTGACATGGGCCATTTTGAAGGCGACCATTTTGGATCCAACTTTAATTTTTTCAATGGGAAGAGGATCATGTGACACCTCAATTTTTGTGAATTGTGAAGTTAACAAACAAAACCACTGCTATTGGTCTGACACTAACCCACAGTGGATAGATCCTCCAAGACTGTTGGAACGCAAAAATTGATGGTGTGGTGTGGTATATGGGATACAAAGCATAGTGGGGCCATTCTTCATTAATGGAAACCTCAATGCCACTGGATATGTGACTCATGTAGCAGTAGGATTGAGGTTTCCATTGATGTAGAATGGCCTCACTATCTTTGTACCCCATATACCACACCATACCATTAATTTTTGTGTCCCAGCAGTCTTGGAGGGATCTATCCACTGTGGGTTAGTGTCAGACCAATAGCGCTGGTTTTGTTTGTTGACCTCACAATTCACAAAATTGTTTTCCTCATCCTCATCTGAAGACAATTGTCTATACTGTGAAGATACAAGATGTGCAGCATCTGAAACAACAGATACTGGATGTCTGTGCTAGCATATCTTCTGCGGTGTTGCTATCAGTGTGTAAAGAGTGTGAGAAGAGGGTTGCATTGACAATCCAACACCAGGGCCCTGAGGAAGATTCTGATTGAAATGATCGTCGGCAGGAGGGGTGAGGAGCCTGTGTGACTGAACGGCAGAGGTGCAGCCTAGACTCAAAGGTAATAGCAGCAGGACTCTAATGTGTTACTTTGCAGGGGGTCCCTTATTTGATTGTGTATGGGGATAGTGAATTTGCCTCTTCTAGTGAGTCTGCTGGTTTTAGGCTGCAGTTGGTGAAGGAATTTCATAGGAGCACCAATATTTGAGCTATCAGATAACTTTTGTCACACAGCAGCACCCTTTTATACTGTTGTTTACTATGTAATGAGTTACTGTAGAAATTGTTTCTTCTTTTTTAAAGGAGTAGTGCCTGTAATAATTGTGGTACCTCAATAGATATATGTTTACTAAATTATTTTTGAATTCTTTAATAAAAATTATTAATTGATATCTGAGACAGTTGTTTCATTCATCCTCTGTTTTAGTATGGGGGATTTTGGTTTTATCCTGAAACCCTGCCCTAGGATTTTAGACAGAGCTCGATCTTGGTGCAACATTGGAACATACTTGTATAGAATGGAAACTATGCCTTTATAGTCAGTACTGTAAGGTGTAGAGAAGATCACAGGGTGACTATTGTTGTTTGCCCTACATACAAATCTTTCTTTATTCCCTCCATTGTGAGTTTGAGAACCATCATATTCCAGCAAAACATCCCTAGATTTATGATTAACTACAGTACAGACCAAAAGTTTGGACACACCTTCTCATTCAAAGAGTTTTCTGTATTTTCATGACTATGAAAATAGTAGATTCACACTGAAGGCATCAAAACTATGAATTAACACGTGTGGAATTATATACTTAACAAAAAAGTGTGAATCAACTGAAAATATGTCTTATATTCTAGGTTTCTACAAAGTAGCCACCTTTGCTTTAATTACTGCTTTGCACACTCTTGGCATTCTCTTGATGAGCTTCAAGAGGTATCACCAGAAATGGTTTTCACTTCACAGGTGTGCCCTGTCAGGTTTAATAAGAGGGATTTCTTGATTTATAAGTGGGGTTGAGACCATCAGTTGTGTTGTACAGAAGTCTGGTGGAGACACAGCTGGTAGCCCTACTGAACAGACTGATAGAATTTGTATTATGGCAAGAAAAAAGCAGCTAAGTAAAGAAAAACGAGTGGCCATCATTACTTTAAGAAATGAATGTCAGTCAGTCCAAAAAATTGGGAAAACTTTGAAAGTGTCCCCAAGTGCAGATGCAAAAACCATCAAGTGCTACAAAGAAACTGGCTCACATGACGACCGCCCCAGGAAAGGAAGACAAAGAGTCACCTCTGCCGCGGAGGATAAGTTCATCCGAGTCACCAGCCTCAGAAATCGCAGGTTAACAGCAGCTCAGATTAGATACCAGGTCAATGCCACACAGAGCTCTAGCAGCAGACACATCTCTACAACAACTCTTAAGATGAGACTTTGTGCAGCAGGCCTTCATGGTAAAATAGCTGCTTGGAAACCACTGCTAAGGACAGGCAACAAGCAGAAGAGACTTGTTTGGGCTAAAGAACACAAGGAATGGACATTAGACCAGTGGAAATCTGTGCTTTGGTCTGATGAGTCCAAATTTTAGATCTTTGGTTCCAACCACCGTCTCTTTGTGCGAAGCAGGAAAGGTGAATGGATGGACTCTAAATGCCTTGATCCCACCGTGATGCATGGAGGAGGTGTAATGGTGCTTTGCTGGTGACACTGTTGGGGATTTATTCAAAATTGAAGGCATACTGAACCATCATGGCTACCACAGCATCTTGCAGCGGCATGCTATTCCATCCGGATTGCGTTTAGTTGGACCATCATTTATTTTTCAACAGGACAATGACCCCAAACACACCTCCAGGCTGTGTAAGGGCTATTTGACCAAGAAGGAGAGTGATGGGGTGCTACGTCAGATGACCAGGCCTCCACAGTCACCAGACCTAAACCCAATCGAGATGGTTTGGGGTGAGCTGGATCGCAGAGTGAAGGCAAAAGGGCCAACAAGTGCTAAGCATCTCTGGGAACTCCTTCAAGACTGTTAGAAGACCATTTCCAGTGACTACCTCTTGAAGCTCATCAAAGAGTGCCAAGAGTATGCAAAGCAGTAATCAAAGCAAAAGGTGGCTACTTTGAAGAACCTAGAATACAAGACATATTTTCAGCTGTTTCACACTTTTTTGTTAAGTATGTTATTCCACATAGTTTTGATGCCTTCAGTGTGAATCTACAATTTTCATAGTCATGAGAATAAAAAAAACTCTTTGAATAAGGTGTGTTGGTCTGTACTGTATGTATTTGGCATGATCTATCATCCAAACTTTATAACCTCATGCATGCAGCCTGCATTCGATGTCAACACATTGTGCACGGAAATCCACAGGACCAGAGCACATCCTCTTGGCCCTTGTGACTTCACCAACTGGTAAGCTGTTGATAGTATAGAGAGGATGTCAGCTGTCTGCATGCAGGACAGAATTACTGGATATAGATTCTCTATAAAGACTCGGATGAAATTACACCGGTATGTTTAGGTAAAAAATATGTAAATCGTGTTAGCCAGTAGATAGAAAAATATTACAATCTGAGAGTCCTCAGTGGTTGATACTATCTTTTCATTTTGCCATTCAAAGGTAAGTAAAGCAAGCTTTTGGGGCACTATGGCCATACTGTCCCGAAAGCTTGCTTTACTTATCATCTTTTCAGTTAGCCTTTCAAAAGGTATCAACCACTGAGGACTCTCAGATTGTAATAGTTTTTACCGGTATGTTTATCACCTACCAGTATTGCGTCCAAATAATGCGCTCTGCCGCCATGATCATCCATAAATCTGATGTTAAGGTCGTTCCTATTGCAATAAGAAACAAGGGAAGCGATATTGGTATCGGGAGACACATCTGATGAACATCCCAGATTAGGGTCAGGTTGTCGATGTATCTCCCGTACCAACGAAAACTGCGGGCAAAAGGATTGTCAAGTGTATAGATGTATCTGGTCTCCCACACAGACATATATAAGTTGGCCAATGAGGGGAGAATATCGCTCCCATTGGATAGCCACACATCTGGAGGAAAAACAGATCATCAAATTTGAAAAAAATTATTTTTCAAGAGATCGTTTACTGACATTAAGATGAATCTCATCTCATCATGGGAATATGTAGAAACTTGCTCAAGACAAAAGCCAATGTTTCCATAGCTAAAGTGTGTGGAATGCACAAATAGAGGGACACTACATCAAGAGTTATCCATCTATTATTCCTCCCCCATTCCAAATCTTTTAAAGCATATAACAAAGTGTTTAGTGTCCCTCACATAGCCGGGCATGCAGAGTACAAGAGACTGCAATTTCCGATCCACTCATTCAGAAAGATGTTCATTCAAAGACCCAATCCTCGAAACTATGGGTCAGAGGGGTGAAGGAAAAACATTTTTATGTGACTTAGGGAGGGCATGGAAGATAGGACATAGTGGGTGAGATACCATCATATAATCACGTTCTTTATTAGTATTGATGCCCAAAACCTTGCCCTCTCACAACAACACATCAAATCTTGTTTTACTCATAGAATAGGATCCGTTGGTAAAAGAAGTAAATAAGTGCCCCTATCATCCAGGACCTTCAAGACTTCCTAGAGTATAGGGCAGCATCTAAAATATCAGCAGAGCCACCCTTATCGGTGGTTTTAATTACAATGTTGGTATTATTTTGTAATTTCCTCAGTGCTTGTCTCTGGGAAGAGTCTAAGTTGTCAGTGGTAGTGTTTACTTTGAAGTACAGTAGATTTCTAACCTCTTCCTCAATAATGGCTTGAAAAGAATCCATTACTGGGGCCCTAGATTTAACTGGGTAATAGTAAGGGTTAGGTATTGAACGCTTACCACTGGCAACCTCCTCCCTCGGAGAGATATGGTCGCTCTCATCAAAGCTGGCCGAGGTGATGGCAGCAAGCTGATCCCCAAAAAGGTAAAGTGAGTTAGTATGGTCAAATAAAACACAACATTCAATTGGAACAGCGGTGGTATTAACTATTAGAGACAAGGACGATGGATCCTGTAAATTACCATCAGTCATATTATGGGGGACCATTCCAGACTGATTAAGGAAATGATGCTTAACCGTCAAAGCTCTCAAAAATCTGTTGACATTCTTGACAGTCTGGAATAAGTCTGCCCTACAATTTGGCACAAAATTTAGACCATTTTTTAACAAATCATTTTGAGCAGAAGAGATGATGCATGCTGATAAATTTATTACGTTGTAATCTGCAACAACACCGATACCATTTTTAACCAAAACGTATCTGGCAGGGCTGTCTGCCTTAAAGATGCTTTTTAATTGTATGGGAATCCCTAAATAAAGTGAAAATTCATTGAAAAGGATTTGGTGCTGGCCTCTCTACATATGGATCCATTGATGTCGGTGAACGCCAGCCACTGCCGTGCACCTGAATCGGATATGCTTAAAGGCAAGGGTGAGCCTTTTCCTGTTCCCTTTTCCTTCATATTGATTACGCCATTCAACACTTGGAGTCCTAACTGCGCAGGTTAAGTACCTAGGATAGAAGATAATCTGTGGGTGACCCAAGTGAGCTGTGCTGTTGCTTCTTGCTTAGCTGTGCAGTACTTAGTTATGCAAAACAGTCTTAAAAATGTATTCAAGTTCTAGTGAGTCATTTGGTGAAACCTCTGTATACATCATAACTTTGAATTTACTTGTTAAATAATACTGACTGTGATTGACTCAGTCAGACAGTGACGCTGACAGATGTAAGTACATTACTAGGGTTTAATCTGCAGTTACCAGCTGCATGGTACAAGAGTATATACAGCGTAGTCAACCTCATTACAAGCTATTTGGTAAATAAGTGTTCTATTTACTTTATGTGCAACTGTTTATCCTCTGATCTATTGTATTGATTCTTCTGTTTTGTGCCTTACCCCTATCTGCCTTGCCTTTCTCTGCGCCAACGCATGTATAGAACCTGTATTTCATGTGGAGGGGACATTGCTGGAGAATCATACTGTGTGGGAGGCATTGGAGGCATCCCAATGTGTGTGGGTGGAACTGTAGGGGCATCATTGTTTATCTATAACTGTTTGTATATGAACCTCTGAATTGTAAAGTGCTGCAGAATATGTTGGTGCTACATAAATAAAGATTATTATTTTGTGGGGTGGGGCAATGAAAGGGCTTCACAATATGTAAGTGAGTCTTTGATGGAATCATAGTGTGTGGGGGATGCACTATTGGCATTGTCTGTGAGGACCCTGAGGGCATTATTAGGTGTATGGTGTTGCCATAAAAGTTGCATTTAACTATGTAGATATACACTGTGTGCAGAATTATTAGGCAAATGAGTATTTTGATCACATGATACTTTTTATACATGTTGTCCTACTCCAAGCTGTATGGCTTGAGAGCCAACTACCAACTAAATAAATCAGGTGATGTGCATCTCTGTAATGAGGAGGGGTGTGGTCTAATGACATCAACACTCTATATAAGTGTGCTTAATTATTAGGCAAATGCCTTTCCTTTGTCAAAATGGGTCAGAAGAGAGATTTGACGGTCTCTGAAAAGTCCAAAATTGTGAGATGTCTTGCAGAGGGATGCAGCAGTCTTGAAATTGCCAAACTTTTGAAGCGTGATCACCGAACAATCAAGCGTTTCATGGCAAATAGTCAGCAGGGTCGCAATAAGCGTGTTGGGCAAAAAAGGTGCAAAATAACTGCCCATGAATTGAGGAAAACCAAGCGTGAAGCTGCCAAGATGCCATTTGCCACCTGTTTTGCCATATTTCAGAGCTGCAACGTTACTGGAGTATCAAAAAGCACAAGGTGTGCTATACTCAGGGACATGGCCAAGGTAAGGAAGGCTGAAAAACGACCACCTTTTAACAAGAAAAATAAGATAAAACGTCAAGACTGGGCCAAGAAATATCTTAAGACTGATTTTTCAAAGGTTTTATAGACTGATAAAATGAGAGTGACTCTTGATGGGCCAGATGGATGGGCCAGAGGCTGGATCAGTAAAGAGCAGGGAGCTCCACTCCAACTCAGACGCCAGCAAGGTGGAGGTGGGGTACTGGTATGGGCTGGTATCATCAAAGATGAACTTGTGGGACTTTTTCGGGTTGAGGATGGAGTGAAGCTCAACTCCCAGACCTACTGCCAGTTTCTGGAAGACAACTTCTTCAAGCAGTGGTACAGGAAGAAGAAGGTATCGTTCAAGAAAAACATGATTTTCATGCAGGACAATGCTCCATCACATGCATCCAACTACTCCACAGCGTGGCTGGCCAGTAAAGGTCTAAAAGAAGAAAAGATAATGACATGACCCCCTTGTTCACCTGATCTAAACCCCATAGAGAACCTGTGGTCCTTCATAAAATGTGAGATCCACAGGGAGGGAAAACAGTACACCTCTCGGAACAGTGTCTGGGAGGCTGTGGTGGCTGCTGCACGGAATGTTGACCGTCAACAGATCAAGCAACTGACAGATTCTATGGATGGAAGGCTGTTGAGTATCATCATAAAGAAAGGTGACTATATTGGTCACTAATTTTTTTGTGTTTTGTTTTTGCATGTCAGAAATGTTTATTTCTAAATTTTGTGCAGTTATATTGGTTTACCTGGTGAAAATAAACAAGTGAGATGGGAATATATTTGGTTTTTATTAAGTTGCCTAATAATTCTGCACAGTAATAGTTACCTGCACAAACAGATATCCTCCTAAGATAGCCAAATCTATTAAAAAAAACACTCAAACTTCCAAAAATATTAAGCTTTGATATTTATGAGTCTTTTGGGTTGATTGAGAACATAGTTGTTGATCAATAATAAAAATAATCCTCTACAATAAAACTTGCCTAATAATTCTGCACACAGTGTACTAAGGGGTTTCACTATAACTGTATGGATGCACACAAAAAACACACTGGGTAGAGTTAGGGGTACAGCTAAGCTGTAAAAGAAATATACGTGCAACACAGTGTGAGTCTCTCTTTTCTGTACTTCAGAGTTGGGAGGCATGATCTCAAGGGTTATAGACACTCTCTGGGACTTTTATTTCCCCCTTTTAGGGCTAAGGTGCTTAGTACTTATTGAAAGGCAGTTGTTACTACTGTTCTGCCTATTTATGAACAGCAAATAAACATTCACAGTATAATACTAGTTACAGCCGTAGTGGTCATTAGTTACCCATATATGTTGTTTAGATGTGTTACACATAATCTAGCAAAGCTCTTATAGTTACAAGAGTCTGTCCCCTTTAAAGGGACACTGTCAGGTCATTTTTCAGTATGATACTAATATTACCCTTGAATAGGGCCTGGGCAGGCCTTTTAAAAACATGTAAAATCATTATTGTACCATTTGTAGTTTCCATGTCATCACCATTGTCAGACCTTGCAGAGAGCTGTTGCATTAGTCCTGTCCCATTATAAGCAGAGACGATTAGTCCAGTGCTGTATAAACTGTCATATAATTATGCACTCCCTCTCAGCAGCTTTCTCCTCCCTCCTCCCTTTGCTAACAGTGCAATGTCAGATTTCACACAGGTCTGTTCAGCTGATATCACCATGGAGGGAGAGAGCTACTGCAGGGCTGCCCTATCTAGACTCCATTTGTTTCTGTAAAGCAGATACCCTGCTGTGCTGTGACAGTTTCTGTGTTGTAGTTCACCTCTTGTGATGCTGCACACAGAGAGCAGGGAAGAGAATACAGTCCCCCACTGATCTCCTGTGCTGTGTTGTGACATGCATATTTATGTATGGGGAGTGGACAGCAGAGAACTAAGTGGATAATTCACTGCGAGTGACAGATGGAATGAATCTCTTTATTTGAAGTTTACAGAAGATAGGAGGGAAATATACATAAAAGAAATACATAAATAGAGTTTAGAGGGAGGAATTAGAAAATAATATCAGTTACATGTAGATTTTTGACCTGACAGGTTTCCTTTAAGATGAGTCATTTAGAAGGGACCTCGCCCTGCTTCTCTGGAGGAAGGAGACGGCAGACATCTCCTGAGAAGATAAGAGACGTGTCACTGGCTCTTGTCCCTCTTCCTACAACGTTCCTCTTCTCCTGTCAGATGCTTCCGGTACAAACACAATATACTTGTGCAGGAATATTTACACAGGTTGTTATGCAGCCATTGTATAGTTGTACTGTGATTCTCTACCTAAGTTAATGCTCCAGCAGTACATACAGGCAGACTGTACAACAGTGCTAGCAGCATGAACTTGCCCTAGATAGCCATGTTAACTGCATTCTCTGTTATACTGTTACTGTGCAGGCAGTTTCTGTAATGCCCCAGTACTGATTCAGACTGTTTATTCCTTGTATTATAGTTTTTACTGCAATCAAGTTCACCTCATCTCCTCAATAAATACAGGCTCCCGAAATCCTACAGTCTGTTCCTTGGGGAAGTGAACGAGGGTTAAGCTGTAATCTAGATATTCACAGCATCACATGTGGAAGAAGGCAGAACAGTAAAAACAGACTCTGGCCACAAGCTCTGGTTGCACAGACTGTACGGGACCGCTAACGCCCACGCTGCACCACATACGGGTGTTACAGCAGCCACCATACAGCCGTAGGGAACAAGAGCCCAGCCCCCCCCTGCAAGTGCGGCACAATTCCCGCGACGTCGAAGCTTGTTTATCTAAAGACTCAGGTCCGCACGGAAGCACCCATCTGTCAGCAGACCAACCCCAGTAAACCGATAGCAGGCTAAAGTTGATCGGACTGTACGGGACCACTAACACCCACGCTGCACTGCATATGGGTATCACAGCAGCCGCCATACAGCTGCAGTGACTAGAGCACAGCCCACTAGAAAGTGCAACGCCTTTCCCGCCACGCGGATGCAGTCTGCATATAGACTCAGTTTCCCGCCTAAAGTATTCAGCAGGCTGCAGTTAAGCGCACCATGTCTCAAAGCGTCACATCCCCACTCAAATCGAGGTCATGAGCAGGCTCTAGCAAGTCATCACTAGCAGAGCTTACGGCTGTCACTCGTGCGAAGCCGAGGTGACCAAAGCGAGATCCTCCTTCATCGCGCAAAAGATCCAACTAAAGCTGAGACAATATAGAACAAGGAAAAATTGTGGAGCTATGTGTCACGTGCTTAGTTGGCGCTGACATTGCTGGATGCTGCTGTGTATGTTGTTTGTCTTTAAGAGCTGCATGGTTGATATTTGTGTAGTCCTTGCCTCCTGTATTGTGCTCCAGAGCTACATTCACTATTATGTTCAGCTGCTGGATGAGTGGTTGATGTGTGACTTACCTGGGATCCCTTCCTCCTGTCTTTAAATAGCCTTCCCTCTCCTCTGTCAGACGCTGTTTATAGAGTTAGTTGGCTCTTGGTCATTGAGCTGAGAAGAAGTCTTGCTGCTCTGCTGAAGCCTCTCCTGGAGTTCTACTGCCATGGCAGAAGCTGTTATCCCTGACCCGTGGGTGGAGGTAGGGGCCCTCAGCCTAGGGCAAATCAGGAGTTTTAGGGAACAGGGTGGCGGCTCGGAACTCCTCACCATCAGAGGCACCTCAGAGATCAAGGCGAGCCAGGGTCCCCAGCATCAGGGTCAGATTAGGCTCTCCTGACCCCTTTGTCCATCACACCATCAAGTTACCTAATTCCCTCACCTCCCAAGTGTGACATTATAAACGGCCCATTACCATTTTTTTTTTCTCTGAGCCATTATATCTCAGACATCCTCTGCAGATTACTTCTCAAAACTGATGCAAACCATCTCAGCTGAGGTCACTGATCTGTGGACGCAGGTGGTGCAGCAGCTGCAGCAGGTTGTGGGGTATCTGGCCTCAGCTCACGCCCAGACCGCACCTGAACCCAAGATATCTCTTCCATAGTGCCGGCGTCAGCACCCCACGCACCTGGGCAAATGCCGGGGCCCGGACGCAAAGGGGGGGCCCATTGGGCCCTGAGCGCCACCACATGTCATACTAGGGAGGCCCCTGACCGCTGCCCCCACACGCTATCCTCGGGCCCCCTTACCGCTGCCTCCCCCCCTCTCCATTACCGGCGGGCAGTCGCGCTGATCTCCGCCTCTGCCTGTCATGTATTGACGCTGTATCGCCGGCTGCATCGCCGGTAATGGAGAGAGGGGGGAGGCAGCAGTAAGGGGGCCCCGAGGATAGCGTGTGGGAGCAGCGGTCAGGGGCCCCCTAGTATGACATGTGGGGGCGCTCAGGGGCCCTAGGGTGAGGTGAAGGGCAGCGCTCAGGGTCCCCTGGAGGTGAGGTGGCGTGGGAAGGCAACGCTCAGGGGGCCCCCAGGAGTGGGGTGAGGAGGCACGCTCAGGTGGCCCTGTCAGGGCAAATTAAACCCGTGGGGTGTAGACAGGTGCAGGGGGAGACAGCGTGCTGGGGGTAGACAGGTGCAAGGGAGAGTCAGCATGTAGGGGAGAGACAGACGCAGGGGGGAGACCGTGCAGGGGAGAGACAGGCCAGGGGGGAGACCGTGCAGGGGAGAGACAGGCGCAGGGGGGAGACCGTGCAGGGGAGAGACAGGCGCAGGGGGAGACCGTGCAGGTGAGAGACAGCGCAGGGGGGAGACAGCGTGCAGGGCAGAGACAGGCACAAGGGGAGACAAAGCTTACAGGGGGGGGATAGGCGTAGGGGAAGATAGCGTGCAGGGGGAGATAGGTGCATTGGAGAGACACAGCGCTAGGAAGGAAGACAGGCACGCAGGGAGAGACAGGTGCGCAGGGGGGGACACAATGCAGAGGTAGGAGACAGGCACAGGGGGAGATAGGTGCAGGGGAGAGACACAGCGCACAGGGAGGGGAAGAAGCACAGGTAAGAGACAGGCTCAAGGGAGAGAGAGACAGCACACGGGGGAGAGAGTCTGCACAGAGAGAGAGAGATGGCACAAGGGAAGAGACTGCGCACAGCATGGGAGAGACAGGCAATGGGGGGAGAGACAGCATGGTAAGGGATTAAACTTGGGAAGTATATACAGTATATATATATATATATATATATATATTATATATATTTATTATTGTCCGCAACCTTTATAAAAAAATACTGCTGTATAATATATATATATACATACATACAATACATACAGCAGCATGAGACTTTTTCGGCCGGGGCCAACAAAAACCTGGAGGTGGCCTGCTCTTCCAGATAGGTTTTTTAGGGGGAAGATACATTTTGGTGTTCTAAGAGGCCTGTAAACTTTATTTCAGGCTTTGTCCCCGTTCATTGGGAGCGAGGAACAGCGGGTGGGGATTATAATCTCCCTTCTTAAGGGGGATCCCCAGACCTGGGCCTTCTCGCTCCCGACCGACTCATCATCATTGCGGTCGGTGGATGGGTTTTTTGCTGCTCTGGCTCAGGTGTATGGTGAACCTGATAGGGTGACTCTTGCTGAGTCAAACCTCCATAAACTCAAGCAGGGGTCATGAGCAGTGGAGGAGTACTGCTTGGAGTTTCGGAGGTGGGCGACTGACACCCTGTGGAACGACCCTGCCCTCAGGAGTCAGTTCTGTCTTGGTTTGTCAGCTAGACTGCAAGACACCCTAGTTCAGTACGCCGCACCTGAGTCATTGGAGGCTGCGATGTCCCTAGCCATCAGGGTAGACAGACGTCTGAGGGAGAGACCGAGACCAACTTTGTCCCCTGTGGCTATCCCTGTTGGGAAGGTCCCACATGATGAACCTATGCAGTTGGGGGCAGTAGGCCATTGTGTTAAACCCCCTGTGGTTGCAGTTCATCAAGTAGGCAGAGCTTTGTTTTTATTGTGGGCAAACTAATCATTTTATCAAAGTTTGTCTACATCGCTCTGGAACATATACGCAGTCTCAGACGCAGCCTACCTCGAGTCGTTCAGAAGGAGACGACCAGAGGGTTTATATCTCCGTTTTTTCTAAGTCTCAGCTCACACTGTGCCAAGGTGCTGGTGGATGGAAAAACTGAGACTATACCAGGGTTGGTAGATAGCGGAGCAGGAGATGTTCTTATGAATTCTCGCTCTGTGCAGACTCATGGCTTCGTCTGTAGCACTTTAGCGAAGCCTATTCCAGTCTCCGCCATTGACTCAGTTCCGCTCAGCCAGAAGGTATTATCCCAAGTTGCACATAATGTGAACTTGAGCATGGGAACCCATCACCAGGAGTTCCTCTCTTGTTACATTTTGGAGAATTTACCCACCTCCAGTGTCTTGGGTCTCCCTTGACTGAGTAAACACAACCCGGTAATTGACTGGCAGGCCCGGAAGGTGGTTCGCTGGGTTTCTGCCTGTGCGTGTACTTGCCGGGGTACTTCCATCTCTGCTGTGCTGGTGACGTCTACACCTGCTTCTTCTCTCACGGAGGGTGGGGGTTTACCTGGGGATGGGGGGGGGGGAGTGCACACCGCGCTCACGACTCCTAGTACGTCTTGTCATCGTCCTAGGAAGGGGGGCAGGAGAAACCTCTCTGCTGGTCCTGACTGTCTGTAGCTAAGCTGCGACCCTTTTCTCCTACTGGAAAGTCTATCACCAGTATGGCAGGCAGCTCAAGCCCTTCCCAAGTGTCGCTCCTCTGGCCAATATTCCTGAGCTCTTCACGCTTCTAGGTGCTCTCTCTTGCCCTCTGGTTTTGGCTGTTGGACCTAGAGCACCCTCGCAACCTCTGACTCCAGTGTCCAGTTCTGTCGCTCCGCTCTGGGGTGAACCGTTAACAGGCTCCTCTGCCCAGGCCTACTACTCTCCCTCCTCAGATCCTCTCCTACGGGTCCCTCACGCTGGCTAGTATCCTCAGACGAGCCTGACTCCGCTCCAGTCCACAGGATATCTTCACAGTCCTCCTAGGAACTGAACTGCCTAATGCCACCCCCAGGCCAGAATTTATAGGGGAGCTCCCCTGAGCTCGGGTTTCCGAGCTCCCCCTTCTGGTCTGGAGTCAGGAGATGTTGTGCACTATGGGCTTACCTGGTGTGTGATACCCTATCTTGCTTCCAAGCATAACCCTACCCCTCAAGGGAGGCAAGGCCATTGTGGCAACCGGACTCTGGGGTGCACTTTTTGCATAACACAAGAAACAGCAATAACAGTAGATAATGAACAGAGTCTCAAAAATGAAAAATTACAAAAACCAAGAAAAATTGGGGAACACAGTCACTACAGCGCTTAGTCCTTCCACCGTTGGCTGATGAGAAACTACAGTGCCTTGTGAAAGTATTTGCCCCCCTTGAACTTTTCAACCTTTTGCCAAATATCAGGCTTTAAAGATTTAAATTCTAATTTCTTTGTGAAGAATCAACAACAAATGGGACACAGACGTGAAATGTAACGAAATGTATTGCATATTTTATTTTACTGCCCAGACCACTACAAGAAACTCCAGCTTGAACAAGCTATAGTTGTCGGGCTTCCTTTCTGTAGGACGGAGCTTCCTGCTGTCATAGGCAATCACTCTCTCTTTGCCTCTCTGCACCTAGGATAACACAACTCCCAATCCCACATTGCTCACGTCTGTGTAGAGCACAAATGGCTGACCATAGTCAGGGTAGAACCAGAGCTAGGCCACCAATAAACACTAGGCAAACTCAATATACGAAAAAAAACTATAAAAGAATGAGTTTTATAGCCCAATTATGGTATAAAAACAATTATTTTATTGGTACAATTCATAAAATATAATCTGTAGTACAATTATGACATTAAATAAAGATAAAATCACAAATGTAATGCATCCTGTTATTGTCTTTCACCAATTGAACAGAGAACAACCTAATTTATTAGAATTATTTTTATATCTTATACATCCTCAGAATAACAATCAATACTCAATTTCATAGAATGTTTCGAGTGTATCAAGGGATTCCACCGATGGTATATCTGATTTAGGGAATATATAACAAATTGGTCTATTACCTCAGCCACTTATGGGTGCTGGAGAAAACAAATAAAGCTGATCACTGGGTACAAATATTCCTGAATATAGTGACTATTGGTTAAAAAATAATGAAATATCCCCTTCAAGATAAACATAGTGACAAACACACTTAAAGAATAAATAAAATCAATTTAGTGCCATAATAAACCCAAACCAATAATAATAAATGTGTGTGACAGAAGGTAATGTACTTCTACCAGTACATGACTGAATTGACAAAAAATCACAAAAAGATAATAATCTAGTGCATATAATCAAAACCTCACCGTGTCAACATAGGTCGTGTACAGAGAAAAGGGTATATATACGTTGTACACACAAAAAAAAGTATCAGAAAAATGGGGGCAAGAAATGTGATAGGATAAATAGGAAACAGCCCAGGGACAAAGCTTGATCAATCAACTATTCCCACAAATAGTAAGGAGGCATAAAAAACAATTTTACTGGTATGCAATGTGTAAAAACATGTACACCCAGTATATTATCCCTAAATGCAATTTCTAATAGGAATACCCAAAAGATAAATTATCAGAAACACTCTATCTCATTCAATTCACAAAAAAAACTGTGTATCAACTGTATACACAGTGCACCATAGATGCAAGTTTTCAAACAAAGTGCATATTCCGGCTGGACAAGTGCCCTGCAACTACAGTGCCACAATTGGTGTTATAATTACCGTCCACAATGGATGCTGGGGTCACCCTGACGCGTTTCGCCTTTGGGGGCTTCTTCCAGAGGGTGAAAGACAATAACAGGATGCATTACATTTGTGGTGATTTTATCTTTATTTAATGTCATAATTGTACTACAGATTATATTTTATGAATTGTACCAATAAAATAATTGTTTTTATACCATAGTTGGGCTATAAACTCATTCATTTATAGTTTTTTTCATAGTCAGGGTAGGTCAGGATCTCATCCTCTGTCAGGGCCCACTTCAACTGGTTGAAGGAGTCTTCTTCTTTGCTGCCCCATTTGAGCGGTGGTTCTTGGCCTTCGGGTTCTTGGCCTTTTTGGACTGGCCTACCAGGAGGTCTTACAAAGGCACTTTCATCTTTGTGACGCCCTTGATAAACCTCTGGTAGTAGCCTACCAGCCCCAGAGACTGCTGTACCTCTTTGATGGTAGTGGGCTCTGGCCAGTACCAGATTACTGTGACCTTGTCAGGGTCTGGTGCCATACCTTCAGTGCTGACCACATGTCCCAGGTACTGTACCTTAGGCTTCAGTAAGTGGCACTTGGACGGCTTCACTTTCATGCCAAACTTGGATAATGCCTCAAATACCTCAGCCAGGTGCTTCAAGTGGTCTTCATAAGTCTTCGAGTAGACTATGACGTCATCTAGGTACAGTAGCACGGTTTCAAAGTTTCTGTGCCCCAGGCAACACTCCACAGAGGCCCATCGATGTCGTGAACGCAGTCTTCTCTCTGTCCCCTTCTACCACAGGAACCTGCCAGTACCCACTTGTGAGTTCTAAGGTGGAAAAATGGTTAGCAGTTCTTAATGCAGCTAATAACTCTTCAATTATGGGTAATGGGTAAGCATCCTTATGTGTAATGTGATAATTGTACCATCTTTCTTCTTTACCAGGACTAGTGGAGCTGCCCAAGGGCTTCAACTATCTCTGATCACCCAGCCTCCTTCATCTCCCGAAACATCTCATTGGCACATTGATAGTGAGCTGGCGGTGCAGGCCTGTATCTCTCTTTGATGGGCGGATGGGTCACCTGTGTGGATGTGATGTTGTACCCCTTTTACCTGCCAAAACTCTAAAGGATGTTTACTAAAAACCCGTTCATATATTCATATTCCTGAACTACCTGGTAAACTCCATGCTTTTGGTGCGAAGGGGTGGAGTCAGTGCCTACATGTAGCTTCTGAGACCAGTCCTCCAGCTCCCCCTCACAGCAATTGTCCTCTGCCTAGTCGGACGGATCCAAGGGCCCCATTGCCGTGATGGCGTTCTTATTGACAAAGTACAGTTTGGCGATGGTAGCATACTTGTGCAGTTTGACCTCTTCTTCTCCACAGTTCAGAACACGTACTGGTACCCTCCCCTTGCGGACATTTAATTCTCCTCTGGCTCTTAGGACAATGGACCTACAGTCTGAGTACACGGGCTCCACAAAGGCTTGGTAATCTTGCCCTCTAAGGCCTATAGCTGCCCTACACCAGATTAACATTTCACTTTTCAGAGGTATTGCAATTGGACTGGGTCACTTACTCTTACACTGATGCCTTCTCCATATGACAGCTCCACCTGCTGCCTCTACATCATGGCCTTTATCTCTTTCTTCAGTCAGGATTTTCTGCTGCCAGAGTTTGGCAGTTTTGGCAACCTGATGTAACAAAACAATAATCTCCCCTAGACAATTCTCAATCACATTAGTGCCTAGAGTGAGCATTGGGTTACATTCTCGGGGGGTCTACATCAACAATCATCATTCCCTGGGCGATTAGTTATACATGCCCCACCTTAATAGTTACTTCTTTAAAACCCACTTGTGGCAAAGGCAAACCATCTGCAGCATATATTGTAAAACTATCATCTGGGTGGCGGGTAATGTCTGAATCAGCCCGATACCGTTTGTAGAGAATATAAGGCATCATTGTCACCTGTGAACCGGTGTCCAATAGAGCCTTCATGGGGAAGCCATTCAGCACGATAGGCAAGACCAGTCATCCTCCCACATACCTGTCGCACATGTTCGATGGGCCAGGGTGCCTCATTCCTGGGGAGTGGCCCGCTGCCCTAGGGGTTGCTTGTTTAAAGTACCGAACCTCGCAATGTGGCCCACCTCGTTGCAGCAGCGGAAGATGGGTTGTCCTGTGGTATCATAGCGATTGCTGACTCGTCCTCTGGTCTGGTGGTCCTCCTCTGGCGCATCCACGGGATGTCATCTGGGCTGGAGGCCGACTGTATCTTCTCCGAGGGTTTGGATCCTTGCATGGACTGGACAGCTTTGACTAGCTCAGCCATCCACTTGGTCAGCTGCTCACTTGCAGTTGAAAGGCATCAGGGGTAACAGTTGCTTAGGTCAGTGCACTTGCCCCAACAGTGGTTACAGCAGAGGGCACTGTGACGAAATGGACCCTTTAATATATAATGTAGAAGGATTTCTTATTCATCCAGACATATCATATTGCATTTTGGTTTGTAAACTTGTAATGGTCAAAGAGAATTTCTTACAGTATTGTCATAGATTTCTGTGGTGTAAGTTTAGCAAGGTAATGTAATTATCTAATTGTTTGTCTTAGCAGGCCAGAGAACTTAATTATGCTAATCGTCCATTGTCTATTACCCTGTGAATGTGGATTGAGGCCCCAGCCACTATTGTGTTAATGTCATGGTTTGTAGACTCAATGTCTCAGACTAACATACCATTGTATCACTGCTAGCATTTGGATTGAGATAGGACTAAAATATGTTAAATGAGGATTGGAGTTCAGCCAATGAAAAGACTATGTTATTGCACCAATCATGATGTCCCCAATATCCTACAATGAGGGCTGAGGGTATATAAGGAGGACTGTTCACTTTGACCAGCAGATTGGAGATTGAAGATTGGAGTTAGATTCTGTCTAGTGGCCTCAGTCTAGGGATTTTCGGTCCCGGCTAGAGGTCACTGGATTGGATACAGGCAGCTAATCGAGGGTCTTCGGATCCGGTTAGCGAGCCATAACCCCAGGCCTAGGCATTTCGGTGCCGACCAAGGGGATCAGAACACGGACTAAAAGAACCACAAGGACTTCAGCATCGGATTAGCGGATACGACTGTGATAAAGACTGCACAAGATACATAAGGATAAGGAAGCAACCCAGGTTGGGACGATACAGTCACCTGGCTACAGACTTTGCCGTGCTGCATTCTAAACCCTGGTGAGCCAGCGGAAGGGTGAGACTCTGTTGCGTTACATTTATGTGTTATGTTTGGTTATGCGTTATATGCTGTTAACTGTTTGGGGATCCAATAAAGCCTTGATATTGTGATTCCCTGACCCTGTGTTGTCTGAGTAGTGTTCCGCCCACGGTTAAGGAGCTCGGGCGTTCAGCTGGGGATGAGCCCTGGTCCACGCTGTCTTTGTAAAGGCGGCTGGGCCTGCGGACGAGAGCGCCCGCTGACCCCCGGGTCTCCACAATTGGTGGCAGCAGTGGGATACTACTCAGCCTGGTTTATCCAGGGGAGCTGCAGGGGACTGGTGTTTGTGGACACCGTCCAAGGGCTCAACAACCAGGGATGCATATAAGCATACCCAGCAGGCCATAGTGAGGCATTCAGGTTTCAGACGTTGCCATGTCCAACCCCACCAGCTCAGCCATGGGACGAGGACTGGAGTGGAAGTACGGCCGCTATAGGAAACTGCAACTAGAGGTGGCATGTCTGTTCCGAGAAATCGAAGCCAGAGACACTGACACTCGGTCGGATTTGATCCAGAGATTGGTCCAGTGGCATGCCCAGAAGGATGCAGAGAATGATGAGGACCCCGCCGAGATTGACCCAAAGGAATTAAACTGTGTGCCACACCATGGATCCAGTGACAGTCTGGAAGGACACCAGTTCCAAGCCCTGGAACTGCAAGAAATTGATCCTGTCAACACCGTGCCAGAGCAGGAAGAGGACAAGTTGGAGGTTATGGACAACGTCCCTATCCCTGTTGCTTTGGAGACTGACCAGGAAGAGGTTGATGTGGGATTTGTGAGCAGCTTCCCCACACCTGTTGTTTCAGGGGCTAACCAGGAGGAGGTTGAAGTGGGGCTCATGGATGGCCTCCCCATATCTGTTGTTTTGCAAGCTGACCCAGGACAAGGACTATCCAGCCAGTTTGTCACAGCCATCACCAACATCCAGGAAGCCAAGCAGCACCCTGATGTGGATCTTGTTACCACACCTTCCGAGGATAAGCCATGTTCCCAGCCCCCATCATTCTCCTCGGAGCCATCAACAGTGAGTACACCTAGCCAGACTGTGGCCATTGACTGGGGGGTGTCACGCTGGGAGCGGGAGAGACACTCAGCGTAGGACAACGACGGGGGGGGAATAAGGAGTCCCTAAAGCTATGGGCACAAGAGGGAGAGGGTGACCCCTAGTCTTACTGGGGCTGACCCTGTCTGCCCTGACGTCCCTATACAGTTTCCTCAACTGTCGCCGACCACGAACCTCGTCCCTCTCTGATCCTAGCACTACCTTATCTAAGGATCAGATGGAGAGGTTCACTAGACCCCTCCACTAAAACTAAAGACAAACACAAGGAAAAACAGACAATGGGGAAAGAAAACACTTATCTTGCAGCAGAGCACAGCAACCTCCACAACCTCAGCTTCTGCTGGAGCAAGGATAATGAGTGCACAAGGAAATATCACCTGCACCGAGGGAGGGCAATGAAACTCCTTATAAAGGTGGGAAGAACCTGCTGGGTCCTAGTGACCCAGAATACTGGTGTAGAAACCAGACCGAGCACAAGACCTTCCCAGCCGTCTCCCCATGATAGGGAGATCTTATCATACCTTCTCTCTATCTACACAGAAGGTAAATGCCCCTGAAAGACGGACCGTCCTCAAACATTATGACTGATTGGCCAAACGCTGGGACCGTCTGCGCGTGGCCTCTACCCTGTCATCCGTGCCACCCGTGACAGGGGGAATTGATAACCAGAAGTTTATGGGAGCCCAACTCCTGAATCCCATTTTACTGCTTGCCCACAATATGTCTGCCCATCCTGGGGGAGGTAATCTGGGGGAGGTGTATAGATGGAAGCCTCGATTGCTGTCTTCTCCATTAAAAAAGACAATGCTGCCCAGAGGAGAAGGATGACCAGAGACTGATCATATTTGACTGCTCTGTCTGGCTAAATAAGAAGGGGGAGGAATGTGACGAAATGGACCCTTTAATATATAATGTAGAAGGATTTCTTATTCATCCAGACATATCATATTGCATTTTGGTTTGTAAACTTGTAATGGTCAAAGAGAATTTCTTACAGTATTGTCATAGATTTCTGTGGTGTAAGTTTAGCAAGGTAATGTAATTATCTAATTGTTTGTCTTAGCAGGCCAGAGAACTTAATTATGCTAATCGTCCATTGTCTATTACCCTGTGAATGTGGATTGAGGCCCCAGCCACTATTGTGTTAATGTCATGGTTTGTAGACTCAATGTCTCAGACTAACATACCATTGTATCACTGCTAGCATTTGGATTGAGATAGGACTAAAATATGTTAAATGAGGATTGGAGTTCAGCCAATGAAAAGACTATGTTATTGCACCAATCATGACGTCCCCAATATCCTACAATGAGGGCTGAGGGTATATAAGGAGGACTGTTCACTTTGACCAGCAGATTGGAGATTGAAGATTGGAGTTAGATTCTGTCTAGTGGCCTCAGTCTAGGGATTTTCGGTCCTGGCTAGAGGTCACTGGATTGGATACAGGCAGCTAATCGAGGGTCTTCGGATCCGGTTAGCGAGCCATAACCCCAGGCCTAGGCATTTCGGTGCCGACCAAGGGGATCAGAACACGGACTAAAAGAACCACAAGGACTTCAGCATCGGATTAGCGGATACGACTGTGATAAAGACTGCACAAGATACATAAGGATAAGGAAGCAACCCAGGTTGGGACGATACAGTCACCTGGCTACAGACTTTGCCGTGCTGCATTCTAAACCCTGGTGAGCCAGCGGAAGGGTGAGACTCTGTTGCCTGTTACATTTATGTGTTATGTTTGGTTATGCGTTATATGCTGTTAACTGTTTGGGGATCCAATAAAGCCTTGATATTGTGATTCCCTGACCCTGTGTTGTCTGAGTAGTGTTCCGCCCACGGTTAAGGAGCTCGGGCGTTCAGCTGGGGATGAGCCCTGGTCCACGCTGTCTTTGTAAAGGCGGCTGGGCCTGCGGACGAGAGCGCCCGCTGACCCCCGGGTCTCCACAGGCACCACCTCTGGATGGTATGTTAGAGTCAGTCGCTGGGTGGGTGCTGTGTTGCTAGAGGTAGGTTCTCACAGCACGTGGATGGCCCAAGATAAATTAGGTAAAGTTCAGGTCAGGGTTTTGTATGGTCAATAATAATAGTAATAATTTTTATTTATATAGCACATATTCCGCAGCACTTTACAATTCAGAGGATATACGATACAACACAATACAATAATATACAATGAAATACAATACAACGGTACAAATATAATACAATACAAACCATATGAGGCAAAAGATGGATAAATACATCACTGATTCCATTAGGAGTGAGGTCCCTGCTCGCAAGCTTATAATCTATGAGGAGGTAGGGGAGACACAAAAGGTAATAGCAACAAATACTGTCATATATGGTCCAGCTATCAATATGATAAATAGGGGATTCACATAATGCTGCATGAACCGTTCACCAGCCAGGATCTGTACAAGAACAGATAAAGTGCTATAAAATCCATGGGGGCGTAGAAAAATTATACAAGAGGCCAGATTTGGAGAAGGACAGGATGGGAATATTTATATAGATAAGGTAGATAGATACAATACAATAATTAAGGCGAAAATAAAGGAGACCCTGCTCAAGAGAGCTAACAGTCTGCAACAGGATTGGGGTTACACAAGGTACAGGGGCTTATTACAGTGATGGTCCAGGCATCTTGAGGAAGTGGGGGATAGAAATAAAGTTACATGAATGGTCACCAGACATCTGTGTAGAGCTTTTGGGTTTGGTGGAGTTTGAAGAAAATATTATGTCCAGAGAAACGGTACTGTATATAGCCCATTAACTAAGGACTTCTATTAGGGAGCAAAATAGGCCTCCTTAAAAAGATGTGTTTTTAGTTAGCGTCTGAAGCTATGCAAGTTGTGAATTGTCCTGATTTTAAGGGGTAGAGCATTCCAGAGAATTGGTGCAGCTCAGGAGAAGTCTAGGAGCCGGGAGTAGGAGGATCGGATTAGTGCAGATGTTAGTCGAAGGTCATTTGTAGAATGTAGAGAACGGGTGGGGTGATAGACAGAGATGATAGAGGAGATGTAGGGGGGTGCTGCACTGTGAAGAGCTTTGTGGGTGGGAGCAAGCAGTTTAAAATGGATCCTGTAGTGCATAGGCAGCCAGTGCAATGACTGGCACAGAGCGGAGGCATTTGAATAACGATTGGCCAGATGGGTGATCCTGGCTACTGCATTAACGATGGACTGGAGATGGGAAAGTTTAGAGAGGGGAGGCCGATTAGTAGAGAATTGCAGTAGTCAAAGCGGGAATGGATAAGGGCCACGGTAAGAGTTTTAGTTGTTTCCATGGTGAGAAAGGGGCGAAATCTAGACATGTTCTTCAGGTGCAAGCGACAAGAGTGGACGAGACATTGTGTATAGGAGGTGAAGGAGAGATTAGTGTCAAACATAACACCCAGACAGCGAGCCTGCTGTAGAGGTGTTATCGTGGTGCCACACACTGAAAGAGAGATGTCAGATTTAGGGAGGTTAGTGGAGGGCTGGAGCAGAAGTAGTTCAGTTTTGAAAAGGTTAAGTTTCAAATAAAGAGCAGACATGATGTTGGAAACTGCAGCTAGATAGTCATTGGCGTTCTTTAATACCGCAGGCCAATTTTTGCAGCTGAGTCCTTTGGGCGTGAGACTGGAGCCCTTCAATAAACTGCTCATTCAACAGCTTGTTTTCATCTCATATGCTGTCAAGATCAATCTGTTTTATGGCCCTCAGCACCTCTTGGAGGTTTAAGGCATAATCCCGTGTATTGTCCTGCACCAGTTGTTTACACCCATAAAACCTCATTTTAATTCCTGCAGCAGTACGGGTGTCAAAGATTTCTTTTAACCCGACAAAGATTTATTTAACAGTGTTTGTAGGTATCTAGCCAGGACTTTACTTCACGTTGGGCTGCACTGGTCAACTGTCCCATTAACATGGTCACTTTCTGGTCTTCAGTCAAAGAATATACTCCGAACAAACTTTTCATTCTCTCCTTGAAATCATTCAGGGTGTTAGCTTTTCCTGAGTACTGCGGCAGCCAGGTCGCTCCCGGGATGTACAGCACTGAGAACGGTATGACTGGCGCTGCTACAGGTGCTATGGCTGCATCATCAGCTTGGGTTTGATCTCCACAGAGTGCACTTATTAAAATATAACCTTTAATAAATTAATTAAAATTAATTACAGTCGCGTGTATCCCTCACACCTAGTGTCCATATGTCACACCAACCAAACAGGGGAGGGGGTCATTTCCCTGTGTTCACCCTGTCTTTTATCCTGCCTGTCAACGGAGTTTTATACACGTGCTGTTTATGGTGTCCCCGTTCCTCGACGACTCTCCCTGGTGTCCCTATCTTCACTCAATGCTAGTCTCATGCAAACACTTTCTCTATCCTTCTTGCGTTACTTTTGGATACTTGTCAAATCCTAGTATCCTTATCAGAGTGTGTGTAAAATAATGAAAGGATGCCCAATTTCACTAATGGGGCACGGGTATACCTCACATGAGACTATTCTGTGATCAATCCAATCCACCACTTCCTATCTTTACGATATACAGTTGTGGCCAAAAGTATTGACACCCATGCAATTCTGTCAGATAATACTCAGTTTCTTCCTGAAAATGATTGCAATCACAAATTCTTTGGTATTATTATCTTCATTTAATTTGTCTTCAATGAAAAAACACAAAAGAGAATGAAGCAAAAAGCAAAACATTGATCATTTCACAAAAAACTCCAAAAATGGGCCAGACAAAAGTATTGGCACCCTCAGCCTAATACTTGGATGCACAACCTTTAGCCAAAATAACTGGGATCAACCGCTTCCGGTAACCATCAATGAGTTTCTTACAATGCTCTGCTGGAATTTTAGACCATTCATCTTTGGCAAACTGCTCCAGGTCCCTGATATTTGAAGGGTGCCTTCTCCAAACTGCCATTTTTTAGATCTCTCCACAGGTGTTCTATGGGATTCAGGTCTGGACTCATTGCTGGCCACCTTAGAAGTCTTCAGTGCTTTCTCTCAAACTATTTTCTAGTGCTTTTTGAAGTGTGTTTTGGGTCATTGTCCTGCTGGAAGACCCATGACCTCTGAGGGAGACCTAACTTTCTCACACTGGGCCCTACATTATGCTGCAAAATTTGTTGGTAGTCTTCAGACTTCATAATGCCATGCGCACGGTCAAGCAGTCCAGTGCCAGAGGCAGCAAAGCAACCGCAAAACATCAGGAAACCTCCGCTATGTTTGACTGTAGGGACCATGTTCTTTTCTTTGAATGCCTCTTTTTTTCTCCTGTAAACTCTATGTTGATGCCTTTGTCCAAAAAGCTCTACTTTTCTCTCATCTGACCAGAGAACATTCTTCCAAAACGTTTTTGGGCTTTCTCAGGTAAGTTTTGGCAAACTCCAGCCTGGCTTTTTTATGTCTCGGGGTAAGAAGTGGGGTCTTCCTGGGTATCCTACCATACAGTCCCTTTTCATTCAGACGCTGATGGATAGTACGGGTTGACACTGTTGTACCATCGGACTGCAGGGCAGCTTGAACTTGTTTGGATGTTAGTCGAGGTTCTTTATCCACCATCCGCACAATCTTGCATTGAAATCTCTCTTCAATTTTTCTCTTCCGTACACATCTAGGGAGGTTAGCCACAGTGCCATGGGCTTTAAGCTTCTTGATGACACTGCGCACGGTAGACACAGGAACATTCAGGTCTTTGGAGATGGACTTGTAGTCTTGAGATTGCTCATCCTCCCTCACAATTTGGTTTCTCAAGTCCTCAGACATTTCTTTGGTCTTCTTTCTTTTTTCCATGCTCAATGTGGCACACACAATGACACAGGACAGAGGTTGAGTCAACTTTAATCCATGTCAACTGGCTGCAAGTGTGATTTAGTTATTGCCAACACCTGTTAGGTGCCACAGGTAAGTTACAGGTGCTGTTAATTACACAAATTAGAGAAGCATCACTTGATTATTCTAACAGTGCCAATACTTTTGTTCATCCCCTTTTTTATGTGTGGTGTGGAATTATATCCAATTTGGCTTTAGGACAATTCTTTTTTGTGTTTTTTCACTGAAGACAAATTAAATGAAGATAATAATACCAAAGAATTTGTGATTGCAATCATTTTCAGGAAGAAACTGAGTATTATCTGACAGAATTGCAGGGGTGTCAATACTTATGGCCACAACTGTACATGAACACAATCCCAGATATTTATGTCTTCATAATTCAGACCACAATATCTATGAATCAAATGTCCATTGTGACTAGTAGGATAAACAGGTAATCTGTACAGTTATTAGGACCCAATAGGATAGTACTAAAGATATGGCAGTATCGCGACACCAGAACTTCAACTCAAAGATGAGGAAATTGGGGGGCGTGGCTTGACTGCCGATGGAACAAGCCGCATAATCCAGGAGCTCCCGGTCCCAGAGGCACAAAGGTGGATATTTAAGCTGCCACACCGCTCACTTTCAGCTCAAACCCGGCTCCCAGCTTCAGTGACCCTCCCTCCACACATGGGGAAAATTAAGAACCAACAGGCCCTTCTACCTAAGCGGGTCTCGGACTTCTTCTCCCCGGGTCCCCAGACTCCCGCGCTTTCTTCCAACATGGCGCCGCAGTCTCCTCGGGCTGCGCGCGCGTCTCGCAGAGACCAGCACACACAGGACTCCTCTCTCCTCTCTACCCCCGGAGACTCCCGTCACCCTTTCTCTTATGAGAACCTTGCTGGCGGACCTCCGGTCGTCACTGCAAGACGACATGCGGTCTATGGTCGCGGATCTGCAGAGGGATGTAACAGATCTGGGGAACCGAACAGACGATGTGGAAACTAAAATGACTGAATTGATCCAATCTCACAACGACCTGTGGGATGAACACGAATCACTCCAAAACTCCATGGGAGCTATGGCCACTAAACAAGCCGATTTGGAGGATCGCAATAGGCAAAATAACATTCGCCTGAGGGGCATCCCTGAGTCGATCCCACAAGAGGACCTCAGAAGCTTCCTCCAGGACTTTATGCGAGAAGTCCTCCCTGACCCTGATCCTAGAGACATAAAGGTTGATCGCATTCACAGGGTCCCCAAACCAAAGGGAATCCGTGAAGAACTGCCTAGAGATGTTTTGGGAAGAATCCACTTCTATGAGGCCAAGGAAGACTTCCTGCGAGCCCTACGTGCGTCGCCTTCCCTCCCCCCAAAATTTGCGGACATACAAGTCTATCCAGATCTTTCTCCTGCCACTCTGGCCATCCGTAGGGAATTTAAGCCCTATACCACGATCCTGAGGGAAAAGGACATTCCCTATCGCTGGGGGCGCCCTACCCGCCTGATTGTCCGGAAGGAAGATACATCATACGTCTGTCTGACCCCTCAACGTGCGGAACATCTTTTAAAGTCCTGGAACATTCTTCCTCCTACAGACCTAGTAACAGATCACCGACCAAAGAAGGATCAACCCCCCAAGCGGATTCCCAAAGCCCGTAGAATAGATCCTGAATGGAAAATCGTATGAAGATCTCAGTCTTATTTCTGGACAATGTGGCCTTATCTTATTTTAGTCCTAGATTCACCGGCGTGCCTCTTGGGAAATCCGCCTTCCTGGACTGCTACCCACACCTCCCAGGTTATCTCAAGTACTCTCTCTCCTCTTTCTTACTCATCGACTCTCTCCCCCTTCCTCTCCTTCAGCATTTCTGCAACCCATCTGTTCTTTCCTTCTCCCACTAACCTGCTTTCCCTCTCCTCCTCATCTCTTCTTACTTAGCCTCTATTCCCTTCCTCACCGTCCTCCTCCCCCCCCTCTCTACGCTCTCCCCTTTCTAAACCTCTCCTCTCTCACTTGATTTAATACCTTAGGAGGTTTTTGCCCCGTTGAGCGAATTGTTTTTATTACCAATCGCTCTCTCTTCTTTTCCCCTTTGGTCCTGCCAATCCGGCTTGGACTAGTCTCCCCCTTTTATTAAACTCTGAGCCTCTGGAGGCAGGGTCCCTGGACCTCCTGTCCCTCTGTTTAGATACCTCCTCCAGGGCTCTGGTGTCCTCCCTATTTTCTGTTTATAACTTTTCCATGTTACTTGAGCAATCCCTTTTTGCAGCTCTTGTGATGTGGTCTCTCATGTGTTATTTGATGTTTGCATTACCCTTTATTTGTCTCCTATCCCAATCCCCCACTCATTCTGCAGATGCACGCAATTACTGTATGATTCGACTGTTATTGATAATGTACCCACTCTCTGATCTTCTCTTACATTTAATGTTATGGCTATCTCTGTACTGTCATTGAATGTCAATGGTTTAAACTCGCCACAGAAGCGTTCCCTGTTATATAATCACCTTAGGAAATCCCGGGCAGATATTGTCCTCCTGCAGGAGACCCACTTACTGGAAGAGGATAATTCACGCATAAAATCGCATCTCTTCCCTTATCGTTACTTTGCAAATGCGAAGAAAAAAGTAGCCGGGGTGGCTATATTGATCTCACATAGAGTAACATTTGAACTGCTTAAAGTAACACCTGACCCTGAGGGACGCTTCTTATTGTTAATATGTAAACTGAATGATGTCCTTTTCTCTTACTAGCACTTTACGTCCCAAATCATAGACAATCTACATACCTACGCACCACTCTTGATGCTCTCACCCCTACAATGATGGGACATAAACTAATTGCAGGTGACTTTAATGCCCCCCTACTACGCTCACTTGATTGCTCCTCCCCATCGACATATAGAACAGACTTAGCCCCTCTACTTGACTCTTTTCATTTCCACGACATCTGGAGATACCAGCACAGCACTGAACGTGACTACTCTTTCTTTTCTTCTCGACATCGCTCTTTTAGTCGAATAGACTTTATACTAGTCAACGACTCTCTTCTCCCTCTCTGTTTGAAATCTACGATTGACCTGATCACGTGGTCTGACCATGCCCCTATTACTCTAACCTTCACAGACTCTACTCCACGCAACCCATTTACTTCTTGGAGGCTCAATGAACAGCTACTAGCTTCTCAAGATAACTGCGATGCCCTCACCACACAGCTGACAGAATTCTTTCACTTAAATGATGTAAATGACATCGCTCCGGACACACTATGGTTCACCCACAAGGCAGTCATGAGAGGACACTTAATCAAACTTGCAGCCTATAAGAAGAGACAGTACAACATGACTCTGTCTTCCCTGTTAAGCGATCTGAAAGGTCTTGAAGCATTATATAAATCAGCTCCTTCCCCAACCGTACTATCAGACCTCACGAAAACCCGCAATAATCTTAGAGCTCTTCTTCTATCTAAGGTGGAACTCCAATTAAAAAAGACCAAATCTCATTTCTATAGCATGGGCGATCGTGCGGGTGCGCTGCTAGCACGCAGGATTAAAAAATCCGAAGCACACGCCCGTATTTCACATCTCACCACACATCAAGGTTCTACAATACGGAACCCGCTCCATATTGCGGAACAATTCCGTGAGTTCTACGAAAATCTCTATAACTTACAAACCTCCCCCTCGACTCTACAACCTACCTCGGCTACTATCTACTCCTTCCTTGCCAAAGCTAACCTCCCTTCACTAATACGGTCTCAACTTGATATTCTCAATGCCCCTCTCTCATTACAAGAAGTCCATGACACCATACGAACATCTCAAAAAAGAACCGCCCCGGGACCTGATGGATTCTCCTTTCAATACTACACTTCTTTCGCCCCTCTCCTGGCTCCACGTCTCCTTACACTTTTTACCCACTGGCAGCGTGAGGGGAACATCAAACCTGAAGGCCTTCGAGCCTCTATCTCCACAATCCTGAAACCGGGGAAAACTCCCACAGACCCAAGCAATTACCGCCCCATAGCATTGCTGAATTGCGACCTAAAATTGTACGCGAAACTGCTGGCGGACCGTCTCAAGGGGGTTCTCCCGTCCTTGATTGCCAAAGACCAAGTAGGCTTCATACCTGGCAGACAGGCGAGAGATGCGACAAGGCGAGTCATTGACCTCATTGAGGTCTTAGAGAGGAGGGGATCCCCCAGTGTACTGGTCTCCCTTGACGCTGAAAAAGCTTTTGACCGAGTGCACTGGGGGTTCTTGGCAGCGGTCTTGGACAAATTTGCCTTCACGGGTAACATAAGATCTGCTATATTGGCTTTATATTCATCTCCCAGCGCATTCGTGAAGGCTGGAGGATTTTCTTCTCTGGACTTTGCGATCTCTAATGGGACCAGACAGGGCTGCCCCCTCTCCCCTCTAGTCTTCGCCCTTGTTATGGAACCGCTAGCAGCTATCATTCGCTCGCATCCTGAAATCTCTGGGGTTGGGATAGGTCCAGTGGACCACAAAATTACCCTTTATGCCGATGATGTTCTCCTCACATGCACAAACCCACACATTTCCCTCCCTGCACTACTCTCGGTACTCTCCGATTTCTCTGCTGCCTCATTCTACAAACTGAATCTTGCAAAATCCTCAGTCTTTCCCATTAACCTTCCCGCTACCTCTCAGCGCCATCTCGCCTCTCTCTTCCCAGCACTATGGTCATCGGCGGGTTTCAAATACTTAGGCATCCAAATATCTAATTCAAACCACATTGTGCGTACTAACTGTGAGAACCTCATATCCTCTCTCCGCTCTGTCAGCTCGGACTTCTCTTCCTGTCAGCTCTCCTGGGTGGCCCGTATAAATACGGTTAAAATGATGCTCCTTCCCAAGATTTTATATATTTTCCGCTGTATTCCCCTCCCCTTCCCTAAAAAATATCTGCGGACGCTTCAATCAATACTCACCAGATTTATATGGAACAATAAGACCCCCAGAGTAGCATTAAAAACATTGTCTCTTCCCACTAAAAGAGGAGGCTTTGGAGTTCCTGACATTGCCCAGTACTATGCAGCCATAGCTTTGGACGCTGCGAGATCCTGGTGGGCTCAGTCTCCCTCTTCCCACTGGCTTCAGATTGAGTCACACTTTGCCCCAGCGGGTTCCACACGACTCCTACTAGAAATGAACCTTCTACGCGCTACCCCCCCTATGCCCTCACTTACAACCATGCAGGGAATCCTTCGGATCTGGCGGGGGATATCCAGAACCCACCTCACATTCCTTTTTAGATATATTACTCTTCGAGCTATAGAACTTCTTATGGGTGACATTTCCCTTACAAGGTGGCGTACGCCAGATTCTCCAGATCCCCCTTACTTGTGGACAATACTAGAACAGAATCGTCTTGCACCTTTTGAAACTCTCCACAGTAAATTCACTCTTCCCACAAACTCTCTGTTCTCATATATCCGGCTACGACATTTTATACGCTCCATTGACATCCCCGATATAGACCCCTCAAACATATCCCCTGCTTTACAAGTTCTATTCAAACAATCGGGTTACGTCACCAGAGGTGTTTCTATTATATACAATGCAATCCAATTGGCACTCTCCTCTGAGAAACTACCCTATATGCTTAAATGGGAAGACAGACTCGACTTTACTGCATCTCTGGAGGAATGGCATCTGGCCTCGGCACATGCCGCTAAATTTTCTAGATGTACTGCTCATCTGGAACAATCAAAAAAACTAATGCTCAACTGGTATCTTACTCCTGACCGAGTGGCCAGATTTGGGACCACGGACTCTTCCCCGTCCCCCAGGTGCTGGAGGGGTTGCACGGATTTGGGCACTGCGGTTCACATGTGGTGGTCATGTCCACACATACGCCGTTTATGGCACCAAGTAGAATCCCTACTTAACAATTTACTGAAGGTCCCCGTAGCCGTGGAGGCACCACTGGCTCTTCTGGGACTTGGTATTGAGGATTTCCCTCCATTACTGAGACCTACTCTTACCAATGTTCTAGTTGCTTCTAGATTGGTGATAGCGGCTCACTGGAGATCACCAACTCCACCCCCCATATCAGAGATCATCTCTCGAATCAACTCCCATTGTATGTATGAACTTATGCTAGCCCATGACCTCCCAGGACGAACAAAGACTCTAAACTGGTGGGACCCATGGACCTCCTCTCCATATAATACAGTCCAGACCTAAATCAAACTAAGCAATACTAAGCCGAGAAATGCTATCCTGATCTCCCTGATCTCATAGTCCCCGTTCATATCTACTATCAACACAAATGATATCCCTATGATTGTGTCAATTTATATGTCTATGTACTTATCCTTTCATTAACTGTACCTTCTCCATCTTGGGTACACAGATTGTAACTCCATTGTTTTGCTGCACTGCAACCCCCCTGACCTCCCCTTCCCTTCCTTTGTTACCCCCTTGTTATGCCCAATTTTTTTTCAATTAATCCTTTTTAATGTGGCTGTTTCATGTATGTATACTTGATAATTTTCAATAAAAACTAATTGGTTTAAAAAAAAAGATGAGGAAATTATAAGAATGGTACATATGATATCTGTTCATTCAGGCCACCTTTATCTGTTGATCTCATTCTATAGATCCACTTCGTCTCCCTCCTCAGGATCTCCCTATCCCAGTCTCCTGCCCGCACCGGTCTCTCCACCACCTCCAGAACTTGGAACCTAATGTCTCTTATGTCACCCATATGTACCTCCCTTATATGTCTTGATATGGGTGTTTCCCTCGCATATCTCACATCACCCAGGTGGTCTCCTATCCGTCTCCTTAGTTGTCGTTTCGTTTTGCCCATGTAATCCATGGGACACGAGCATTGGAATAGGTATACCACCCCTTCCGTTTTACAGTTCCCAAAATGTCTATTTGTGAAGATCTCTCCTGTTGTTCTACTTTGAGCTGTTTTGGAAACTCTAATGTAGTTGCAAAAGGAACATTTCCCACATCTGAAGGTACCCACTTGACGTTGTTCCAGCCAGGTCCCTGTTTTCTTGGGAGGACAATAGTGGGCTTGGGTTGTGGCCTCATCTTGGGGTGCAGCTGGGCCCATTGCAGGCTCCCTTTACTCCGCCCTTTCTATGGTTCCGCCCCTGATTGCACACCCCCTCTTCTTCCCACGAGCCGTGTGGGACAACAATGGTGACAGTACACAGTTCAATAAAGTCAAAGGCACACAGTACCCGTGGGCGTCGGGCACGAGATACTGTTTTGATGCTAGGAAACTGACTTGCCCCAAGGCTGTGGGACCCTAGGAACCAGGCTTTGATACTTCTGGGGGAGCCACAGGGGTCGAGACCTGGCTCCGTGACCCTGGGGGGGGTCAATCTTAAAAAGTTCTGGGGGATATGATTTAGGGGATAGGTGTTGTGATGCCGCCCATGGTATCCGGCTATTGAGGCCGATGCTGAGGTGTGGGACCTCTGGGGACGATGGATAGGCAGCTATGTTGATATCGCTCCTAATGGGTGAAGCGGTTCCCTGGGGCAACCGGTAACATCTATGGTGATGGTAGGCCGTTGGAGTGCAGGACTCAGGGGGCCGAATAAAAGACAGACTCGCAGGTGTTGTTTCCTTTACCTTTACTGTAATGGTAGGAGCCAGAGTACAGTCCACAGGTATTATAGGGAATCCGGGTGGCCTGGAAGCAAGTTAAGGATTTCCTCACCCAACGAGTTCTGAGGCCTCCCTGCTGCACTCGTCTCTGCTGGTCCTGGCTGACTGTAGCTAAGCTGCGACCCTTTTCTCCTGCTGGAAAGTCTATCACCAGTATGGCAGGCAGCTCGAGCCCTTCCCGAGTGTCTTTCCTCTGGCCAATATTCCTGAGCTCTTCATGCTGCTGTGCCTCTGGTGTCCGGTTCTGGCGCTCCGCTCTGGGGTGAACTGTTAACAGGCACCTTTCCCAGGCCTACTCCTCTCACTCCTCAGACCCTCTCCTACGGGTCCCTCATGCTGGCTAGTGAGTATCCTTGGACGAGTCTGACCCCTCCAGTCCACAGGATATCTTCACAGTCTTCCTAGGAACTGAACTGCCTAACCCTGCCCCCAGGTCAGAATTTATATGGGAGCTCCCCTGAACTCAGGTTTCAGAACTCCCCCTTCTGGTCTGTAGTCAGGAGGTGTTGTGCGCTGTGGGCTTACCTGGTATGGATATCCTAGCTTGCTTCCAAGGATGACCCTACCCCACCAAGGGAGGCAAGGCCATTGTGGCAACTGGACTCTGGGGTGCCACAGGGACTCCTAGACAGACACTCATATGTGTACAGATGCACACCTCATACAGGAAATGATTAGTCACTTACCTTGTACATGAGGAACAGATGTTAGCAAAAAAAAGACTTCTGGATGGAGGCTCCATATATGTCTAGCTTGGCAATTACTGCTGGTAGGGGACTCCATATACCTCTAGCTGGCCAATGACCGCTGGTAGGGGGCTCCGTATACAGCTAGCTGGGCAATGGCTGCTGGTAGAAGGCTCTGTATAAGACAAGCTGGGGCAATGACTGCTCGTAGGGGACTCTGTATCTGTCTAGCTGGGCAATTTCTGCTTATAGGGTACAACGTATCTGTCTAGCTATGCAATGGCTGCTGGTATGGGGCTCTGTACGACTAGCTGGGTAATGACTGCTGGTAAAGGGGGCTCTGTATACAGCTAGCTGGGCAATGGCTGCTGGTTGCTGGCTCTATATACTGCTAGCTGGGCTCCATAACTCTAACTGGTTAATGACCGCTTGTCATGGGGCTCTATATTGGTCTAGCTTGGCAATGGTTGCTGGTAGGGGGCTCCATATACTGCTAGCTGGGCAACAACTGCTGGTTGGGGGCTTTGTATCACTGTATCTGGGCAATGACTGCTTGTAGGGGGCAACATATACTGCTACCTGGGCAATGACTGCTGTAAGGGAGCTTTGTAGCTGACTTAACTGGTCAATGACTGCTGTTTAGTACTCCGTATCTGTCTACCTGTGCAACGACTGCTGGTAAGGGGCTCTGTATCTCTCTTAACTTGGCAATGACTGCTGTCTAGTACTCTGTATACAACTAGTTGGGCAATGACTGCCGATAAGCGGCTCTGTATCTGTCTTAACTGGGCAATGACTGCCGTTTAGTACTCTGTAGCTGTCTAGTTGGGCAATGACTGCTGGTAGGGGACTCTGTATACAACTAGCTGGGCAATGACTGCTGGTTGGGGGCTCTGTATACAACTAGTTGGGCAATGACTGCTGGTAGAGGGCTCTGTATACAACTAGCTGGACAAGGACTGCTGGTAGGGGACTCTGTATCTGTCTTAACTGGGCAATGACTGCCGTTTAGTACTCTGTAGCTGTCTAGTTGGGCAATGACTGCTGGTTGGGGGCTCTGTATCTCTTTAGCTGTGCAATGACGGTAGCGTCTAGTTTGGAGTTGAATTTTGGAGGGGGCGGAGTGATTTCATGAAATCATGATGTCACTGCAATGGGCGTGGCCTCCTCCGTCCAATGGAAGGTATTGCAGCGTGAGCGTGCTCAGTCAGTCAGTGTGTAGTGTAGTGTTGTGGGGCGGGAGGGCTGTGCTGAGCTCCTGATCCTGTGCTGAGCTGTGCGGCCTCTGGAGCAGCCTGTGCCCGGGACTGAGAGGAAGGAGAGCAGCGCTGTGAGGGGAGAGGACTGAGGTGGGAGAAGAAATCCAGGAGGCTGCGTTACTGTGGTGTATGGTGTATACAGGAGGTAGGGGAACTGTGTGTAGTGTGGGGTATATACAGGAGGTGGTGGGGCTGTGTGTGATGTGGGGTATATACAGGAGGGGGGGGGCTGCGTGTGGTGTATACAGGAGGTGGGGGGTGGGGGGCTGCGTGCGGTGTATACAGGAGGTGGGGGGGGGGGCTGCGTGCGGTGTATACAGGAGGTGGGGGGCTGCGTGTGGTGTATACAGGAGGTGGGGGGGGGGGGCTGCGTGTGGTGTATACAGGAGGTGGGGGGGGGGCTGCGTGCGGTGTATACAGGAGGTGGGGGGGCTGCGTGCGGTGTATACAGGAGGTGGGGGGCTGCGTGCGGTGTATACAGGAGGTGGGGGGCTGCGTGCGGTGTATACAGGAGGTGGGGGGCTGCGTGCGGTGTATACAAGGGGGTGGGGCTGCGTGCGGTGTATACAGGAGGTGGGGGCTGCGTGCGGTGTATACAGGAGGTGGGGGCTGCGTGCGGTGTATACAGGAGGTGGGGGCTGCGTGCGGTGTATACAGGAGGTGGGGGCTGCGTGCGGTGTATACAGGAGGTGGGGGCTGCGTGCGGTGTATACAGGAGGTGGGGGCTGCGTGCGGTGTATACAGGAGGTGGGGGGCTGCGTGCGGTGTATACAGGAGGTGGGGGGCTGCGTGCGGTGTATACAGGAGGTGGGGGGCTGCGTGCGGTGTATACAGGAGGTGGGGGGCTGCGTGCGGTGTATACAGGAGGTGGGGGCTGCGTGTGGAGTATACAGGAGGTGGGGGCTGCGTGTGGAGTATACAGGAGGTGGGGGCTGCGTGTGGAGTATACAGGAGGTGGGGGCTGCGTGTGGAGTATACAGGAGGTGGGGGGGGGCTGCGTGTGGTGTATACAGGAGGTGGGGGGGGCTGCGTGTGGTGTATACAGGAGGTGGGGGGGGGCTGCGTGTGGTGTATACAGGAGGTGGGGGGGGGCTGCGTGTGGTGTATACAGGAGGTGGGGGGGGGCTGCGTGTGGTGTATACAGGAGGTGGGGGGGGGGCTGCGTGTGGTGTATACAGGAGGTGGGGGGGGCTGCGTGTGGTGTATACAGGAGGTGGGGGGGGGCTGCGTGTGGTGTATACAAGGAGGGTGGGGGGGGGCTGCGTGTGGTGTATACAGGAGGTGGGGGGGGGCTGCGTGTGGTGTATACAGGAGGTGGGTGGGGGGCTGCTTGTGGTGTATACAGGAGGTGGGGGGGGGCTGAGTGTGGTGTATACAGGAGGTGGGGGGGGGCTGAGTGTGGTGTATACAGGAGGTGGGGGGGGGCTGCGTGTGGTGTATACAGGAGGTGGGGGGGGGCTGCGTGTGGTGTATACAGGAGGTGGGGGGGGCTGCGTGTGGTGTATACAGCAGGTGGGGGGGGGGGGGGTGCTGCGTGTCGTGTATACAGGAGGTGGGGGGGGCTGCGTGTGGTGTGGGGTTTATATAGGGGGGAGAGCTGCGTGGGGTGTATACAGGGGCATCCGGGAGGGCTGCGTGAGGTGTATACGGGGGCATCCAGGGGGGGCTGCGTGTGGTGTGGGGTTTATATAGGGGGGAGAGCTGCGTGTGGTGTATACGGGGGCATCCGGGAGGGCTGCGTGTGGTGTATACGGGGGCATCCGGGGGGGGGCTGCGTGGGGTGTATACGGGGGCATCCGGGGGAGCTGCGTGGGGTGTATACGGGAGCATTCGGGGAGGGGGGGGGCTAGTGTCCATAGACGTCAGGTAGGAGACATATCGCGTCTTCATTGTGTTTCTTGTTTCCCTTATTATTTTCTGTTCTAGGTATTATGGACTTTCCTCCCGGTGGAGACATTTCATCACTGCTCATCTCTCCAAGTGGAGCGCTGCTGTCCGTACAATCCATGTGAGGCTACTGAAGAGGTGACACTGCGGATCCTGATAATCTCGCATAGATGAGCATAATCCCTCCCCTCGCTCTCTGGCCCCCCCCCCCCCCTCGCGCTCTCTCTCTGCCCCCCCCCCCACCCCCCTCGCTCTCTCTCTGGCCCCCCCCACCCCCCGCTCTCTCTCTGGCCCCCCCCCCCACCCCCTCGCTCTCTCTCTGGCCCCCCCCCCCCCCCCCCTCGCTCTCTCCTGGGCCCCCCCCCCCCCCCCCTCGCTCTCTCTCTGGGCCCCCCCCCCCCACCCCCTCGCTCTCTCTCTGGCCCCCCCCCCCCCCCCCCCCTCGCTCTCTCTCGGCCCCCCCCCCCACCCCCCTCGCTCTCTCTCTGGCCCCCCCCCCCCCCCCCCCCTCGCTCTCTCTCTGCCCCCCCACCCCCCACCCCCCTCCCTCTCTCTCGGCCCCCCACCCCCACCCCCCTCGCTCCCTCCTCTGCCCCCCCACCCCTCGCTCTCTCTCTGGGCCCCCCCCCCCCCCCCCTCTCTCTCTGGCCCTCCCCCCCCCCCCGCTCTCCCTCTCCCCACCCCCCCCCCCTCGCCCCCACCCCCCCCCCTCGCTCTCTCTCTGGCCCCCCCCCCCCCCCCCCCCCCTCTCGCCCCCCCTCTCCCCCCCCCCCCCCCCACCCCCCCCTCCTCTCTCTGGCCCTCCCCCCACCCCCTCGCTCTCTCTCTGCGCCCCCCACCCCCACCCCCCCCCCCCCCTCCTGCCTCCTCCTGGCCCTCCCCCCCCACCCCCCTCGCTCTCTCTCTGCCCCCCCCCCCTCGCTCTCTCTCGGCCCCCCCCCCCCCCCCCTCGCTCCTCTCTCCTCCGCCCCCCCCCCCCCCCCCCCCCTCCTCTGGCCCCCCCCCCCCACCCCTCGCTCTCTCTCTGGCCCCCCCCCCCCCCCCCCCCCTCGCTCTCTCTCTGCCCCCCCCCCCCCCCCACCCTCGCTCTCTCTCGCCCCCCCCACCCCCTCGCCTCTCTCTCCCCCCCCCACCCCCTCGCTCCTCTCTGGCCCCCCCCCTTCACCCCCCCCCCTCCTCTCTCTCCCCCTCCCGCCCCCCCCCCCACCCCCTCGCTCCTCTCGCCCCCCCCCCCCCCTCCTCTCCTCGCCCCCCCACCCCCCCGCTCCTCCTCTCCCCCCCCGCCTCGCTCTCTCTCTCGCCCCCCCCCCGCCTCGCTCTCTCCTCTCGCCCCCCCCCCCCCCTCGCCTCTCTCCGCCCCCCCCCTCGCTCCTCTCTCCCCCCCCCCCTCCTCTCTCTCCCCCCCCCCCGCCTCGCTCTCTCTCTCCCCCCCCCGCCTCGCTCTCCTCCCTCTCGCCCCCCCCCTCGCCTCTCTCTCTCGCCCCCCCGCCTCGCTCTCTCCTCTCCCCCCCCCCTCGCCCTCTCTCTCTCGCCCCCCCCGCCCGCTCTCTCTCTCTCGCCCCCCCGCCTCCTCTCTCTCTCGCCCCCCCGCCTCGCCTCTCTCTGCCCCCCCGCTCGCTCTCTCTCTCCCCCCCCGCCTCGCTCTCTCTCTCGCCCCCCCCGCCTCGCTCTCTCTCTCGCCCCCCCGCCTCGCTCTCTCTCTCTCCCCCCCCCCCGCCTCCTCCCTCTCTCGCCCCCCGCCCTCGCTCTCTCTCTCGCCCCCCCCCCGCTCTCTCTCTCCGCCCCCCCCCCTCGCCTCCCTCTCTCGCCCCCCCCCGCCCCTCCTCCTCCGCCCCCCCGCCTCGCTCTCCTCTCTCGCCCCCCCGCCTCCTCCTCCTCTCCGCCCCCCGCCCTCGCTCCCTCTCTCCTCGCCCCCCCGCCTCCGCTCTCTCTCTCTCCCCCCCCCCCTCGCTCTCTCTCTCTCGCCCCCCCCCTCGCTCTCTCCTCCCCCCCCCGCCCCCCTCCCTCCCCCGCTCCTCTCTCTCTCGCCCCCCCCGCCTCGCTCCTCTCCTCCGCCCCCCCGCCTCGCTCTCTCTCTCGCCCCCCCCCCCCTCGCTCTCTCTCTCTCGCCCCCCCGCCTCGCTCTCTCTCTCTCGCCCCCCCCCCCGCCTCGCTCTCTCTCTCCCGCCCCCCCGCCTCGCTCTCTCTCTCCCCCCCCCCTCCCTCCCCCCCCCTCTCTCTCTCTCGCCCCCCCGCCTCGCCTCTCTCTCTCCCCCCCCCCCCCCTCGCTCTCTCTCGCCCCCCCGCCCGCTTCTCCCTCGCCCCCCCGCCTCGCTCTCTCTCTCCCCCCCCCCCCCCCCTCTCCCTCTCGCCCCCCCCGCCCCGTCGCTCTCTCTCTCTCGCCCCCCCGCCCTCGCTCTCTCTCTCTCCCCCCCCCCGCTCCTCCTCTCTCGCCCCCCCCCCCCCCCTCTCTCTCTCGCCCCCCCCCGCCCTCGCCTCTCTCTCCCCCCCCCGCCTCGCTCTCTCTCTCTCGCCCCCCCGCCTCCTCTCTCTCCTCGCCCCCCGCCTCGCTCTCTCTCTCTCGCCCCCCCGCCTCGCTCTCTCTCTCTCGCCCCCCCCCTCGCCTCCTCTCCTCTCGCCCCCCCCGCCTCGCTCTCTCTCTCTCGCCCCCCCCCCTCGCTCTCTCTCCTCCCCCCCCGCCCTCGCTCTCTCTCTCTCGCCCCCCCCGCCTCGCTCTCTCTCTCTCGCCCCCCCCCCTCGCTCTCTCTCTCTCGCCCCCCCCCCGCCTTCGCTCTCTCTCCTTCTCTCGCCCCCCCGCCTCGCTCTCTCTCTCTCGCCCCCCCGCCTCGCTCTCTCTCTCTCGCCCCCCCGCCTCGCTCTCTCTCTCTCGCCCCCCGCCTCGCTCTCTCTCTCTCGCCCCCCCGCCTCGCTCTCTCTCTCTCGCCCCCCCGCCTCGCTCTCTCTCTCTCGCCCCCCCGCCTCGCTCTCTCTCTCTCGCCCCCCCCCGCCTCGCTCTCTCTCTCGCCCCCCCCGCCCCCTCCTCTCGCTCCCTCCTCTCTCTCTCGCCCCCCCCGCCTCGCCTCTCTCTCTCTCGCCCCCCCCGCCTCGCTCTCTCTCTCTCGCCCCCCCCCCCCTCGCTCTCTCTCTCGCCCCCCCCCCCTCGCTCTCTCTCTCGCCCCCCCCCTCGCTCTCTCTCTCGCCCCCCCCCCCTCGCTCTCTCTCTCGCCCCCCCCCTCCCCCCCTGCTCTCTCTCTCGCCCCCCCCCCCTCGCTCTCTCTCGCTCCCTCATGGTGGCTTCATTGGGATCATTTTTCTGCTGGCATTCCTTGGACTTTTTCAATTGTCAGACATAACTACGACCTGAGCTCAGTGGGTTGGGGAGCTCATATCCGAGAACATGTGTTATAGGGGTGGTGGGATCCAGACCACTCCCACATGTTCTCCAATTTCAGGATGTTGTAGGCCATAGAGGGGTTTCTTCCTCTCCTGATAGTTCAGGCTCATGCATATTCCTATATCTAAACTACCAGGCAGATCTAAACTACCAGGCAGACTTCCTGAGTCGCACACAGAAAGGGAATGGAGGCTAGACTCAATAGTGTTATGACAGATATCAGGTAGGTGGGGTGTTCTGGTGATAGACCTTTTCTCAACTTGCAAG
This sequence comes from Allobates femoralis, assembly GCA_033576535.1. NCBI lineage: Eukaryota > Metazoa > Chordata > Amphibia > Anura > Aromobatidae > Allobates > Allobates femoralis. Next base: position 647,158,018 of record JARQOC010000003.1, read on the forward strand.
AACAGACAGCCCAATTCTGCTCTACAGTCATGGCCAAAAGTTTTGAGAATGATACAAATATTAATTTTAACAAAGTCTACTGCTTCAGTTTTTCAAATGGCAATTTGCATATACTCCAGAATGTCATAAAGAGTGATCAGCTTAACAGCAATTTCTTGCTAAGTCAATATTTGCCTAGAAAATGAACTTTTAACACCCAAAACACATTTCAACATCATTGCAGTCCTGCCTTAAAAGGAGCAGCTAACATCGTTTTAGTGATTGTTCCATTAACACAGGTGTGGCTGTTGATGAGGACAGGGCTGGCGAACAATCAGTCATGATTAAGTAAGAATGACACCACTGGACTCTTTAAAAGGAGGCTGGTGCTTGGTATCATTGTTTCTCTTCAGTTAACCATGGTTATCTCTAAAGAAACATGTGTAGCCATCATTGCACTGCACAAAAATGGCCTAACAGGGTAGAGTATCGCAGCTAGATAGATTGCACCTCAGTCAACAATCTATCGCATCATCAAGAACTTCAAGGAGAGAGCTTCCATTGTTGTCAAAAAGACTCCAGGGCGCCCAAGAAAGACCAGCAAGCGCCAGGACCGTATCTTAAAACTGTTTCAGCTGCGGGATGGGACTACCAGCAGTGCCGAGCTTGCTCAGGAATGGCAGCAGGCTGGTGGAGACTCTTTGAGCAAGGCCTGGTTTCAAGGTGGGCAGCAAAGAAGCCACTTCTCTCCAGAAAAAACATCAGGGACCGACTGATATTCTGCACAAGGTCCAGGGAGTGGACTGCTGAGGACTGGGGGAAAGGTACAGGGAGTGGACTGCTGAGGACTGGGGAAAGGTACAGGGAGTGGACTGCTGAGGACTGGGGGAAAGGTCCAGGGAGTGGACTGCTGAGGACTGGGGGAAAGGTCCAGGGAGTGGACTGCTGAGGACTGGGGGAAAGGTCCAGGGAGTGGACTGCTGAGGACTGGGGGAAAGGTCCAGGGAGTGGACTGCTGAGGACTGGGGGAAAGGTCCAGGGAGTGGACTGCTGAGGACTGGGGGAAAGGTCCAGGGAGTGGACTGCTGAGGACTGGGGGAAAGTCATTTTCTCTGATTAATTCGATTGTTTGGGACATCTGGAAAACAGCTTATTTGGAGAAGAAGAGGTGAGCGCTACCACCAGTCTTGTCTCATGCCAACTATAAAGCATCCTGAAACCATTCATGTGTGGGGTTGCTTCTCAGCCAAGGGAATCGGCTCACTCACAGTCTTGCCTAAAAACACAGCCATGAATAAGGAAGGGTACCAGAATGTCCTCCAAGAGCAACTTCTCCCAACTGTCCAAGAGCAGTTTGGCGCCCAACAATGCCTTTTCCAGCATGATGGAGCACCTTGCCATAAAGCAAAGGTGATAACTAAATGGCTCAGGGAACAAAACATAGAGATTTTGGGTCCATGGCCTGGAAACTCCCCAGATCTTAATCCCATTGAGAACTTGTGGTCAATCATCAAGAGACGGGTGGACAAACCAATTCTGCCAAAATGCAAGCATCGATTATGCAAGAATGGAAGAATGGACGGCTATCAGTCAGGATTTGGTCCAGAAGTTGATTGAGAGCAGCCAGGGAGAATTGCAGAGGTCCTGAAGAAGAAGGGTCAACACTGCAAATATTGACTTGCTGCATTAACTCATTCTAACTATCAATATAACCTTTTGGTATCATAATATGATTGCAATTATATTTCTGTATGTGATAGAAACATCAAACACAAATAAAAACCAGAGGGCAGCAGATCAGGTGAAAATATAATTTTGGTGTCAATCTCAAAACTTTTGGCCATGACTGTAGATCCCAGAGACACGCCCTATGCGGTAGATGCACTCCAGATACCATGGAGCTCCGGCCTGCTCTGTGCTTTCCCTCCACTGGTAATTATTCCAGCTGTCCTGTGGAAGATTCCAGGAAGATCAGGCCAGAGTCATCCTGATGGCGCCCTTTTGGCTGAAGAGGGCTTGGTTTTATTGGGTTTCCAAGATGTCAGTGACCGATTCCTGGATTCTGCCAGACTGTCTGACACTTCTGTCACAAGGTCTGATTTACCATCCTTAAGTCTCGAATCTTCGGCTGCCAGCCTGGAATTCGAGCAGGAGCTATTAAGGAGGCAAGGGTTCGCAATGAATCTGGTGAACACCCTCATGAGCAGCAGTAAGCCAGTTCCACCAGATTGTATGGTAAGGTGTAGAGAACTTTTTTCCTGCTTTTTGGTAGTCCTCTTCATACTCTGTAACCAACTGAGGCAGAGAGGGGATGCTGCCCTTTTTATTTCAGGGGGTTCCTGTCCTGGATGGGCAGAACCTCTCTCAGGTGGTGCTGTCATGGCTCCAGTAAAAAAAAGATTTCCAGTAAGTAATTTAGGTTTATGATCCCCATATCCCCATTACGGTTCCTGAAAAAAAAAAAACACACCCCTTTTCTCTATGGAGCTCTGGTCTGTGTTTATAGTACCGTATTCCGCCACCACTCTGAGCTCTCTAGTTCAGCTGCCGTAGATGTACAGTAAACCGCCGACCAATCAAAAGCCTGCATGTAAGGTCATGCGACAATATTAGCTGCTGCCATCTGGTCAATGGAGAGCTGTGTGGCGCTAGAATAAATACAGCGGTGGTTACCACGGGCGGGTTACAGTAAATACAGTATAATCACACCTGCATACCCTGTATGCTTAAAACAATATTAAACTTTGCTAGGTCTTATTTTCATGGAGTACTTATATTTAGCAGTTCTGCAAGTTCCCTATTATGTCTTATTTTCGGGGAAACGCGGTACTATTCATCTTTCTTTCTACTTCCTTCTGCTCCTCCCTTTCTTGCCTTCTTCTACTCCTACCACTTCAACCCCTCCCTCTCCCCTTTCTATATTTTATCGCTTCTGTATGGCTTTCTTGTAGGGCTTTGGCATTTAAATTTTTGCACCATCCTTGGAAATGTTATCCGTAGTACGAGGTCCACCTAGGTCCCCTCTGATCTGACTTTTTTTCTTTTCCTTTCAGTGCTATCTGGATGGCTCACGTGGACACAAGCTCCCTAACACCGGTATCATGGCTACAAGATTGAATGACCTTGAGTTGCAGAGGATACATACCCACACTCATATCCTCCAATGTATTCAACAAGGAAAGAATTTTATCATAAATACAGAAATTTGATTTTTCAACAATTTTCACAACTAAAGTGCAGGGGCCCCTGGTCCAGAAGGTTTCTGCTTTCATTGTCACTTATCTCTGATGTCACTTATTTATATCTTGATTTGTTAAGATGATTGTTCTACATTTGTATAAATATATTTATCGGTCTCCTTTTTGTTAGAATTATTTATATATTTGCTTTAATAAAACAGAAAATGTGTTGAATTTTCATTTCTTTAATTATAAATCTCAAGTGTGACCTTAGTAAACAGTAACTGCGGGTTGGATCTACATCTGGCTGTGTTCACACATTGCAATTTGTTGGGGAAACTGTCTACACCAAAGTCCTCATATGTAGACCTGCACTAAATCTTTCAGATCTCGCTAAGGCCCACGTCACACACTCAGATAATTGTGCAGATATTGTTCACAGATCTCTGGTTGCAGTGAAATCATGGACACATTAATCCATTTGTACACAGCCACAAAATGGACCAATATGTCCATGATTTCACTGCAACCAGAGATCTGCCAACAATATCTGCACAGATATCTGTGTGTGTGACGTGGCCCTAAAGGTACCGTCACACAGGGACATATCGCCGGCGATGTTGCCGGCAACCGAGGGGCGTGGCCAGGTTGCGGCGACATCGCCGGCGAATTGCCGCGTGTGACGGCGATAATCAGGCGATGAATCGCCTGAGTCACATCGCCAGGTTTCCCAACAATGTTGCTCAGGTGATTCTGCCTGATCGCCCTGTGTAACGCAGCAACCCGCAATGTTACGGGCGATTCCGCCTATCTACAACATTGCGGGTTATCGCTCGCTGGGTTGCTGGGCAACTCAGCGAGCGATAGCCGCGGCAACTAGCCGGCGACATCGCCGGTAAGTTGCTCAGTGTGACATCTCACCGGCGATGTTGTCAGGGATGCGCGCTCCCGCGATCCCCGGCAATATCGCCGGCGATATGTCCCTGTGTGACGGTACCTTTACAGTGATGTGCTCAGGCTGCTGTCACTCATGCCCTACCCATGCTAGTGATGTCCCTTTTTAGTATGTATGATTTTGGTTGGAAGTAGCATAACCAGAAATGCAGCAGAAGAATATCAAGCTGCAGAGAGCTCATCTTATAGGAACGGGATAGGTGGTAGAAGTAGAACTCCAGTGTTATTTAGGACAAAAAAGGGTGAAATTAGTGAAAAACCCCTTCAAGAACTCTGTTCACCAGTGCATTCAAGCATGAGTTTAGAAAGCTTGTTTTGACCGGACAATCCCTTTATCACTTCTCTCCAGCAGCATATGGTCCTTTAATCTCATTTAGAGTTGAGCAGCAGTACACATACTCAGTCTGAGCTTTATTCTTGCCCTATTGGGCGGCCACGCTGTCCTCTGTTCTGTCAGACAGCCACATTGAAAATGAGTGGAGCAGTGGTCGGACATCCAAACAAGCCGCTCTATTCTGTAATCGGAATAAAAATTCTCCGCTTTCACGATCTGTGGCGTTCCCAGAGTTCGGACACTCAATGATCAGCATATTATCACTTATCCCAATGGGTAGGTGATAATTTATTTTCACTACACAAATCCCATAAACCCCCAATCCCTACAATCGTTCTCTCTCCTGACTGTAACATACAGGAATGTTTGACCAAATGTTCTTGTGTTCTCTATTAGTAAGGAGATGTTGGCTCCTCTGGTGGCGGTTATCTTCAGAGAGACTCAAAAGAATCAACCATTGGAATTCAAACATGCCACGCCCTTCTTTCCCCTGACATCAACAGAGAAGCCTTTGCTCTGTACACAGCAGATTGTTGTGTAATCCTGCAGACTTTACACTAAAGGGGGTGTCACACGCGTCAATATCGCCTGCACGATATCGGCTGCACGTGACGTTGCAGCGATATTGACGCGTGTGACATACTGCATCAACCAGCGATAAATCGCTGGTTGATGATCGCCAGGTTTCAGAACCAGCTCTGAAACCTGGCGATTGTCGCCCGGTGGACACGCAGCATCGCTGCGTGTGACACCGGGAGCGAGCGATATTCCAGCTCCCAGCGCCTGTCACAAGCGCTGGGAGCTGGTCTCCAAGGTACACTGCGGGTAACTAGGCAGCGCGCGCTGCCTAGATACCCGACTGTGTACCTTAGTTACCAGCCTCCTCCGCTCACCGGGTGAGCGGAGGAGGCTGGTAACTAAGGTACACGTCGGGTATCTAGGCAGCGCGCGCTGCCTAGTTACCCGCAGTGTACCTTGGAGACCAGGCTGCTCCCGCTTCCAGCAGCCTGGCAGCGGGAGCAGGACATCGTGGAAACGATATTTAAATCGTTTCCATGATGTCACTGGTCAATTGATCGCTGGTGAGTCTGTCTGTGTGACAGCTCACCAGCAATCAGCCGTCAATGTCGTCAGCGATCAGATCGCTGACGACATTGACGCGGTGTGACACCCCCTTAAGGCTCACATACACATACACATACACCTAATCTGTATATGGGCTTGTTCAGACATCTATGCTCATCGCTTCAATCTCTGAACACTGAAGGCCACTTTACACACACCAACTTATCTGTCCCAACTTCTGACCAACTTGCTGGGTGCAGTGAAATCATGGACACATGGTTCCATTGTACACAGTCACAAAATGGAGCAATGTGTCCTTGATTTCACTGCAACCAGCAAGTTGGTCAGAAGTTGGACAGATAAGTTGGTGTGTGTAAAGTGGCCCTGACTGGCCATGACTCCCCCAACCGAGAGTGACAGCCTCAAAGAAATATATGAAGACTTCATTCTTTGGTTGGGAGAGCCTCGGCCAATCTGTGTATTGTGGTCTGAGAAGGAACTGATGTGCATATGTCTGAATGAGCCCTAATGGACAGTAATGTGTGCCCTGAAATCATGAACCTCAGTGCAACAACTATGACCTAGACACCTCTGTAGTGAGACATCTAGAATAGAGTTACTGTACAGAGCAGGGGTCTCCAACCACCGGTCCGCGGACCAGGACCGGTCCGTGGGGGTCTTTGTGCCAGTCCGCGGTGTGCTGTTGGCTTCCCCGCCCCCTTGTCATGTCCCCGCCCACCGTGCCCCTCACCTGCAGCACTACACCGCTGAGCTGAAGTCTCTACCTCAGCTGCGTGTGTAGATGTACGAGGGGAGCTGTCTGCCGATCAGTGCAGCAGCCATACCCTGATTGGCCCGCTACTGCTGCACTGTTATTGGCCGACTGCTTCACTCGTATAACTAAGCAGCTGAGGCAGAAACGTAGCCAAAATTTCATATCTTGCGCTAATTCCAAGCGCAGCACGTGCCGCGCTTGGAAATAGCGCGAGATATGAAAAAAACATCTCTGCCTTAGCTGCTTAGTGGTACTGCCAGCAGGAGAAGTGAGCGTCAACAGAAGAGTCGCGCTCTATGTGGGTAATGACTGAGTGTGTAGGTTATTCAGGGGTCAGTGTGTGTGTGTGTGTTTGTGTGTGGAGGATTGTACAGGGGGCAGTATGTTTGTGTGGGGATTATACAAGGGGCAATGTGTGTGGGGGGGAGTGGAGTTGCGGTGCCCCTGAATCTGGACCCGGTACGACTACCAACCGGAGGGGTTCAGTCCTGGAACGGAGGACTGGCTTTCTTTAGGAAGTTGTGGCCGAACGCCCAGCGTAATCCTTAAAAGGCACCGTATAGGGTCCGAAGGAGGGTCCCCCAGAGAGGGCCCAAGGGAGCTGGATGAAGGCTCTGTGCGCGGGAGCGCTGAAGGGAGGCAGGAGAGAGAGAGCGCAGTGAAGGACAAGCAAGGAACGGCAGGCACACCACCGAGGGTCCGAAGTGAGCTATCCTGGTTCCCTGGTGACTACCCAGTCCAGGAAGACCTGATAGACCTGCTTGGCTGCACTAAGAACTTGCCAGTAAACTCGTTCAGAGCTAAGGACTGTGGAGTATTCATTCCTCTTGGCTGATGAGCCACCTTCCTTTTCAGCACTAGTGACGGGACCACCTGAGGAGCTGCCTCACAGCACAAAAGACAATTACACCATCAATGCCCCGGGAATCCGGATCCACCTATGGGGAGCATAACCGTCTTGCTGCTCCACCATCACCCCAGAGGACTGTCCCGCAGCGCCGGTAACATGACCGGAACCATAGGTGGTGTCACAAACTGTTATTTTTAATCTTTACCCCCTTTTTAGCAACCACCAGGGTCACGGGCCAGGCACAGGCCGCCCATGATATCCCCCTTGAAACCAAACACCCGAGACCGGGTACCCCACGGTCCTGGGGTGGGTCATAATTATATTACAAAAAGAAATAATACATACAAGTATATATAATTCATATGCCACTACATTGGAGTCTGTGAGGAGGTCCTGGTATTAACGCCAGTCTGGTGGTTTCCGTCATGAGCCGTCTAGATTGGAGTTTATGCTATGAGGACCTCGCTCTATCAACTCCATTCTAGTCATCTCAGCAACAAACTCTGTCGGCTGCGCTCTGTGACACTTCGGACGAGGCTCCGCATAATCTTCAGAAAAAAAATGCTTCGAGCCACCTCAGCACCAAACTGTACAGAGTGGAGGCTATGGGGAGGTCAACCCAAAAATCCATGCCGATCTAGACAGCTCACTGGTGAATCAGCTACAATGGAGTTGCTAAAATGAGGTCCTCAAAAAATCCACTCCGATCTAGACGGCTCACTGATGAATCAGCTAGAATGGAGTTACTAAAATGAGGTCCTTAAAAAATGCACTGCGATCCAATGTTGTAAATATGAGGACTCTGTCACTGCCCTCAGTTACGCTTCTCCCTGCAAAGCTACACCCACTCCTCACAAAACTCGATTCCAGTCACCTCAGCAACAAACTGTACAGAATGTAGTGGCTAAAATAAGGTCCTCAAAAAATCCACTCCGATCTAGACGGCTCACTGGTGAATCAGCTAGAACAAAGTGGCTAAAATGAGGCCCTCAAAAAATCCACTATGAGACAATTTTGTATGTTATGAGGACTCTCGGCTGCGTTCTGTTATGTTTTTCCTTGTGAGGCTCCGCCCAGTCTTCAAAAAACTGAATTCCAGTCACCTCAGTACAAACTGTACATAATGCAGTTGCTAAAATGAGGTCCTCAAATAATCCACTCTGATCTAGACGGCTCACTACTGAATCAGCTAGAATGGAGTGGCTAAAATGAGGCCCTCAAAAAATCCACTATAATACTATTTTGTATATTATGAGGACTCTCAGCTGCGCTCTGTTACGTTTTTCCCCTTGAGGCTCCCCTTATGCTTAGAAAAAATCAATTCCAGTCACCTCAATACCAAAACTATACAGAATATAGTGGCTAAAATGAGGTCCTCAAAAAATCCACTAGGATCCAATGTTGGAAATTATGAGGACTTCCGGCTACGTTCTGTTATGTTTTTCCCTGTGAGGTTCCCCCCATTCTTCGAAAAAAACAATTCCAATCACCTCCGTACCAAACTATACAGAATGTAGTTGGTAAAATGAGGTCCTCAAATAATCCACTCCGATCTAGACGGCTCACTGGTGAATCAGCTGCAACGGAGTGGCTAAAATGAGGCCCTCAAAAAATCCACTCCGATCTAGACGGCTCACTAGTGAATCAGCTAGAACGGAGTGGCTAAAATGAGGCCCTCAAAAAATCCACTCCGATACAATTTTGTATATTATGAGGACTCTCGGCTGCGTTCTGTTATGTTTTACCCTGTGAGACTCTGCCCACTCTGTGAAACACTCAATTCCAGTCACCTCAGTACAAACTGTACATTATGTAGTTGCTAAAATGAGGTCCTCAAAAATTCCACTCCGATGTAGACGGCTCACTGCTGAATCAGTTAGAACGGAGTGGCTAAAATGAGGTCCTCAAATAATCCACTAGGATCCAATGTTGGAAATTATGAGGACTCTCAGCTAAGTTCTGTTATGTTTTCCCGTGAGGCTCCCCCAATTCTTCGAAAAAAACAATTCCAATCACCTCAGTACCAAACTAAACAATTCCAATCACCTCCGTACCAAACTGTACATAATGTAGTTGGTAAAATGAGGTCCTCAAATAATCCACTCTGATCTAGATGGCTCACAGGTGAATCAGCTAGAACGGAGTGGCTAAAATGAGGTCCTCAAAAAATCCACTTATCCAATGTTGGAAATTATGAGAACTCTCGGCTGCGTTCTGTTATGTTTTTCCTTGTGAGGCTCTGTCTACTCTTCGAAAAAACTCAATTCCAGTCACCTCAGTACAAACTGTACATTATGTAGTTGCTAAAATGAGGTTCTCAAAAAATCCACTCCGATGTAGACGGTTCACTAGTGAATCAGCTGCAACGGAGTGGCTAAAATGAGGCCCTCAAAAAATCCACTCCGATACAATTTTGTATATTATGAGGACTCTCGGCTGTGCTCTGATACGTTTTACCCTGTGAGGCTCTGCCTACTCTTTGAAAAACTCAATTCCAGTCACCTCAGTACAAACTATACAGAATGTAGTTGCTAAAATGAGGTCCTCAAAAATTTCACTCCGATGTAGACGGCTCACTGCTGAATCAGCTAGAACGGAGTGGCTAAAATGAGGTCCTCAAAAAATCCACTAGGATCCAATGTTGGAAATTATGAGGACTCTCAGCTAAGTTCTGTTATGTTTTACCCTGTGAGGCTCCCCCAATTCTTCGAAAAAAACAATTCCAATCACCTCAATACAAACTATACATAATGTAGTTGGTAAAATGAGGTCCTCAAATAATCCACTCTGATCTAGATGGCTCACAGGTGAATCAGCTAGAACGGAGTGGCTAAAATGAGGTCCTCAAAAAATCCACTCCGATCTAGACGGTTCACTGGTGAATCAGCTAGAACGGAGTGGCTAAAATGAGGTCCTCAAAAAATCCACTACGATCCAATTTTGTATATTATGAGGATTCTCGGCTGCGTTCTGATACGTTTTTCCCTGTGAGGCTCTGCCCACTCTGTGAAAAACTCAATTCCAGTCAGCTCAGTACAAACTGTACATTATGTAGTTGCTAAAATGAGGTCCTCAAAAATTCCACTCCGATGTAGATGGCTCACTGCTGAATCAGCTAGAACGGAGTGGCTAAAATGAGGTCCTCAAAAAATCCACTAGGATCCAATGTTGGAAATTATGAGGACTCTCGGCTGCGTTCTGTTACGTTTTACCTTGTGAGGCTCTGCCTACTCTTCGAAAAACTCAATTCCAGTCACCTCAATACAAACTGTACATTATGTAGTTGCTAAAATGAGGTCCTCAAAAAATCCACTCCGATGTAGATGGCTCACTGCTGAATCAGCTAGAACGGAGTGGCTAAAATGAGGTCCTCAAAAAATCCACTCCGATGTAGACGGCTCACTGCTGAATCAGCTAGAAAGGAGTGGCTAAAATGAGGTCCTCAGAAAATCCACTACGATCTAGACGGTTCACTGGTGAATCAGCTAGAACGGAGTGGCTAAAATGAGGTCCTCAAATAATCCACTCCGATACAATTTTGTATATTATGAGGACTCTCGGCTGCATTCTGTTACGTTTTTCCCTGTGAGGCTCTGCCTACTCTTAGAAAAACTGAATTCCAGTCACCTCAGTACAAACTGTACATTATGTAGTTGCTAAAATGAGGTCCTCAAAAAATCCACTCCGATGTAGACGGCTCACTGGTGAATCAGCTAGAACGGAGTGGCTAAAATGAGGTCCTCAAAAAATCCACTCCGATGTAGACGGCTCACTGGTGAATCAGCTAGAGCGGAGTGGCTAAAATGAGGTCCTCAAAAAATCCACTCCGATACAATTTTGTATATTATGAGGACTCTCGGCTGCGTTCTGTTACGTTTTTCCCTGTGAGGCTCTGCCCACTCTGTGAAAAACTCAATTCCACTCACCTCAGTACAAACTGTACATTATGTAGTTGCTAAAATGAGGTCCTCAAAAAATCCACTAGGATCCAATGTTGGAAATTATGAGGACTCTCAGCTAAGTTCTGTTATGTTTTCCCCGTGAGGCTCCCCCCATTCTTCGAAAAAAACAATTCCAATCACCTCAGTACCAAACTAAACAATTCCAATCACCTCCGTACCAAACTGTACATAATGTAGTTGGTAAAATGAGGTCCTCAAATAATCCACTCCGATGTAGACGGTTCACTGGTGAATCAGCTGCAACGGAGTGGCTAAAATGAGGTCCTCAAAAAATCCACTACGATCCAATTTTGTATATTATGAGGACTCTCAGCTAAGTTCTGTTATGTTTTTCCCTGTGAGACTCTGCCCACTCTGTAAAAAACTCAATTCCAGTCACCTCAGTACAAACTGTACATTATGTAGTTGCTAAAATGAGGTCCTCAAAAAATCCACTCTGATGTAGACGGCTCACTAGTGAATCAGCTAGAACGGAGTGGCTAAAATGAGGTCTTCAAAAAATCCACTAGGATCCAATGTTGGAAATTATGAGGACTCTCAGCTAAGTTCTGTTATGTTTTTCCTTGTGAGGCTCTGCCCACTCTTTGAAAAACTCAATTCCAGTCACCTCAATACAAACTGTACATTATGTAGTTGCTAAAATGAGGTCCTCAAAAAATCCACTCCGATACAATTTTGTATATTATGAGGACTCTCGGCTGCGTTCTGTTACGTTTTTCCCTGTGAGGCTCTGCCTACTCTTCGAAAAACTGAATTCCAGTCACCTCAGTACAAACTGTACATTATGTAGTTGCTAAAATGAGGTCCTCAAAAAATCCACTCCGATGTAGACGGCTCACTGCTGAATCAGCTAGAACGGAGTGGCTAAAATGAGGTCCTCAAATAATCCACTAGGATCCAATGTTGGAAATTATGAGGACTCTCAGCTAAGTTCTGTTATGTTTTCCCCGTGAGGCTCCCCCCATTCTTCGAAAAAAACAATTCCAATCACCTCAGTACCAAACTAAACAATTCCAATCACCTCCGTACCAAACTGTACATAATGTAGTTGCTAAAATGAGGTCCTCAAAAAATCCACTCCGATCTAGACGGTTCACTGGTGAATCAGCTAGAACGAAGTGGCTAAAATGAGGTCCTCAAAAAATCCACTACGATCCAATTTTGTATATTATGAGGACTTTCGGCTGCGTTCTGTTATGTTTTTCCCTGTGAGGCTCTGCCCACTCTGTGAAAAACTCAATTCCAGTCACCTCAGTACAAACTGTACATTATGTAGTTGCTAAAATGAGGTCCTCAAAAATTCCACTCCGATGTAGACGGCTCACTAGTGAATCAACTAGAACGGAGTGGCTAAAATGAGGTCCTCAAAAAATCCACTAGGATCCAATGTTGGAAATTATGAGGACTCTCAGCTGCGTTCTGTTATGTTTTTCCTTGTGAGGCTCTGCCCACTCTTCGAAAAACTCAATTCCAGTCACCTCAGTACAAACTGTACATTATGTAGTTGCTAAAATGAGGTCCTCAAAAAATCCACTCCGATGTAGACGGTTCACTGGTGAATCAGCTGCAACGGAGTGGCTAAAATGAGGTCCTCAAAAAATCCACTCCGATGTAGACGGTTCACTGGTGAATCAGCTGCAACGGAGTGGCTAAAATGAGGTCCTCAAAAAATCCACTACGATCCAATTTTGTATATTATGAGGACTCTCGGCTGCGTTCTGTTATGTTTTTCCCTGTGAGACTCTGCCCACTCTGTGAAAAACTCAATTCCAGTCACCTCAGTACAAACTGTACATTATGTAGTTGCTAAAATGAGGTCCTCAAAAAATCCACTCTGATGTAGACGGCTCTCTGCTGAATCAGCTAGCACGGAGTGGCTAAAATGAGGTCCTCAAAAAATCCACTACGATCTAGACGGTTCACTGGTGAATCAGCTAGAACGGAGTGGCTAAAATGAGGTCCTCAAAAAATCCACTCCGATACAATTTTGTATATTATGAGGACTCTCGGCTGCGATCTGTTACGTTTTACCCTGTGAGGCTCTGCCTACTCTTCGAAAAACTGAATTCCAGTCACCTCAGTACAAACTGTACATTATGTAGTTGCTAAAATGAGGCCCTCAAAAAATCCACTCCGATGTAGACGGCTCACTGGTGAATCAGCTAGAACGGAGTGGCTAAAATGAGGTCCTCAAATAATCCACTCTGATGTAGACGGCTCACTGGTGAATCAGCTAGAGCGGAGTGGCTAAAATGAGGTCCTTAAAAAATCCACTCCGATGTAGACGGCTCACTGGTGAATCAGCTAGAGCGGAGTGGCTAAAATGAGGTCCTTAAAAAATCCACTAGGATCCAATGTTGGAAATTATGAGGACTCTCAGCTAAGTTCTGTTATGTTTTTCCCTGTGAGGTTCCCCCCATTCTTCGAAAAAAACAATTCCAATCACCTCAGTACCAAACTATACAGAATGGAGTTGCTAAAATGAGGTCCTCAAAAAATCCACTTCGATCTAGACGTCTCACTAGTGAATCAGCTAGAACGGAGTGGCTAAAATGAGTTCCTCAAAAAATCCACTCCAATGCAATATAGTAAGTTATTAAGACGGTCATCAGTGCTCTGTTACGGTTTTCCCCGCAAGGCTCCGCCCACTCCTTTAATGTCGTCGTTGTGACTTGTGGAGATACAGTAAAATAAAAATTCTAGCAAAACTAAACAATCAGCGCTGGGTGTAATTATTTATATTGCAAAAAGAAATAATAAAATGTATAGTGAAATAATCATGAAAAAAAAAATTTGCCCTTTGGAAATATATAAGAAATATAACAGCTTAAGTAAGAACCTAATAAATAAAAACATGAAATAATTACAATTATAAATCTGATTCTAACTCCTGTGCAATGCTAAGGAAATCCTGAAAACCTGCACTGTGTGCGGCTCTGAGGCCTGGAGTCCTCCCCTGCTGTACAGCCTGCACTGTGTAGAATAGTGAAGATCAGAGAGATCATCAAAAAATCAACTCCGATCTAGACGGCTCACTGGTGAATCAGCTACAGCGGAGTGGCTAAAATGAGGTGACCAAAAACATGTGACTACAGAGAGGCCTCAAGAATTCAACTCCGATCTAGTCACCTCAGTACTGAATCGTCTAGATCGGAGTGGATAAAATGAGGACCACAAAAAAACCACTCCGATCTAGCTGATTCCCTAGTGAGCCGTCTAGATCGGAGTTGATAAAATGAGGCCTCCAAAAATCAACTCCGATCTAGATGGCTCACTAGTGAATCAGCTAGATCGGAGATGATTTTTTGAGGGCCACAAAAAATCAACTCCGAACTAGATGCAACCGTGCAATGACTGCTGGTTGGAGGCTCTGTATCTATCTAGCTGGGCAATGGACTGTGAGGCTGCAGCAGGAAACGTGATCTGCAGTAGTTTGATGAACTTGTGTAAGAATAACTGGTGGAGACTATGTCGTTCGATGTATCTGCAGACAAGTATCGCAGCAGCTGCAGCTTACATAACAAGTCATGGAGGAGATAGAGCGGTTTCAGATCGTGACGTCATCAGGAGGCGCCGCTTGGAGGATTCTGGAACTGAGCAGAGCGAAGTTTCGCAAGATCAGGAGGACGAGCTGTCATTGTGTCCAGCAGCAGAGACTTGTGGAGGTCATCGCCATGCCCCGAGGAAGCCGCAGCGTCTCTTCCCGCCCAGCGCCCAGGTAAGGAGACTGCAGACACTGGACAGGGCTAGGTGACAAGGTCACTCCATACCCTTGGGCCGCTGTCATTAGGTAACTGTATATACGGGTGACCGCAGAGAGGTTGGAGAGTGTGACAAGTGGGATCCACAGGATCTAGACATTCCTCAATCGTCTGTGTTAACCCTTAAAGTGCTTTGTACTTTCCAGGGAGATCTTATTCACACTCTTATGGGTTAAGCTCATGTGCAGATAACTGAAAGAGAATGTGTGCGTTCACCTTCCAGAGATGAGACCTCTGTCACCTCAGCCCAACACCAAATTGACATTATGTGGTGGGCACCTGAACAATGACACCCCCACTGATGCCAGGTATAGGGGTGCCAGGTGACTACGTGTTGACAGGTTCCATATTTCCCATAGGAATGCTAATAACATAATTCAGCGTGTGTCCTGCAGTCTGAGGCTCAACAAGCACAGGTTAAATTCTCTTTTATGAACAAAATAATCAAAATTTACATGATAATAGATCCATTTCTGAATGGCAGCCACTTGAAGCAGTTGAGTGTCGCTGACTGTCATCGTGAGGTTCATAATTATTCATTTTTTTGTGTGTTTAAAATACACATAAATCAGGAGCCAGACACCCAATATTATAGACAATGGAGCCCTCCTGTTCCCCGTTCTTGCTAGTTTTTATCATCAATAATCTCTTTATCTTGTATGCAACATCATAACCAAAAGTATCCGAGTATGTTTTTTCTTTTACCAAACCATTCACATGACACATGGACGTCATCTATCATCTGCACAGTGATTATTTTATGGATCCATTCACTTGACTAGGGCATTTGATCTGTATATCATATCCAAATTGGACTTGTCTTCTTCTGTCCATAGAAAACATGAACCTGAAAAAAGATGCCTCTTAGGGGTAGAGAGATACAATGAATGTTTCGCCAGTAGGCACATTTCCTAATACGCAGACATATTTTTCTTACACATGCACACTGATGGATGAAATGAAGTAGTACAGGTTTCTGTTTCAGTCTGATCTGTGTTAGGCGGCCGTCACACGCTACGATATCTTGAAAGATATCGCTTGAACGCGCCAGATTAAACATCGCTTGAACGATGTCTGTGTGTGTGACGGCAAGATACGACGAACGAGAAGTGTTCAAATCGCAAGATCGAGATCTGAGCTCCGGACCTCAGATCTTGCGATGAACGATTTAACGATCTGCTTCATCGTGGTGTATGACACCACGATGAACGATCTCCCAGCGGCAGAGCCTATGCTGGGAGATGGTAACTATGGTACACGTCGGGTTACTAAGCGATGCGCGGCGCCTAGTAACCCGCTGTGTACCATAGTTACCAGTGATCTCGCTGGTCCACATCGCTGGTGAGTCTGTCTGTGTGACATCTCACCAGCGATGTGAGCGATATTGTAAGCGATCGCGCGTGCACGAGATCGCTTACAATATCGCTAGCGATATCGTAGCGTGTGACGGCCGCCTTATATGGGGCATTTTGTAGATGGGGTTCAGTAGTTGAAAGTTTGCTCATCCACAAATTGATATTTCATAGCTTCACTTGTAGGGATCGCTCACACCACCGTATAACAAGGACGAGTGCTATCCGATGCTGTATTGGACAGCACTCACTTCAATGTTATACTATGGGGCAATGGGGCAGTGCCAATTAGCGTTTCTTTTTTTGTCATGCCAGTTCGGCATTGAAAAAAATTAGCATGCGACTGGCATGAAATCTCTGATCATGTGCACACATACAAGGTTATGGGTGCGTGTGAAACACTGGACTGTCTGATATACGCTGAGACAAGCAATGGAGAAGGTGGAGAAATCAAGCTCCCCATCTTCTCCGCACCTGTGATCCGATTCTCGTATGCGAGAAATCACAGTGCAATTATACTCCAATCACGCTCACAGCAGAGTTTGAGCAGAGTGTCATTAGCATATCACATCCGATAATCTCTCATGGCAGGACACTCAGTATCCGTCTAGCTGGGCAGTGACTGCTAGTAGGGGGCTCAAATGCTATAAGTCAGTGTGACCCAGGTCTTATTGTAAAAGTAGTTTTGGATCCCTTTAGAGGGATTTAAAGAAGATTTATTAAGTTGTCTTTCCAGCAGCTTAGGCTGCTTTCACACTGTGTTTTTCGAGGATCCGTGGCTGTCCATTGTAAAATGGACAGCCACGGATCCAATTTGGCCCCCATGTATCCCTATGGGCAGCGGATCTGATCGGATTTGCCCTTTATGGCATCCGATTTGTGACAGATCCGATTGTGGCTGATTTTTTGCTTTACACAAAATCAGACTGCTCTGATTTTGGGCACAGCGGACCAAATCGGACACAATCGGATCCGACACAATCCGCAGCCATTATTATGGAGGCCTATGGAGCATGGGTCCAGGAACACATTGGATTGTTTCCCGGACCCGATTTTAGTGTACTGAGCATGCTCTTTGCGTGTTTAATTTCACTTCTGCAATGTATATACATACATTGCGTAAGTAAAATGAACTAACAAAGGGTTAAAAATGAAATAAAAATCCTCGTCTCTCTGGCGTGTGTCCCACGCCGTCTAGCTCCCAGGGTTTAAGGATCTGGCGGGGCGGAGCTACCCGATCAGCTGATCGATCACATGACCACATCAACTGAGCGGTTTAAATTCCGCACCCTCCATATCTGATCGTCGGGCAGGAAATTTAAACTGCTCAGCTGATGCGATCATATGACTGATCAGCTGATCGGGTAGCCCCGCCAGATGCTTAAATCCCGGGAGCTAGACGGCGTGGGACACATGCCGGAGAGGTGAGGGTGTTTTTGGTTTTTTTAATTTTTTTTTTTTTTTTTTTTAACCCTTGATTCACTCATGCAATGTATGTATATATATTGCAGGAGTGAAAGTGCCCGGCTTGCCAGCACTTTGCAGGCTCGGGCTTTCTATGTCCGGATCCATGAAAATCATCGGCCCGGATACAGAAATTGCTTCCGGAGGTCACCACCGATGCTGTCCTTTGCTGTCCGTGGTGTCCTGCAAAAAGTAGGATCCCCACGGACAAGAACAAAACGCAATGTGAAAGCAGCCTTAGACCTATGCAGTCCTTCCTGGTTTCTGATGATGCATGCTTTCTTCGTTGCATGGCAATACTGTAGAGTAGCAGAGCTGTAGTGTTGGTAGTACTTTAAAGCTCAGCACAGGTTCTGTTGTAACACATGCAGCTTATCTGTAGTTTGTTCTGGAGTCAACATGGTTATCACTATATTTACCTATAGAGATATCAGGACATTTATGCAAGCACACAGCTCAGGAAAATGAGAGCTGTGATTAGGAAACCTGATCTGGACGAAGTAAAAGGAAACTGTCAGGTCAAAAATCCATATGTAACTGCTGTCATTTTCTACTTCCTCGCTCTGAACTCTCTCTATTGATGTATTTCTATTATTTATATTCCTCTCCTATCTTCTGTCAACTTCAAATAAAGAGATTCATTCCATCTGTCACTCACAGTGTGTGATCGACTTATTTCTCTGCTGTCTACTCCCCATGCATGAATATGCATGTCACATCACAGCACAGGAGATCAGTGGGGGGGGACTGTATTCTCCTCTCTGTTCTGTTTGGAGCATCACAAGAGGTCAAATACAACACAGAAACTGTCCCAGCACAGCAGGGAATCTACTTTACAGAAACAAATGGAGTCTAGATAAGGCAGACTTGCAGTAACTCTCTCCCTCTATGGTGATATCAACAGAACAGACCTGTAAGTGAAACCTGACACTGCGCTGTTAGTAAAGGGAGGAGGGAAGGGAGAGAGCTGCTGAGAAGGCGTGCATAATTACATGACAGTTTATACAACACAGGACTAATCGTCTCTGCTTATAATGGGACAGGACTAATGCAGCAGCTCTCTGCAAGATCTGACAATGGTGATAACATGGAAACTACAAACGGTACAATAATGATTTTACATGTTTTGAAAAGGTCTGCCCAGGCACAATTCAAGGGTAATATTAGTATCATGCTGAAAAATGACCTGACAGTGTCCCTTTAATGCTGCAAGGGTGGTTTTGCAAACTTTATAACCTAGCTGAGAGGGAGTTTGTTAAGCTTATAACTTATAGAAATCCATGATCTGTAGAGGGATGTTTGGGATATTAAGAGTTAACCTCCTTCTGAAATGTAACAACTAAACACTTGGCCAGGGTCAGTGTTGCACTTCTGGCCAAGGTTCATGGAAAACCAGCTGTACACTATGAAAGATAAAAACTGTCATTGCAGGCAAATTACAGCAGATAGAAAAGCAAGGCAATGGCGAACTTGGTTATATTTTTGCTGGTTAACTAATTCAATCAATTTAATAGCTTGAGAATACACCTTTTTAAAGAAACATTTTCTTTAATAAAATTAAATATATAGCATGAGTGAAACTAAAGCCAAGTCTCTTCATTGCAGCCTGCTTGTCATATGTTTGAGGGTATTCCTCCAGAGAAGCAATTATTTTACAGAATATCTCTTCATATTTATAGCATCTGGTGAAACATTCTACATCTTTTATCTGTGGGATTTGTATGTGAAGTAAAAGACAAAACATTTGTACATACACAATCTGATTAGAAATGTTTGGTATTACATACTCCTTTCTCTTTCTATTTGTTTTGGTAGCCCTGCTCCTTCTCATGCCCCGGCTCCTGCACATCCGGCACCTTCTGCTGTAGCTCCAGCCCCATCCCAGGGGCCTGGATTAATGGCTCAGATGGCTACTACAGCAGCTGGTGTGGCAGTGGGGTCAGCAGTTGGACATGTCCTTGGTGGAGCCCTCACTGGAGCTTTTAGTGGTGGTAGCTCCGAACCTGCGAAGCCAGCTGTTCAGGTGGGTATCGCCATAGAAGTGTTGTAGATCCTGTTAAAGAGAGGGGGAGGCCAAGTACTCCAAAGCTCAACTGAGTACTAACTTTAGAATCTATACTCAGTGATTAAAAGCATTATATTTATTTTGGTCTTTTTTGGCTATCCCATTTCAAGAACGGAGCTCTGAAATACCCCAATAGAATGCTCAGGATTGCACATGCATGCCACCCCTAAACTAATCCTCCAAGGAATTGCTTGAGACAGCCAAACTCTACACTTCATATGCAAGGCAGTCCCATAGGAAATCATTAGAACGTTGGGTGACAGATACGGTCACCGTTCTAGTCCAAATTGGTATTACAGCGCCCCGGTCTTGGGATCAAGGAGGCAGGTGTTGTTGTGATACTTACCAGCTAGGCACCTTGCAGTCAGCAAGTTATCACCTATCCATAAGGGTACCTTAACACGCGGCTACATTTCTAGGGTGGCTATAGGTAACTTACTGGTTGCAGTGAAATCATGGAGAGATTATTCCATTTGCACACAGCAACAAGATAGAACCTTGTCTCCATGATTTCACTGCAGCCAGTAAGTTACCTGTAGCCACCCAAGAAATGTAGCCGCGTGTAAAGGTACCATAAGGCTTATTTATCCTTTTAAATTGTGTTTTGCTTTTTTTTTTTTTAACTTAATGCATCAAACAATTTTTAATAATGCAGACGATACAGAGCACCAAACTCCAATGGTACACTGTATGAAAAGTTGTTTTCACAGGTATGAGGGGTCAGTCTGGGCACATACAGGGGTTACTAGAACCCCATTTACATTATGTGTTAGCTGGTGGCACAGTTTAAAATGCCCAAAGGGGGTGACAGGTTCCCTTTAAGTATTGATGGCCTACCTTTGTGATAGGTCATCAATACCTTGTTATTTGCTGTTGTATTGACCAGATATAAACATTCTCAAGTAATGAAGTTCAGCTTTTATTCACATCAATAGGAGCTGACCTGCATTACAGGAGAATGGGCACAACAGTGTTCAGAGCTTTTCTATTACCGTTCTGTACACTGTTTAAATCTGGCTAAAGTTACTAGCTGTGCTGGCTGTTGTACCCATCAATCCAAATATTGATAACCTATCGCAGGGGTGGGGAACCTTTTTTTGTCTGGGACCATTTGGAAATTTCTAACAACCTTCGGGGCCGCATAAAATTATCAACTTGAAAATTATACGCTATATTTGGTTAAATAATCAACTCACCCCTACTGTGATGCCACTGGATGGGGCTTTTTGTCTTTGGTATGGCTGTGATGTTAGGTGATATTGATCATGCTGCCTCTCAACTGCTTTTCCAAGCTTGTTAGCCTCCCCAGTCATCTCTATGCCCCCAGACTCTCCTTTGATGCCTTGTGGTCTGAGACTGGGGCATAGAGATCACTAAGGAGCTGGATTTAAAAGGCAGGCAGTCGGCAAAACCCGTATGCCAGGCTGAGCACTGCGGTCCCCAGGAATATGCCCGAGGGCCACAGAAAAGGTAATTGAGGGCTGCAACCAGCCTTAGGTCAGGGTTGAGAAACCTCAGGCCCCATCTCAAGGGTATGTCATTAGTATGTAAAGGCCAACTCGTTTGAAGGAAAAGTATGATACGGTTTCCTTTTCTTTCCAATAGAGAATGAATGCAGGGGACGTGCATATGCTTGACCTCTGCTCTATCAGACAGAGCTCTGTAGAGTCCTGTTCTTGGAATCACTGGGGGTCCCATTGGTGAGACACCGAGAGATCCATAAATTGTCCCATATCTCTTTTGATAGGGGGAACATGTATTTTGCATATGTACTTTAATACCTCTGACTCGCCCCACGTGGGGCCATGAGGTACCCGGAGCCTGGCCCTCTCGTCTTTGCTGGTGATGTCGTCTAGGGAGAGTTCAGGAGTCATAGCCGTGGTATGCGGCTATTAGTGGCTGCCGCTGCAGACCAGGACCTATGGGCATGATGGGATGGCAGCTATGATGGTGTTGCTCCCCACGGGTGAAGCGGGTCCCCAGGGCATCCGGAGTAGGGGTTATTAGGGTGATGGAGGGCCAGCAGGGCCGATCTGGCTCCAGCGAAAGATCGGAGCTTCTCACAGGCAGTCTCCTGCTGCCTGCGCTGTGTTTTTAGTTTACCGCTGCTTAGGTGGGAAATGAACAGTCTCATACACAATTTTGAGTTCTAAACCTGATTTACTTCACTTTTGTCTGCTCACACGACAGGTTACAGTTCAAGTACATTTGCAGTCCGGGTAGTCCTTAGCAGCCAGGATGGCTTGTCCAGTACACCCCTTTCGTGTTCCTTTCCTCTCGGGCCATCCTTCCTCCATGCTGCCTGCTCTCCTCACTCCTGCACGTGCCTCCGCACACAATGCCCCGATTCAGCAGCCACGGGCCTCCTCGGGCAGCCGGCCAGGTACCCTGATCCTACCCTGACCCTAGTAGTATGGCTGCCTTCTCAGCGGAGGTGTCAGGAGTAGGCCACAGCTCCTCTAGAACTCGTGGCCTCTGGTTCCGTGGTTGGAGCTTGGAGTCTCCTCGCCACCTTCAGGGCCAGGTCCCTGGTTCTTGCCCTGCCTCTCCGCTTTACTTCAGATTCGGGCACATGGGTGGATCGCTCACTTCCCACGCCCCTAGGGCTTCCTCTGTTGCCTCGGGACCCAGGACGAGCCTCTTCTCCGCTCAAATCCTCCGGGTCCTTCCTCTCTGACTTCTATTGCTGTTCTCCCTCTGGACTGAACTCAACTCCCACTTCCTGTGGTCTTTCCCTTTTGTCTTCTTTCCTACTTCCTGACTGCTCTTCCTAACTTCTCACCCACCACCGTTCTTTCCCTGCCGTCCCACTGACTGCCTGAGCCGTGCCACTGCCTGGGTTCACCCGCTGTCCCTGGCAACGGGTCTGTTTGTGGGTGACTGGACTTGCCAACTTGGTTACTGCAGATGGGAATACCACACTCGTGGATTTGGTGCAGTACCCTTTGTGGCGACCAGACCGCAGGGGCGATATACCCACACCTCACTAGCTTTTATTTGATCATGCGATGTGTAGGGTTTTTTTTTTTTTTTTTTTTGTGTGGACCAACTGCTTTAAGAGGCTGGTAGCAAACCCTCGAATCACCCAAAGGGTTAGCAGACATATACAAAGAATTAGTAGGAGGAGACTTGGAGGTCAAGTTGGAACACATGAAGAGGTGGGAGAGAGAACTAGCGTTCTCATCTTCGGTGGAGGATTGGTGTGTTCCTCTGAGATCAGAAAGGCAAGTAGATGTGTGAACCATTTTGAGAACCTAAAGAAAATCCATCTTGGATGGTACCTGTCCCCAGTGTGTATTTCGCACTTTGGTGGGAATCATTCCCCACTCTGTTGGAGACAGTGCGGAGAGAGGGGAACATTGGCTCACATGTTGTGGTCCTACCCCAAGATAGCCCCTTATTGGGTTTTGGTTCTCAGTCTGATTCGCTCGGTCACAGGAGTTCAGATGACCCTGACTTCTCAATTGGCAGTTTTGAATATAGGAATGAAGTGCATCCCTTGGCCCCTCAGAGGGACGGTTGCATTCATCCTGATTGCAACTCGCTTGTGCCTTGCTGCTAAATGGAAGAGTCACTTACCCCCTACGATATCAGAGGTTATCCAAAAGACTAACTGGATTTTCCACCAGGAATATTATCTGGCACTTGATAAACCTACTAGGAACAATCTATTGAATAAATGGGAGATTTGGACCTCTCACCCACAGGCTTCCCCGTCCCCCCGAGATAGGGCCGCTGGAACAAATACTATATTTATGTTACACAGGTTATATAAATATGCTGTATTTTCACAACTGTTATTACTACTTTCATATGTGGAAATGGTCGACTTCTTTAGCCCTTTGCCTCCCCCCCTCTTTGATCTTCTTTCTTTTTCTTTGACTAGTACTCCTTTTATTATTGGATAATTTCTCTGCTGCTTTCTATGTAATATATAATCTGATGACCTAATCTTCTCCTGAGCGAAGAACTGTCCATGGTTGATCTTCTTGTTTGTTGTATTGACAAATTTTAATAAAAATTTATGGTTAAAAAAAAAAAAAAGAGGGCTGGTATCACTGTATTGAGCAATATGTCTCCAGTGCTGAGTGTGCCCATGACACATTGTACATTTCCAAAACAACTAAATATTAACCTGGAGCACGAGATCCCTGAAGCGTCATTCACAAAAATATAAATGAAATTGACTTGTAACTGACCTTGGCCTTAATGAAACGAGAATCAGAGACCGGGCATGTACTCCTTTTGTTTGACAAATATTGGATGACTGTACGGGAGATGAGTATAGGTTAATTTTATTTTACTAGGGGGAATATAATATTTAGGATGAAGTTTGCCAAGCCACTACTTGGACAACCCCTCGTTAACAAATATTATGTTCCTCCTTGTTCTAGTGATGACATCATTGGGTTTTCTGAGGTTCTTGTGATATTGTAATGCCACATGAATCATAAAGCCAATCACCTACCATTATGAAGTTGGTGTTCTCTCACCTCCTTTGATCAAACCTCCAAATCTGGGGAAAGTGTGTGCCCTGCAGCCCTTCAATGATCACTGATTTACTGCAGTGATCACGTGGGACATCAATGTCACACGAGTGCCAAGACATGGGCGTAGATGTCTGCGGTATCGGGCCAGTACAGAGAGTGAGTGTAGGGTATTTTTATTTTACAAGGATATATTTAGTATTTAAGGATAGGTTTTATGGGTAGATGATAACCTCTTTAATAGTAATCTGATAAAGCCATCAGTATAACATGCCAGCCCTCTTTTAGGAAAAGTGCCATGAAACCTGCCAGCCGATTGTCATTGTAAAAATATGTCCCCTCTTCTATAATCTACAATTGACGCCATACTCTTACTAGGATAGTGTTAGAGGCACATCTAACTGGTGTATTGCTTTAACAAGTAAGTAATTGACGAATATAAAATGTTATGTATGGCGTTTTCTGTGAGTTGATGTTAGGAGGTAAGGAAAATCTGACATTAAATATACCAGTAAATGGCCGATCAATGGGAAGAATCAAGCAGGTTGATTTCAGCCATCCCTACCTATTGTTTTCCTCAAATTAAGAGACCTAATGGGTCATAATGGGCCAAATGGGATAAAAATGGTCACACCGCTGATTCTTTCTAAGTAGCACTACTTCTCAGGAATCACGGGTGCAGGGAGGTGTTTCAACAAACCCCTTAAGGTCTTCTAACTTGATTTTCTGATATTTCTGATAACACTTATTTTTTTCCTGTAGGAGTCTCCCAAGCCCCCTGCTTTCTCCCAGCAGCCTCAGTCACAATACGGCCCCTGCCACTATGAGATGAAGCAATTCTTGGACTGTGCTACCACTCAGAGTGACCTGACTCTGTGTGAGGGGTTTAGTGAGGCTTTAAAGCAGTGCAAATACAACTATGGTGAGTGGACGCCACAAAGACACCTCAGCTTTAAAGGTCATAACTTCATGTGTTATCAATGGTGGTATATCAGGAACTTTAATGGGGATGATTAGCCTCATTAGTAAATGCTGTATCTTATCAGCTGTAATATGGTGACTAGAAGAGTAGAAGAGGGGGGAGACATAACAGGAATCCAAGTTCAGTCATGTTTAGGTAACGGCTGTCACTAGTGTATTTCTTCTTATAAGTGGCAGCACTTTCAAGGTGCTTATGTCCATGGGGGGCTGAAGGGATGGAGGAGGCCTATGATGTGTAAGTTTCATCAGTTTGCTCTAATACAACCTAGATTATAACATAGTGGTACCTTACATGTAAAATCTGTAACAAAGGCCCAGACCTATTTTGTGGCATTTATTATACAGTACTGGTGTCTGGCAATATAGCTATGGGGACTTTGCCGTCATCCACTTCCGTCCTGATGTCTTCTTATCATGCGCTGGCGGCAGCCATACTTGCACACCCAAGTGATGGGGCGAAAATATGGCACTCACTGCGACAATAGCCCCTCGCACAACACTGCCAGCGGTGCCACTGACTCCCACACTTGATGACTCCCGAAACCGACATTGAACCTGCCACACACGCAGCCCGCAGCCCACTGGACCCCACCGCCCAATGACTGACTGCGCCTGAGCATGGTACACGCAGGCCCAGTTAGTCATTTGGTGGTGCGTGACACATAGATGCACAAAGATGGCATTGGCGTGACCCAACGCTTATGCACACTCAGACCGCTGTAATCTACGCACACCAACACCACAGGTGGGGAAGTGTGAAGGGAGGGAGAGATAGCAAAAGAGGACAGACTGCTTGGAGGAGACACAGCTCAAGGGGGCGGACTGCACAAAGGGGGAAGAGAGAGCGCATGGGGGAGAGGCAGCACAAGGGGACAGATGGCACACAGGGGAGAGAGAGTGCATGGACGAAGACAGCACACAAGTGGGAGAGCGAACGAAGGGAGGAGAGAGACAGCACAGAGGGGAGAAGACAGCTCGGGGGAGAGAGAGAGAGCAGACTGGGGAGAGCGCGCACACGAGGCAGAGACAGCCACGACCCCCAGTCCCACAGATCCCCGCCCCCATCGTGACATTACTACCCTCCCGATGTGATGACATCAGGCAGCCATCTACAGGGTGGGCCATCTATATGGATACACCTAAATAAAATGGGAATGGTTGGTGATATCAACTTCCTGTTTGTGGCACATTAGTATATGGGAGGGGGAAAACCTTTCCAGATGGGTGGTGACCATGGCGGCCATTTTGAAGTCGGACATTTTGGATCCAACTTTTTTATTTTTTTCAGTGGGAAGAGGATCATGTGACACATCAAACATATTGAAAATTTCATAAGAAAAACAATGGTGTGCTTAGTTTTAACACAACTTTATTCTTTCATGAGTTATTTACAAGTTTATGACCACTTATAAAATGTGTTCAAAGTGCTGCCCATTGTGTTGGATTGTCAATGCAACCCTCTTCTCCCACTCTTGACACACTGATAGCAACACCGCAGAAGAAATGCTAGCACAGGCTTCCAGTATACGTTGTTTCAGATGCTGCACAGTATTCTGTATCTTCACAGTATAGGCAATTGCTCGGGTGGCCATTTATATGGATACACCTAAATAAAATGGGAATGAATGGTGATATCAACTTGAAAAAGCTCATGAAAGAATAAAGGTACGTTAAAACCAAGCATATCATTGTTTTTCTTATGAAGTTCTCAATATGTTTGATGTGTCACATGAACCTCTTCCCATTGCAAAAAAATAGAGTTGGATCCAAAATGTCCGACTTCAAAATGGCCGCCATGGTCACCACCCATCTAGAAAGGTTTTCCCCCTCCCATATACTAATGTGCCACAAACAGGAAGTTGATCTCACCAACCATTTCCCTTCTTATTTAGGTGCATCCATATAGATGGCCCACCCTGTAGTCCACAATAATCTTCATAGCATGTTTCTGAGAGTTCTGCAAAAAAAATCAATCCCTGAGACGTGTTTTTTTCTAGTCACAGATCAAAAATGGATGTCTATGGTGCCTCAAAAATCAGCACAATATGGTGAATTAAAGAAACCTTGCCATTTTCTTTGCATGCAAGAAGAATATTAACTCATAATTGATACATTGTAATGATGTTTTTCTGACTTTTGCAGGTGTCAATCTCCCTGTTGTGACATTTGTTGTTTGCCCTGATGGACAGCAGACCTAGGAGAAGCCACTATTTCACAGTTCGGTTATATGCTTTCAATATTATATCTTCAAATAGTGTAATGAATAAATCTAGATATATTTATATGTAATACTGCATTTTTGTGTCTGGGTCATTTTTTTGTATTCAACAATATGATACATTTAAAAGAGTTGTCTTGTGAATAGAAGTTATAATGTATCTGCAGGATAGATAACTTTCACACTGATAAATTTCCGACTGCTGCAACCTGCACTGGTCGGCAGAGCTGACATGCCTATCCCTGCTGGACTGAAGTGTTGGTGCACAACCCATTCCTGAATCGGGAACGTCTAACGAATGGCGCGCACCTCCGTGTGCTGCAGCAGAAACCTTAAGGCCCCGTTACACGCTGCGATGTCCCAGCGATCCGACCAACGATCGGGATTGCTGGGACATCGCTATCTGATCACTGGTGAGCTGGCACTCAGGCAGACTCGCCAGCGACCAGTGAGAACGCTGGTATCTAGGGTAAACATCGGGTAACTAAGCAGAGCGCTGCACTTAGTTACCCGATGTTTACCCTGGTCTGTCCCAGCGTGTACTGTGCACTGGGAGGTCGTTGATCATTGGTCTCCCGCTGTCACACACGCCGATGCTGGCCTCCCAGCGGGAGACCAACGATGGAAAAGTGGTCCTGGCATTTACCAACGATCAGCGATCTGATCTCTGGTCGTTGGTACATGTCACACTCAGCAGCATCGCTACGAGGTCGCTGCAATGTCACAAAACCAGTGACGTCGCAATGATGTCGTTAGTGATATCGTTGCGTGTAACCTGGCCTTTACTCCAGTCAGGTACCTGAATGAGATGTTAAAGCATATGTACCCCAATGCCTTGAAATGTGAGTCTGGACACTGCATTATTCCAGCAGTTTGTGTATTTGGGTTGGGACCCATTCCCTTTATAGATACTTGTCAACAAGTCATGTTTTTGTATACATCTTCAGTTTTCATTGGGGTTTCTTTTCTTTAATTCCCTGCTCAATATTGTTATAATTATGGGTTCCCCTTTTCTTTTGCGGCAGTTCACTTTTAATGTTCATTCCACCAACAAAACCATATATACGAAAAAGAAAAAAATATTTTACAATGGAAATGCAGACTTGACCGAGTAATTTGTTTTTAGTCACTTAGTGGATCAACAATACCTTGCTCTACTGGTTCAAGTGTCCAGTCTGATGGCCGCATGACGCATTGTACATGGATCAGCATTTCACACCATCAATACAGTGTGCATTGTGCAGATTTTCTATGTGAGTTGCTTCTGCTCTAATATTTGTTGCTTTTATTTACTATATTCTGGATTATTTCTTCAGGCTATCTTGTTCTTTTGCTGTGAAGATGCTCTTGTTTTTGTTGGAGAACAAAAAGGTGTTTCCTTGGGGGTTCGAGTCTTCTTCTGAACAGAACTTCGCCACTTGTCTCGTACATGGGGATTAGAGAGCTTCTGCAAACGTTCTGCATGAGAAAAGCATGATATTTACTAGTCTTAATATTTGCTTAATAGTTCATTTGGATCTTTGTTTTATCATGGACCATATGATATTGATCTAGGGTGGTACAGTATACAGACTTTACAGAGCTGCCAGATTCTAGATTCTTGCTAACCAATTCCCCATTGACTTAGTATTGTATGGATGAATGCCTGTAGACTTTGCAAATAGTTCCACTGATTTTTGAAGCGAATCCACTTCAAAATCCAAACAGCATTTTAGACATTGTTTTATTTGGATTTTGAAGTGCCTCCCTTTTTAAAATGTATTTAAAAATATAAATGTGAACATTCCTTTTTTGTTTGTGTTAATCCAAGTGATTTAGATTGAGCTGCAACATGGACATAGTCAATGGGAAAAGTGACATCATAGACTTTTCCCAATCTGGAGATCTGGTGATGTTCTCCATTGGCCTAGTTGGGTGTTATGCAAAGGCCTGAACATATTTGACTGCTCAGCAAACAGTTTGGCTTATAGATTTTTTTCACTTTATCACAAAATTAACCTAAACAACCAATCATTCAGATAATCAAAATAGTTTAATTCCTCGTCCCTTTTCAATTCAATGGAATTTCGGCTTTTGCATCTGTGCCTGGTGTTTCTGTAATTCACCTTGATAACATTTGTTTTATTTTACTATTTTGAAAATTGTTAAATACTTTTAGGTTATTACCACTGCAAAGATTCTATAATACTCTCAATGCAAAAAAGTACCAGGCATTGTACTGTAGTTACATAATTACAAGGGAATGATCATTTCTCTTGGGGCCCAAGCCAGGATTTTCTATAATGTCGCCACTCTATCCTCAAAATTCATCAAAAATGCTCCGAATGGAAAGCTAATCTTTCATTTAATTGTGTTTTATTCCCATCTTTAAAGACTGGTAAATTGGAAAGTTTTTGACAAAACAGTAACTTTCCCATTTCCATCTCACTAAATTTGGCTTTGTTCTCCATATGTACCGTATATACTCGTGTATAAGCCGACCCCCTACTTTTGCCCCCAAAACCTGGGAAAATCTATTGACTCGTGTATAAGCCGAGGGTGGACCCCAGCACAGATATACAGCCCCCAGCAGTGTGGTATACAGCAGCCCCAGTGGTATATACAGCAGCCCCAGTGGTAGTATACAGCAGCAGCCCCAGTGGTAGTATACAGCAGCAGCCCCAGTGGTATATACAGCAGCAGCCCCAGTGGTATATACAGCCCCAGTGGTAGTATACACGCAGCCCCAGTAGTATATACAGCCCCAGTGGTATATACAACAGCCCCAGTGGTATATACAGCAGCCCCAGTGGTATATACAGCAGCAGCCCCAGTGGTAGTATACACGCAGCCCCAGTGGTAGTATACACGCAGCCCCAGTAGTATATACAGCCCCAGTGGTATATACAGCCCCAGTGGTAGTATACACGCAGCCCCAGTAGTATATACAGCCCCAGTGGTAGTATACAGGGCCCCCCTCATAGTTTGGCGCCCCCACCTCACATGATGGGCCCCCCCCGCATGCAGCGCTGCGCATATACATTACCAGGATATCAGCTGTCACCCTCCGGTGGCGGATCGCGGCTCCTGGGCTCCGGGCTCCATCTTCCTCTGTCTTCCTGCTTTGTGGCCGCCAGGCTCATCGCGATGACGTCATCGCGACGCCGGCCGGTCACGTGACAAGCAGGAAGACACAGAGGAAGATGGAGCCCGGAGCCCAGGAGCCGCGATCCGCCACCGGAGGGTGACAGCTGATATCCTGGTAATGTATATGCGCAGCGCTGCATGCGGGGGGGGCCATCATGTGAGGTGGGGGCGCCAAACTTTGAGGGGGGCCTGTATACTGGTATGACTCGCGTATAAGCCGAGGGGGGGACTTTTCAGCCCAATTTTTGGGCTGAAAAACTCGGCTTATACGCGAGTATATACGGTAACTATTTTTTCCATTTATTGTATATAGCTCATTGTCTAGGTTACCAGTCACTGCTGTGGTCAAGCAGCAGTGATTGAACATCTGCATCACTTACAAGCTCTTTCCTATTCAGCTCCTATTTGCTGCATTGAAGCTGGGTATGGGATTGAGCGCATATGCTAGTGTAGAGAAATGTTGGGATAGAAAAGGTGTATGACGGTCCGCACTGCTATGTCCAAAGGGAAACAACTCACATGGAAGTCAGGATCTCACAAGCAATTCTTTTCCTTTGTTCCTTTACTCCTACACGTTTCGGTGCACAGCCTGGCACCTTCCTCAGGGATCCTGTAGGAGTAAAGGAATAAAGGAAAAGAATTGCTAGTGTGAGATCCTGACTTCCATGTGAGTTTTTTCCCTTTGGACATAGCAGTGCGGACTGTCATACACCTTTTCCATCCCAACATTTCTCTGGATGTTACCACGTGTGAGTGGTTGGTGGAGGTCCTTCAGCAGCTTGCTTATTGATGCTCTTCAAACCAGTTGTGGGTACCACAACTGAATCAGGTGAGTGGGTTCCACAGCACCACCTTGACATCTAAGTGTCTCTAGTGGTAGGGCACTATTGCGCCTCTTGTCCCCCACCCCTCTTGTATTTGTACATATGCTAGTGTGGTGCTCTTGCTGACTGGTCGCCAGAATGATGCTGCACCTATTCCACAGGTGTGGCGTCACCGTTCTCAGGTGAGAGGGGTTGTGATCCCATGACATAGAGAATTGCACACAACACCATCCCAAATCCAGGCTGGGGGAATCAGGCAGACCTTTTTTTAGGGAGGGCCCCATCTCCTGGCTGGAGGAGGGATTAGCAAAAGTTAGAAAGGGAGTGAGAAACAGGAAGATGGGTTCATACTGCTGGAGACATTCTGGGAACTGGAGCTACTGAGAGGCGTCTCTCAGGACAGGAGGGAACCAGAGAAGGAGTTAGGATGTCGAGCAGGCAGGATGGCTGCTGCGGAGCGAGGGAGTCCTAGGGCGCACGAGTCGCTGGTATGTGAAGGGACTGGGTCACAGAAGGGGACTGGCCCCGAACTGGTGGGAGTGCTGGCCGCCTCAGCCAGAAAAACTGGAGGCCACTGTGTCTGCAGGAACAGTGTCCACATACCGTGGATACTCGCCAAGAAGGTGGGCAAACCTAGGGCCAGGAGACTCTGAGCGTCGCCCTACAAGGCCCGCAGCCACTGGATTGGGATACTGCCCACATAGACGCAGGCGGGAGAGGAGGATAGCCAGCTTGTTGAGACGGCCCGGACATGCTTTAGAGTGGTGTTTTGGAGGAACGACCCTAATCACCTGGGGACAAACCTGGCTGCGCATTGGAGGAGCACAGTACTCGGCTGGGCAGACTTGAGTAATCACCAATTAAAGGTAACGAGAGCTGCAACCTCGGTCTCCTCCAGTTATTACCCATGCCCTCCTGCAGCACTACACTGATTCCATCACCATCTAAATTGACTCTACTAAAGTCCCTGGGGCCACACTCTACTTGTGGGGAGCGATACCATCTAGGCTGCCACTCCATCGGCCGCAGAGGTCCCACAGCAGTGCTGGTCACCCTGACCAGACAAACCACAGGTGGCGTCACAGACTTATTCCTTGTACATATTCCCCTTTTTCTGCACACCCAGGGCCATGGAGCCGGGTCACAGCCACCGTGACGTCCCAAGCAACCACAAGCCCGATTTCCGAGTACCCCACTGCCCTGGTGGGCATCGCACTAGATTCTTTTCCAGGCGTGCATAACTCCGTTATTCAAGGCCCACCAACAGTGCATGCTTTCAGGATTTTCTAGTATTGCACAGATGATAATTTATTCACATGCATCGGTGATGTTCAATACTGAGGAAAATATGCACTGTTGGTGGCTCCTGAGGACTGACGTTGTGCCCCCCTATTCTAAACCCAGCCAACTTCAATGTTACTGCACTTCTTCAGTGCTATAGAGTTAGTGTCTTATTTAACAGCACTGGAGAGTACAGATTGGAACTTTGGCGCTAACTATCAATCAAGCAGGAATCCTGAATGCTATGAAACGGTTCCTAGACAGAGAATGGAGGAAAATCACTTTAAGGACTATTCTACACAATAACATTTTGGACAGTGGTTTCCTGTAATATTTGTAGACAAAACTAGTTCTGGATCAAGAACATAGAGGAGATACATCTCATCTGCATCTCATATACAATATCAAAATTCTCAGTGGGGCTCCAAGTCATGTCTACTTCATAGTGGAGCTAAATATACAATGTAGACTCTATGGTCACATGTCTGTGTTAAATACACGTGTTTTTTACAGATAGAAAACCTACCCATTATAGTCTATGAGCCTGTGACATTTCTTTTTTGTTGACTGTCTAAAAAGTAAAAGAAAGACCAAGACAGAGACATCCGATCCTGATCAAATATATATTTTTTTGCCTACAAGAAGATCAGATGTCACATTGAACAAAATATGGACCAATAGGTCTGAGAGTGAAATAAAAAAAAAAAAACACTGATCAAAATCAATATGAATTTCCCATATAGAAAAGGACATATAGATAAGTTATAGGAAGCAGATTCCTTACCTGCTAACTCTGGATGACGCTTCCATAGGTTCTCCAGTAAAGACTCGTAGCGTGCTGGCTCAGATCCTTCACCCCCTACAAATTAAGAGAGTTAAAGGGAATCTGTCATCAGGTTTTTGCAACCTAAACTTAAGAGCAACATAATATACAGAGACCCTGATTCCAGCGATGTGGCATTTACTGCTTGCTGTAGTTTGGATAAAATCACAGTTTTATGAGCAGGAAATTATCACTAGAGGATTAGTAAACCTGCCGCCAGGTGGTCTCCATATTCATGAGGTCTGTATATTTGCACCACCACCACTGATTGGCAGCTTTCTGCCCATGCCCATTGTACACAGAAAGTTGCCAAACAGTGGTGTGGGTTATACAGAGCTAAACTTTCAAAAAACTGGTAGATCAGAAGCAGATAAAGTTTTATCAATATTACAGCAAGTAAAGCAATAAGTGATATATTACCGGAACCAGGGGGTCTCTGCCCCTAGATCATGCTGCTCTTGGATGGGGTAGGAAACACTTGCTGATAGATTTTCTTTAAAGTAATAAAGTTACCACTTGAGTTTCCATTGATTAATCAGTGTTTTTTTTTTTTACTAAACTGCTGTCTTTGCTTCGGATAGTAACATCCTGCGTATTACATTATTTTTAACCCCTTCACCCCCGGGTGATTTTCTGATTTTCCTTGTTCCCTAACCTTCTTCCAAGAGCCATAACATTTTTATTTTTCCATCAATATAGACATATGAGGGCTTGTTGTTAGCCAGACAAGTTGTACTTTTGATTGAAATCATTTATTTTTCTATATAGTGAACAGGACAATGGGAAAATATTCCAAGTGCAGTGAAATTGCAAAAAAAAAGTGCAATGGCATCTTTTTTTTTTGTTTCCACCAAGTTTGTTATATGGTAAAACTGACATGTCCGTATAATGATTCTAGTAAAGTGCCCGGAATTGGAGCTGCTAATGAATGCACCAATTTCTGGGGAGTATGTGGGCTGCTATTTTGTAGCCAAGGGGGCCAAATAACCATGGACCTCACCACGCTGAGAATACCTGCCTGGGTTTTATCTTGGCTGGCAATCAAAAATATGGTGAAGCCCTCAACTATTTAAATCACGAAAAAAAATATGATGGGTTACCCTGTATTTTCGTTTGCCAGGCAGCTGATAGCTATCTGCTTTATCTGCACTCAATCAAAATCATGATTATTTATTTTTTCAACCTTATGATGGCAGGTTCGTTGCCAATGGCAACCAATCACAACCATCACATCAGACTCTCGCCTACCCTGGGAACCTTTAAAAAGAAAACTGAAGACCCACCTCTTCCGTCAAGCCTACAACCTGCAATGAGACCCAGTCCACCGCACTGTCTCACAATCGGCACCTCCTCCTCCTACTGTATCCCCACCTACCCCTCGTAGACTGCGAGCCCTCGCAGACTGGTTCCTCTCCCCTCCTGTATCTGCATGACTTGATTGTCCACATATATTGTACTTGTCCTTGTTTGTCCTTTCCATATGTAAAGCGCCATGGACTCTAGTGGCGCTATATAAATAAACAATAAAAATAATAATACTTTCACACTGGTTAATGCCTAGTATCACTGATTCTCATTTTTTAAATTTCTATTATCTTGAATGTACCAATACCAATACTGTAGGACATGTTTAATAACTTTGTGACCCATTCTCCCACTCTTTAATAGAAATGTAGGCAAGCAGAATAAATCACAAAGTAATCTATTATATTAAGTCACAGATAGATGTCACATTGCTCTCACTGTTCCTTGAATTTAGCTCCCTCTAGTGGAGCTTTTTGGGAATGGCATGGTCACAATGCATTTGGAAGAGATTCTCTGCTTTCTTATCAGTTTACTCTTCATCTTTCTATTGTCTCTACCTTTTCTCTTTTTGCCCTTTTCCTTTTGCCTTATTAATGGTTGCCCTCTATTTACATATTTAATTGTGTTATAGAGATTGTCTTATTTATTGTGAGCTGGGCCTGGTTTTTATTTTTTTTTCAGATTGCAGTTGACCTTATTATAGTCGCCCCTTTTGGATCTTTTGTAGCCTATGTGTTTAGTTTTTTTACATTGTTTTTAATTGTGTGACAGTCCTTGCTTCATGTAATAAAACATTTATAGTTTGGTGATCCCGGTTTTCTGCGCTTACTCTTTACTTTTTGCGTTACATTAGAACCACGAGTACATGGTACTTTAGATTACACTGATTTATTCTGGTAGATATAATGTATAACATGATATAGAAATCTGAATATTTCTACTTACGGATAATCTTTACCAGAACATACGTCTGTCGTTCCTTCAGGTAATTAGTAGCATTTTCTTGAGATCCTTCAAAATCACTGAGATTTATTAGATTTCCAGATTCGTCAAGGAGATCAATAGAAACTAAAAGTGGAAGAATGAGTATGTTATGTAATATAGAACAAGATACTTAGGGCCCTTTCACATCAGCGTTTTTCGTAATTCGCGGCAGATGCGGTGAAAAAACCGCATCTGCCGCGTTTGCCGCATAACCAATACACTTGCGGCGCGGTTGCGGTTTTTTCCATAGAAAGTATAGGGGGACTTGCGGCAGGTGCGGCAAGTGCGGTTTTGCACTTGCGGCAGGTGCGGCAGCGAAAAAAACACGGTCAGCCGCGGTCACATTTTGTGGCTGTGTACAAATGTAACAATGTGTCCATGATTTCACTGCAACCAGTAAGTTGGTCAGATGTTGGACAGATAAGTTGGTGTGTGTAATCTGGCCCTAATACAATCAATCAGGTTGCATTAAAAGCCTGAGGGTAGTGTAACTGTTGGAGTCACAATCTGGTTGACTTAGATTGAGCTGCCATGTAACAGTGACACCTTTGACCTACCAAGCCTGGGCTGCGTGATTTGCATCGTCATGCCATACATGTACATAATCCAGCCATGTTAAAAAAAAAATTGTTCTATACGCTCCTGGCCACTGCTCGTACCTTTTTGCTATCTATTTTTTTTAGCGTAGTAGAGAGTATGGTCTCCTCTACATATGCTGGCTCTCAAGAGCTCAGACACTATTTCCTGTGCAATTGTGGCTGCTTTTGCAGGGCCATCAGCAATGGCCATAACCAAGGGAAAGAAACAATAAGTAAAGGGACCTTGTAAGCATATGTTAGCTAGAGAATGTTGAAACCCCACAAACAAAAATTAAATTACATGTAAGTAAATTATGCTTATCCCTTATGTGTACTACTACGTAAAGGGAATCTGTCAGTAGGAAAACCCTCCTAAGCCTTCTATGTGGGCATGTAGGTCATAGAGAGCTGAATAAAATGATAACTTGATATCTTCGATTCGATGTTATTCAAATGAAATCCATTGTTTTTCTTATATGTAAATGACCTGTTCTAGGCTATGAGCCTGTGAGAGGAGGATTCATTTAATATCTAGACTCCATTTTGTGAATATCAATATTTCTGTCTTTCTGTGTCTGTCCTCTGTGAACTGGAGACCACTGTTTGTTTTAGGATAAGAAACACCCTTTTTCTTTGTTAGAAATGAAGCCTAAGATATTAAGCGAATGTGGACCCTAAAGCCCAGGTTACACATAACAATGTCCCAGCGACCCCACCAACGATGGGGGTCGCTGGGACGTCGTTATCTGATTGCTGGTGAGCTGTCACACAGGCAGACTCACCAGCGATCAGGACCAGCAAGAATGCTGGTAACCAGGGTAAACATCGAGTAACTAAGCATAGCGCTGCGCTTAGTTACCAGATGTTTACCATGGTTACCATATCCCAGCGTGTCTGTGCAGCGCTGGGAGGTCGTTGATCGTTGGTCTCCTGCTGTCACACACGCCGATGCTGGCAGTCCAGTGGGAGACCAACGATCAAAAAATGGCCCTGGCCATTATACCATCGATCAGCGAGCTGCTCGCTGATCGTTGCAGGGTGTCACACGCAGCGACGTCGCTACGAGGTCGCTGCAACGTCACAAGTTGCAGTAACATCGTTAATGATATCGGTACGTGTAAACCCAGCCTAAGATTTTTCCAGACTTTGAGCAGTGTGCAAATGTTGCTGATTTCACCCAGGTTGCATATATGTAAATGACAAAGGATAAGTTGACAACTGACGATTTTACAATAAAATGCCTATACAAGTTTGATATAATAAATATTGGACATTGAGACAAAGGTAGCTTGTTTCTGATACATGTTTTAGGGGGGAGGGCTACTTTGTTACATAAATATAAAATCTCAATAATTTTAATTAGGAGCATGTGGCGCCCCTGCGGACTGGTTGCCACAGTGATGCTGCACCTACTCCACAGGTGTGGTGTCACCGTTCCCAGGTGAGAGTGATTGTAAACCCAAGACACATAGCTTGTACACAACACCATCCCAATTCCAGGCTAGGGGATTTGAGCAGACCCTCTGGTGTGAGGGCCCCATCTCTTAGATGGAGGAGGGGTTAGCAGAAGGTTAGAGAACAGACAATGTTGAGGAGTAGAGATGAGGAAGTAGAGATGAGGAAGGCGTCCAGGAAGGAGAGAGTCCTACGGGAACACGGGAGTGGGGGATCCACCTGTGTGCCCCGAATCCTGTCTCGGCCAGAGTCGGCGGAGGGACTGGTTGCCAGAGGGGATCGGCCTCGATCTGGTTTGGGTACTCCAAGTCCCGACAAAGAAAACCGGAGGCCACTGCATGTGTAAGAGCAGTGGCCACAAGCCATGAATAATCTGCAGGATGGTGGCTAGAACCAGGGCCAAGGGACGTGCCGCAACAGTCGCCCGACAAGGCCCACAGCCATCTGCCTGGGACCCTGTTCACGAGAGCACAGGGTAGGCGAGGCAAGAATCCAGCGCAGGGAGAGAGCAACCCAGGAAGGCCACGAAGGGTGTCTTGGCAGAGTGATCCCGATCACCTGGTGATTAACCTGGCTGCACTTTGGAGGAGCACAGCACCCGGCTGGGTGACCTTGCCCGATCAGCAAGTGAAAGGTAAAGGACTTCATCATGAACTGTCTGTGCCTCCTTTCCCACGCAATGTGGCTCTACACACAAGCTACACCATCAGAGTCCCATCTCTGCTATAGACAGTCTACCATCACTAAGGCCCAGCTTCACCTGTAGGGAGCTATACCATCCTGGCTACAGTACTGTCTGCCCCAGTGGTCATACTCTGCAGCATTGGCCACCCCTGGCAGAGTACCACAGGTGGCGTCACAAACTTTCGCCTGTAAATATTAAACCCCTTTTACTGCACGCCCAGGGCCACAGAGTCGGGTCACAGCCACTGTGACCTCCCCAAGACAGTCGACCTTCCCGGCTACCGAGTACCCCAGCCCTGGCGGGCGTTGCAAGCGCACGCACAAAAGTCTTATATGTTCAATACTAAATGGCAAGACAGCCTGGACACCGATTTGCATAAGAATCTGCCTCCAGATATTATTTTTAATAAAAGAGGGCATTATAAGTGTGAAACGTAACTATCCCAGAACAGTAGAATTGAACTTTGTCTTTTACAAACATATGCTGCAGCTCTCACAGCTCTGCTGTATTACAGCAATATCACAACACTGGCTGCATGTGAGATGGAAGACGCTGAAGGCCAGGGAAGAACATGCAGATGTGTTTGATGCTGTTTTGTGTCAGTTATAATCATACACAGCTTTTCAGTGAGCTATAGGATAACTATCCTATATAATAATTTCCCTTTTGTGGTGGTTTTAATATTTAGAAATAAAGATTGTATTTCATTCTTGCTCACTTTTTAAAAATTTACTTGTAAATATATTCCCGATACAGAAGACAAGTAAAATAGATATACAAAATTGCTTTCATTTATATCAGGAAAACTTTAAACAAGTTTCAGAAAGCAACAAATGAAGTGCCATCAGTTGTCTCCTAGGCTGAAAAACAATTGAGCCATATATCCTTACTTGTTTTGATTCTCTGATACTAAAGCGTTTTTTAATCATGACCTTTTTATTTCATGACTAAGACCCTGTTAATATTAGGCCCTATGCCCACGCTGGTACATTTGCTACGTATTGTAAAAATGTGCAGCAAATGCGCATGGTATATAGGCCAGCCAGCAGAGTCAATGTGGCGCATTTTTGTGCGGCATAATAGCTGTAGTTTTTTTATGGATCTGCAGCTGGCCAATTAAATTACGCCCCTTACCTTGCATACTGGATGGCACTTCCTGGTGTCAGCCATGTCACACATCACGTGGGCAGGGGGAGTGTGACCTGGCGTGTTCCGAAACACGGAAGTGCCTGCAAGTTTGCAAAGTAAGCACTGTACTACACGGCCCAGCAGGCACAGATGCAAAACTTTATGCTTTTTCTATGTTACAGCTGCTAAAAGCAGATGCACTTTTAAAACAGAAAATGCATCACTTTTTAGTCCATCGGCACATAGCCTTAGGTTCAAAACACACAGTCTTACATAAGTATGGTTTCTTTATACTTGGATTATCTCCTATCTTTTGATCTAATGGATTTTAATATCGTACAATACAGGGTCAACATTTTTCATTTAGAAGATGAGGACTGGAATCTTTTGTTACTTTGTAGAATTGTTATGCAGTACCCACTTGCCAGCTGGGACATGCTCAACCGCACTGTCGACAAACCGTAATGTTACATGAACTGTGTTAAAATTTCGACTTTAAAGAAGGTGAGTAGGACTTGAACTTTTAAGTTGGGTGTTTGTGTCGAATAAAGACTTTACAAAAAAAATCAGTGTTTGAGTCCGAAATTCGGGTGCTTTACATAGCAAACCACTGGAGCGAGCATTGCAGCGACTTGGGCACGGTCGCTGCTCGGCCCCGTGCAAGTTGCTTGCACTATCTCAATGTTTGCACTAGGGGGAAAATCAGCATTATTACATGTAGTCTTTATCAAATAAAAATTTTTCCAAAATCCCGCCCTCCCTAACCCCAGATGTGCTTTGTTTATGGCTTGCTGTATGTGGGCAAACAGCATAACTGCCCAATCTGTGACTTTCATTGAGGTTCGGGTCAAGTTTGGGAACAGAACAGAACTTTATCTAAAGTCTGGCTGAATCTCCAGAACCTGAACTTCCACGAGTCCGCTCATCTCTGAAGAAGAGCAGAGGAAAACTAATATTTTTTTCACACTTTAAGATATTTGAGATGACAATAGCTGTCCAAGATTAAAAATAGGTCTGCTATTACCAGGCAGAAGCCGTGTCTTCTCTGTCCATGGGCAGTCTCTAGTTTATACAAGTAAATGATGCTGAGCAGGAATACCAGATATAGCCCATAGACAGATGTGGGGCTTTTCCTGGAAAATAAGGCAGACCTTTTTTTGATATTCATGCAGTTTTGCTCCTAAACAGCAGTGACATTACTCACCCTCAGGGCCACACTGGCATCTTTCCCTTAAGCTTTCTGTTAAGTTGATCGCCTTGCAGTTCGGATTTAATAAAATCTGATGATCAGCTGAAAAACAAATCTTATGGTTAGAAAGTGGTGAGTTAAACAGCACCTGTATTTTGTAGATTGATCTAAAAAGGCAACAGATTTGCATTAGACAATTATGACTGAATTGCTAACAGCATGATTCCTTATCGTAAGCTCCAAAACACAGACTCCAGCAGACAACCTGTAACACCAGCTATTAGACATTTCACTCCACAATTTCCCGTGGCCGTTCTTTGCTGTTATTCTCTCACAGACCCCATCATCTACATGCGCTGTGTGTATTGTGCTCATTGAGTTACACAGCGAAAATAATATGAAATCTGTTACGTTACCTCCGAATTTCACAGTGATAAACATCTTCTACACTGTTGTAGTCTTCACAAATGCAAGTTTTATATCCGTGATGTGTTTCTATTACTAAAACCTCCTGTAACTAAGGCAGCACTATTAGGGTCCTAGAAGAACATGGAAACTACAAGACTTTCTTACTGTTCATAGCTAAGTGGAGAGTCGAAGCTTTTGTCTCGGTATCTAAGAGGCAACAAAAGCTTGTGCCGAGAGCATATAATTATCCCCTATGGAGGTTTACAATGACACACTGGATGGAAGATGTCCACTTATCGTTAAGTCACAACCAACCGGACGTGTAAGTGCTGGAATGTACTAATGACAACACTTGTTCCTCTGCTCTGACAATATAACATTAGTTGTGAAATAAAGAAAGAGTAAACATGATTTCTTTTATTATTTTACTTTACATAATTGTGGTATGTCCATAGACTGTGAGCCCTCGTGGACAGGATCCTCTGCCCTACTGTACCTGTATGATTCAAGTGTCGTCATTTCACGTTCTTGTCCTCGTCTGCCCATACACATGTAAAGCGCCATGGAACCTAATGGTGCTATATAAATATTTAATAGCAATAATAGTGTGCAACATTTTTTAAAATCTTTTTTACACAAGGTTGAGTAACATAGTAACATAGTTTTTAAGGTTGAAGGAAGACTTTAAGTCCATCTAGTTAACCCATAGCCTAACATGTTGATCCAGAGGAAGGCAAAAAAAAAACATGTGGCAACACTAAGCTCCACATTGGGGAAAAAAATTCCTTCCTGACTCCAGATATGGCAATCAGACTAGTTCCCTGGATCAACGCCCTATCAAAGAATCTAGTATATATAACTGGTAATATTATAATTTTCAAGAAAGGCATCCAGGCCCTTCTTAAATGTTAGTAGTGACTCACTCATTACAACATCATGTGGCAGAGAGTTCCATAGTCTCACTGCTCTTACAGTAAAGAATCCGCGCCTGTGATTATGATTAAACCTTCTTTCTTCCAGACGTAGAGGATGCCCCCTTGTCCCAGTCTCAGGCCTAAGAGTAAAGAGATCATTAGAAAGTTCTCTGTACTGTCCTCTCATATATTTATACATTATTATAAGATCACCCCTAAGCCTTCGTTTTTCCAAGCTAAATAACCCCAAGTTTAAAAACCTGTCTTGGTATTGCAGACCCCTTAGTCCTCTAATTACTTTTGTCGCTCTTCTCTGGACCCGCTCTAGTTCAGCTATGTCTTTCTTATACACCGGAGACCAGAATTGTACACAGTATTCTAAGTGTGGTCGCAATAGTGACTTGTATAGAGGTAAAATTATGTTCTCCTCATGAGCATCTATGCCTCTTTTAATGCATCTCATTATTTTATTTGCCTTTGCAGCAGCTGCCTGACACTGGCCACTAAATGTGAGTTTGTCATCTACCCATACACCCAGGTCTTTTTCAGTGACAGTTTTGCCCAGTGTTTTACAATTAAGCACATAATTATACCTTTTGTTTCCTCTGCCCAAGTGCATGACTTTACATTCATCCCCATTAAAGCTCATTTGCCATTTATCAGCCCAAGCTTCTAGTTTACATAAATCCTCCTGTAATATAAAAATGTCCTCCTCTGTATTGATTACCCTGCAGAGTTTAGTGTCATCTGCAAATATTGAGATTCTACTCTGTATGCCCCCTACAAGGTCATTAATAAATATATTAAATAGAAGCGGGCCCAACACTGACCCCTGTGGTACCCCACTGTTAACTGTGACCCATTCTGAGAGTGTTCCATTAATAACCACCCTTTGTTTCCTATCACTAAGCCAGTTCTTAACCCACTTACACATATTTTCCCCTATCCCCATTGCCCTTATTTTATGTATCAACCTTTTGTGTGGCACCGTATCAAAAGCTTTTGAAAAGTCCATGTACACCACATCCACTGCATTTCTTTGGTCCAGTCCAGAACTTACTTCTTCAAAGAAGCTTATCAGATTAGTTTGACAGGAACGGTCCCTCGTAAAACAATGTTGATAATGGGTCATGAGGTTATATTTCTTCAGATACTCCAGTATAGCATCTCTTAGAAAACCCTCTAGGATTTTACC
Source organism: Allobates femoralis (assembly GCA_033576535.1). Classification (NCBI taxonomy): domain Eukaryota; kingdom Metazoa; phylum Chordata; class Amphibia; order Anura; family Aromobatidae; genus Allobates; species Allobates femoralis. The sequence goes on from JARQOC010000003.1 coordinate 647,201,339, forward strand.
CACAGTAGAGGTTAAGCTTACTGGCCTATAATTTCCAAGTTCAGTTTTTGTCCCCTTTTTGAATATTGGCACCACATTTGCTATACGCCAGTCCTGTGGTACAGACCCTGTTATTATGGAATCTTTAAATATTAAAAATAATGGTCTATCTATGACAGTACTAAATTCCTGCAGCACTCTGGGGTGTATCCCATCCGGGCCCGGGGATTTGTCAATTTTAGTGATTTTTAGACGATGCTGTACTTCCTCTTGAGTTAAGCAGGTGACATTTAATTGAGAATTTTTGTTATCACTGATCATATTGTCTGTCATGGGATTTTCTTGTGTAAATACTGTTGAAAAAAAGTCATTTAGCATATTGGCTTTTTCCTCATCCTCATCCACCATTTCACCCAGACTATTTTTAAAGGGGCCAACACCATCATTTTTTAGTTTCTTACTATTTATGTAGTTAAAAAATATTTTGGGATTATTTTCACTTTCTCTGTCTCAATCTTTGCTGCCTTGATTTGCTTTTTACAAATGTTATTTAATTTTCTGTATTTATTTAATGCCTCATCACTACCTATTTGCTTTAATTCCCTAAATGCTTTCTTTTTGTCACATATTGCACCTCTTACCGCTTTATTTAGCCATAGTGGTTTCCTCCTATTTCTAGCATGCTTATTCCCATAGGGTATATATTGTGCACAGGTCCTATTCAGGATGCTAATAAACATATCCCATTTGCTTTGTGTACTTTTATGTCTCAGGACATCGTCCCAGTTTATTGCACTAAGATCATCTCTCAACCGTTGGAAATTTGCCTTCCTGAAGTTTAGTGTCCTTGTAGCCCCTCTACTACACATCTTAGTAAAGGATACTTGAAAGCTTATTAAGTTATGATCACTATTACCCAAGTAGGTCCAGCAGTGCCCCCCTTCTTGTTGGGTCCTAAACCAGTTGTGAAAGGTAATTGTCTCTCATAGTTTTCAAAAACTTATTACCTTTGCTGGAACTGGAGGTTTCTGATCCCCAATGTATTTCAGGGTAGTTGAAGTCCCCCATAATAATGACTTCTCCCTGAGTCGCTGCTTCATCTATTTGCTTTATGAGGATATTCTCCTCCACTTCCATTATTGTTGGGGACTTATAACAAACCCCTATCAGTAATTTATTATTTTTTCCCCCTCCCCTTATCTCCACCCACAGGGACTCTACATTTCCATTAGATTTACCTATATTATCACGCAGGATGGGTTTTAAGGATGATTTTACGTATAAACATACACCTCCTCCTCGCTTATTTGTACGGTCATTTCTGAACAGACAATAGCCCTGTAAATTAACAGCCCAGTCATGGCTCTAGTCCAGCCAAGTCTCCGAAATCCCCACCATGTCATAATTATTTTCCAACAAAATCAATTCTAATTCCTCCATTTTGTTGGTGAGGCTTCTGGCATTAGTGTACATGCACTTTATGCATCTCTCTTTACCTCTATTCCTTCCTACTATTTTGACTGTTCTAACCCCACCCCCCATGCCACCCCCAATTTTATTACTTGTGCCCAGGTTACTATTTACACTATCTTCCCCTCCTATACAATGAATACCCTCCCCCCCAATCCCTAGTTTAAACACTCCTTCAACCTTCTAGCCATTTTCTCCCCAGCACAGCTGCACACTCCCCATTGAGGTGCAGCCCGTCGCTAGCATAGAACCTGTAGCCAACAGAAAAGTCGGCCCAGTTCTCCAGGAACCCAACCCCTCCTTCCTACACCAATTCCTGAGCCACTTATTTATCTCCCTAATCTCCCTTTGCCTCTCTGGTGTGGCACGTGGTACAGGCAGTATTTCAGAGAATACTACCTTGGAGGTCCTTGCCTTAAGCTTGCAGCCTAATTCCCTGAAATCATCTTTAAGGACCTTCCACCTACCTCTAACTTTGTCATTTGTGCCAATGTGCACCTTGACCGCTGGGTCCTCACCAGCCCCTCCCAGTAATCTGTCAACCCGATCAGCGATGTGCCGGACTCGAGCGCCAGGTAGGCAGCACACTGTTCGACGATCCCTGTCTTTGTGACAGATTGCCCTATCTATTCCTCTAATAATTGAGTCCCCCACTACCAGCACCTGTCTGGCCTGCCCTTCTCTCCTGTTTTCCCCCTTACTTGAGCAGACACTCCTCTGGCTTTCAGAGGTCATGCCCTGCTGCAGCAGTGTTGTACCTGAACTCACACCCCCCTCATCTGCCAACATAGCAAATTTATTGGGGTGTGCCAGATCAGGGCTAGCCTCCCTGGCACCCTTCCCTCTCCCCCGCCTTCTAACTGTCACCCAACTAGATACCTCACGGTCCTGCAGCTCCATACTACCATCCTCCCCCACATCTATCCCATTGAGCAGCTGTTCAGTGAGCAGCAGACTCCTTTCTATATTGTCTATGGATCTCAGTGTTGTCAGTTGTTCATTTAGATCCAGTATCTGGGCTTCCAAATGCACAACGTACTCACATCTCACACACACACAGTATGCACCCTTGACCGGCTGTTCAAGAAATGCATACATGTGGCAAGATGTACAGTGGATGGCATTGCCAATCATGGAGCTCATTTCCTAATGGGGATTGCACCAGACAGAAAGGATAAGTAAAAAGAAATGCAAAGTATTAATTAGATACAACCTGCAATTCAGTAAGTCTTCCCTTCCAAACTCCCTGAATCCAAAGTCACTGAATCACAAGTCACACACTTACTTCCGTCCGCACTTGCGCTCCGTCACACTCAGCTTGTGTCACACTCGCTAGAAAATCAGATTTAAATCTTTTTTTTTTTTTTTTTTTCCCTTAGCAGATCAGCCTACAGCTCAGTGTACTTCCATAGCAGTGTACTTCCGTAGCATGACTTTGAATCTGTAATTAAAGTGAATCATGAGAACGCAGCCCAATCTACAGACACCATGTTATAACACAGGACATGAGCAGATTGATGTATAGTTTTGTGGGAAAACATTCAGTATAATCTGTGTTTTAATAATTTAAATACTTCATCTGCTCTTTTAGACATTTTCAGTCCAGTGGACAGACCTATCAGTGATTGACAACTATACCTACACTGTGTTCCAAATTATTATGCAAATGTTCTTTTTTTCTGATTTTCCTAAATGGTCGGTGCAAATGACAGTCAGTGTAATAAAAGTAATCACCCGTTAAGGTACCTTTACACGCCGCAACTACGGTGTAGCAACTGAGAGGCAATCCGGAGTTCCGTCACCGTTGCCCTGAAATTGCTACGAAATTGCGGCGTGTAATTGTGGAACGCGATGGTGATTTTTAAAGTTGCCCCCGGTTGCGGTTTCGGAGCATTGTTCAAAAACCATACACATCCCTGAAGGTGAATTGCCTTGGTTTTGGTGTTTGAACAGGCGATAGGGATGGAATCTGCGTTGCCTAGTGATTTCCCAGAGGCATGCCACAGCATGCTGGATACCGCGCCCCATCAGTGATGATTGGTGGGGGCTATTGTGTTTCCATTGACTGTCCCTTCACAGTGCGCCATATTTGAAGACCTGTCCATTCACACTACACAATTGCAATGGCGTCATGTATTAGCCAGCCTTCCTGCACAGGCTGGCCAATCATGATGCTATTGCGTTGTCTAATCAGCGTGTTTGGGGCACGGAATACACCAGTCTGTCACGCCTATGTTCTTGCGGCGCTGAACATGTACGCCCACATTTCTTTGGGGATTGCGGGATGACATATCACCTTGGCTTGAGGGCGCAATTGCGGCGTGTACATGCGGCTTCGGCGTTCGGAGGCAACCGTCAAAAACGTGCATGCGCACGTTCAGTTGCCTCCGATCGCCGGCAATAGTTGTGGTGTGTAAAGGTACCTTTACAAGCCAAGTTACATGTTAACATAGGAACCCTTCTTTGATATCACCTTCACAATTCTTGCATCCAATGAACTTGTGAGTTTCTGGAGAGTTTCTGCTTGTATTTCTTTGCATGATGTCAGAATAGCCTCCCACAGCTGCTGTTTTGATGTGAACTGCCTCTCACCCTCATAGATCTTTTGCTTGATTATACTCCTTAGGTTCTCTATAGGGTTGAGGTCAGGGGAAGATGGTGGCCACACCATGAGTTTATCTCCTTTTATGCCCATAGCAGCCAATGGCACAGAGGTATTCTTTGTAGCATGAGATGCTGCATTGACATGCATGAGGATGATTTTGCTCCTAAAGGCACGTTTTTGCTTTTGTACCATGGAAGAAAGTTCTCAGTTGGAAACTCTATATATGTTGCAGAGGTCATTTTCACACCTTCAGGAACCTTAAAGGGGCCTTCCAGCTGTTTCCCAATGATTCCAGCCCAAAACATGACTCCTCCACCTCCTTGCTGACGTCGCAGCCTTGTTGGGACATGGTGGCATCCACCAACCATCCACTACTCTATTCATCTGGACCATCCAGGGTTGCTCGGCACTCAAAGACTGTTTGAAAATTAGTCTTCATGTATATCTTGACCCACTGCAACTGTTTCTGCTTGTGAGCACTGTTTAGGGGTGGCCAAATAGTAGGTTTATGCACCACAGCAAGCCTTTGAAGGATCCTACACCTTGAAGTTCGAGGGACTTCAGAGGCACCAGCAGATTCAAATATCTGTTTGTTGGTTTGTCAGGCCTTTCTAGCAGCTGCTCTCTTAATCTGATTAACTTGCCTGGCAGAAACCTTCCTCATTCTGCCTTTATCTGCACGAACACATTTGTGCTCAGAATCAGCCAGAAATCTCTTCACAAAATGATCACGCTTAAGTTTGCGTGAAATATCTAATGTTTTCATCCCTTGTCCAAGGTATTGCACTATTTGTTGCATTTCGGCAGCAGAGACATCCCTTTTCTTTCCCATGTTACTTGAAAACTGTGGCCTGCTCAATATTGTGGAACACCCAGTTTTCCTTTTATTGGGCTCACCTGCCAAACTAATTATCACAGGTATCTGAGATTGATATCAGTGATCCAAAGAACCTTGAGACACAGTACCATCAATGGGTTTCATTGAAAAAAAATAGAAATAAAACCCTATGACACTTAAAACCAATTTGCATAATAATTTGTAACACAGTGTATATACAAAGAAAGCTATCAGTCACTGATATAACCGCCCCATGGACTGAAAATCTGAGAAAGAATACAGGATTAAATGACTAAAAGACAAGTCATACAGAAAGAATATATTCTCCAGTATATAGCAATAACATGGTGACTGCAGATTGGACGGTATTTTCTTGGTGACAGGTTCCTTTTAAAAGAGAACCACAGGCCTCATGTACCAGATGTTGGCTCCGTCACTTCAGTCAGGTAGGTTCTGCTCTGAAATACTGAAACATTTAAAAGCTTAAACTCAAATACCTGGCTAAAAGGTTGCTATGGTTCAGGCAGCATGAATCAGCTGTCAGGTTCACTTACATACTGGGTCTTACTAATAACACTACTTAGCAATGTAGTCCAAAAGCATAGTATATAGGAAAAATATATGGGCCTCTTGGCAAGTAGGGCATTGCCTTGTCCTTTATTTTTTGCTACTGTGGGTAAAGAACTGTCCTCTAAAAATGAATTGTATTGTTCAGACCAAAATGAGGAGCGCAGTTTGAATGGTGAGTCCCATTGTTTTCGAAGTGCATCTGAGGCATTTAAATGCAATCTGTCAGCAGGATTTTACCCCAAAACTATTAATATGTGCAAAATCACAGCCTGCTGCAAATATCTGCAAGACTCAGATCATTGTCACCCATACAAGTCTATGGGTGCAAGTGAAACATTGGAGTACACTCTGATGACATCCGAGTGCAGTCCAACATATGCACAGACAAGCATTGGAGCAGATGGAAAGATGAATCTCTCCCTCTCCTCCACAGCTGTAATCTGATCGCAGATCACATTATAATGACACTCTGTAATGCTCACAGCAGAGTCTGAGCTGAGTGCTCACTAGCATATCACACCTGCTCTAACAGCAGATGCAATACGCAAGTGTGACTCCAGTCTTACGTCCAGTCTTTGCATTATTGTAGGGGTTAAAAGTGCACCACAAATGTTGAGTGAATAAAAATGTATTTCAAGTTAGTTCCCTTTGTCCATACAACTCTGACAGCAGATTATCTCTCTTACCTCTGTGTTACCCCGAATTTCTAGAATAATTGACAACATGTTGTCCAACTTGTTTTGCTTAATGGGAGGAGCTGAGGACTATATATGATAGCAAAGAGCTGGTGAACAGATAGAAGAAAGCTCAACCCCTGGCTGTCTCATCTCTGGCTGTCTCATCTCAGGCTGTCTCATCTCAGGCTGTCTCATCTCAGGCTTTCTCATCTCAGGCTGTCTCAACTCAGGCTGTCTCAACTCAGGCTGTCTCAACTCAGGCTGTCTCATCTCTGGCTGTCTCATCATGATCTGTATACTCAGTGTTTATCTTCTGAGTGCGTTTACAGGTACAGGAATAGTGAATTATATTATATTTAGTGAGATGTTAGAGTATGAAGCCTTGTTAGAGTATGAAACCTTGTATCACAAGATGTGACTGTCTTGTCTTCCGCAGTGTCCCAGGCTCAGCATTCAGTGACTCTGGAACCGTCTGTGATTACGGCATCACCTGGGCTAAGTGTCAGACTGACCTGTACCCTAGGAGGGGGTCTCACTGTCAACAATAACAGGGTGGTGTTTTTACAACAAAAAGTTGGCAGCACACCCACATTTATTCTTTATTATTTCAATCCATCAAGCAATGGAAGAGGAGAAGGGGTACCAGCACGATTTGTAGGATCTGCCGCTAATAACATAGGATATCTAGACATTAATGGGGTACATCGAGAGGATGATGCTACATATTTCTGTGCTACATGGACAGGCAGCCAGTATCACAGTGATGGTAAAGAATGAGGAAGGAACAAAAATACCAGCTGTACTGAAGAGAATGAACCTGTTACTTACATCATTACTAAAATGCTGATCATTATTAGGGTATGTGCCCACAGGACGTTTTTTAAGCAGTCCTGAACACAGCAAAACCTGAGGATCCTAGAGTCCGTAACAGGAGATTAGCTATGATCTTGTCTGCGTTTTCTGCGCGTTTTTACTGCATTTTTGATGCTGCGTTTTTTCCTGGGTTTTTCCATTGACTGAAGCAAAAACGCAGGAAAATAATTAACATGTCAATTCTCTCTCATCCGCACCAAAAACGCAGGAAAATAATTAACATGTCAATTCTCTCTCATCCGCACCAAAAACGCAGGGATTTGACAGTTCTTGACACTTGCAAAACCAATGTGTGTGTGTGGCGCCCCTGCGGGTATGCACCACAGAGTGGTATTGCATCTAACATCTATATGTAATATATTGTAAGTTGCTAGGTTAGGATTTAATGCTTATGGAGTCTATTTTTAGCACTCACTTAGGACCGCACCACTTAGTGTAGGGGGAACTGGTAATATAGTAGGTTCCACAGGTGGGGGGCGGAGCTTAGGATAGAGTAGAGTGACAGTTGAGAATTTACCTCAGACGGCGTTGGGAAGGCAGACAGAGTGGTCAGGCCTGGCAGCCCAGCTGAGTGGAGGGTACCCCATCTGTATGTGGGGGCCCAGGACAGATGGCAACGGACCAAGACTGGTAGGAGCCAGCTGGTCATGTTGAGGGTACACAGGTGATACGGACTACCGAGGCAGCCAGGAGTTCATCCCTGACTGGGAAGCCGACGAGCTGCAGGCCCAACAGGACCGGGTTGTTGACAGCCCCACAAAGGTACCTCACCCGTCATGCCCAAAAGACGGTCCTACACTAGTGAGGAAAGACTGAAACCCGGTGTCAGGTGGGAAACTTGTGCATTCCTGCTGTTCCCATTTGGACCGGTATAAGTCAAGCTAAGCCTACTAGACACAGACTGCAGGACTGGCGGGTGAGCTCTTCAAAGGTGGGAAAGACTGAGAGAACTAGAGAAAGTAGAAACCCTGAAAGACAGAGAGAGAACATCTAAAGACTCCTTAAGAGAAATCCTGAGTTGGTAACAACACCCTAAACCAGACTGTACCGTATATTGTTATGCCATCAGCCGGTACCGAGTAAAGCAAAGTTAAACTGGAAATGGTTTCTGTTATTCTTCCTGCCGCAGCTCAAAGGACTTAACATCATCAACATCAACAGCAGAGGGGTAAGAACTGCACCACATTACCATCACTGTCGTCCCTCACCGTCTCACCACAGCTGCCCTGAGGTAAAGCTCCACCTGTGGGGAGCTGTACCACACACTGCTGCCCCCTCCATCACCTCAGCGGCCGGCTGGCAGCGCCGGTACCACCTTACTGGACTCTACAGGTGGCGTCACGTTCCCCTGTAAATAACCCCTTTCACCCCCACCGTTTACCATCAACACCTGGTATAGTTGTGACCGAGTACCTCACGCACCCCAGCTCTGGTTGAAACAAATTGGCGTCACGAACAGGACGAGCCAGCCTGGTATATACCAGGTGAAGTGTGCCTTAAGAACTTTATTACTGTCTAACTGTGTGGATTATAAAAACTGAGCCGAGCCGCCATTACACCGCCTCAGAAATTCAAACTGCGTCACTACAGCAGGAGAAAGAGCGGGAAGATAAGCCCCGCCCCCTCCGCTCTGCCGAGGAGTGACGAAGGTAGTGGCGGGCTCCGGAAAAGTCCGAAGGACTTGCTCACAGGAACTTCGTGGTGAGCGGGCTTAAAGTGCAGAAACAACAATGTGCCGGCCTAGGGGCGTGCCTCGGCCCCTCAACAAACATAGGCCGTTCAAGAGGCGCCAAAAAGTCTCCCCGCTCCCATTGCTCTCAATCAACCAAGGGGGCGGGTCGAGCGCCAGCCCACACTGGTTCTGGACTACACAAACTAAGCAGGATGCGGCCGGGACCGGACTCAATATACCTGGTCAGGCTCCGGACCCGTTACCTGTAACCGGCTGTGAGGCAATGGCAGTCCCAGCTGCTGATTTCCTGGGACCGGTTTATGCACCCCTTGTGGAGCCCGGAAAGGAGGATATCACCGAGGCGGAGGACTTCATCCAGCTCCGGAAGGAGCCCGAGCTGATGGAGGAGGAGCCGAATGCAAGTGAAAGCGGCCAGGTCGGTGTCGGGGAGGAGGAGAGTTACGATGAGGAAGGAGCTGTCGGCGGCGATGAGGAGGCCGGACCCCGCGAGTCATGGAGGGTCGCGGTACCAGCGCAAACAACGATGGGGTGAGGAAGAGGAGCAGCGTTGTGCACTAACAGCAGCGGACAGACATGGCAACCGGTGGGCCGTCCTTGGTTTACCCAACCTGAACCCGACGATGAGGCCGAACGACATCGGAGACGTGAGGCCTGGTACGTCAATGAACTTGAGACTCGCCAAGCCCGTGTCATGGCCCGTAACCAACCCCCACTGCCTATAGACCAGCGTAAACGGGGGGTGGTCACCACTTTTAATCTCAGTACCGGGTATGGTTTCGCCAAGGAAGAGGGTCTGTACCAAGAAGTTCATGTGGGTCGGAGGAATGTAGAGGAACATTTACCCCAGGGCCATCCAGGACGGGACCTGTATCGTGGTGATGAGATCACCTATGAACGCCACGCAGGCCCCAGGGGTTGGTTTGCAATCCGGGTTAGTAAAGCCAAATAATAAAAGTTAACCCGGTATTGCACAGTTAAAAGTGTGAAGTTCACTTTAATTGTTGAAGTGCATTTGTTATTTTTATGTTTTAATTTTTGCAGTACAGGAATGCTAATGTATGCAAAGATTTTCTTTTATTTTCAATCCTGATGACAATAATCAGAGACAAGTTACCTGGTCCCAGTTGGACCAACAAGGACTAGACTATAGTCAGAGTTTACAAAGTTAAATGCAACGTTATAAGTAATGAGCCTCCTGCAAAGGAAGAATACAAATGAACGAAAAATTCTGTTATTACATGTTTGAAGTTACCCGGTTCACCAGTTAATAAAAATATTCAATGTTATATGTAAAATGCATTTTTGTATTTCAGGTTTGGTTTGACACCCGCGGACGGGTGTGTTTCACCAAGGGGGTGTGTGGCGTCCCTGCGGGTATGCGCCACAGAGTGGTATTGCATCTAACATCTATATGTAATATATTGTAAGTTGCTAGGTTAGGATTTAATGCTTATGGAGTCTATTTTTAGTACTCACTTAGGACCGCACCACATAGTGTAGGGGGAACTGGTAATATAGTCGGTTCCACAGGTGGGGGCGGAGCTTAGGATAGAGTAGAGTGACAGTTGAGAATTTACCTCAGACGGCGTTGGGAAGGCAGACAGAGTGGTCAGGCCTGGCAGCCCAGCTGAGTGGAGGGTACCCCATCTTTATGTGGGGGCCCAGGACAGATGGCAACGGACCAAGACTGGTAGGTATAAGTCAAGCTAAGCCTACTAGACACAGACTGCAGGACTGGCGGGTGAGCTCTTCAAAGGTGGGAAAGACTGAGAGAACTAGAGAAAGTAGAAACCCTGAAAGACAGAGAGAGAACATCTAAAGACTCCTTAAGAGAAATCCTGAGTTGGTAACAACACCCTAAACCAGACTGTACCGTATATTGTTATGCCATCAGCCGGTACCGAGTAAAGCAAAGTTAAACTGGAAATGGTTTCTGTTATTCTTCCTGCCGCAGCTCAAAGGACTTAACATCATCAACATCAACAGCAGAGGGGTAAGAACTGCACCACATTACCATCACTGTCCTCCCTCACCGTCTCACCACAGCTGCCCTGAGGTAAAGCTCCACCTGTGGGGAGCTGTACCACACACTGCTGCCCCCTCCATCACCTCAGCGGCCGGCTGGCAGCGCCGGTACCACCTTACCGGACTCTACAGGTGGCTTCACGTTCTCCTGTAAATAACCCCTTTCACCCCCACCGTTTACCATCAACACCTGGTATAGTTGTTCGCCAGGGCACGGCACCGGGGATACCGACCATCCGTGACATCCCACATAGAAGCCCCGGTGACAGAGTACCTCACGCACCCCAGCTCTGGTTGAAACATGTGCACAGCGTTTCCGTGAAACACATTGGTTTTGCTGGGAATCAAAACCGCAGGAACAAATTAGTATGAATTAAAATAAAACCAATGGTAAACTGCATGCAGAAAACACACCAAAAACGCAGCATGAATTGCATCATCCCAGCTTTACCACCCCTTTTATGACGCGCACAGGCTCTCAGATCTGTAGTACGTCTATCGGGGCGTGCATAATTAACAAGCAGGCGGCGGGGAGCAGCAGCCAGGCACGCCTTTTGCGGCTTCTCAAATGCTGAGAAGCCGCTGGAAATAAGGTATAAAAAGCACTTTAATTAACATTACAACAACGCTATGGCCACACAAAGGGATGGCTCCAGAGGTGTTAGCATGCTGCAGGGAAAGGTATTAAGGGGCTGGGGGCTCATTTTTCAGGGTCAGGATCCCTTTAAAGGGACACTCTTACCAGGTTTTTGTCAACCCATCTGACAGCAGCATAATGTAGAAATAGAGACCCTGATTCCAGCAATGTGTCACTTACTGAGCTGCTTGCTGTAATTTTAATATAATTACTGTTTCCCTGCTTTATATTTAGCAGAAAATGAATGTGCTGGGATATTTGATTAGTCCTATAATGTTAATCTCCAACTCATTGAAAGTGATTTTATGAAAACTACACTGAGCAGCCCAGTAGGTGACACATTGCTAGAATCAGGGTCTTGGTCTCTAAATTATGTTGCTGTCAGATGAGATGGCAAAAACCTGGTGACATTGTCCCTTTAAGGGAATGAATCTCATATCAACTTATTCCTTGTAGTCCCATAGTAGCAGCACCAATGGAGGCTTAATCCTCTATGAACAAAGGACAGCTGGTAGCAAGTAAAATTGTCATCCACCTATAAATACCAACTAGTATCCCTTCTTCCCTTGTGTTTTTTCTTATGTGTTCTGAGTAGGAACAGGTGGTATGGTTGGGAAGTACCTCTCTTTTTCTTTTATATAGATACTTCTTTTGGTGTATGCCGACACTCTGAGATTTGAGTAACTTCCAGGAAGTGATGCCAGACGCTGGCTCCCTGAACACTTAAAGGAGGAGGGTGCCAGATTCTTGCCACTGCTGCAGCCTGGCTGAGTGAAGTGTGGAGAGTTAGGCTTCGTGCCCACGTAGAATATGTGCTGCGGATTTTTGACGTCCAAAATCCGCACTATATTTCAAAGATTCGCACAGAAACATTGGTGGTGTCTTGGTGCGTTTGTGGTGTATTTTTTCATATAGATTTTGCAGCGTTTTCTACAATCGTACACTGTTTTCACTGCAAATAAAGCTAACTTAAGGCTGGAACTAAAAGGGTTGCTTAATGTGATATTCAGAACAAAAATTGATGTGAGGCTCCATTGTATTTTTGGTTACCAGTACAGGTAAAGCAGTGAGTTATGGGCTGCCACCCCCCCCAGCTGGCTGGTTTGACCTTGTCTGGTAATAAAAAATATAGGAGAGCCCTTTTCTTAATAATTTATAGAGATAATTAAAAAAAAAATTACAAGGGGCTCCGCAGTATCTTTGGCTGCCAGCCAGGTAAAACTAGGCAGCTGGGGGCTGGAATTCTCAGCTTGGGGAGGCTCCTCACCCTGTGAATTGCAGCCTGCAACCACCCCAGAAAATGGCGCATTCATAGAAGTGCCCTTTTCTGGAGCTTTACCTGACTTCCAGCTGTTTTGTGGGGTTGGTTGACTGGGCAATAAAGAGTTAATGACAGCTGAGTATTGCCAGCTGGCACCAAACCCGAGGTTCTTAATGTCGGGCCAATGTTAGACCCGGCCATCGTGAGCCTCTGAGTAAATGGTAAAAATTACACCACACAGATAAAAAAAACATTTATTTGGAAAAAGATCACCAACATTTTCCTGTTTGCCATTTGTATTACCCATAAAAAAAGCCTTAGACGATAATCAACAATCTAGAGCAACGTTCTATTCACTGGGGGAACCACTGAGGAACTCACTGCTGGCTGTGAGCAGTATGACGGCACCCTGTGAAACGTCTGAGCCTTAACCTCTGATGAACCTAGGCTTCACACCGCGGTAAGGTCCGATCCGGAGCTGTCAGGATGAACCTGACAGCCCCGGCCAAGATCAGCACACATGCCCTCCGGTCCGGTGAGCTGCCGGACGCAGCTGCCACCGCTGATTAATCAGAACCGCGGCTGGCAGGGAGCTAGCCGCGGTCCTGAAATAACAGCGGCATGCAGCTGCAGGTGTCCGGTTCCCGTATCCTCCCGGGAATCCGGTGCAATCCGGCAACATAGGCTCCCATATTAGGGAGTGCCGGATTGCACCGGATCCGGGGGAATCCGGGAGAATCAGGGACATGGCAATTTGGGGAGATTTTTCCTCCCCGGACACAAAAATACTGCAAGCAATGTTTTTGTGTACGGTGAGAATAATCCGATTTCTCCCGGATTCTGCCGGAGAGATAGAAACCGGATGGCAGAGAGCTGCCGTCCTGCTCCATCTGGCCCCATAGTATACTATGGGGCCAAAATCTGGTCCTGGGCTGTCTGGTTTACACCGGACAGCCCCGGACTTGACCTTACCGTGGTGTGAAGCCAGCCTTATCAGCCAAGGTCAAACCAGCCAGCTGGGGAGGGTGGCAGCCCGTAGCGGCCTGCTTTAACTGTACTGGTGACCAAATATACAACAGAGCCCTACATCAATTTTTCTGGATATCACATCAATAAACGCTTTTTTTCATGTGCAGCCTTAACCTAGCGTTATTCACAGTGCAACAGTGTACAAATGTTAAAAAAATGCTGCAAAATCTGCATGAAAAGCCACCGAAAACGCACCAAAAATTCACCAAGACACTGCAATGGCCGGGGTACTCAGTAGCCGGGCTGGCGATATTTCGGGGAGGTCACGGTGGCGGTGGCCCAACTCTGTGGCCCTGGCCATGCAGTGATGGGGGTTATTTACAGGGGATTTGTAGTCTTTAAGTGCCATCACCTGTGGTACCTGGTCTTGCGTGACCAGCGCTGCTTGGATGAGCCTCAGGGGGATGGTTGATGTGGCAGCTGGGGTGATAACACTCCCCACAGGCAGAGCGGGTCCCTGGGGTTTGATGAAAGGGTCTTTGGGGGGATAATGGAGGTGATAGTTAGGATGCAGGGGGCAGCAAGGAGGGTGCGGGAAGTAACAGGAGGACACAAAGGGTGCAGTTCTTTCCACTTATACTCACAGTTGCTTAGCAGTTCTAGCCGAGCCGCTGCACTGTGTCCTTCAGGTTAGCGATCTGGTCAACTCCCAGTCAATCCAGGTCCACTCCACCGAGGCACCCTTTATATGCCTTCCCAGGTTGCCCTTTTCTGCGCTGGTTACTTGCCTCTCCTGCCCTTTGCCTTTGTGCTACAGTGTTCCAAGCTGATGGCCGTGGGCCCTGTTGAGCGATGGTTGACACGTCCTCTAACCCTAGGTATAGTCACCGTCCTGCGGATAGTCCATGGTAAATGGCCACTGCACTTGCAGGAGAACTTGGGGAGTTTTACTACAATATTTGTAAGGCCACGTTCAGACAAGGTATCAGATGTAAGGAAAAAGGTGTGTGACGGTCCGCGCTGCTGTGTCACAAAGTCACGGAGAAGGCAGTGCTTCAGTAAAACATTCTTTATTCTGTCCTGTCCTACGCGTTTCGAAGCCACCTCTGAGCTCCTTCCTCAGGGATGTCCCTGAGGAAGGAGCTCAGAGGTGGCTTCGAAACGCGTAGGACAGGACAGAATAAAGAATGTTTTACTGAAGCACTGCCTTCTCCGTGACTTTGTGACACAGCAGCGCGGACCGTCACACACCTTTTTCCTTACATCTGATACCAGTGTTCCACGTCCCGTGGTAGGTGGAGGTCCAGCAGCAGCTACATTTCTCGCGCTCTAGCCGGTTGTGGGTTTGCACAACCCAGCAAGGTGAGTGACCATTACACTTCACCTTTTTCCAAAAAGTGTCATCATTGATAGGGCACTATTCTGCGCCTCGTTGTGTCTCCTTGTGTTTACACAACGTTCAGACAAGGAGTACTTGGTGAATTTTGCTTCACTATCTGTAAGGCTACGTTCAGACGAGGAGAACTTGGTGAGTTTTACTTCAGTATCTGTAAGGCCGTGTTCAGACGAGGAGTACTTGGTGAGTTTTACTTCAGTATTTGTAAGACAACATGCAGACGATGAGTATTTGAAGAGTTTTACTTCAGTTTTAGTAAGGCCACATTCAGACGAGGAGTACTTGGTGAGTTTCACTTCAGTATCTGTAAGGCCATGCTCAAACAAGGAGAACTTGATGAGTTTTACTTCAGTATCTGTAAGGCCACGTTCAGATGAGGAGTATTTGGTGAGTTTTACTCCAGTATCTGTAAGGCCATGTTCAGACGAGGAGTACTTGGTGAGTTTTACTTCAGTATTTGTAAGACAACATGCAGACGATGAGTATTTGAAGAGTTTTACTTCAGTTTTAGTAAGGCCACATTCAGACGAGGAGTACTTGGTGAGTTTCACTTCAGTATCTGTAAGGCCATGCTCAGACAAGGAGAACTTGATGAGTTTTACTTCAGTATCTGTAAGGCCACGTTCAGACGAGGAGAACTTGGTGAGTTTTACTTCAGTGTCTGTAAGGCTACATTCAGAAGAAGAGTACTTGGTGAGTTTTACTTCACTATCTGTAAGGCTACGTTCAGACGAGGAGTACTTGGTGAGTTTTACTTCAGTATCTGTAAGGCCATGCTCAGACGAGGAGTATTTGGTGATGATTTTCCTCACTATATGTAAGGCCACATTCAGACGAGGAGTACTTGGTGAGTTTTACTTCAGTATCTGTAAGGCCATGTTTAGACGAGGAGTACTTGGTGAGTTTTACTTCAGTATCTGTAAGGCCATGCTCAGACGAGGAGAACTTGGGGAGTTGTACTACAGTATTTGTAAGGCCATGCTCAGACGAGGAGAACTTGGTGAGTTTTACTTCAGTATCTGTAAGGCCACGTTCAGACGAGGAGTACTTGGTGAGTTTTGCTTCACTATCTGTAAGGCTACGTTCAGACGAGGAGTACTTGGTGAGTTTTACTTCAGTATCTGTAAGGCCATGTTCAGACGAGGAGTACTTGGTGAGTTTTACTTCAGTATTTGTAAGACATCATGCAGACGATGAGTATTTGGAGAGTTTTACTTCAGTTTTAGTAAGGCCACATTCAGACGAGGAGTACTTGGTGAGTTTTACTTCAGTATCTGTAAGGCCATGTTCAGACAAGGAGAACTTGGTGAGTTTTACTTCAGTATCTGTAAGGCCACGTTCAGATGAGGAGTATTTGGTGAGTTTTACTCCAGTATCTGTAAGGCCATGTTCAGACGAGGAGTACTTGGTGAGTTTTACTTCAGTATTTGTAAGGCATCATGCAGACGATGAGTATTTGGACAGTTTTACTTCTGTTTTAGTAAGGCCACATTCAGACGAGGAGTACTTGGTGAGTTTTGCTTCACTATATGTAAGGCTACGTTCAGACGAGGAGAACTTGGTGAGTTTTACTACAGTATTTGTAAGGCCATGCTCAGACGAGGAGAACTTGGTGAGTTTTACTTCAGTATCTGTAAGGCCATGTTTAGACGAGGAGTATTTGGTGATGTTTTTCCTCACTATATGTAAGGCCACGTTCAGACGAGGAGTACTTGGTGAGTTTTACTTCAGTATCTAAGGCCATGCTCAGACGAGGAGTACTTGGTGAGTTTTACTTCAGTATCTGTAAGGCCATGCTCAGATGAGGAGAACTTGGTGACTTTTACTTTAGTATCTGTAAGGCCACGTTCAGACGAGGAGTAATTGTTGAGTTTTACTTCACTATCTGTAAGGCTACGTTCAGACGAGGAGAACTTGGTGAGTTTTACTTCAGTATCTGCAAGGCCATGTTGAGACGAGGAGTACTTGATGAGTTTTACTTCACTATCTGTAAGGCCTTGTGCAAGCGATGAGTATTTGGTGCGGTTTTTACCGCACTATCTGGAAGGCCTTGTGCATGCAATGAGTATTTTGTGTTTTTTACCTCAGCATCTGTAAGGCCTTGTACACACGCTGAGCATTGTGTCACATTTAGGGGACTACAACAAGAGTGTTCATTTTTTCCAAAAAATTGGGCACAGACACCACTTCAGTGGCATCAATTGCCCCACAGTTGCAAACTTAAAATGGTTGGAGAGGTGACTTTAATGCAGCACATTCCAAAATCCACAAGCCTTTAGTCTCCCCATGTTGTCTGTAAGATCTGTAAGATTTGTAACCAAAATCTAAGTGGAGGCCAAAGAATCAATACTTTGAGTAGTTCATGCATGAACCGTCACATGGATATGAAACAAAAGCCGCAGTGGGAAGCTCTCTGTGCTACAATGCAGCCTATCAGGCCGGGCCAACCACCGACTGGCCCATCAAGTGCATCCGCTGCCTCTTCATCCTCTGTGACTGTGGGGACAGCAGTCACACATGCTTTTGGACGCAGACCTTCCACCTTTACCCGCAACAGCCAGTATGATTAGAAGGTCGTCAGTTCTTTTGGAAGTAGAAACACCTGCTGGTGTTGAGCGCTGTCAGACATCAAGAGCACCACCTTTGGATGAAGGCAACATAATATGTCCACCTGCACCTTCCTCACAGACCAACAGTTTGCTGGGGACACCCTACTCAACCGTGTCTCAGCACAGCAGCCAGCCCTCGGTCCCTCAGATGTGGACAAGTAATAGACCATTTCCTCCTAGCCATGACAAAGCTAATAGGTTGAATTTCAACGTCTGCAAGCTGTTGGCTACAGAAATGCTCCCTCTCCACCTGTTGTACACAGAGGATTTTTGAGACCTTCTGTCTGTCGCAGTGCCCCAGTACCAGATGCACAGTTGCCACTACTTCTCAAGAAAGCTGTGCCTGCGCTACACCAGCATGTCGCACACAAAATCACCGGTTCCTTAAGAAACTCTGTGTGTGACAGGGTGCTTTTCACCACAGACACTTGGACCAGTAAGCATGGACAGGGGCGTTAAATGGCGGTGACTGTGCACTGGGTAACTATGAAGACAGCAGAAGAAGGGGCTGTTGCCCAAGTCTTGCCATCCCCACGAGTTGTGCATCAATCCTCTGTATGTATAAGTTCCTCCACTCCTTCTACCTCCTCAACCTCGTCTCGGTCCTCCACCTGCACCCAAAGTCTGTCTGCTAATGCCACCCGCATTCTAACTGCGCACAAGGAATCCTGCACACCTCCTTACTATGATGGCAGCAGGGCTCAACGGCATCAGGCGGTCTTTACCTTGAAATGTCTGGGAAATATGAGTCACACAGCTGAGGATTTGTGGTCAGCTGTGGAGACCGAGTTTCATCAATGCTTGTTTCCACTGAACCTGCAGCCAGGGAAGGCCGTGTGCACCAATGCTGCAATGCTGGGTGCAGCCCTCTGCCGGGGCAATGTGACACACGTGCCTTGCATAGCTCACATCTTAAACCTGGTTGTCCAGCCAATTTTTGCACACTATCCGGGCCTAGATGGTCTTAAGCAGAGGGCACGGTCGCTGTGTGCTCACTTCCGCCGTTCGCATCCCGCAGCTCAATGCCTTGCATCTCTACAGAAGTCGTTCGGTCTGCCAGTTCACTGGCTGAACTGCGATGTGCCGACACGATGGAATTCAACTCTACACATGTTGCAGTAACTGTGGCAGCACCAACGAGCCCTGGTGTAATAAGTCATGACGTATAATCTGGGCCTACGAGATCCAGAGATGGGGCAAATCACACAGTTGGAGTGGTCTGAAATGAATGACCTATGCACCATTCTGTACAGTATTGAAATGTTGACGAAGATGTTTAGTGATGATTATGCCATTATCAGCATGACTATTCCCGTCATTTACATGCTGGAGCTCGCTTTAAATAGTATTCAGAGTCAGGTGGTGGCACTAGAGGAGGGGTAAGAAGTACAGGAGGAGTCGTATGCGGAGGGGCTCACAAGATCTCCAAGGTCAGTTCACAGTTTATAAATGAGGGTCTACATTATGCTTGCTCAGACCCTTCTTTATCTGGGCCTGGATCTGACTCCAAAAGCTTCTGGGCATCAGTGCAGATAATTTCTTCGTCTTGACTCACAAAAGCTTTGGCGCAGACCTCTGATTCCCAGGCTATAGTATGAGAGAAGTGCGATGCATACTCAACCATCTGTCTTACCCCATACTCAGATGGGTGACTGGAGACTTGGGAGCTGTGCGGAAGCAAGTGGGATTGGGGTGACACCTCTGAGGACTGGTGTATTTGTGATGTAGAAGTTGAGGTGGAGGAGAGCCCACTTGCTGAAGCACTTGCTATCCATTCAAGCGCCTGCTCTTTTTGTGCCTCATCGAGAATTGGTATCGATCGTCATCTGAGTCGTGTCTGTACGAAAGGGATCATATCATAATCTCCACGGAAAGAAAGTAGACATCTTACTTTTGCTGGAAGATTGCCTTTCTACAGTAGACGTTAATGTAGATTTAGCATCTACCCCATGGACACAAAATTTTTTTCCCTTTCTACCACGCCTACTCCCATTCCCACCAGCAGCAGGCCTTTTGACACTCATTTTGTATGGGACAAAATTTGCAACTGTACAGTTGTTGGACAACAAAAAGCTGGATGTAAATCAAGCAGAGGTGACTGAACGAACACTGCTACTTGACCCGAAGTGAGACCTGGGCAAGGTGCAGTTAAAAATTAGAAGTAAGTGACTACACAGGCAGTGTAGTTGTTTGTATTAGAAGTGGCCTACACTGTCTTCTTTTTGTGGCACTGCTACTTGACCCAAAGTGAGACCTGGGCAAGGTGCAGTTAACAATTAGAAGTAAGTGACTACACAGGCGGTGTAGTTGTTTGTATTAGAAGTGGCCTACACTGGCTTCTTTCTCTGGCACTGCTACTTGTCCCAAAGTGAGACCTGGGCAAGGTGCAGTTAAAAATTAGAAGTAAGTGACTACACAGGCCGTGTAGTTGTTTGTATTAGAAGTGGCTTACACTGTCTTCTTTTTGTGGCACTGCTACTTAACCCAAAGTGAGACCTGGGCAAGGTGCAGTTAAAAATTAGAAGTAAGTGAATACACAGGCGGTGTAGTTGTTTGTATTAGAAGTGGGCCTACACTGTCTTCTTTTTGTGGCACTGCTACTTGACCCAAAGTGAGACCTGGGCAAGGTGCAGTTAACAATTAGAAGTAAGTGACTACACAGGCGGTGTAGTTGCTTGTATTACAAGTGGCCTACACTGGCTTCTTTTTCTGGCACTGCTACTTGTCCCAAAGTGAGACCTGGGCAAGGTGCAGTTAACAATTAGAAGTAAGTGACTACACAGGCAGTGTAGCTGTTTGTATTACAAGTGGCCTACACTGGCTTCTTTTTCTGGCACTGCTACTTGTCCCAAAGTGAGACCTGGGCAAGGTGCAGTTAAAAATTAGAAGTAAGTGACTACACAGGCAGTGTAGTTGTTTGTATTAGAAGCGGCCTACACTGCTTCTTTTTTAGTGGCACTGCTACTTGACCCAAAGTGAGACCTGGGCAAGGTGCAGGTAAAAATTAGCACCAACTACACAGGCGGTGTAGCTTCTTTCACAAGTGGGCTACACCACTGTGTAAGTGACACTGCTACAGTACTAGCCCAAAAAAATTGCCTGGACTAGCTGCAGCCAAAAAATGCCTACTAAGGCAGGTGGTGTAGCTTTCTTCACAGCAGTGCTACACTACCTGCCCTAAAGGACTCCCAGAGCTAAATGTGGCCAGATTCTGTGAAAAACGCTTTCACAGCACTGGCACACTTCTGCCTGGCAAAAACTAATAGGGACTGCTCTAACCTAGCCCTAGAAAGGGCTGGAATTAAAACTAGTCCCTGCTTCTATGAAGTATACCTGAAAAAGGGCTGCTAGACTACTAGTCCCTAGTCCCTAATCGCTACTCCTATGAAGCAGCCCTCAAAAGGGCTGATACTCCTAAAATTCGCACCATACCTCCAGTCCCTACTCCCTAAACCTATCTATCTAGTCTTTGTGGGGGAGTGGGGGGGGTTTCACCGCCGGTGCAGAGCGCAGCACCAGCATTGCATTGCCGCCCGGATGTGCCCCGACTGTAAGAGCACTGCTATCACCGGGTCAGGCAGGAAGCCGCTGAGAGCTGTACGGAACCCGCACTTCCGGGTTCCGTACAGCTCTATTCCTTCCTGTCCCGTGGTGGCGGTGAGATGGATTTGGAGGACGGGGACCTGGCGGAGGTGCAGCGGGTGGAGGCGCAGTCGGCGCGACGGGGACCCCGCACTCCGCTGCAGCTACTGCAGGAGATCCTGCTGGAGATCTTTCCCTGCCTGCCCGGCACCGAGCTGCCGCTGCTCGCCCTGGTGTGCCGGAAGTTCCCCCAGATCCTCAGCACCCACAATCTGGAGGAGACAGTGCAAACACGGTGAGGCTCGGACACCGTGGAGGGGGCGGGAACACCGGGGAGGAGGTGGAGCTGCAAACAGCATAGGATCTGTCCACACCTGGGGGGACTTGTCCACACCAGGGGGATCTGTACTCACTCAGGGGATAGAGGATAAGAGGAGCAGCAGGAGGGGCAGAGGAGAGGAGGACAGAGGAGAGGAGAACGGTGGTGTAGGAGGAAAGAGGAGCAGCATGAGGGGCAGAGGAGATGAGGATGGGGGTGCAGGAGGGACAGAGGAGAGGAGGAAGGGGGTGCAGGAGGGACAGAGGAGAGGAAGACGGGGGTGCAAGAGGAGGATGGGGGTGCAGGAGGATAGAGAAGCAGGAGGGACAGAGGAGAGGAGGACGGGGGTGCTGGAGGGACAGAGTAGAGGAGGACAGGGGTGCAAGAGGAGGATGGGGGTGCAGGAGGACAGAGGAGAAGCAGGAGGGACAGAGGAGAGGAGGACGGGGGTGCAGGAGGGACAGAGGAGAGGAGGATGGGGGTGCAGGAGGAGAGAGAAGCAGCAGGAGGGACAGAGGAGAGGAGGATGGGGGTGCAAGAGGAGGATGGGGGTGCTGGAGGACAGAGGATCAGCAGGAGGGACAGAGGAGAGGAGGAAGGGGGTGCAGGAGGGACAGAGGAGAGGAGGATGGGGTGCAGGAGGAGGATGGGGGTGCAGGAGGGACAGAGGAGAGGAGGATGGGGGTGCAGGAGGACAGAGGAGCAGCAGGAGGGACAGAGGAGAGGAGGACGGGGGTGCAGGAGGGACAGAGGAGAGAAGGACGGGGGTGCAGGAAGGACAGAGGAGAGGAAGGACAGGGGTGCAGGAGGATAGAGGAGCAGCAGGAGGGACAGAGGAGAGGAGGATGGGGGTGCAGGAGGAGAGAGGAGCAGCAGGAGGGGCAGAGGAGAGGAGGATGGAGGTGCAGGAGGACAGAAGAGCAGCAGGAGGGACAGAGGAGAGGAGGACAGGGGTGCAGGAGGACAGAGGAGCAGCAAGAGGAACAGAGGAGAGGAGGACAGGCGTGCAGGAGGACAGAGGAGCAGCAGGAGGGACAGAGGAGAGGAGGACAGGGGTGCAGGAGGACAGGAGCAGCAGGAGGGACAGAGGAGAAGACAGGGGTGCAGGAGAACAGAGGAGCAGCAGGAGGGACAGAGGAGAGGAGGACGGGGGTGCAGGAGGGACAGAGGAGAGAAGGACGGGGGTGCAGGAAGGACAGAGGAGAGGAAGGACAGGGGTGCAGGAGGATAGAGGAGCAGCAGGAGGGACAGAGGAGAGGAGGATGGGGGTGCAGGAGGAGAGAGGAGCAGCAGGAGGGGCAGAGGAGAGGAGGATGGAGGTGCAGGAGGACAGAAGAGCAGCAGGAGGGACAGAGGAGAGGAGGACAGGGGTGCAGGAGGACAGAGGAGCAGCAAGAGGAACAGAGGAGAGGAGGACAGGCGTGCAGGAGGACAGAGGAGCAGCAGGAGGGACAGAGGAGAGGAGGACAGGGGTGCAGGAGGACAGGAGCAGCAGGAGGGACAGAGGAGAGGAGGGCAGGGGTGCAGGAGGACAGGAGCAGCAGGAGGGACAGAGGAGGACGGGGGTGCAGGAGGACTGGGGCTGTGGCTGGCACATGTGTGGTGATAATGGCGGCTGTACTGTGTGTCTGCCTCCATGCAGCTGCCGCCACCTTCCTGTGTTGGCAGGGTGTGGCATGCTGGGAGTTGTAGTTCTCCTGCCTGTCCCAGGGATTACTGTATGGTTTCTGGGCAGTGTGTTGGGTGCTGGGAGTTGTAGTTCTCCCAGGTGAGCTCAGTGTTGTCCCGCCGCCCGTCTGTGGCCTATCTGTCTCTCCTGGGATGTCCTCAGCTCCGTGCTGTGCACAGACAGTGTACCACCATCTCCCTAGCTCCGTGCTGTGCACAGACAGTGTACCACCATGTCCCCAGTTCTGTGCTACCATGTCCTCAGCTCTGTGCTGTGCACAAACAGTGTATCACCATGTCCTCAGCTCCGTGCTGTGCACAGACAGTGTGCCGTACACTGTCTGTGCACAGCACAGAGCTGGAGAGATGGCGGTACACTGTCTGTGCACAGCGCGGAGCTGAGGACATGGTGGTACACTGTTTGTTCACAGCAGGGAGCTGAGGACATGGTGGTACACTGTCTGTGCACAGCATGGAGCTGAGGACATGGTGGTACATTGTGCACAGCACGGAGCTGGGGACATGGTGGTACACTGTCTGTGTACAGCACGAAGCTGAGGACATGGTGGTACACTGTCTGTGCACAGCATGGAGCTGAGGACATGGTGGTACACTGTGCACAGCACAGAGCTGAGGACATGGTGGTACACTGTCTGTGCACAGCAGGGAGCTGGGGACATGGTGGTACACTGTCTGTGCACAGCATGGAGCTGAGGACATGGTGGTACACTGTGCACAGCACGGAGCTGGGGACATGGTGGTACACTGTCTGTGTACAGCACGAAGCTGAGGACATGGTGGTACACTGTCTGTGCACAGCATGGAGCTGAGGACATGGTGGTACACTGTGCACAGCACAGAGCTGAGGACATGGTGGTACACTGTCTGTGCACAGCAGGGAGCTGGGGACATGGTGGTACACTGTCTGTGCACAGCAGGGAGCTGGTTACATGGTGGTATACTGTCTGTGCACAGCATGGAGCTGAGGACATGGTGGTACACTGTTCATAGCACAGAGCTGAGGACATGGTGGTACACTGTCTGTGCACAGCACGGAGCTGAGGACATGGTGGTACACTGTCTGAGTACAGCACGGAGCTGGCGACATGGTTGTACACTGTCTGTGCACAGCAGGGAACTGGGTACATGGTGGTACACTGTCTGTGCACAGCACGGAGCTGGGGACATGGTGGTACACTGTCTGTGCACAGCACAGAGCTGAGGACATGGTGGTACACTGTCTGTGCACAGCACGGAGCTGGGGACATGGTGGTACACTGTCTGTGCACAGCACGGAGCTGAGGACATGGTGGTACACTGTCTGTGCACTGCACGGGGCTGAGGACATGGTGGTACACTGTCTGAGCACAGCACAGAGCTGAGGACATGGTGGTACACTGTCTGTGCACAGCACAGAGCTGGGGACATGGTGGTACACTGTCTGTGCACAGCACAGAGCTGAGGACATGGTGGTACACTGTCTGTGCACAGCACAGAGCTGAGGACATGGTGGTACACTGTCTGTGCACAGCACGGAGCTGGGGACATGGTGGTACACTGTGCACAGCACGGAGCTGGGGACATGGTGGTACACTGTCTGTGCACAGCAGGGAGCTGATGACATGGTGGCACACTGTCTCCTGCCGCCTTACAATCAGTCCGTTTCTCATCCAGGAGAGTCGGATGAGTGTCATTGGTTTTTTGGTCCGTTTGGCATCCAACTGCTGTGCAAGTGTCCGACATTTTTCTCAGATCGCATCCATGTGCAATCTGTTCTTTCCTCAGCAGCTTTTACTGTAGAATCATTTTACAGGAACATTTTACATTGTTCTCAGTTACAGAATGATAATGTATCAGTGAAAAAAACTGATGCCTCTCGGATGGCCCGTGTGCTGTCAGTGTGCAGTCTGTGATTTTGTCAGACCCGTGGACTTGCATTGGCGAGTCTCATGCGGGAATCGCAGACTGTCGCAGAATGTTGCAACTTTTTTCTCATCCAGAATCTGGCTGAGAAAAAAGCGTCCGACACTCGCCAATCTGCTCTCAGAGATTGAATAACATTGGTCCGAGTGCAATACGGTTAAATGACGCAGTGCACTTGTCCGAGTTTCACGCCAGTCAGTCCGTACCCTAATAATAAAATCCATATAGTAATCCTACAATGTCTGCTGGACATGGTATGAGGAAGGTTTATGGCTCAGTTAGTACACACACCATACTTCATGGTATGGGGAGGGTTTATGGCTCAGTTAGTATACACTCCATACTTCATGGTATGGGGAGAGTTTATGGCTCAGTTAGTACACTCCATACTTCTTGTTATTAATCAGTTAATGCTCTCTTGTCCACCACACTGCAGGGTCAAAAGAGAAGACAGCGAGACATGCAGAAATATGGCCTCAGAGAGCCCCTGACCTCGAAATAGAAGATCCTCAGATCCTGGTATTGTGACATAATATGAAGAATAATATTTTTTGCACTTACAGTGCCTACAAGTAGTATTCAACCTCCTGCTGATTGAGCTGGTTGACACATGCGGAATTAACTTGGCATTGTGACATTTGGACTGTAGATCAGCCTGGAAGTGGGAAATGCACTGCAGCCAAAAAGATTTTTTTTTTTTTTTAAAGCGTTAAAAGTTAATTCAGAGGTCATTTGTTATTCAACCCCTCAAACCACCAGCATTCTGTTTGGTCCCCCTAAAGTATTAAGAAGTAGTTTAGGCACAAAGAACAATGAGCTTCACATGTGTGGATTAATTATCTCTTTTGCCAGCCTTTTCTGACTATTTAAGACCCTCCCTAAACTTGTGAACAGCACTCATACATGGTCAACATGGGAAAGACAAAGGAGCATTCCAAGGCCATCAGAGACAAGATCGTGGAGGGTCACAAGGCTGGCAAGGGGTACAAAACCCTTTCCAAGGAGTTGGCCCTACCTGTCTCCACTGTTGGGAGCATCATCCGGAAGTGGAAGGCTTATGGAACTACTGTTAGCCTTCCACAGCCTGGACAGCCTTTGAAAGTTTCCTCCCGTGCCGAGGCCAGGCTTGTCCGAAGAGTCAAGGCTAACCTAAGGACAACAAGGAAGGAGCTCCGGGAAGATCTCATGGCAGTGGGGACATTGGTGTCAGTCAATACCATAAGTAACGTACTCCACCGCAATGGTCTCCGTTCCAGACGAGCCCGTAAGGTATCTTTACTTTCAAAGCGTCATGTCAAGGCTCGTCTACAGTTTGCTCATGATCACTTGGAGGACTCTGAGACAGACTGGTTCAAGGTTCTATGGTCTGATGAGACCAAGATCGAGATCTTTGGTGCCAACCACACACGTGACGTTTGGAGACTGAATGGCACTGCATACGACCCCAAGAATACCATCCCTACAGTCAAGCATGGTGGTGGCAGCATCATGCTGTGGGGATGTTTCTCAGCCAAGGGGCCTGGCCATCTGGTCCGCATCCATGGGAAGATGGATAGCACGGCCTACCTGGAGATTTTGGCCAAGAACCTCCGCTCCTCCATCAAGGATCTTAAGATGGGTCGTAATTTCATCTTCCAACAAGACAACGACCCAAAGCACACAGCCAAGAAAACCAAGGCCTGGTTCAAGAGGGAAAAAATCAAGGTGTTGGAGTGGCCTAGTCAGTCTCCTGACCTTAACCCAATTGAAAACTTGTGGAAGGAGCTCAAGATTAAAGTCCACATGAGACACCCAAAGAACCTAGATAACTTGGAGAAGATCTGCATGGAGGAGTGAGCCAAGATAACTCCAGAGACCTGTGCCGGCCTGATCAGGTCTTATAAAAGACGATTATTAGCTGTAATTGCAAACAAGGGTTATTCCACAAAATATTAAACCTAGGGGTTGAATAATAATTGACCCACACTTTTATGTTTAAAATGTATTAAAATTCAACTGAGCAACATAACTTTTTGATTTGTAAGATTTATGCTTCTGTTAATAAATCCTACTCTCGTTTGCAGTTTGAAGGCTCTAACTTATTTGCATCTTATCAACCACCTAAATCAGCAGGGGGTTGAATACTACTTGTAGACACTGTATATTACACTATGCACTCCACAGCACTTTACATACATCATCAACACTGTCCCCATTGGGACTCACAATTTAAACATCCTACCAGTATGTCTCTGTAGTGTGGCTGAACAAACCTTTTATATGTACTACATGGTGAAATGTGGGGGGAGAAGCTACATGAAGCTTGGGGGGATGGCCGCGACTAGGGGAAAGATTGTCCATGATGGGGGAGGGGCCACAATGGGAGAGGAGCCATGATGGGGGAGGAGCCATGACAGGGGAGGGGCTGCAACAGGGGGAGCCGTGGTGGGGGGGATGACCACTGAAAGTGCCTTGGGCAGCAGGAGCTCCAAATACGGCCCTGAGCTGAATCAGAACACAATTGCTTGATTTCGCTCTATATCGCCCACAGCAGCAGCAGTGCCGTCTGACACAGAGCTGCAGCAATCAGCAAATTGTGGCGATTGAGAAAATGGCTGGGTCTTATAGTGCTAGGACATGTGACTTACACAGCCAATGACGCCTGACCTTGCTTGTGTGCAAAAAATTAATTTTGCTGTGTGTATGTGTGATTGGATTACAGCCTGCACCGCCCCACTGTATCTGCAGTTTGGAGAAAAAAAAATGGAGATCCCTATCATTTCTGCAGCACTTGTACAAAATCCCCGCACACTATACCCATAAACTGGATATTCATAGCCATTAACATGGTTAGGGTTAGGGTTAAGCTTTTGGTGATCGAAGCGTTATCGAACATAACCGCGAACTGCCGAATTTCAAGTTAACTGTTCTAATTCGACGAATGCCTCGAACACCGCCCAAAACAGCTCGAATTTGAGATTGGCGAACAAATCGAATCGAACATCACTCATCTCTAGTCCTGACAGTGAATATTATTTTTGTGCAGACTGTAGACCAAATTAATATCCTATAGAGCAGTGGTGGGGAACGTCCGGCCCCCGGGCCGGATCCGGCCCGCCACGTTATCTCATCCGGCCCGCCAGGGCCGGGACGACAGCTAGGCGATCGACCGCCGCCCGGCCCTGGCGAGGAGAAGCTGCGGCAGCTAGCGGTGGGCGCCGCCATGTTCTTTGTGGCTGGCGCCCACTAACTGTACAGCCGGTCAATAGAGGTTGAGACCTCTACACAATGGCCGCGGTCATTTTGTTGAAGTCTCAGCTTCCACCGACCGGCTGTACTGTTAGTGGGCGCCGGCCATAAAGAACATGGCGGCGGCCACCGCTAGCTGCCGCAGGCCCGCAGCTACTCCCCGCAGGCAGCGTCCTGCAGATGTGCCCTCCGGGCTCCGGCACCCCTGCTCCACATCCACAGCTCAATGGTAAGTTTTGCTGGAGGCTGTGGGGGAGGCTGTGGGGGAGGCTGTGGGGGAGGCTGTGAGGGAGGCTGTGAGGGAGGCTGTGAGGGAGGCTGTGGGGGATGCTGTGGGGGAAGCTGTGGGGGAGGCTGTGGGGGAGGCTGTGAGGGAGGCTGTGAGGGAGGCTGTGGGGGAGGCTGTGAGGGAGGCTGTGAAGGAGGCTGTGGGGGAGGCTGTGGGGGGGACAGGGAGGCTGTGAGGGAGGCTATGAGGGAGGCTGTGAAGGGAGCTGTGAAGGAGGCTATGAAGGAGGCTGTGAGGGAGGCTGTGGGGGAGGCTGTGGGGGAGACAGGGAGGCTGTGAAGGAGGCTGTGAAGGAGGCTGTGAGGGAGGCTATGAGGGAGGCTGTGAAGGAGGCTGTGAAGGAGGCTGTGAGGGAGGCTGTGGGGGAGACAGGGAGGCTGTGGGGGAGGCTGTGAGGGAGGCTGTGAGGGAGGCTGTGAGGGAGGCTGTGGGGGAAGCTGTGGGGGAGACAGGGAGGCTGTGGGGGAGGCTGTGGGGGAGACAGGGAGGCTGTGGGGGAGACAGGGAGGCTGTGGGGGAGGCTGTGAAGGAGGCTGTGAAGGAGGCTGTGAGGGAGGCTATGAGGGAGGCTATGAGGGAGGCTGTGAAGGAGTCTGTGAAGAAGGCTGTGAAGGAGGCTGTGAGGGAGGCTGTGAGGGAGGCTGTGAGGGAGGCTGTGGGGGAGGCTGTGAGGGAGGCTGTGAGGGAGACTGTGAGGGAGGCTGTGAGGGAGGCTGTGGGGGAGACAGGGAGGCTGTGGGGGAGGCTGTGGGGGAGACAGGGAGGCTGTGAGGGAGGCTGTGGGGGAGACAGGGAGGCTGTGGGGGAGGCTGTGGGGGAGACAGGGAGGCTGTGGGGGAGACAGGGAGGCTGTGGGGGAGACAGGGAGGCTGTGAGGGAGGCAGGGAGGCTGTGAGGGAGGCTGTGAGGGAGGCTGTGGGGGAGGCAGGGAGGCTGTGAGGGAGGCTGTGGGGGAGACAGGAAGGCTGTGAGGGAGGCTGTGGGGGAGACAGGGAGGCTGTGGGGGAGGCTGTGAGGGAGGCTGTGAGGGAGGCTGTGAGGGAGGCTGTGGGGGAGACAGGGAGGCTGTGGGGGAGACAGGGAGGCTGGCCCCCCGTGTACACGTGTGTCGTGTGCCTCAGGCCCCCGTGTACCCGTGTGTCGTGCGCCTCTGGCCCCCATGTACCCGTGCGCCTCTAGCCACCTTGTACCGGTGCGCGAATTTATACGGCCCGCGAATGATATTCTAAATTTCCAAATGGCCCTTTGCAGAGAAAAGGTTCCCCACCCCTGCTATAGAGAAACAAAACCTTTATAACAGGGAAATGATGCTGTTGATGGAGGACTTTGTGCAGGATTATAGACAAGGTTTATTCTCTCTCTGAGAGTGAGAGCAACCAGGAAATTAACCTGTTCTCGCTATAATGGATGTTTAAAAATATTTATCCTGAGAATACCTGGAGGGTTGAAAAATGTGAAAATCACTTTAAAAATGGATCAATAATTGACAGGTTGCACGTTTTTCTGCATTCAAAATCGGCACCAAATCTGCAAGGAAAAACATGCAGCATTGGTACAGCACTTCTGAACTCTCATAGACTTTGCTGGCTTCAGGGTATACATGTAGATTTGATGCAGAATTTTCTGCACCAAATACGCAGCGTGGGCACAGGGCCTAATTGCTCCAATATAAAGACAACAGAATCTATACAGTTGTGTTTAAAATAATAGCAGTGTATTCAAAAACATAGGTTAAGCCCAAAATCTTTATACAACTTTTTATTTCCATGCATTGAGAACATTGCACACTGTTTTCTAAATCAAAACATGAAGAGAATTGTATATAATGTTTAACTTCGTTTCAGAAAATATAAAAAAAATGAACATTAAGGCTGCTTTCACATAACGATTTTATCAGTTCCGATGCTGTCCGATAAAAATCGGACAGCATCGGACCGATTTTGGGCCCCATGCAGCCCTATGGGCATCGGACCGAATCGGATGTGCACTAAATGCCATCCGATTTGGTCCGATTCGATTCTGTCCGATTTTATTATCGGTGCTAAAATCGGAGCCTGCTCCGATTTTAGCACCAAAAATAAAATCGGACAAACTCGGATCGGACCAAATCGGATGGCATTTAGTGCACATCCAATCCGACCCGATCAATTTGACATGGGGCCCTATGGATCAGGGTCCGAGGAAACATCTGATGTCTCCTCGGACCGATTTTAGTGTACTGAGCATGCTCAGTACACTAAAATCGCTCCAAAAATGAATGAATGGGTTAATTAAAAAAAAAAAATCTATGCTCACCTGTCCACGAGGCCCCTGGCGTCTCCCGGCGTCTCCGGTGTCTCCAGGTATCTTGCCGTCTGTGCTGACAAGACCTGCCGTGATGTCACAATCACATGACTGCCAGGAACCAATAGCCGGCAGTCATGTGATTGTGACATCACGAGAGGTCCTGGCAGCACAGAAGACAGAACAGCAAGATACTGGGAGACGCGCGGGACCGTGGAGGAGTCGTGGACAAGTAAGAAAGGAGAGGAGGAGAGGGGAGGACAAGAGGAGAGGGGGAAGAGGACAAGAGGAGAGGAGGAGGACAAAAGGAGAGGAGGAGGACAAAAGGAGAGGAGGAGGACAAGAGGAGAGGAGGAGGACAAGAGGAGAGGAGGAGGACAAGAGGAAAGGAGGAGGACAAGAGGAGAGGAGGAGGAGGACAAGAGGAGAGGAGGACAAAAGGAGAGGAGGAGGACAAGAGAAGAGGAGGAGGACAAGAGGAGAGGAGGGGGACAAGAGGGGGAGCGCAATGGAGGACCGCGGGAGAAGAGGGGAGGACCGGGGACCATATTGGAGCACCGGGGGAGAGACAGCTGATGACAGCTGACAGGAGGGAGGTGAGGGCAGGCATCAGATAAAATGTCGGAATCGGATGCCTATTTGGCATCCGATTCCAGGCATCAGAAGAATCCGATGCTGTCCGATTTATATCGGACAGCATCGGATTTTAAAAAATCGTAGTGTGAAAGTAGCCTAAGCTGTTCAAAAAAAATAGCAGTGTCTGCATTTGTCTTTACAAACGCAAAATATGTATTATTTTGGGATTTAGTATTCCTGTGAATCACTGACCTAATATTTAGTTGTATAACCACAGTTTTTTAGAACTGCTTCACGATCCTTATTGCAGAGTCAACCAACTTCTGGCACCTGTCCAACTGTTGTTCCAGCTCAAGATTCTTTGACAAGGCCCAGCACTATAGCAAGAGAAACATGTCCATATCATGATGCCTGCACTGTAATGCTTCACTGTCTTCAGAGTGTACTGTGACTTGAATTCAAAGTTTGGGGGTGTCTGACGAACTATCTGCAGCCCTTGGACCCCAAAAGAACAATTTTACTTTCATCAGTTCACAAAAGTTTCTCCATTTTTCTTTGGGCCAGGTGATGTGTGCTTTGGCAAATTGTATCCGTTTCAGTACATGTCTTTTTCTTAACAGTGGGACTTTGCGGGGACTTATTACTAATAGATTAGCTTCACATGGGCATCTTCAGTCATAGTACTCACAGGTAATTTGAGACTGTCTCTGATCATCCTGGAGCTGATCATTGGCTGAGACTTTGCATTCTGGCTACTCTTTGATCCATTTGAATGGTAGACTTCTGTTTTCTTTCACGTCTCTCTGGTGTTGCTGTTCTGCCCATTTATGCGCAGTGAAGAGGATATTCATAGTGTTATACCAGTTACGACTCATCGAAGTCACTAGATAACCATGTTTACCCATACATAAGAGAATGTCTCCTTTAAGAGAATGAGTAATTAAGAAGGAACCTCCTCCTGCTTCTCTGGATGAAGGAGATGGCAGACATATTCCTGAATTCCTGAGAAGACATGCATCCTTAGCTCCTGTCCCTTCTTTCCACAACTTTCCTCCTCTCCTGTCAGATGATTCCTGTAAGAGCAGAATGCAGTTACACGTTTTTGTGTAGAATCCGTGTGAGTAGGTTATAATCCAGCTGCTGTTACAGAGAGAACTGTGTGATAGGAGATGTGTTATACCCTGTAATTCTTCATGTTAGCATGTTTGCATTGAATGTAGATAAAGGTATTTCTGTGTAGAATACAGTAAAGTGAAGTGTACTGTGTTCTGAGATACACTATTTGAGTTAGTGTCCCCTGCACTGCATACAGTTAGGGCCAGAAATATTTGGACAGTGACACAAGTTTTGTTATTTTAGCTGTTTACAAAAACATGTTCAGAAATACAATTATATATATAATATGGGCTGAAAGTGCACACTCCCAGCTGCAATATGAGAGTTTCCACATCCAAATCGGAGAAAGGGTCTAGGAATCATAGCTCTGTAATGCATAGCCTCCTCTTTTTCAAGGGACCAAAAGTAATTGGACAATGGACTTTAAGGGCTGCAATTAACTCTGAAGGCGTCTCCCTCGTTAACCTGTAATCAATGAAGTAGTTAAAAGGTCAGGGGTGGATTCCAGGTGTGTGGTTTTGCATTTGGAAGCTGTTGCTGTGACCAGACAAGATGCGGTCAAAGGAACTCTCAATTGAGGTGAAGCAGAACGTCCTGAGGCTGAAAAAAAATAAAAAATCCATCAGAGAGATAGCAGACATGCTTGGAGTAGCAAAATCAACAGTTGGGTACATTCTGAGAAAAAAGGAATTGACTAGTGAGCTTGGGAACTCTAAAAGGCCTGGGCGTCCACGGATGACAACAGTGGTGGATGATCGCCGCATACTTTATTTGGTGAAGAAGAACCCGTTCACAACATCAACTGAAGTCCAGAACACTCTCAGTGAAGTAGGTGTATCTGTTTCTAAGTCAACAGTAAAGAGAAGACTCCATGACAGTAAATACAAAGGGTTCACATCTAGATGCAAACCATTCATCAATTCCAAAAATAGACAGGCCAGAGTTAAATTTGCTGAAAAACACCTCAAAAAGCCAGCTCAGTTCTGGAAAAGTATTCTATGGACAGATGAGACAAAGATCAACCTGTACCAGAATGATGGGAAGAAAATAGTTTGGAGAAGAAAGGGAACGGCACATGATCCAAGGCACACCACATCCTCTGTAAAACATGGTGGAGGCAACGTGATGGCATGGGCATGCATGGCTTTCAATGGCACTGGGTCACTTGTGTTTATTGATGACATAATAGCAGACAAGAGTAGCCGGATGAATTCTGAAGTGTACCGGGATATACTTTCAGCGCTTCATAGTAGAGATGGACAATGACCCCAAGCATACAGCCAAAGCTACCCAGGAGTTCATGGGTGCTAAAAAGTGGAACATTCTGCAATGGCCAAGTCAATCACCAGATCTTAACCCAATTGAGCATGCATTTCACTTGCTCAAATCCAGACTTAAGACGGAAAGACCCACAAACAAGCAAGACCTGAAGGCTGCGGCTGTAAAGGCCTGGCAAAGCATTAAGAAGGAGGAAACCCAGCGTTTGGTGATGTCCATGGGTTCCAGACTTAAGGCAGTGATTGCCTCCAAAGGATTCGCAACAAAATATTGAAAATAAAAATATTTTGTTTGGGTTATGTTTATTTGTCCAATTACTTTTGACATCCTTAAATTTGGAGTGTTTGTAAAGAAATGTGTACAATTCCTACATTTTCTATCAGATATTTTTGTTCAACCCTTCAAATTAAACGTTACAATCTGCACTTGAATTCTGTTGTAGAGGTTTCATTTCAAATCCAATGTGGTGGCATGCACCTGAGCAACCAAAAGAGGGTACCAGGCACCACCAAGGGAACAGACGGTCAGCCAGCAGAAGGTTACCCAAAGGCCGTGAGGGTGAGAGAAAGAAGGAGGTCAGGTGGGCTTTAAGTCACCAGGCTTCACACCAACACTGAGAAGCAGGAAAGGAACATACGGGGATAGAGTACGAAGGCACACACCAGGGGGCCACCATACCACCAAGGATCTGCCTGCAGCCACCCGTTAAGCTACCTGTTCTCATACCATCAGGAGTGCTGAATTGTGATTTTGTATGCAACTAATGCAAATAACAGTAAAGTACCCGGAGGAATAGTGACTTTGGACTCTGCTTGTTTTCCTTTCAATGAACTTGATTCCATCCAGGAACACTGCCCCGGGGGTCCAGTCCTACCTGTGGAGAACTTCACCAGTTTGCCGCAGTACCATCTACCTCCGGCAGACTGTGGCGGCGCTGGTAGCATCTCTCCAGAAATTACTGGTGGCGTCACAACAACATTGTATCTAGTCCCCTGTACATACTTCCCCTTTTTGAAAGATAGGCCCAGGACACGGGGTCAAATGCGGCCACCTCTCCCCATGACAGCAGGAGCGTTAACCCTTGCAGCCTGAAACCCGAGTACCCCAAAGCCTGGGCACAACACATGTCTGCATGTGTCTATGTGAATGTATGCGCATGTGTGTTTGTAAGTGCTTAAGTATGTTCATGTATACATGTGTGTGCTTGTGTATGTGTGTGCATATGTGTGCATGTGTGTATGTGAATGTATGTGCATGTGTGTGTATGCACATGTGTGTGCATGTGTATGCATGTGCATGTGTGTACAATCGCATGTGTGTTCACGTGTGTGTATGGCGCATGTGCACGTATGTATGTTTGTGTATGTGTGCATGTATATGTGTGTGTATGCACATGTGTGTATGTGTATGTGCATGTATGTGTGGCACCCCAGGGGTTAATGTGCCACAGTAACATAACACGGGTTCCCTCCCCACAACACACTGACCTACACTAGCACCTCTGGGCCAGGAGGGGGAGCTCCACCAGCTCTCTTATATACTCCAGGTTCACAGGAAGTAGTTAGTCTAGAGGAGAGCTCTAGAGGAGTTTTCAGTTCCTGGGAGAACTGAGAGAGGCTGTAGTGTTAAAGAAGCTGTGCCAAGCTTCTCTACAGTCTGCTCATGATTCCAGGCCTAGTTAGGGTCTGAAGAGAGGAGAACTAGAAAGACAGAGAAACACATCTGGGAGCTTGAGTGCCACTGCCACTCGCCCCAGAAGAGTGCACAGAACGGACACCGGATCCGACACTGTGACTGACACACACAGCACAGTGAATCCAGGAGTGGTGGAGTCTCTAGACCACCACAGTACCAGAGCAAAGAAACACGGTGGGGTCAGTACAACACAGAAGACTCAAGTTGCCTAGCCAAGTGGTACCAGCAGAGAAAGAGAGAGTGAGACAGTGCCAGCGGCTCAGCTAGAGGCAGCAGCAAGGACACACACAGCGCAGCACGAGGAAGCTGAGGACCCGGACAGGGTGGGAGAAACCCGGCCCCGGTACAGACTCCGTGGACTATAACCTGCAACAACATCGCAGTAAAGCCTTGGAAACTACAAAACGTGAGTGTGTGTTCCTTAACCCGTCTCCACTATCATCCCCTACTATTACATCCACAATAGACTATACCAACCACTGCCCCGGGGACCTTGCCTCTACCTACGGAGAGCAGTACCATCTAAGCTGCCTAACATCACCCCGGAGGTTCTGCAGCAGTGGTGGTCCCCCATACTGACCACACACCGTGGGTGGCGTCACAACTGACATTATCCCCTGTAAATACCCCTTTATTATTGCCAGGGCCCGGGACACAGTCTGGACCAGGACCACCCGTGACATCCCCCGCAGCAACACGGTCCGGTACCGAGTACCCCGTCCCAATGGGCTCGACATATGTGCATGTATGTGTGTATATGTGCATGTTAGTGTATGTGCATGCATGTGTATGTATGTGTGTATGCGTATGCTCAAGTGTGTGCATGTGTCCGCCCCCACCTCCACCAGGAAACTCTGAGGCTCTGTTTGCGGCCTGTGTGTGCAAAAGCAAATGGGGTGCGGGCACCCTCTGTAGCCACCATGGGGCGATGGCACACCATCTCATTCTGCACACAGGCTGCAAAAAGAGACTCAGAGTCTCCTGGCAGAGGTGGATGCAGTGGTGCAGTGGGGATAGTGGGCAGCTGTGAAAGGATGGCAGGTGGCTGTGCGGGGATGATGGGCAGCCCTGTGGGGATGGTGAACGTATGTGCAGTAATGTTGCACAAGCATGTGGGCGGCAGGGTTTGCAGCTTTGGTGTCAAGTGCCCTATTGGGCAATCCATCACTTGGGTGGCCCAATATGGCTTCCGACATATTTGTGGGCGGAGTAGTGGATTGTGGGATTCAATCATGTGCAGACGGAAGTGGATGTCACTAGGTGAGTATTATTATATATTATATTATTCTTATTATTATTATTATTAATAAATATTTATATAGCGCCATTAGGTTCCATGGCGCTTTAAATGTGTGAGGGCAGACGAGGACAGGGACATAAAATGATGACACTTGAATCATACAGGTACAGTAAACTGTGTTCCAAATTATTATGCAAATTGATTTTAAGTGTCATAGGGTTGTTTTTTTTTTTTGTTTTCTTTTAATGAAACCCATTGAAGGGATTGTGTCTCAGAGTTCTTTGGATCACTGAAATCAATCTCAGATACCTGTGATAATTAGTTTGGCAGTGAGCCCAATAATAGGAAAACTGGATGTTCCACAATATTACGCAGGCCACAGTTTTCAAGTAACATGGGGAAAAAAAAGGATCTCTCTGCTGCTGAAAAGCAACAAATAGTGCAATGCCTTGACCAAGGGATGAAAACATTATATATTTCACGCAAACTTAAGCGTGATCATCGTACTGTGAAGAGATTTGTGGCTGATTCTGAGCACAGACGTGTTCGTGCAGATAAAGGCAGAATGAGGAAGGTTTCTGCCAGGCAAGTTCATCAGATTAAGAGAGCAGCTGCTGAAAAGGCCTTACAAAGCAGCAAACAGATATTTGAAGCTGCTGGTGCCTCTGGAGTTCCTCGAACCTTAAGGTGTAGTATCCTTCAAAGGCTTGCTGTGGTGCACAAACCTACTATTCGGCCACCCCAAACAGTGCTCACAAGCAGAAACGGTTGCAGTGGGCCCAGACATACATGAAGACTAATTTTCAACCAGTCTTGTTTACTGATGAGTGCCGAGCAATCCTGGAAGATCCAAATGGATGGAGTAGTGGATGGTTGGTGGATAGCCACCATGTTCCAACAAGGCTGCAATTTCAGCAAGGAGGCGGAGGAGTCATGTTTTGGGTTGGAATCATGGGGAAACAGCTGGTAGGCCCCTTTAAGGTTCCTGAAGGTGTGAAAATAATCTCTGCAAAGTATATAGAGTTTCTGACTGAGAACTTTCTTCCATGGTACAAAAAGCAGACACATGCCTTCTGGAGCAAAATCATCTTCATGCATGAAAATGCACCATCTCATGATGCAAAGAATACCTCTGTGCCATTGGCTGCTATGGGCATTAAAGGAGATAAACTCATGATGTGGCCACCATCTTCCCCTGACCTCAACCCTATAGAGAACCTTTGGCGCATAATCAAGCAAAAGATATATGAGGGTGAGAGGCAGTTCACATCAAAACAGCAGCTGTGGGAGGCTATTCTGACATCATGCAAAGAAATACAAGCAGAAACTCTCCAGAAACTCACAAGTTCAATGAATGCAAGAATTGTGAAGGTGAGATCAAAGAAGGGTTCCTATGTTACCATGCAACTTGGCCTGGATGTTTTGGAGATAAATAGCTTTTTATTTCATTGAATGTGACCTCCTAATGCTGCAAATTCAACAAATCAGCATTTTCAGTTCTTTAAAACATATTAAATGTTTAGAAACTCTACTGTGCCTAATAATTTGGAACAGTGCATTTAGAGTTTTTTAAATTTTTAAGATTATACTGTTATCATTGGGAGGTTTCTTCAATAAAATTCGATGTGTACTCTAACGGGTGATGACTTTTATTACACTGACTGTCATTTGCACTGATCATTTTGGAGTATCAGAAAAAAAGAACATTTGCATAATAATTTGGAACACAGTGTAGGGCAGAGGACCCTGTCCACGAGGGCTCACAGTCTATAGGGGATGGGTGGGGAGACACTAGGAAGGGGAGGGGTGAGGGTGAGGTGGTGCAGCAGATTAGGTCTTAGTGTGGGTTGTAGGCTTGAAGGAAGAGGTGGGTCTTCAGGTTTTTATCGAAGGTTCCCAGGGTAGGGGAATGTCTGATGTGGTGGGGAGAGAGTTCCAAAGTATGGCAGATGCACGGGAGAAGTCTTGTATGCGGTTGTGTGAGGTGGTAATGCGAGGGAGAAGAAAAGGAGCTCTTGAGATGAGTGCAGATTGCGTGAGAGTAGGTATCGGGAGACTAGGTCAGAGATGTATGGGGGAACAGGTTGTATGTCAGGCCTTGTATGTCAGGGTTAGGGTTTTGAACACGGATCTCTTGGAAGTGGGGAGCCAGTGAAGGGCTCAGCAGAGGGGAGAGACAGGGGAGTAGCGGGGAGACAGGTGGATGAGTCGGGCAGCGAAATTGAGGATGGCTCAGAGAGCCTGATCTAGCTATTCTAATATCTATCTGTGTATTCTATTCAATCAATCTATCCTGTCAACTCTTTTCTCGCTTTATACAGTATGAGAAATGCCATGTTAAAATCGCATTGCACACGGATGTCACATGGACAGCACTCGGATGTTATCTGAGAAAAAAACGCACACTCGCATAGTAGTTGCATGCCAAACGGTGCAAAAAATGGATGTCACACTTCCACTTCTCCTGGATGAGAAACAGACCGATTTTTTTAATGCCAGTGTGACCTTACGCTAAGGGTGTATGTGGGTTTCACACAACAGTTCTCAGTTAAGAACAGGGGCCAGAAGGTATCAAAGATCTCCATATGGTTGAGGCAGACTTGCTATTTGCTATGAGCAAGCAGGCTTTTAAGCACCACAGGCCCTGTGGCCAACCCCCTTAACATCAGCCCCAACAACAACCCCTTTTTAATTTTTTTCTCCTCTTTTTCCAAGAGCCATAACTTTTTCATTTTTTTCGTTAATATAGCCAGCTGAGGGCTTGTTCTTTGTGGGATGAGTTGTACTTTTGAATGGCTAAATCTATTTTTTCGATATAGTATACTGAAAATTTGGAAAAAAATTACAAATGCAGTGAAATTGCAAAAGTGCAATGCGACTTTGTTTTTTTGGGGGTATTTTATTTACCAAATTCACTACATGGTAAAACTGACATGGCAGTATGATTTCCCAGGTCAGAATGAGTTAGTAGATAACAAATATGTATAGGTTTCTTATTAATTAGGTGGTGAAAAAAAAACTCAGAAATTTGTCCCTCCCCACCCTTAAAATTGCACAGTTAATACCATTTTCCAAGACCTATAACATTCTCATTTTTTGTGATCTGGGGCTGTGGGATGCCTTTTTTGTGTGTCTTCAGCTGATTAATGTTTTTTAATGATACCATGTATTTACTGTAATGTTGCGGTGACCGAAAAAACATACGGTACCCTAATTGTGGCATTTTGATAGATTGGGCATTTCTGAATGTGGCGATACTGAATATGTGTGTTTTTAATTATTGTTTTATTTTCAGTGGGTAAAAAGGGGTGATCTGATTGTGTTTTTTGTTTATTTTTTTATTTAAAGCATTTTATTGTATTTACTTGTCCCCTTAAGAAACTTTCAGCTCTCATTATCCCATCATTTGTGCTGTACAGAGGGGTGCATCACCACAGCTCCTCCTGTGAACAGCAGTACTCAGCCAGCATTCATAAGAAGTTCATCATGACAGTGACTGGGGTCATCAGCTGACATCAGCTGACAACACATCGGCGCACTGAGATCACATCACAGGGCCATCGATAGGAGCGGGGAAGGGTGCAATCCCTGCAGGTGCCTGTTAAATCGTAGTGTTGGGCAGGATTTGACAGTGCGATTTAACTAGCTAAGGCTGCATTCACATCTGCGATTCTGCCCGTTCGGGGCAGATCCAGCAGATTTGCCACACCTGCCGTGTAACGGCCAAGTTGCGGCGCAGCTCCATTCATTCTCTATGGGACTTGCGGTCAGGTGCGGTTTTGCCGCATATAGCACTTGCAGCAAGTAAAGAAAAACTGCTGCTAGCAGCATTTTTTTTGCACTGCCGAAAGTGTGGGATTTGCCTTCTCTGACAAAATTGCCCTTGCTGCAAGTCTCAGAGAGAATGTAAGGGGCTTCCCACAGGCTTGCTTCAAGCCGGCCATTACGCAGTAGATTTGCCACAAATCAGCAAAAAACGCTGATGGGAAAGTACTCTAATAGTAGCAGGCCGATCCACTCTGCCTGGTACTATTAGGTTACCGCTACACGTCGCAATATCGTTCCGATATCGCATACAATTTCACGGGAACGCGCACATTTTTGGCATTTGTCCAAGATCGCATAGTAGATGTTACACGCAGCAATCACACCTCCAACCTGCGACGATCCGGCGTCCCGGAAGTCGGCGCCCAAATCGGGCAGGCGATTTTTCAGATCGTAGTGGCGCCGTCACACAGCACGACCACATAAGCAATGTGGGTATACTTTTCACCCAGCTTAGGACATTGGCGGACCTGAGTTAACTTTTAACCGCGCTCAGAACACTCCGATTGGACGGCAAAAGAGCGTTACCATTGGTCAGCCATCTCAGACAACATGGTGGCGACATGGATGCTATTGCCCATTATATCATCTGGAAACTGATGTCATATGTGATGAGTGTCAGCTCCAGCAACACACTGCGGCGTCACCAAACTGGCAGACTGGCACGCTAGTGTAGTGCAGTGTGTTTCCGCTATATGTATGGACATTCTGGCCGTCTAATGTACAAGTTGGTAAGCTACACACAGGAAGTATGGACATGTCTATGTACCTTACATAGCATTATCCCAACTATGTGGCTGGCAAATGTATGTATGTGTTTCCACATATATACATATGTCTCAATCAGACAATATAGAAGTGACCATGTGTGTGGACACATACCCATGTCTACATGCAGCAATCTGGACAGGGAAACACACAAACACCATACAGTGTGTTGGCTTCCGCCACACATGTGTATTGTACCTGTGCACACAATGGTGCAGGGACCCTCAAATAACATTGTTGTCTCACACCTCAGAGCACGACCTAAAATGCTATGTGATATGGTGGTCAGCTCCAAATAAAAGAATCACACATGTTTGTCTGATCAGAAACAAATATATTCGGAGTGTGGCCACACAAATAAAAACAACAACAACAAACACACGACAAAAAAACAAGTGTTGTCATCACACAAGTAACATATTACACAACTGAAATACTGCATAATTCTGCCATAAATTAGAAATGGATGTATGTGAATCAAAAACATAAAAATAACCACACATTGGACAGTGTGGACCCATCACACACCCCTTACATCTGGTGGTCCTGCCAGGCCACCGCCCCAGGGCCATTGAAATACGAGCAGTAGCCGTCTCTGCTGCTCCTGGCATCCTGCTGATGTCGGCCCTGGTCTAACGGCTGGAGTGGCGCCATGCCAGGGTTGTTAGCACGCCACTCACCTGGCATGAGTTCACCACTTGTGGGGGCCACACTATCCACATAACTTGCTGGTGTGTATGTTTGAGTATCCTTACGACTCAGAAAGTTATGCAGCATACAACACGCCATCACTACCATTTGGATATATTCTAGTTTCATATTTAAAGCATTATGAAACACGCGGAATCTATTGGCCATCATCCCGAACGCATTTTTAACCATACGACGTGCCCGGGATAGCCGGTAATTGAAAAGGCGTTGCTCAGGGTCAGAGTCCTCTGGGAATATGGCCATAGTAGGTTTGCGTGAAGTGTGAAGGCCTCATCCCCCACAAAGGCAAAGTTGAGAAGTTCAGCGGTGTCATCATTTGGGGGTAAGCTCAGCCGCCCGCTCACAAGGTCTCGACCAAAGGAGGTCTGGGCCAAACCCCCCCCATCATACACATGCCCGTTCATCCCCACATCCACAAGGAGGAACCCATAGTTGCCATTGACGAGGGCCATGAGGACCACACTGAAATAACCTTTGTAGTTAAAATATGAACACACTTGTGACAATGGACTCAGGGCGCATTAGTACAGACCTCTGCGTTAAACCAAAAGACTGTAATTCACTCTTACACTTTTCCAGTTGTCATCCTAGACATGTCAAACAGTCATTACCCTTGTCACAACACACGAGAGTTGACCGCATAGTCTCTGACCCTGTTCTGAAACAACTCAGACATGATGAAATGAGTTCAAAGTTCATTGAGAGGGGATATCCCATTACTTTTGCCACGACTATGTCACAAAATACTAGTAGAACATGCCACAATATGGACAGAGTGGCTTTTGTGAATACTTAACATTATGTATGAGTTTTTGGTAAGGATGAAATCAGGGAACACTGGCCATTACTTGGACGAGCAT
Source organism: Allobates femoralis (assembly GCA_033576535.1). Classification (NCBI taxonomy): domain Eukaryota; kingdom Metazoa; phylum Chordata; class Amphibia; order Anura; family Aromobatidae; genus Allobates; species Allobates femoralis. Next base: position 647,244,302 of record JARQOC010000003.1, read on the forward strand.
ATCCTACTATCACTGAATTTCAAAACCCTGTATTGGTGTGCCATAAGAGACCCAGTAATTTGAAAAAGGAGATTTTTGTGTACTCACCGTAAAATCCTTTTCTCTTAGCCTCTAATTGGGGGACACAGACCGTGGGTGTTATGCTGCTGTCCACTAGGAGGCGACACTAGGCAGAATCTGCAAAAGAGTTAGTGGCTCCTCCTATGCAGTTATACACCCTGGAGCAGGAAGTGATTCCCCAGTTTTGTGCTAAAGCAGTAGGAGAGCTAACAGATAATAACAGTGACACAGGAAGTCCACGCAGGCAACCTGTGTAAACAAATATAGTTAACAAGGTAATAACAGTGTAACAAGACCTGAAACCAAACAGGCACGTGTGTAAACAGTTAAGGGTTAGCAGAGTAATACTAGTACCACAAGGCGTGTAACTAAGCAGGCGCATGTGGAACAGTGAAGAGTTAATGAAGTAATAATCGTATAACAAGACCTGTAACTAAACAGGCTCACAGCACTACAAGGCCTGGAGCTAAACAGGCATAAGTTTAAACAGTCAACAGTTAACAGAGTTATAATAGGCAAACATGTGTAAAACATGTTAACCATGTAACAGCTGAGAAGCTATTTGAGAACTGTAGAAAAGGCCCCAAGGGCAGTAGGGTGGGTGCTGTGTCCCCCAATTAGAGGCTAAGAGAAAAGGATTTTACGGTGAGTACACAAAAATCTCCTTTTCTCCTTCGCCTCATTGGGGACACAGACCGTGGGACGTCCCAAAGCAGTCCCTGGGTGGGGAAAAACAATGGAACTAGTAACACTGAGCATGGTCAGTGAAGAAACAATGTACCGACAGGCGGCTGCTGCCGCCTGGAGGGCACGTGTACCCAGATCTGCGATTGTCAAGGACTGAGTGCAGGCACGATAGTGGCTTGGGTATGAGTGTAGGCTGACCGTTTGGCTGCCTATACACTCGTTGCGCCGATACCTGTTACCGAACTGTCTAGGCGGCTTCCACGGGCGTAGTAGAATGTGCCGTGACCTGCCAGAAGGGATAAGTTTTCGATCGTATAAGCGACTTGGATGGTTAGAGAAAACCAACTGGTTAGAGGAGCCTTAGAGGCTGACGTATCCTTATGTCTGCCCATTGGAAGAAGTATAAGGGAGAATCTGACCTCTTGGATGGGCACTGTCTTGGATACCTAGACGCGTAGGGGCCTGACAAGGTCCCGCATATGTAGATCCTTCGCGACCGAGCGGACTGGAGTCGGGCGAAGCGATGGCAGAGGGATATCTCCATGTAGGTGGAAGGAGTAAACCTACTTTAGAAGAAGAATGGAACCAGCCATAGGACAATCTTGTCCAGATGGAAGACTAGAAAAGGATGGATTACGTGAGACCGCTGCAAGTACCGATACTTCTGCAGAGACAAATAAATGCCACCGAACCATACAACTATTTGGATGACGATGCCAAAGGTAATATCCCATCGAGGCTGAAAAAGGTGGTTCTTGTAGTGACATGGGGACCAAGGTCAGGTCCCCACGGGTGAAAGCCTTGCTGTATGGAGACCTTAAATAGTCGACCTTTCGAGGAAGGATTTCATAGAAGTCTGGTGGCAAGTGAAAAACAGCTGACAAACCTGCTGTGTGAGAGATCCTAAGGACAAACCTGAGTCTAGGTCGGAGGGGAAGAAAACGGAGAGAGTCCCTGGTATGAAGTAGGGCCAAGGGGGATGCCCTCAAGAGGTGCCCCAAGCAAAAAAACAAAACGATTACACATGTGTGATGGGATATCGCTGACAAATCTGGTGTCCTCTCTGCGACTACGGACATTACAATATCCTGAGAAAAGAACCTCTTGGGTTAAGTTCCAGGTCTCAAAGGTTACGCTAGTAACCTGAGATGCGAGGAATTCTGAGGGAGAACTGGCCGTGAGCGAGCAGGTCTGGACTGTCTGTTAGACGTCCTGGTACTGCTACTAGAAATTGGACGAGTCTGCGCACCAAGTGCGTGTGGGTCAGTCTGAGACCACGAAGATGATCCGGCGACATTCTCGTTTGATATTCCAGACTATCTGTTAGTGGGGTAAGAATATAGGAGATACAGATACCGGTCCCTGCTTGGACTAGTGCGTCTGTCCCACTGACTGTGTATCCTGAGACCAGGCCAGGACGGCCGGGACCGTGGCATTGAGGCGTGAGTCCGACAGGTCCATATCTGTGGTTTCCTGGCGTTGGCCTTTCGACGGAGGACTTCTAGATGAAGGAGCTAGTCCCGAGTCCATCCCTTTGAGGATTAGGAAATCCACCTCCCAGATGAGTACACCTGGTATGAGAACAACTGGCAGGACAGTGTTTCAGGATTCCACCTAGTGAAAGATGTGGTGAACTTGTCATCTCTTAGAGACTGCGGGTTCCACCCTGGTGGTTGACATATGCCACAGCTATGGCATTGTCTGACTGTATCCTGACATGTCCGATACTAGAAGGTGACTGAATGATTTCAGTACCATAGATACTGCACGAATGTTCGTAGATTGAGGGGCATCATCGAGACAGGGTAAGACTACTGCCATGTGCATTGTGATGGGGGTACATCGCACCCCATCCTGTTCTCGTGTAACGCCTGAGCATGGAGAATTGCAAAGGCCGGCGATGTAACTGAGCCAATGGAACTGACTCCCAAGCTGCCACTATGCTGTCTAGGACTCTTATGGCAGTTGTGAAGGATTGAGGAGACCTCTGACGGAGGCTGTGGATGCCAAGACAAAGGAATCTGTGACTTGTCTAGGGAAATTAGACTAGAGCTGTGGATGTGTTGCATCTAAAGCCCGCGGTGTTCATGCGATGCTGTGCGTCCAATACGGCTGAGACTCCATATGTGATGCTGCAGCATGCGGCCGTCAGGAGTAAGCAGTGGAGCTGGGACTCCTGGAATGTTTGTGCTGTGCTGCAGCATGTGCCTTGGAATTGCGGTAGACCTGTGGAGGTCGATCCCACAGAGTCTTCTTAACGAGCACGGTGCAAATGCCACTGTGATCGCAGTTCTTGAAAGTCATGCATTGATAAGGGAGTCATCCAGATATAGGAGACTTCTGAAATGCAGTATGGACATTGCCAACTTCAGGCTGGGAAAAAACATTGTATTGTTTGCACTTCAGCCCTTTTAAGCCTCGCCCCAACCCCCTGTGCTGACGCTTTGGAGACTCCGACATCAGGCGGTGTTGCGGGCGGATAAGCCAGTGATGTCACGGCTAGGCCAAAACCTCGTGTAAAACGCGGGGCCCGGGAACGGCAGAGGCCCGGCATGGAGGTCCGGAGGGAGCCGGAAGTCCGGAGCGGCGCTGGCCGAAACCGGAGACTGCGCCCACAATAGTTCAGTCGCCGGTGTCCTGCGGTGCACACAGCGAGCGCTATCCCACCATGAGTATTCTCTTATTGACTCCTGAGTCGAGAAGGGACAGATGGCGTGGAAGAAGGTTCGAGCCACAGTCATACGGGGTCCAGAAGGGCCCATTCATTGGGTTAATGTGGTCGGGGGTCTGCGAGGTCCCGCTTTGAAGCGGGCTGCGCAGAGCGCTTGCACGTGTTATCTCAACCCAAATACGCAATATCGGTATAGTGTAGAGATTGGCAACAGGGCTAGTACTCCAGAGTTTCATCTTTGTAGTCTGGGGACGGAGGCCGGCCAGGCCTTGGGCCGTCGCAGCTTCAACCCGAGTCCCCAACAGTGGGGAGTCGAGGAAGGACTATGGCATATAGCAAGCTCGTCTACGACCCAGCGCCTCCAACAGTGGGGAGCTGAGGACGGAGTATGCTATAGTCTTAGCTTCCAGAGACCCGTAGCTAAATTACTTGTGCAGTTGCGGATTATGGTGTTTCATCCTGCGTCTTGTGAGACTCGACTGTCATCACCGCCAACCAGGGCTCCAGCTGTGGATTTGGAAAGGATTGGCAGACGGTCCTGGGACCCTTGCAGCTGTCAGGTAATTGTAGGTTACATCAACTCCAACTGGGCTCTCCAACAATGGAGGGCCCAGGAGAAACCTGCGAGTTAAAGTCGTAATTCCACCACAACCTAGTTCTCTCAAAGGGGATCTATTTGAGGCTGTAGCCCATTGACGGTTGCCAAGCTGTTTCTTAGGAAACTGCCGGGGAGGAAGTACCTCTGTGTGCCCTGAGAGTTGCAGTAAGGAGGGAGCGCCGCTGCGTTTCTTGATGCTGGGCCGCAGCTACAGGGCATGTGTCTTGAGGGCTGCAGCGGAAACACTGCTGAACCCATTAGGCACCGACTACCTGATAGACGCAGCAGGGAGGTAGGGTGGGGCCTGCCGGGCCCCAGATCCTGGCACCTGCTGCTGTTGTGTCATCATGTAATGGCCACTGAGGGCACCTGGCCCCAGCTGTACTGTGCGGAGCTAAGGAGGAGTGAAAGGGGGGGGTATGTTGTAGGGGGGAAGACCACAGAGCCCCTGGTTATCATGTGCCGCAGGGGAGAGGCGTGTGGAGCTGCAGCAGGGAGGAAGCCCTGCTCGGCTCCGCTGTACAGTGTGTGCATAGTGAAAACTTTACGTTTATATATGTGTTAGGCCACTGAGTCACCTCATCTATTATAATGGCCGCCACTGCTCGTGTGGGGGCTGTAGGGAAGACTTTACTGAAGTTAAGGGGCTCCTGTTCTGTATCAGGGCTCCCTAACCTCAGCACCCTATGCTCCTAATCCCCAGTACAACTCCCTGAGTGCTCTAGTTGCAGCTCAGGGCTTGTATGGGCAGAGGGGGGAGGGTCTGTGGCCAAAAAAGGCGCGCATGAAATCTCGCAATGAGCGAGAGGCGCCAGGAATAGCTGTCCTGCCCCCTGTGCAGCTCCAGTCCGCCCCCTCCATGACGCTATCCGCGTCATTTTAATCATCCAGGAGGCGGGCCGGGGGCGGGAAAAGAGGCGGCGGCTCCGCGCTAGGCCGAAGCCGCGGCCTCAAGTAAAAATAGAGGCCGCAAATGGTCGCAGGCCGGCGCGGAGGTCCAGTCCGGGACCGGAACGGATTTGGACCCGGCTGAACCCCCGGGGCTGTGGCCACATGAGCGCTGGCACAGAGCAGCCCCTCCATCAGAAGAACCCAGAGGACTGGGTCTCCTGGAAGTGGAGGAGAGGGTGGCAACCCCCATCAGGAGAACTGGGTCTCCTAGAGTCCAGGTACTGTTCTGGCTCTGTAAGGAGCCCAGAAAAACTGGTGCTCCTGCTCACAGTGTGGGCCCCTTCAGGAGAGAGCAGCGAAGGCTGATCTCCTGGAGCAGGGTGGCAGCCCCCATCAGGAGAACCCAGGGGACTGGGTCTCCTGAGGTCCAGGTACTGTGCTGGCTCTGTAAGGAGCCCAGAAAAACTGGTGCTCCTGTCCACAGTATGGGCCCCCTCAGGAGAGAGCAGCAAAGCTGATCTCCTGGAGTGAGGGAAGAGATGTTGCAGCAGGTGGTAGCCCCCATCAGGAGAACCCAGGGGGACTGGGTAGCAGAGGCTGTGAGCAGCCTTGGGGGACCCTGCAGCCGAGGGAATTGCCATGTACCAGACAGTGCTATGGAAGGCACCTAAGGCTGGTGACTCAACCCAAGTTCCCAGCCAGGGGGAATGGGGAGGGCATCTGTAGATCCCATGGGCCCCAATACTGCAACCCAGATGTTACCTGGTGCCGTCTGTTGTCTCCATTTTCCCATGGGAGCCGAGAATCGGGGCCCCCTTGTTTTTGCCGGTTTTTGTTTCCAAGTGTCTTGCTGCTTGCGGTGGGGACATGGGGCATTTCTGCGACCCAGAGCCCCATCAGTGGGGACTGGGGAGGAATGCGGGCCTCAGAACCGGCAGGTCTGGAGATCACTTTAACCCTGCACCTCCAACAGTGGAGGGCCGAGGAAGGAATAGCCCTTATCTGACAAAATAGCTCAACCCAGAGGCTCAACTATGGAGTCTGGGGAGGTATCTGTGGTCGACATGTCCCTTCAAAAGTAAAATGCAGCTTCAAAGTAAAATAATAAAGAAATAGTAAGAACGTGTGCCTCCTTAGGCTGCTTTCACATAACGATTTTTTCAGTTCCGATGCTGTCCGATAAAAATCGGACAGCATCGGACCGATTTTCGGACCCCATGCAGGCCTATGGGCATCGGACCGAATCGGATGTGCACTAAATGCCATCCGATTTGGTCCGATCCGAATCTGTCCGATTTTTTTATCGGTGCAAAAATCGGAGCTTGCTCCGATTTTTGCACCGAAAATAAAATCGGACAGATTCGGATCGGACCAGATCGGATGGCATTTAGTGCACATCCGATCCGACCCGATCAATTTAGCATGGGGCCCTATGGAGCAGGGTCCGAGAAAACATGTGATGTCTCCTCGGACCGATTTTAGTGTACTGAGCATGCTCAGTACACTAAAATAGCTCCTAAAAGTAAATTAAGGGGTTAATAAAAAAAAACAAAACTATGCTCACCTGTCCACGAGGCCCACGTCGTCTCCCGGCGTCTCCGGTGTCTCCAGGTATCTTGCCGTCTGTGCTGATAAGACCTGCCGTGATGTCACAATCACATGACTGCCAGGAACCAATAGCAGGCAGTCATGTGAATGTGACATCACGAGAGGTCCTGGCTGCACTGAGACAGAACAGCAAGGCACCGGAGACGCGCGGGACCGTGCAGGAGTCGTGGACAGGTGAGAAAGGAGAGAAGGAGAGGAGGAGGACAAGAGGAGGAGGACAAGAGGAGGAGGACAAGAGGAGGAGGACAAGAGGAGGAGGACGAATAGGAGGACCGGGGGCCAAGAGGGGAGACACAGGGGATGAGAGGACCGGGGCCAAGAGGTGAGACACAGCACCGGGGGCCAAGAGGGGAGACACAGGACCGGGGGCCAAGAGGGGAGACACAGGACCGGGGGCCAAGAGGGGAGACACAGGACCGGGGGCCAAGAGGGGAGACACAGGACCGGGGGCCAAGAGGGGAGACACAGGACCGGGGGCCAAGAGGGGAGACACAGGACCGGGGGCCAAGAGGGGAGACACAGGGGATAAGAGGAAAGGACCGGGGGCCAAGAGGGGAGGACCGGGCGATAAGAGGAGAGGACAGGGGGCCAAGAGGGGAGACACAGGGGATAAAGAAGAGGACCGGGGGAGAGACTGACAGCTCTCAGGGAGCGATCTGACAGGAGGGCGGGCATCCTATTTTCTGTCGGAATCGGATGCCTATTTGGCACCCGATTCCAGGCATTAGAAGAATCCGATGCTGTCCGATTTATATCGGACAGCATCGGATTTTACAAAAATCGTAGTGTGAAAGTAGCCTTACAGACACTAAGCAAAAACTGGGGAATCACTTCCTGCTCCAGGGTGTATAACTGCATAGGAGGAGCCACTAACTCTTTTGCAGATTCTGCCTAGTGTCGCCTCCTAGTGGACAGCAGCATAACACCCACGGTCTGTGTCCCCCAATGAGGCGAAGGAGAAAACAAATTAATTAGAGCAGACATCGGGAGCCTGAAATCACCTTCTCAACAGATGACATTTGCCGCACCCCACATGGGTAACTTCCCGTGTTTGGGATGCAGACAATGTTCTAATATGACCAGAGGACACTTATTCACGCATCCTATGACTGGAAAAAGATTTGAAATCAAGAACTTTTTTACACGTGACTCTACTTATGTCATTTATCTGTTAAAGTGCCCATGCAGTTTCGGGTATGTTGGACAGACTGCAGCATATCCGTGACCGCGTTAGCAAACATAAGTCCACTATAAGATGTGGACATAGGCTGTGGTCACAGTTGCCATGCGTTTTTTTTAGTGATTTAACAAAACTCATGCTTTTTTTCATGTCAGCATGAGTTTTGTAAAGTGTGTGATGGCTCCCTGCGTTTTTGGCTGCGTTTTTGAATCTGCACCTAAAAATAGTGCTTGTAGTATTTTTTTGTGCGTTTTGAAAAACGCATGCGTTTTTTATAACATGGGTTCCTATGGGAAACGCATGCAAAAACGCATGTACAATTAGTACCTTTTAGTGCCATTCAAAAACGCATGCGTTTCCCATAGGAGCCCATGTTAAAAAAACGCATGCGTTTCCGGAAACGCATGCGTTTTTTTAACATGGGCTCCTATGGGAAACGCATGCGTTTTTGAATGGCACTAATTGTACATGCATTTTTGCATGCGTTTTCCATAAGGCCCCTTATTAAAAAACGCATGCGTTTTTAGATATGCTCCAAAAACACATGGGACAGTCACACATGCTTTTTGGCTATTAGGGCATGCGTTTTTTAACATGGGGGCCTATGGGTGCGTTTTTTACATGCGTTTTTGAAAACGCAGGTCTCCAAAAACGCATGTGAAAAATGGTACTGTGACCCCAGCCATACTCTGCTACCAGTCCCAGCTCATTTAATTTCCAGAAATCATACCGTTGCTCAATTACGATTTCAGGTGATTGACCATGTACCGGTCAACAGACGTGGAGGAGATAGGATCAGATTCCTCAGGGAGAAAGAAATGTACTGGATATACACACTACGGACACTAGAATCCAATGGACTCAATAGGGAGTATGAGATGACCCCATAGATACTCTCATGCTTTTAGATACCCTTTCTGATTAACACTATTAGCCCCTGGGGTTCCACCTACCTCCTCCTAGGTTTACTAAGGGTGTTTTCTAGCTTTGGCACCTTGGCATTTGTAATCCAAGTGGATTCTTTAATAATATATAATTGGTCATTTCCCTGTTTCATTTAAGGTTTTACATGGTCTCTTATGTTCTAGGTTTTCACATGTTTAGATTGCAAGTGCTAACTTGTCTTCTCTTCTTCCCTACAGATGCCCCAATATCCTATGTCTTAGGATATTATAACACCATGGAGCACCTCTATTGCACTGCACCAGGCATAGGGCATGTCTATACACTGTATCCTTTTCTATATATCACTAACACCGCTGCTATAGGCAGTGATCCACCGCCGGGATTCACTGCGCATGCGCGGGCTATGCGCCGCAATGCACATGCCCGGCTTGCGTTCCATATGCCGGAAACCTGCGTTCCATATATCGGAAACAGGCTGGCTAAGTCCCGCCCACCGGAGTCATTAGGACGCGCGTACTTCACTCTCACTGCCATTCACTCACATGCCGCCCTGACGCTCGGAGATAAAGTATAATTGTCCTGCACGCTGTTAACCCGGTGTGTACCGCTAGAATTGAGCAGTAACCCATTGCTTTGTACCCTTAGATATCCTTTTCCTCGCATCATCCTCCACTAATCCAGGTATTCATAGGCACTAACTGTTAATGTTAACATAGCCTTTTGGGAAGCCAGTGTTTATTAAAGGTGGTTTCTTTCCTTTTTTCAGTTTAAATACCGGTCCATTAAAGGCCTTATATGAATGGCCACAAGTGGATACACCATAGGCATAGGTATTATGGGTTGACATTGATACAGCTTGAAACGGTTACTGGCTCCTATAGATTGTAACCTTATGTCGGAGATTCCTAGGTGCTGTACTCTCCTATAGAAACAGGAGATTGCACCCATACTGGTTTTCCCATTTCTCACAGGTAGTTGCCCTATACCTTCTCACCATCTGTTTATTTAAATGGAATTAGGGTCTAACACATGGGTGCTCTCTTTTCAGGATCTTTTATTTCATATAGGCACAATGCTTCACCTCATCATTTTCCCCTGTTTTACTTTTATCCTTATGTATATATAATAGTGACGGGACTATGCACTATGGGCACGTATACCCGGTTGTACACTATACAGATATTTACATGAAACTGAGTGTCAACTCATCTTGTATCTCTTTTTCCGTAATCATTTTCGTTAGGATGTTTTGATTGTTTCAAATTTGTTATGTGTCAAGAACTGACTGTCTTTTTTGTTTAATTTTGTACATACTACCACAGCTCCTGTATCCTCTGTGAAGACCTGATTGGTGAACCGGCAAGGACAGAGCTACGTTTCTTTAATTATAGTAAAATTATGATAGTTTGAGTTGACGTCTCCTGCTCATCATTGTACAGTGAATAAGTGTGCCAGGGTTATTATATATTTTGAGTCTTTTTTTCCCTGAGCACCTCACATGGGTTATGAGGCAGACCTTCCATTTACTACAGAGACATCCAATCGGCATTCAATACTAGCCACCAATCGACGTAGATGTGGCGCAAAAAAAAACAACCCACAGGCACGCCTACGGGCTTGTTTCTGCCACCTTCGAAATCGCAAACAAGATCGTAGTTGCACCGTCACACAGCATGATCATAGCAGATCGCATATGCAATATTGTACAGTTGAAGGGCTTACACAATCTTCTTGCAGTATCATACCTGCGATTTTTTCCCATCGCATTACCCTGTTACACCACACAACGCACCAACGATATCAACTGCAACGACCACACCACGTGACTTTTTGTCGATGTTGCATTGCAATATTGCGACGTGTAACGGTACCCTTAGAGGAATATGATCAGATAAGCCAATAGTGTAGGGAAAGATGCGGGCTCAGTGCTTGAGCCCACATCAAAGGTAGGGACATTACCAATTATGTATATACAAGTCATTGGTTGTGAAGGGGTAAAGCTCACTTAGCAAGGGCTAGGCCCACATCTTAGTTGGAGAGAAGCTGTATAGCTATTAAACAGATCTGAAGAACAGCCTCTTGGAGTTCGGCCCTTAACTTTGTAAAACATTATAGGCTAGACGTCTGAAGTTCTGGAGAGTCAGCTTCTGGCACAGTGGTTCTACTCTTCACGGTTAAGCATACCCAACCAAAGGATGATTATTTGCTATATGTTCATTGGGAAAACATTGGGCACTTTTGGAATCTTTTCCCATTGAAATAAATACAAAACTTATTCAAAGAGTATTTGAACCTTTTTTTATGTGGATTTTGGAGTAGACAGTCACAGAAAGGGTGTGACTCTCAATTTTTAAAGACAAAGAGACGTGTTGGGGTATTTTCAAATTCCTTTTGCCCCCATTACAGCCCTTCAAGTTCTCACCCACTATGGTTTCTCCCTTTCATGGCCCCTATAAAGAATGTAAACAAAAATGTGCCCAAAACAATGTGAAATCTTCCACAGAACTCTCCATATGCACAGTATGATGCTCCCACAGTCAGCCCAACACAGCCCAACACAGTATAATGCCCCCTCAATACCTTTAACAAAGTGATGTCCGCGGTGTGTCCACACACATTATGAGGCCACTAGTGATAAAAATAATATATTTATTCATTTATATAACCTATTAATTCCATAGCACTTTACATACATCAGTAATACTGTCCCCTCTTGGAGCTTATACTCTAAACATCCTATCAGTATGTATTTGCAATGTGGGAGGAAACCAGAGTGCCCAGAGGAAACTCACACAAAGACAAGGAGAACATACAAACTCCTTGCAGATGTTGCCCTTGGTGGGAATTGAACCCAAGACCTCAGGACCTCAGCGCTGCAAAGGCTGCATTGGTAACCAATTGAGCCACCGTGCCTGTATCTTGACTCTGACAGTCCTATAACACATTTCGATTGCACCCTGTCTCAAAACACAGTGATGGTATCCCACAGCCCTCCACACTGTATCATGGCCCCCACACAACACTCTATCTACTATATAATTGTCTAAGGGTTCTTTGCGCCTGTCGGTCACAGAAATCGCGTGCCAGACAGAGGCCGCTCATTGGCGCCCCCCGTAGGCGGATGCAAATGAGCGCAGACTATGCAAATAGGCGCGAGAATTCAAAGTTCGAATTTCGCGCCCAATTGCTGCCCGGCTACAGCAGCGTGCAAAAATACTCTGTTGTAAAAGATAAAAACAGTAAAAAGCAAGTGCTGCTAAAAAAAATAGTAAAAAACAGGGTATTTAGTTGATACTGTTTTTGCAAAAAATGTATACTAAGCCGCTCTACCAAACGTCAAGGTAACCCGCATCAGAGCAGTCCCTATCTGTTGTGTTTAAAAACTTGACCATGTGAATTAGTACCTACATGAGCCGGGTCCAGACAGGTCCAGTGTCTGACATGGACTGACTGCAGAAGACGGCTTTTCATGTGCAGGGCCCAAAGGGAGGGGTGTGCAGCTCCCTTCTCTTGCAGAAACAAGAAACAAACTAGACAGACACTAATGAGCCATGCACACACCACCAAAAAACTGAATCACAAAAAACAGTCAAACAAACGTGCAAAAATACTTGCTTTTTACTGTTGTTATATTTTACAACAGAGTATTTTTGCACGTTTGTTTGACTGTTTTTTGTGATTCAGTTTTTTGGTGGTGTGTGCATGGCTCATTAGTGTCTGTCTAGTTTGTTTCTTGTTTCTGCAAGAGAAGGGAGCTGCCCACCCCTCCCTTTGGGCCCTGCACATGAAAAGCCGTCTTCTGCAGTCAGTCCATGTCAGACACTGGACCTGGCTCATGTAGGTACTAATTCACATGGTCAGGTTTTTAAACACAACAGATAGGGACTGCTCTGATGTGGGTTACCTTGACGTTTGGTAGAGCGGGTTAGTATACATTTTTTGCAAAAAACGTATCAACTAAATACCGTGTTTTTTGCTATTTTTTTAGCAGCACTTGCTTTTTACTGTTTTTATCTTTTACAACAGAGTATTTTTGCACGTTTGTTTGACTGTTTTTTGTGATTCAGTTTTTTGGTGGTGTGAACAGTGTCTTACAGATCTGTTCACTGTGTGCATGGCTCATTAGTGTCTGTCTATCTTGCCATCACTGTTTTGAACTTTGCTCCAGCATTATCCTGCCCATCCTTATATCTTTGAAGCCAGTTAAGGGTGAAAAAACCGCAACTGTCGCGATTACCGCAAAAAGGCCGCACTTGCGGTTCACTTGCGGTAAGCCCCATACAATGTCTATGGGGCTTGCGGCAGGTGCGGCACGTGCAGTTTTGGCACTTGCGGCAGGTGCGGGCGCAAAAAAAAGGCGGCATACCACGTTTTTTTTCGCGGCCGCACCTGCCGCAAGTGCCGCACACGCCGCACACTTACCGCAAGCCCCATAGACATTGTATGGGGTTTGCCGTTATGCGGTAGTCGCGGCGGTTGCGTTTTTTTCACCGCAACTGCTGTGATCAGCGTAAAATGCTGATGTGAAAGCAGCCTAAGGTCCCTTTCACATCAGCGGTTTTCGCTGATCGCAGCAGTTGCGGTGAAAAAAACGCAACTGTCGCGATTACCGCATAACGGCTGCACTTGAGGCACACTTGCGGCAAGCCCCATACAATGTCTATGGGGCTTGTGGTAAGTGTGCAGCAGGTGCGGCAAGTGCGGTTTTGGCACTTGCGGCAGGTGCGGCCGTGAAAAAAACACGTGGTATGCCGCGTTTTTTTCGCTACCGCTCCTGCCGTAAGTGCCAAAACCGCAATTGCCGCACCTGCCGCAAGCCCCATAGACATTGTATGGGGCTTGCTGCAAGTGTGTCGCAAGTGCAGCTGTTATGCAGTAATCGCGGCAGTTGCGTTTTTTTCACCGCAACTGCCGCGCTCAGCGAAAACTGCTGATGTGAAAGCAGCCTAATTTGGGCAATAAGTACAATTTTAAAAATCAGTGTATAGCACAGCCTCCCCCCAGTATATAACACAGCCTCCCCCCAGTATATAGCACAGCCTCCCCCCAGTATATAGCACAGCCTCCCCCCAGTATATAGCAGCACCCCCCCTCCCCACCATCTTCAGCTCTATGAGTTCTCACCTGCTCCTGAGTCTTCCTCCTCCTCCTCTGCTGTGACATCTGCAAGGAGAGCTTCTTATCCTCATGCAGATGCCGCAGCTCCTCCGTACAGGAACCTCTCTGACCCCGGAAGTGCAGACAGTACTTCCAGGGTCAGTCAGCTCCCTGTATGCCAAGGTGAGTGGAGATGCCCCCGCCCCTGCCCCCTCCTGACCCGACACCTCCCCTCCAAAAAGATATTGGATCTCCTATATTGTCTAACGGAGGGTAGGGGAGATTAAAAATAATTTTAAAAAAAATTCCCTGACTCGGTGACTGCAGCCTGGTGCTTCAGGTGCCTAATGATAAATATGGCCCTGGACAACCTATTGAAAAGGAGGATGGATGGGTACACAGGCAATTTTACAACTGTATAAATGTGATTCAGATTGATTTTGCTGTATAAGTGATCATACACCACTCTATAAATACATAAGCTCTATATAAATATATGTTGATGTGTTTCTGTCCATTTTTTTATTTTTCTGATTGATATTGTGGCCGGGCACCAACCATTAACCATAGAGGTTGCAAAACTGATATTTTAAAATATTTTTGCTTCAGACAAATGAAAAACCATATTAAATAATCTAAATTATGTTTTCCCTAGCTCATTATAACAATAAGAAATCACCAACATTCATTATGAACTTTAAAATGATTTTAACTACAATGATCTTTATCTGTACAAGCTTCTCATCTTCAAAGATAATCACAGTCACATTCAATTTGTTTAGGGTTACTAAAGAAAGTCCCTATTTTTACAGACTGTCCAGTAATTTGCAGACAATTATCATCCTTGGTGGCCAGGTCTTGGTGAATCTTTACTACAAGTTATTTTTAGGACTCTGTGCTACCCTGAACTTCTAGAATAAATGACAACATGTCTTCTAACTGGTTTTGCTTAATGGGAGGAGCTGAGGACTATATATGATAGCAAAGAGCTGGTGAACAGATAGAAGAAAGCGCAACCCTTGGTTGTCTCATCTCAGGCTGTCTCATCTCAGGCTGTCTCATCATGATCAGTATACTCAGTGTTTGTCTTCTGAGTGCATTTACAGGTACAGGAATACAGAATTTTATATATATATAGTGATGTGTTAGAGTATGAAGCCTTGTATCACAAGATGTGACTGTCTTGTCTTCCGCAGTGTCCCAGGCTCAGCATTCAGTGACTCTGGAACCGTCTGTGATCACGGCATCTCCTGGGCAAAGTGTCAGATTGTCCTGTACCCTAGGAGGGGGTCTCACTGTCAGCAACAATAGGGTGGTGTTTACCCAACAAAAAAATGGGAACAAACTCACATTTATTTTGGGTTATTTCACTGCTTCAAACAACAGAAGAGGAGAAGGGGTACCAGCGCGATTTGTAGGATCTGCCGCTAATAACATAGGATATCTAGACATTAATGGGGTACATCGAGAGGATGATGCTACATATTACTGTGCTACATGGACAGGCAGCCAGTATCACAGTGATGGTAAAGAATGAGGAAGGAACATAAATACCAATTGTGCTGTACACAGAGAGAATAACCCCGCTACTTACATACATCATTACTAGAAGCTGATCACCATACAGGAGGATAGAACTTACACCATTTTGATGTCTCGGTTCCTAAAACTGTTTTACATTCCACTAAACATAATTTAAAGGGAACCAACCACCTAAAAATCCCTATCTAACCTATAAATATCTGTCCCTGGAGCCTAAAATGACTATTCTAACCATCCCTGACTGACTAAATCTACCTAACTACATGCACAATAAATCACTTTTTATACTTACCAAATCCTTGACTGATGGGCGTAACTCCAAGGTCTTTGTCAGATAGGCGGGTCTCCTCGCCACGCTCGCTGCTGTTCATCTTCTTCTAGGATTCAAATTACCCACCCATTGCGTCCTCACAATGAGCGGGTCACGTGCTGCAGGCCCCGCGTCACTTCCGCCCGCCGCGTCGCTGGGTCTATGACGCGCCCAGGCCGGCTTCAGCATGCCATCTGCGCATGCTCTGAAGCCGGCCTGGGTGTACCAGTGACGCGGTGGGGCCTGCAGCGAGGACGCGATGGGCGGGTAATTTGAATCCTCGAAGAAGATGGACAGCAGCGAGCGCGGCGAGGAGACCCGCCTATCTGACAAAGACCTTGGAGGAACGCCCATCAGTCAAAGATTTGGTAAGTATAAAAAGTGATTTATTGTGCATGTAGTTAGGTAGATTTAGTCAGTCAGGGATGGTTAGAATAGTAATTTTAGGCTCCAGGGACAGATATTTATAGGTTAGATAGCTATTTTTAGGTGGTTGGTTCCCTTTAAGTATTTCACATATCACTTTTGCACTTTTTAATACTTAAACTGAAATTAACAAAATACACTTGGCAAAAAGTTAAACCAAAACAACAAACATTAGCTTAGCCCCAAAAATTGTTTCAGTCCATTTATATTTATAGAGGAGCTCAGAGTTTTTGGAGCTGCTTGAAACCTCATCATCATACCTCCCAACTTTTTAAGAATAGAAACAGGGACAAAAAAAGCGTGCAACGTGCTGGGCCAAATTCTGCCCACGTCCCTAGCCACGCTCAAGTCACACCCATTTACAAATGGCGGACATTTGATCAAGGAGGGGGAGGAAAATAACCACTTCTCCTAGAAAACTTAAGATTACCCTATATATGTGGCATTCATCAAAATACAATAAGTGTTTATTAAACAACAACCACTGTGATCAAATTAAAAAGTAAAGATAATTTTTATTACATTTTTTTATTACATTTTGATTAAAGTTTTTTTATATAAGGTTTTAATAAAAAACTTCTTGTTTAACACCAACCATTCTTAAACCGGGTGGATAGTATGTAAAGTATTTATCTAGTTTGAATAAACATCCCAAAGGAGGGTTAACTAAACAGTGCCTTCGTGGTTTATTGGGAGCCATAATACAAAGTGTAGTGCGTAACTCACTACCTTTACATATTAATATTAGTCTTCTGATTATTGCATTTTTGCTGCATTTTTTATGCCTTTTCCAATTCATTAGATGTATTTTGGTGCAGACATGAAGTTGCCTTTTTATGGGGGTTTTTATAGCTTAAATTCTCTAATCTGCCTATGGAGTCATAGACTACTGAAAAGATCAAGTACCAAAAAATCTCGCTTCTACAGTTACAGAGCCTAGGACTTTGGCGACTAATGCTGGAAGCTGTAGTTAAAGTGATCTGAAGCTCTCTGTGGGTTTGAGTACAGAG
The DNA here is from genome assembly GCA_033576535.1 of Allobates femoralis. Taxonomy (NCBI): domain Eukaryota; kingdom Metazoa; phylum Chordata; class Amphibia; order Anura; family Aromobatidae; genus Allobates; species Allobates femoralis. The sequence continues at coordinate 647,261,288 of JARQOC010000003.1, forward strand.
GAGACTAACAAAAAAATATGTTTTTGTAGTTTCATAAGGACAAAAAATTTGGCTTTTTCTTTGCTTCTACTATACAAGGAACATAGAAATGGATTGTTATGTGCAATGCATCTCTATGTAACAGTGTGATCTCTTTTTAGGTCCCCTGCCTAATCTAAAAGTCAAGATTATCAAAGACTTCTGTGTTTGTTAAGCTGAACAATAGCTCAGTAGTAAAGTTGCTCCTTGCCCACACAGAGACCAGAGTCCTGGCCAAGACTAGAGGGCAGTGAGAGTTGAATTTAATGTATTTACTCCTGCCTGATCTACAGGTCACGATACAAAATCCTCCCATGTTTATCAGTGTGACAAGTAGCTCATTGGTAGAGCTGTTGCTTTCAAACATTGAGACTGGAGTTCAATTCCTGGCTGAGATTTATCTCTGGAGAGCAGTGAGAGTTGTATCTTAATTTAGTCACTGCATCTAATGAGGCCCTGCCCCTGGGACAAAGTGAATCACGGAAGACAATCCCACAGCATCTGGTAAGGATAGGAGGTATGCATATCATGTCCATGTCAAGGTGTATGGAACCCCTCAATGAACAGGTGGGGTGTCTCTGAAAAATCTATTTTTGGAAGGAGAAAAATTAAAATTATTCTGACATACTGTACTTTTACTCTGAAATTTATGCTACATGGTGCAGAGGTCTAGGCTTTACAGGTTTGAGTACTCATCGTGTGAGCAATCACTTATATGCGATGTTCATACTTACAGTCATGTGCCAACGAACTGCTATTAATAATTCTCTCAAAATTCAGTGAAAAACTGAGATAAGTAGGAGGTAAAGCTGTCACATGACTGTAAGTATGGAAATCGCATGAGTAGAGTCACCATGTGATAATTGGTGGAACCAGCAAGCAGAACTGAGTCCTGACAGTGAGTATATTACATAATATTGGAATTGTGCATGCTACGGTGCTAATTTTATAATTAAAGGGTTTATCCAGGTTTGAGATGAAAGTCTGCAGTCACTCTCTGCACACTTTAGGATTCTCTCATGCCTGTTGCAAGAGTGGACAGACATGTGAACATACATATGTGATTTGTATACTTCTGGACATATTCTGACTAGATGTGTCATGATCTCCACACTTGCTTTGTCCTTTATTAGGTTGTTGTGGGGATTGTCAGTCTGGATTGGCTCTGTGCTGCATACCACCTGCATTCCAGCTCACTTGATTAGAACTCTACTTAAAGGGAACCAACCACCCCAAATGACCCCCCCGGACTAATAATATCGTTCCCTACTTGCAGCACATACATGTGCTGCAATGTTTTTTGCTAAAAAAACTGCTTTTTAAAACTTAAGATAATGCTTTAGAAACTTTATAACGAAGGGACGGGTGGGCGTTACTTACATGTGGCTAAAGCCGAGATTCTGCTGCCAGTCATCCTCGTGTGCTCGTCACATCAGTAACGGCCAGCCCTTTTTGCAGCGTCCCAGGCTGGTGCACGGGATGTCATGCCCGTGCACACGTCATCAGCTACAGCCGGGAAGCGAGCGCGCGCTCTGACTTCCTGCGCTCAGCTGTGGAAGTCAGAGCGCGCGCTCGCTTCCCGGCTGTAGCTGATGACGTGTGCACGGGCATGACATCCCGTGCACCAGCCTGGGACGCTGCAAAAAGGGCTGGCCGTTACTGATGTGACGAGCACACGAGGATGACTGGCAGCAGAATCTCGGCTTTAGCCACATGTAAGTAACGCCCACCCGTCCCTTCGTTATAAAGTTTCTAAAGCATTATCTTAAGTTTTAAAAAGCAGTTTTTTTAGCAAAAAACATTGCAGCACATGTATGTGCTGCAAGTAGGGAACGATATTATTAGTCCGGAGGGGTCATTTGGGGTGGTTGGTTCCCTTTAAGCAAGCTTGCTACCCTATTCTGTGTCAATTGTACATTTGCCTTTGAAGGTATAGGATTGATCTGTCTGTGCTCTGAGCCAGACCCTGTCTGATTAGTTACCTTACCTGGACTTGACTCTCTGCTTGTAACCAGGCTTGAATTGGACTTCTCTTCTGGATATCCCTAGCTGTTACTGCACCATTTCCTGGACCTGACCCCAGATTGTTTTGTCCTCTCTTTACTCCCAGTAAGTAGTAATATTATTATATTTACTTTTCTTTATTACAGTCTGTTTTCAGCACATCAGAGATTAGTTATTACTGTAGTGATTTGCATCACAAGATGTCTCCAGTTTCACTCAATTCCTTTTCATTGAGTGAGACAGAGCATGGTTGTGATTTTGTGACTTCCACACTCATCGCCAGGACCAGAGAATCTTATAGAGTTCAGTATGCGTGCTGTGACACTTCAGAAGCCTGCCATCAATTAGAACAGGGCTAGTGAGCTCAAGGCCTCAAGGGCCGCCAACAGGTCATGTTTTCAGGATTTCCTTAGTATTGCTCAGGTAATAACATAATAATAATAATGGTGATGATTCTAACCCTTGTGCAATGCTAAGGGAATCCTGAAAACATAACCAGTTGGTGGCCCTTGAGGCCTGGAGTTCCCTACCCCTGACCTAGAGTGATTTCAGACTCTCATCACAAACTTAGACAACCCCTTTTGTGCACCTAACATAAATAACAACATATTAAACCTTAACTGGGTAGATGGCACAATAGTCTATTAATATAGCCATGTATCACTCAATCTTGCAAATTACAGATTGTTACATGTGTACAGGTTCAGAACCAATAACAGCACAGGAATACATGACCAGACCCCCCTGAGGTGCAGAAATACACTACCAGAACCATCATCAATACAGAAATATTTCACCAGCAGTACAGAAATTCTTCATCAGAACAAACGAGCAGTAGAGAAATCCATCCATATGATCCCCATCAGTAGAGAAACACAGCATCAAAAACTATCATAAGTGCAGGAATAAATCACCAGAACCACCATCTATACATGATACATCCATTGTAATGTCAAGTGAGACCATATACATTTGTATCGCATGAACCTACAACTTCCAATACATTCTTAATAACAGTAAAGAAATACTGGCAGTTGTTATCAGACTGTGGACCATACAGGAATCACAGTACTGATAAGCATTAGTTAGTATCTCAAATAAAATAGACATCCAGGCATCTTGGCAATGAACCCAAATATACTTCAAGAAGCACTAAAAAATATATGTAAACAAAGTGCATTGAGTTTTGAAGTGATCAGCAATGAGTACAGATCTTAATCCAATTGAACACCTATGCAGAGATCTTAAAATTGTTGTTTGGAGAAGGCACCCTTCAAATATGAGAGACTTGTGTCACTATTGCCCTGGCTAGCAAGTGGAAAGTGGATCCTTTGCATCAAGGTACCCATCTCTGACCAGGAGAGTGTACCTGAGCTGCTACCGAGTCTCAACTGAAGCCACAGGTGGTGGGGATAGGCTGTGCTGATGGGTATCTTTCAGGGGCAGCACCAGGGGATCTCAGTCCTCTGCAGCTTGTGCCACAGGACAAAGAACTGAGGCAGGCACAGAGGCAGGTAGGACAATCAGAGTGGTACTGAAAGGGACAGTGTTTTTCTGGATCCTCACACAGTGGAAGAAACACAATTTGTCAGAGATGATGGTCAAAATCCTGTTTTTCCAACGCGTTTCAGAAGTACACCTCGCTCCTTCCTCAGGGAGCCAACATATACATATATATATATATATATATATATATATACTCCCTGAGGAAGGATCCAGAAAAACACTGTCCCTTCCAGGTCCATCGCTTGTTTCCACTGCATGACAGTGGAGTGTTGATCCAGCAGAAGCCATACCACGCTTACACACTGGTTGTGGGTCACACAACCATACCAGGTGGGCAAATTCTTTTGTTCTATTGGAGTTGTCTCAAGGATAAGACCCTATTGCGCTCTCTTTCCTTCCCCACAGTTCTCTTTAATCAGAGTGGTAGGCAGGTAGGCACGGGCTGAGAACTGGTAGGCACTGTGGGTAAGGTGAGTGCTAGTAAGTGCTGTCAGGGTCTATCAAGTCCTGGAAGGCACAACGAGTAGATACTGAACTGAATGAGAGCACAAGTACACGTTAGGTACAGTAGACACAAGATACAAGACCTGACAACTAGCTAGGGAAAGCACAATCTGACTAAGACACATTGAACAAGCACCTACTAAGAGGGAAGGATGTCTTAAATACCCTGTGGCTCTCAGCCATCGGCCCTTTAAGATAGGGAAGTGTAATGTGGCTGCAACCCAAGCACACTCCTGAGAGCCATGACGTACATACATGGGCCCCGGGTGCTGGCAGAAGCTGGGACGAGCAGACAAGCAGCATGGTGAGTTCGTCGGCGACCATCACACTTGGATACACCAATAACTTGCAGGTATCTGAAAGTGTTCTCTAATTTTGATCAGGGCTCTTTTTCATTGATCTCATTTACATTTTTCTTCTGTGTTTTATAATCGTTTCAATTTATGAAATAATCTTAAAATACTGTTGAGTTACTCATGTTATATTTTCAATTTGAGCAATAGAATGACCTTAACATTAAGGAGATTGCGTGTTCTCTCATTTTGATTGCCAGTGTATGTCACCTAATCTGTTTCATCCAATAAGCATTCAAGTTTCTACAGGTTGGAGTTAGAAAATATGCATTAAAATAATAATAATAATAATGACATGGTCGAAATATTCACTTGTCTAATAATTGGGCACACAGTGTAAATAATCTTGAAATAAAGGTTAACTCAGTACTAAAAAATATTTCATGTTTAAGCCTTCCATAAATATCCATGTCAATAATATCGGCGATATGTAGATGCAACATCACCACCCACAGAATTTGCTCACTCATTCACAAGTTCCGTTGATCACTAGCTTTGCCTTTCCATTACCAAACACCATTTTTTAAACTAATTTTAATTTAATAGAAAATGTCCCCTTGATTGCCGTAGTATTAATTGATACAATGCTGTCACCACTAGAAGGAACGCAAGATATACTTATTACATTATTAACCCCAAAAAAATAGTGAAAGTGTATATTCATCACAATCAGTAAGAACACCATCCAAAACAATTAATAACAACATTATTGTAAACTTTATTTAATCAATACAAAATCGAAAACGGTGGGTATGGATAAAATAATACAGATCTCTATGGAGATCAGCCATACAAAGGAGAGAAGATAGGACAAGAGTCAACCTTTTGACTAAACCCCAAATACTTAAATAGTTGTAGAATACCCCACAGGGGTAGGCTATAATAATAGACCTAGATGTTGAACTAATTAAAAAATAATAAGCAATCTGCCCTGAGGGGTAACTTGGCAATGCCTGTATAACAAAGTGTACACCAGACCAATTTGTAGGAAAAACAGCTGCAGCTGGCATGGGGAGATATGCAGTGCCTGACCACAATCCACCCAGAAGCCAGAAATAACTGCTCATTTTTACCTTGGGCCATAATGGACAGCTTTGTAAGGGGTCTAGGCAGAGAAACTCAAGTCCACAGCAACCTCGACGTACGTTTCGTCTGAAATAGACTTCATCAGGAGGCGTGGCTTTGTTTGTAAACAGAGCCCTTTATATATCATACATTTTTTCTCCATTGGTCCGTAATAATTAAAACATTCCTAACAGCTGGGCAGGTAATAAAAAACTTTGAGGAGTAGCTGCCCCCTCTATTCATGTGATTGGTTGGTCACATGACCTAGCACCTGGAAATCAATTAAAGAACTGGAGGCATAGCATGTTTTAAGACCAGCCTGCTCTATTCGGCTCGCATCCCCACGTGATCGCTCACTCACGTGGCCTGGAAGCCATGGATCCCGCAGCGAACGATGGGAGGAAGGAGGGGCAGCCTCCTTCCCCACATCGCCACCGCAGAGAAACCCGGCCCCTTCTCACAGAGCAAGAGAGCGCATGGGCAGGAGCACGACCAAGAGTAAGGGGGTAACGAATGGGAAACCCCAAAGTGGCAATCCCTCAAACTGGAAAAGGCAATGCTATTATTCTGTTGTGGTCTAGAACACTGAGTAAAATGAAGCTCAAGCCAGTACAATTAGACAAAGATAGTTAGAAGCACAGATAGATTTATTCTGCAAAGCAGAATAAAAGATGTTAATAGATAAAATAGCCAGAATTGCAAACCATGCACAAAATAATTAATCTCTGCTAAAAATTACAGAATACAGTAGAGCATAATTACAAGATGTAAAGTTAAATAGCAATAGGAGCAGGCGTGGACCTACCACATGTGGAGCCGATGCATTGAACCTGGGCCCCGAGTGGTAGGGGGCCCGCAAGGTCCAGATAACTGTCCACATGGCCAATTTGCATGCTATGCAAATTAACCATGTGAAGCTGGTGCAAGCACAATGGTGGGTCCTGGGGCCCTGAATGAAGGAGGGCAATGCCACTCCGTACCCGCGGGGGCCCCCTGAGAGATGCTCCCGCACCCGCTGGAGGCCCCATGAGAGCTGCTCCCCACACCCCCTCTCTCCTGCCGCTGAGGTTAGGAGGGAGAGAGGGGGTGCAGGGAGAAGCTCTCATGGGACCCCCTGGATGCGAGGCAGGGGTGCGCGCACCTACCATGATGCCTCAGGTAGCGCAAACTGCAGCAGACAGGGGGTGGCAGGAGCCCTGCAGATCGCCACTGCTAAAGGGTCCGCCGCCCACAATATGTACATTTGTGCCCCAGCCGCCCGGCGTCTGCCGCTGTCTGCACTTTGCAGCTCAGCACGACTGGGTGCGATGACGTCATCACTAAATGCCCCCATGCTGAGCCGTGCAGAGGGCAGACAGACGCTGGGGAGACTGGAGCTGCAAGGTGGATATCCTTTTTTTTTCATTGATGGGAGACTGATGTGCACATTATACTACATGAAGAACTATGGAGGTACAATGTACAATTTGGAGGACTTTGGGGGGTGCATTATACAATATGAAGGACTACATGGGGTGCAATATGCATATGCAGGACTATGTGGGGTGTATTATACAATGTGGAGTACTTTGGGGGGTGCAAAATACTATATGGAGTACTTTGGGAGTGCATTATATAATGTGGAGGACTTTGGAGGTGCATTATACTATATGGATGACTATGGGGGTGCATTATACTATATGGAGAACTATGGTGGTGAAATATACTATATGGAGGACTATGGGGTGCAATAAACCATATGGAGGATTATCGGGTTGCATTATGCAATGTGGAGGACTTTGGAGGCGCATTATACTATACGGATGACTATGGGGGTGCATTATACTATATGGAGAACTATGGTGGTGAAATATACTATATGGAGGACTATAGAGTGCAATAAACCATATGGAGGATTATGGGGTTGCGTTATACGATGTGGAGGACTTTGGGGTGCATTATACTATGTGGCGGACTATGGGGATGCATTATACTATATTGAGGGCTATGGGGGTGCATTATAATATATAGAGGGCTATGAGGGTGCATTATACTATATGGAGGGCTATGGGCAGTGGCGTAACGATCGCGGTCGCAGGGTTCGCGGGTGCGACAGGGCCACCTGCAGCCCCCTATGACCACCGATCCCAGCGCCGGGCCCCCGCTTCACATGGATGTGCGTCTCCAAGGACGCACATCCATGTGACTTCATGGCCAGTGTGTCAGGGAGGGGAAGGGAGGCAGCGGTGCCGGCCTGCGTTCAAGCAGGCTGGTGTCGGCGGTGTGTGTGGCCGCGTCCCGGGCTCTGGCAATCTGGCTCACTCTGAGGCAGCTGCGTCTGCTTGTTCTCTCAGGTCGGGAGCCCTTGCATGACCATGTCCGCCCCTCCTCCTGTAATGCTGAGCCCGGTGGAATCTTTGCTGCTGGGCGCATACAGCCCGGCTCCCGGGGGCAAGAGTGAGTGCTGGATGGCGGAGATGCATGGGGTGCGGGTCGCGTCCTTTGTGCTGGATGGGCAGGAGCTCATCTGTCTGCGGGTGCTGCGGGGGCTGGGGGCCATCCAGCCGGGGATCAACCGCAGCAAGCTGATCCCCAGGAGAGACTTCGAGAGTGACTCTATACCAGGACTGCACCAACGCCAGGTTAGAGACTGTGTTGTGTGCCCCATATACTGTGTGCCCTCTCCATATACTGTGTATGCCCACCTCATATACTGTACCCCCTATATTGTGTGCCCCCTCCCACTGTACTGTGCCCTCCCCATATACTTTGTGCCCCCTCCCCATACGTTGCGTGCCCACCTCATGTACTGTGCGTGCCCACCCCATATACTGTACCCCCTATATTGTGTGCCCCATATACTGTATGCCCCCTTCCCATACTGTGCCTCCCAATCTACTATGCCCTCCCATATTCTGTGCCCCCTTCTTATACTGTGTGCCCCATATACTGTGCCCACCTACCCATACTGTGTGTGCACGCCCACCCCTTATACTGTGCCCCTTCCCATACTGTGCATGTGTGCGCCCACCCCCTTATACTGTGTGCCCCCCATACTGTGCCCTCTCCAATACTGTGCGTGCCCCCCACCCTTATACTGATTCCTCCCCCATACTGTGACGCCCACCTCTATACTGTGTGCCCCATAACAAGACTTCACCAACGCCAGGTCAGACTCAAATGTTCTGCTCGTGCCCCCCTCCCCACTGTGTGCCCCCATACTGTGTCCTATACTGTGCCTCATACTGTCTCCATAATAGGCCTTCACCAACACTAGGTTATTCTCAAAATGTTATGCATTAGTGCCCTGTACTGAGTGCTTTATGGCGCCCCACACTGTGCCCCATAACAGGACTGCACCAACACCAGCTCACACCTGAAATGTTTTGTAATTCTGCCCCCTACTGTGCCCCACAGTGTGTCCTGTGCTTCATATAGTATAAAAGTGGCACCTAAACCCCATAACAGGACTGCAGCAATGCCAGGTCAGAGAACCAAGCACTGTACCCCATAATGGTCCATGTGTGCTGCACTATATAGAACCAGGCTGTTCCCTATAATGTGCCCTGTGCCTCATTGTACATTACTAATGGAATGTGCCTGATACCTGTGCTTCATGTTGGATGCTGTATATATGTCTGAGCTCCTCATACACTGATGCATTATATGGTGGCGGGAGAAGGAAGACCATATAAACCATGATGAGGAATATATACCACAATAAGGGCCACATTCCTTGAGGAGGACCATATAAAGCAGGATGAGGGACAGTAATACATAAAGAAGTGGGAGAGGGGTCAATCTGTGAATCTTAAAAGTATGTAGAAAATTACACAGGGCCCATACATCAGTCCAACGTGTGTGTGTGGGGGGGCAGGCCCGGACTTACCATTGGGAGAGGTGGGACTTTTCCCTATGGGCCGGTAGTTGTAAAGTGGGTGGGGCCACAGCACCTGCTCCGCGGGCCGCAGGTCGGCTTTAAATCACTTTGCAGCCACCACCTGCTGGACTGGGGTGCAGGCTGTCTATGTGTCTGTATGTGGCTGTGGCTGGCTGTGTGTGACAGACTGTGTCTGTGTGGTTGACTGTGTCTCTGTGTGGCTGTGTCTAGCTGTGTGGCTGATGACTATGTCTGTGTGTGGCTGGGGCTGTATAGCTGTAGCTGACTGTGTGGCAGGGCTGCGTGGCTGTGGCTGGCTGTGTGTCTATGTATGGCTGGGGCTGCGTGGCTGACCGTGTCTGTGTGTGGCTGGGGCTGCGTGGCTGTAGCTGACTGTGTGTGGCTGGGGCTGGCTGTGTGGCTGACTGTGTGTCTGACTATGTATCTGTGTGAGGCTGAGGCTGTATGGCTGTGGCTGACTGTGTGTGCCTGGCTGTGTGGCTGACTGTGTGTAGCTGGGGCTGTGTGGCTGACTGTGTCTGTGTATGGCTGGAGCTGTTTGGCTGACTGTGTCTGTGTGTGACTGGGGCTGCTTGGTTGTGTGTGGCTGGTGCCACGTGGCTGGCTTGGGTTGGCTGTGGCTGGAGCTGCATGGCTGTGGATGGCTGTGTGTGTCTGGCTGTGTGTGGCTGACGTTGCATGGCTGTGTGGCTGGCTGTGTGTGGCTAACTATGTGTGTGGCTGGGGCTGCCTGGCTGTGTGTGGCTGACTGTGTGGTTGACTGTATGGCTGTGTGTGTGTGGCTGTGTGGCTGGCTGTGTGTGGCTGGTTGGATGTGTGGCTGGCTGTGGCTGTCTATGTGGCTGGCTGCACCTGTGTGTGGCTGGTGGCTGTCTATGTGGCTGTCTGTGTGTGGCTGTCTGTGTGTGGCTGTCTGTGTGTGGCTGTCTGTATGTGGCTGTCTGTGGCTGGCTGTCTGTGGCTGTCTGTCTGTGTGTGGCTGTGTATGTGTGTGGCTGTGTATGTGTTTGGCTAGCTGCATCTGTGTGTGGCTGGCTGGTGGCAGCCTATGTGGCTGGCTATTTGTGTGTGGCTGAATATGTGTGGATGGCTGTGTCTGTGTGCAATATAGAAAGGATTTTGCCAGAGACCGTACTTCTATTTTTCTTGCTTTATTTAGACGTGATTAAAATGAACAGGACCGAACGCTGGACTCGTTTCGGGGGACAGCACCCCCTTAGTCCTCAGCATAACAAATAAAATCATTCACAAGTATTTAAACACTAGATGGCAGCCCGATTCTAAAGAATTGGGTAGTCTAGAATCCATGTATAGTTTATTTACTAATAGTTAGGGTAGTGCGGTGAAATTAATTGTGTGTATACAGGCGGCTCTGTGGGTAGCAGAGTATATGGTGGCTCGAGGCTAGCACTGCGCGCGGTGGCTCAGTGGCTAGCACTGCGCGCAGTGAGATTAGTCAGCGCAGCGGCGTGGGCAGAGTGGTCAGCGCAGCGGCGTGGGCAGAGTGGTCAGCGCAGCGACGTGGGCAGAGTGGTCAGCGCAGCGGCGTGGGCAGAGTGGTCAGCACATACACACACATACACACACACACTCCGCTATACTTACCACGACCCTGCATCTTCTCTGGCGCCTGGATCCTGAGTCAACATGTGGCCACCCCCGGAAGACTGGAGAGGGCAGAGGACGGCTGGAGGGGGGCAGGGGACGGCTGGAGAGGGCAGGGGATGGCTTGAGGGGGCAGGGGACGGCTGGAGGGGGCAGGGGACGGCTGGAGGGGGCAGGGGACGGCTGGAGGCGGCAGAGGACGGCTGGAGGGTGCAGAGGACGGCTGGAGGCTGGAGAGGCAGAGGACGGCTGGAGGCTGGAGAGGGCAGAGGACGGCTGGAGGCTGGAGAGGGCAGACGACGGCTGGAGGCTGGAGAGGGCAGAGGACGGCTGGAGGCTGGAGAGGGCAGAGGACGGCTGGAGGCTGGAGAGGGTAGAGGACGGCTGGAGGCTGGAGAGGGCAGAGGACGGCTGGAGGGCTGGAGAGGGCAGGGACAGCTAGAGGTTGGAGGGGGCAGAGGACGGCTGGAGGCTGGAGGGGTCAGGGGGACGGTGGAGGGGTCAGAGGATGGCTGGAGTCGGCAGAGGACGGCTGGAGTCGGCAGAGGACGGCTGGAGTCAGCAGAGGACGGCTGGAGTCGGCAGAGGACGGCTGGAGGGGGGCAGAGGACGGCTGGAGTCGGCAGAGGACGGCTGGAGGGGGCAGAGGACGGCTGGAGGGGGCAGAGGACGGCTGGAGAGGGCAGAGGAGGCTGGAGGGGTCAGAGGACGGCGGGAGTCGGCAGAAAGGACGGCTGGAGTCGGCAGAGGACGGCTGGAATCGGCAAGGAGGCTGGAGTCGGCAGAGGACGGCTGGAGGGGGCAGAGGACGGCTGGAGTCGGCAGAGGACGGCTGGAGAGGGCAGAGGACGGCTGAAGGGGGCAGAGGACGGCTGGAGGGGGCAGAGGACGGCTGGAGAGGGCAGAGGACGGCTGGAGAGGGCAGAGGACGGCTGGAGAGGGCAGAGGAGGCTGGAGAGGGCAGAGGACGGCTGCAGGCTGGAGAGGACAGAGGACGGCTGAGGCTGGAGAGGGCAGAGAGGACGGCTGCAGGCTGGAGAGGGCAGAGGACGGTGCAGGCTGGAGAGGGCGAGGAGGGCGGAGGCTGGAGGGGGGGGCAGAGGACGCTGGAGGGGCAGAGGACGGCTGGAGAGGCAGAGGACGGCTGGAAGGGGCAGAGGATGGCTGGAGAGGGCAGAGGATGGCTGGAGTCGGCAGAGGACGGCTTGGAGTCGGCAGAGGAGGCTGGAGTCGGCAGAGGACGGCTGCAGTGGAGGGTCAGAGGAGGGCTGAGGCTGGAGAGGTCAAGGTGGGTGAGGTGGAGAGTCAGAGGGGCAGGCTGGAGGGGTCAGAGGACGGCTGGAGGGTCGGAGAGGACGGCTGGAGGGGTCAGAGGACGGCTGAGGGCAGAGGACGGCTGGAGAGGCAGAGGACGGCTGGAGGGGCAGAGGACAGCTGGAGGGGCAGAGGACGGCTGGAAGGGCAGAGGACGGCTGGAGCGGCAGAGGACGGCTGGAGGGGCAGAGGACGGCTGCAGGCTGGAGAGGGCAGAGGACGTCGGCTGGAGGGTTAGAGGAGGCTGGAGGGCAGAGGACGGCTGGAGGGGGCAGAGGACGGTGGAGAGGGCAGAGGACGGCTGGAGTCGCAGAGGACGGCTGGAGTGGCAGAGAGCGGCTGGAGAGGCAGAGAGGCGTGGAGGGGCAGAGGACGGCTGAGGCTGGAGGGTCAGAGGGACGGCTGGAGGGGTAGAGGATGGCTGGAGTCGGAGAGGACGCTGGAGGGCTGGAGGCTGGGTCAGCAGAGGACGGCTGGAGGCGGCAGAGGACGGCTGGAGGGTGGAGAGGACGCTGGAGTGCAGGGACGGCTGGAGGGGCAGAGGACGGCTGGAGGGGGCAGAGGACGGCGGAGGGGGCGAGGCTGGAGAGGCACGGGGGCGGAGGACGGTGGAGGGGCAGAGGCGTGGAGTCGGCAGAGGACGGCTGGAGTCGGCAGAGGACGGCTGGAGAGGGCAGAGGACGGCTGGAGTCGGCAGAGGACGGCTGGGGGCAGGCTAGAGAGGTGAGGTCAGAGGAGGGGCTGGAGGGGAGAGGACGGCTGGAGGGGGCAGAGGAGGCTGGAGAGGGCAGAGGACGGCTTGGGAGAGGCAGGCTGAGAGGAGAACGGCTGGAGGCTGAGAGGACGGCTGGAGGGGCATGAGGCGCTGGAGGGCAGAGGACGGCTGGAGGTCGGCAGGAGGCGGCTGGAGGGGCGCAGAGGACGGCTGGAGGGGGCAGAGGACGGCTGAGAGGGGGCAGAGGACGGCTGGAGGGGCAGAGGACGGCTGGAGGGGCAGAGGAGGCTGGAGGGGGGGCGAGGCAGAGGACGGCTGGAGGTGGCAGAGGACGGCTGGAGTCGGCAGAGAGGACGGCGTGGGAGTCGGCAGAGGACGGCTGGAGGGTCAGAGGAGCGGCTGGAGGTGAGGCAGAAGAGGCGGCTGGGCAGACGCTGGAGGGGAGCAGAGGACGGCTGGAGGGGAGAGAGGCGAGAGGACGGCTGGAGGCTGGAGAGGGCAGAGGACGGCTGGAGGCTGGAGAGGGCAGAGGACGGCTGGAGGCTGGAGAGGGCAGAGGACGGCTGGAGGTGAGAGAGGGCAGAGGACGGCTGGAGGTGGAGAGGGGCTGGAGGATGGCAGTGGAGGCTGGAGAGGGCAGGGACGGCTGGAGGGCTGGAGAGGCAGGGACGAGGCAGAGGTGTGGAGGGGGCAGAGGGACGGCAGGAGGACGGGGGAGTCAGAGGACGGCTGGAGGGGTCAGAGGAGGCTGGAGTCGGCAGAGGACGGCTGGAGTGGCAGAGGACGGCTGGAGTCGGCAGAGGACGGCTGGAGATGGCAGAGGACGGCTGGAGGGGGCAGAGGACGGCTGGAGGGCAGAGGACGGCTGGAGGGGGCAGAGGACGGCTGGGAGGGGGCAGAGGACGGCTGGAGGGGCAGAGGACGGCTGGAGGGGTCAGAGGACGGCTGGATAGCGGCAGAGGACGGCTGGAGTCGGGCAGAGGACGGCTGGAATCGGCAGAGGACGGCTGGAGTCGGCAGAGGACGGCTGGAGGGGGCAGAGGACGGTGGAGTCGGCAGAGGACGGCTGGAGGAGGGCAGAGGACGGCTGGAGGGGGCAGAGGACGGCTGGAGGGGGCAGAGGACGGCTGGAGAGGGCAGAGGACGGCTGGAGAGGGCAGAGGACGGCTGGAGGGGGCAGAGGACGGCTGGAGAGGGGCAGAGGACGGCTGGAGTCGGCAGAGGACGGCTGGAGAGGGCAGAGGACGGCTGCAGGCTGGAGAGTGCAGAGGACGGCTGCAGGCTGGAGAGGTCAGAGGAGGGCTGGAGGGGTCAGAGGACGGCTGGAGGGGGCAGAGGACAGCTGGAGAGGGCAGAGGACGGCTGGAGTCGGCAGAGGATGGCTGGAGTCGGCAGAGGACGGCTGGAGGGGGCAGAGGACGGCTGCAGTCGGCAGAGGACGGCTGGAGTCGGCAGAGGACGGCTGGAGGGGGCAGAGGACGGCTGGAGGGGGCAGAGGACGGCTGGAGAGGGCAGAGGATGGCTGGAGTCGGCAGAGGACGGCTGGAGGGGGCAGAGGACGGCTGGAGGGGGCAGAGGACGGCTGGAGGGGCAGAGGACGGCTGGAGGGGTCAGAGGACGGCTGGAGGGGTCAGACGATGGCTGGAATCGGCAGAGGATGGCTGGAGTCGGCAGAGAGGACGGCTGGAGGGGGCAGAGGACAGCTGGAGGGGGCAGAGGACGGCTGGAGGGGGCAGAGGACGGCTGGAGGGGCAGAGGATGGCTGGAGGGGGCAGAGGACGGCTGGAGGTGGCAGAGGACGGCTGGAGAGAGGGCAGAGGACGGCTGGAGAGGGCAGAGGACGGCTGGAGAGGGCAGAGGACGACTGCAGGCTGGAGAGGGCAAGGACGGCTGCAGGCTGGAGAGGGCAGAGGACGGCTGCAGGCTGGAGGGGTCAGAGGACAGCTGGAGGGGGCAGAGGACGGCTGTAGGCTGGAGGGGGCAGAGGACGGCTGGCGGGGTCAGAGTGACGGCTGGAGAGGGCAGAGGAGGGCTGTAGGTTGGAGGGGGCAGAGGACGGCTGGAGGGGGCAGAGGACGGCTGGAGGGGGCAGAGGACGGCTGGAGGCTGGAGGGGTCAGAGGACAGCTGGAGGGGGCAGAGGACGGCTGTAGGCTGGAGGGGCAGAGGACGGCTGGAGGGGTCAGAGGACGGCTGGAGAGGGCTGAGGACGGCTGGAGAGGGCAGAGGACGGCTGCAGGCTGGAGAGGGCAGAGGACGGCTGCAGGCTGGAGAGGGCAAAGGACGGCTGCAGGCTGGAGAGAGCAGAGGACGGCTGCAGGCTGGAGGGGGCAGAGGAGGGCTGGAGGCTGGAGGGGGAAGAGGACGGCTGGAGTGGGCAGAGGAGGGCTGTAGGCTGGAGGGGGCAGAGGACGGCTGGAGGCTGGAGGGGGCAGAGGACGGCTGGAGGTTGGAGGGGGCAGAGGACGGCTGGAGGGGTCAGAGGACGGCTGGAGGGGTCAGAGGACGGCTGGAGGGGGCAGAGGACGGCTGGAGAGGGCAGAAGAGGGCTGGAGTCGGCAGAGGACGGCTGGAGGGGGCAGAGGACGGCTGGAGGGGGCAGAGGACGGCTGGAGTCGGCAGAGGACGGCTGGAGTCGGCAGAGGACGGCTGGAGTGGTCAGAGGACGGCTGGAGGGGGCAGAGGACGGCTGGAGGGGGCAGAGGACGGCTGGAGAGGGCAGAGGACGGCTGGAGGGGGCAGAGGACGGCTGGAGGGCGCAGAGGACGGCTGGAGGGGGCAGAGGACGGCTGGAGAGGGCAGAGGACGGCTGCAGGCTGGAGAGGGCAGAGGATGGCTGGAGAGGGCAGAGGACGGCTGGAGGCTGGAGAGGACGGCTGGAGGGGGCAGAGGAGGGCTGTAGGCTGGAGGGGGCAGAGGACAGCTGGAGGCTGGAGGGGTCAGAGGATGGCTGGAGGGGTCAGAGGACGGCTGGAGGGGGCAGAGGACGGCTGGAGGGGGCACATGCTGGAGGGGGCAGAGGGTACTGAGGGGGCACAGGCTGGAGGGGGCAGAGGGGCCTGAGGGGGCACAGGCTGGAGGGGGCAGAGGGGCCTGAGGGGGCACAGGCTGGAGGGGGCAGAGGGGCCTGAGGGGGCACAGGCTGGAGGGGGCAGAGGGGACTGAGGGGGCACAGGCTGGAGGGGGCAGAGGGGACTGAGGGGGCACAGGCTGGAGGGGGCAGAGGGGACTGAGGGGGCACAAGCTGGAGGGGGCAGAGGGGACTGAGGGGGCACAGGCTGGAGGGGGCAGAGGGGACTGAGGGGCCACAGGCTGGAGGGGACAGAGGGGACTGAGGGGGCACAGGCTGGAGGGGGCAGAGGGGACTGAGGGGGCACAGGCTGGAGGGGGCACAGGCTGGAATGGGGCAGAGGGGACTGAGGAGGCACAGGCTGGAGGGGGCACAGGCTGGAGGGGGCAGAGGGGACTGAGGGGGCACAGGCTGGAATGGGGCAGAGGGGACCGAGGGGGCACAGGCTGGAGGGGGCAGAGGACCGTGTGGGGCTGCAGACTCACTGCGGGCCGCGCGTCTGGTGTAGGAGGAGAGGAGGGGCGGGCAGAGCTGCAGGACAGGAAGTCCCGCCCTCCCTCCTCTCCAGGCGCGCGGCGGGCGTTTTGGAGCACGGGTACCCCCAGAGGTTGTGTGGCCCCCCGAGGTGGCGGGCAATGGGCCCCCCCCTGCCCCCCCGGTATGTAGGCTAGTGGCTGGAGGGCAGAGGGTGGAGGGGAGAGGCTGTAGGGCACACGGAACTTCCAAGGTCGGAACGTTCCCGTGCCGGTGCCTGTAGCCAGGCTGCGCCCGGCTACTCTGCACTGGCTGACGTCACCAGCCCTGGCCTTAGACCATCACGAAAGTAGCCTTCGGCTTTTCCGGAAGTGGCCTTCGGCTTTTATATAATAGATGAAAACACTGTTCATTTTACAGGTGATACAAATAAAGTTAGGAATTAGTTTAACTCTTATAGTGCTGGGCTCAAAGCAAAAGTGCATTCAGAGGAGTCGTAGTGATTAACAAACATCATATTTATATAAAGGCTAAACCTTAAAGGGATCCTGTCACCCCCAAAACACCTCCTAAGGTATTAAAAGCTGTCCCTAGAGCATATTAACACTTACCCTACACTCCTTTTACCTCCTAAATGCACATAGTCAAAGTGAATAAAAACGTTATTATAGTACCTCATTACTGATGATAATGAGTGACTATGGTATTCATAGTCACTCGTCCAGAGCTGCCCCTCTTCATCATATCATGCCTGAATAGGCGTGATCTACATCACCGATTCAAATTCGCGCCTCCCTGCGCGCCTCCCCGCTCTCCTATTCTGTCCGGGCTTCAGTGTGGGGGCTGTATGACGCGATCCGCGTCATTTCCGGCGCCGGGTGACGTATTTACACCCGCGCCGCTGTTAGCTTCAAGTCCCGCACTGCGCATGCGCATGCGCAGTGCACATTTTGAAGCTGACAGCGCGGCGCGGGTGTAAATACGTCACCCGGCGCCGGGAATGACGCGGATCGCGTCATACAGCCCCCACACTGAAGCCCGGACGGAATAGGAGAGCGCGGAGGCGTGCAGGGTGGCGCGAATTTGAATCTGTGATGTAGATCACGCCTATTCAGGCGTGATATGATGAAGAGGGGCAGCCTGGATGAGTGACTATGAATACCATAGTCACTCATTATCATCAGTAATGAGGTACTATAATAACATTTTTATTCACTTTGACTATGTGCATTTAGGAGGTAAAAGGAGTGTAGGGTAAGTGTTAATATGCTCTAGGGAGAGCTTTTAATAGGTTTAGAGGTGTTTTGGGGGTGACAGGATCCCTTTAATATAATATATAAAAGACACATACATGTATTATACCATATTACTTCTTGTCATATGTTAATAATTTCACATGTTGTGAATATATATAAAAATTTGCATAATAATTATATTTTCTTTTATATGCTCTAGTTTTTATTTTTTATTTTTTATCTTCTATCTTTATTTTTGTTATTTTATTTTATTTTATTTTTGTTTTCAATTTTATCCTAGTTTAATCTTTTCATTTATTACATACATGTAAACAATACCTATCATTGATGTCATAAATTATATATGTGTGTATTAATATTTTTCTTATGGATAGATATTTATCTAAATGTATATATGATAGCCCATTAACCTACACATGTTCAATAGGAACAAACTAGGAAAGGGGCCATGTAAGAGAAAAAAAAAATGCATCTGATCATATTTGATGCCGCTCATAGAGATCATGAAAAAAAAAACAAATAACCTAAGCAAATTAAGAAATCATTCACAGTAGCAAATTTATGCAATTTGTAGTAAGATATCAATTGATGTGTGCATTCACTCAAGAATCTGATTACATCTAATCATATTTGATGCCACTCATGGAGTTCATGAAAATAGCATGTGGACGTGCTAGATGGATTTAATAAAAATAGGACAAATCGTTCCTGTAATTTAATCCGTTAGGAACACGAGTGTCTAAACGCAAGATCCAATACAGTTCCCTATTATGAAGTGCTCTACCCCAATCCCCGCCCCTATACGGACGGGAAACACGTTCTATACCCTTTACAACAAGAGATGTTAAATCTCCTGAATGGATATCTCTAAAATGATGTGAAAGTCCTGATATACCAGTCATATAGGTCGTGGAATTAGGGTTTGTAGCAGTAATATGTTCAGATAATCTCTTCTATTGTTCGACTAGTGCAGCCCACATAATCCATGTGTCTGTGTGTGGCTGTCTGTGTGGCTATCTATGTGGCTAGCTGTGTGCGGCTGTCTGGCTGTGGCTGGCTGTGCGTGTATATGTGTGTGGCTGGCTTTGTGTGTGTGGCTGCCTTTGTGTGTGTGGCTGGCTGTGTCTGTGTGGCTGGCTGACTGTGGCTCTGTGTGTGGCTGGCTGTGTCTGTGTGGCTGGCTGACTGTGGCTCTGTGTGTGGCTGACTGTGGCTGGCTGTTTGTGTGTGGCTGGCTGTTTGTGTGTGGCTGGCTGTGTGTCTGTGTGTCTGACCACTGGGACCCTACAATCCTGAGAAACGGAGCTTTGAAGAGCACCATGTAAATGGAGCTGTGGTTGATTATTCCCTCTGCTGCACCATTCACACGTGGCTCTTCAAATAACTTCTTTAAGAAAATGGTGAGGGCCACAACAGGGTAAAAGCAAAATTTACGTATTGGGGCTGATGGGTGATATAGTGTGTGGGCTGGTGGGGCTTGTTTTCCAGGGCTGCTTTTTGGTCCCAGTCCGGCCCTGGGGGGGGGGGCAGGTCTAAATTTCGCACCGGGGCCCACCAGACTCTAGTTATGCCACTGGCTATGGTGGTGCAATATACTATGTGGCAGACTATGGAGGGTGCATTATACTATATGGAGGTCTGTGGGTATGCATTATATTATATGGAGGACTATAGGATGCAATATACTATATGGAGGACTTTGAGGGGGTAATATACTATATGGAACACTTTGGGGGGTGCATTATACTATATGGAGGACTATGGGGGCTGCATTATACTATATGGAACACTTTGGGGTGCATTGTAAGATATGGAGGACTATAGGCTGCAATATACTATATGGACGACTTTGTGGGTACATTATACTATATGGAGAGCTATGGGAGGTGCATTTTGCTGTATGGAGGATTATGGGGGTGCATTATACCATATGGAGAGTTATGTGGGTGTATTATACAATGTGGAGTACTTTAGAGGTGTATTATACAATGTGGAGGACTTTGGAGGTGCAATATACTATATGGAGGACTATGGGGGAGCAATATATTATATAGAGGATTATGGGAGTGCATTATACAATGTGGAGTACTTTGGGGGTGCATTATGCAATGTGGAGGAGTTTGGGGGTGCATTATATTACATGGAGAACTATGGGGTGCAATATACTATATGGAGGGGGAAGAAGCTGCATGAATTGGGGGGCCACATAGGGGGAGAAGCACTATTGAGAAGGGGGACCGCATATGGGGGAGAGCATTATGGAATGAGGGTGGCTATATATAATACTGTGGCTATATATATTACCTGGAGGTTGGGCTGGGTTGTATATATTACCTGGAGGCTATGCTGGACTGTACATTTTATTGTCCTCACTACAGTCTTGTGGCACCATCTTGTGACTGCAACTTCTGACTGTTTGGAAGTCAAAACTTACATCACAAGCTCTCAAAGTCTATGAGGCCTGAGCGAGGCTAGAACAAGGTTTTCATAGACTTCATTAAACCTGGGAGGACACAAACTGCCTGAGACTGCTGCTATTTCTCATGGCGGCCTACATTTCTCTCATTCCCCTAGACCTGGGAACAGACATGGTGACGGAGTTGGCCTCCTCCCTTCCCCACACAATGTACTTTCCAGGTCATTCCCCCAGCCAGATCACTCTCATTCCCTTCTTTTGAGGTCCACATCATTAGGCTATTCCATCCCCTCCCCCTCAAAGTAGCAGTGGTATACCGCCCCCCAGGGTCACCCACCCAGTTCCTCGACCATTTCTCCGCATGGCTCCCGCATTTCATGCCCTCAGAATTACCAACCCTTATTCTGGGAGACTTTAACATTTCCATAAACAGCCCCATCTCCCCATCCGCATCCCAGCTCCTATCTCTAACCGTCTCTCTTGGCCTCTCACAGCTCTCAACCTCTGAGATGCACAGAGACGGTAACACCCTTTACCTGGTCTTTACCCAGTTCTGCTCAACCTCCTCCTTATATAACTTACCTCTTCTCTCCGACCACAACATTTTCTCCTTCTCACTCACTAACCCTCGACCACCACGGCCCAATCCTACCTATCACACATCCAGAAATCTACAGGCCATTAACCCTCATGCACTCCCAGACTCCCTCATCTCATCACTGTCCCCAATCTCTTCAATCTCCTGTCCAGATCAGGCAGTAAATCACTATAATGGCACTCTCAGAAGCTCCCTGGACCAAGTAGCGCCCCTCACCCTCAGAACCTCCAAACATAGAACAAAACAGCCTTGGCTCACACCACAAACTCGATTCCTCCAGCGATGCTCTAGGAGTGCTGAACATCTATGGAGGAAAACGTGCTCACCAGGAGACTTTATCCATTATAAATTCATGCTCAAAATTTACAACTCTGCCCTTCACCTTGCCAAACAGACCTACTCCACCACCCTGGTCTCCTCACTATCCAACAAGCCAAAAAAACTCTTTGACACCTTTCACCCTCTCCTCAGTCCTAAAGTGCAGGCCCCCATCACTGACCTCTGTGCTGATGACCTGGCTTCTTACTTTATGGAGAAAATAGACAACATCTGCCAGGAAATCAGCTCCCAGCCTCCAAGCGCTGCCACTCCCATTCTTCCCCACATCTCCTTCAGTTCACTCTCCACATTTGACTCAGTCACAGAAGAAGAAGTCTCCAGGCTCCTCTCTTCCTCTCGTCCCACCACATGCACTACTGACCCCATTCCCTCACACCTACTCCAGTCTCTCTCTCCAGTCGTCACCAGTCATCTAACCAAAATCTTCAATCTCTCCCTCTCTTCTAGCATCTTCCCCCCTCTTTCAAACACTCGATCATTACTCCATTATTAAAGAAAGCCTATCTCGACCTATCCTGCACAAATACTCACTCTGGCCTCTGCACACAAAAAGCTGCTTCCAACTTCAGTCCATATCGAACACTGGACCTCTTTGGACCCTGTTCACTAGGTACATATTTACATGATCAGGTTTTTTAATACAAAGATATGACTGCTTCGATATGGGTACACCGTGAAGAGGTGAAGCAGCTTGAAGTACATTTTTTGCGCAAAAAACGTATGGACCAAGTACCCTATTTATGTCTTTTACTGCACTTGCATTTTTACCTTTTTTACTGCAGAGTACTTTATATGTTTAATGGACAAGGTTTTTTGCACCATCTTTAATGCAGCAGCGAGGATCACTCATCTGGCCAATTGTTACTCAGATGCCTCTGCTCTGTGCCAGTCATTGCATTGGCTGCCCGTACACTACAGGATCAAATTCAAATTGCTTGTTCTCACCCACAAAGCTCTTCACGGTGCAGCACCCCCCTACATCGCCTCCCTCATCTGTCTATCACCCCACCCGTTCTCTACGTTCTTCAAATGACCTTCAACTAACATCTGCACTAATCCGATCCTCCCACTCCCGGCTCCAAGACTTCTCCCAAGCTGCACCTCTGGAATGCTCTACTTCAAGAAATCAGGACTATCCACAACTTGCATGGCTTCAGATGATGCCTAAAAACACATCTTTTTAAGGCGGTCTATCATACTCCCTACTAGAAGTCATTTGTACTGTAGATAGTGAATGGGCTATCTCTCTTGACATTAGTCTTCTACAAACTCCACCAAACCAAAAAGGTCTACACAGACTGTATAATGACCATCTATGTAAGCTTATTTCTATCCCCCATTTCCTCAAGATGCCTGGACCATTAGTGCAATAAGCCCCTCTACCTTGAGCAACCCCTAACCCATTGTAGATTGAAAGCTCTTTTGAGCAGGGTCACCTTCATTTCTTGCTTTATTTATTGTATTTTCTTTATTACATTGATTCTATGCCTATTGTTTTGTATCCAATTATTGTACTGTATTTGTTCTCTACTGTAATTACTTACTGTATTATATTTTCGGTACTCTAACCACTGTATTGTAAAGTGCTGCGGAATATGTTGGCGCTATATAAATAAAGATTTATTATTATTAAAGTAAAGATGGCAGAGGGTGAGTATAAGGGTACCTTTACACGCCGCAACCGCGTCGAGAAATATTGACGGCGATATGACGCCCTGCGACAATGGCCGTCAAAATCCCTCCCAATTGCGGCGTGTAATTGGGGAATTTGTCAGCGATTTGTCGCCTCACCACGGTCGCCTGATTTCAGAGCACTGCTCTGAAATCAGGCGACCATGGCGAGGTGACAAATTCCCCAATTACACGCCGCAATTGGGAGGGATTCTGACGTGATTGTCGCAGGGTGACATATCGCCGTCAATATTTCTCGACGCGGTTGCGGCATGTAAAGGTACCCTAAGAGCAGGGACAGGGAACTTAGATTAGAAGCATCAATTCAGTAGTAAATAAAAACAAAACGCTGGAGTGGTGCTTTAAATCAATACAGATAAAGCAACTGTATAGATTAATGTCAGTAATAGCTGTTCGAAGCTGCTGTATCTCTTACTATGCTCAAGACAGGAGCTTATTTATGGTACTATTGAATGACTAGGATAAATGGAATTAATCTGCTTTTACCCAGATTCAAATGATGTGGCACATCCTGGCGCAGTGTATAAAGAACTGTACTATGCGGCAAAGAGGTGCTATTAGATAGTCAATCAGTGCCTGACCTTTTAGATCTATTTGCCTCTATTTTGATGCTATCTGTCTATTGTAGCCAATCACATACATTTTATTGGTAAAATACCCTTAATTCAGAGTCTTTCAAAAAGTTGTATGGTTCACACACCTGCAGTGCCTGTAGCATAGTAAGTTAAATATGGTATCAAGTAAAGATGGTGAATACTTGGTAATGATGACATATCTTGCCTAACAGCAAAAATTCCTACATTTACACTTTATAAGAAGATGTATAGAATAAACAATGTTACTATGGAAATACTTTGCGAGTTGAAATGACAGATGTCTGTAACTCCCAGTGACAATACACGTCTGGAGAATGATTTGCATATCCAGTGATCTTTTCTTATATAATAACATCTAAGATCGCACATGAAGTGTTTCAACTACAGATCTGTACAATGTTGTGGATTAGTCTATGTCTAGTCCTTGGGGTGTCCTGCACAAGTAAGGGATATTATTATGTAGTATTTAAGAGGCATTGTCAAAAATGAAAAATACTATAATGTATAATGTATAACTCAGCAAAATATGTACTAACACAGGAAACTATGATATCAGCATCCCCAAATCAAAGGGTCACTCTATCCTGCCATTTAAACACCGGCACTGTAGCAGATACCAACTACCCATACTGGATTCAGCAAAAATCTGGTCAGGTTCCTCGTGTCCTGATTTATGATACTAATATTCGTCCCTCTGGAGCTCCTGACAGATTTTCGGGCTCTAAATCTGGCAATTTTGCCTATCTGACAATGGCTAGGGTCACATCAGCGTTTTTAATTTAGAATCCTGATCCGGTTTTGAACTTTAAAAAAGCTCAAAACCGGACCAGGAAACGCTCCTCATAGGAGCCTATGCAAAACACCGGATGGCTTCACAAGCCATCCGGTGGCCGGATCCGGCACTGCTGCCTGCGTTTAAAATCATGCAGGCAGCAGTTTTCGCAGCGTTTGCCGTGACCGCACTGCGGTCACCGGATGGCTCAGGATGTGTAATCCTGAGCCATCCGGTAACTGCAGAGTTTGCGGTTCCCGGCTCAGCCAACCTAGGAAAGAGTTAAATTGATTAGTACAGTACTGTTTGAGGTCTGTAGGGGGGCTTAGACCCCCTACAGACCGGCCGCCCACTTCGGTGGGCTCCTAATACAATATTCCCCGATGCCACGGTCTCCTCCGAGCCCGTGCAAGACCCCACACACCCCCAGCCCCCCGAATTACTATACAGGGGTGCCTGCACCCCTCTGTTATCCTTATTCCTGTTTTGGGGGCAAATGATATATTAAAGACATGGTTAAAGGACATATTTACGTGTGTTCTCCTCCAATGTTGTGACGAATCCATGGGCGGGGCTGTATGCGGCAGCCTCCGCCCCCTCATTTGTTATGGCCGCCCCTCTGTGCCTCAGCCATTGATAAGAGGCCGGCCGCGTCATGAAGGGGCGGGGCGCACGGTGTGACGTGGTTCGCCCCGCCCCTTCATGACGCGGCCGGCCTCTTATCAATGGCTGAGGCACAGAGGGGGCGGCCATAACAAATGAGGGGGCGGAGGCTGCCGCATACAGCCCCGCCCATGGATTCGTCACAACATTGGAGGAGAACACACGTAAATATGTCCTTTAACCATGTCTTTAATATATCATTTGCCCCCAAAACAGGAATAAGGATAACAGAGGGGTGCAGGCACCCCTGTATAGTAATTCGGGGGGCTGGGGTGTGTGGGGTCTTGCACGGGCTCGGAGGAGACCGTGGCATCGGGAATATTGTATTAGGAGCCCACCGAAGTGGGCGGCCGGTCTGTAGGGGGGTCTAAGCCCCCCTACAGACCTCAAACAGTACTGTACTAATCAATTTAACTCTTTCCTAGGTTGGCTGAGCCGGGAACCGCAAACTCTGCAGTTACCGGATGGCTCAGGATTACACATCCTGAGCCATCCGGTGACCGCAGTGCGGTATTCTGCACACAGTTTTGACAAAAACTGTGTGTGCCCGGCATTGCGTTCACCGCATCCGGATCCGGATGCGGTGAATGCAATTTAGCTTTCCAATGTGACCCTACCCAATATCTGCGCTGCAAGCTGAAGGTGATGCAGATTACTATTGTTTTATGTGGTTTTCTGGAGTAGCTCACTGTGATTAAGGAATGTGATGAGCCAAATCAAAAACCTCATGCAGGTCTTATCACTTCCTCCAAAAGTGATCTGTATTAAGGAGTATACTTCTTGGATAGCACACTTACATTATTTGCATGTTTTTTTAATGGTTTAAAATGATAGTTTGGGATAATATTGTAGCTATAGAAAATAATATACTCACCTTTTACTCCTGCCCCGAGATCCAGGGCTGCCTCCTCACCACTGCTCTGGTGTTTGTTGAAAGGCTGCAGCAGTAATGTCATAAGTATTGTGCACATGACCACTGCAACCAGTCTCTGGCGAAACCACTGATGAGTGATTGACTGCTGTAGACATGATGTCAAAGCTACAGCCTGTCCACAAGTAGCAGAGGAGAGGCAACCCTGGACTGGGTGAGTTGACTATAGTTGATTTTATTTTCTACAGCTAAAACCTTGTTGGGGGCAAAAACACTATCCCAGATAACCTCTTAAAGGCTACATTTACACTGTGCATTTTTTTTCTTTGTTTTGTGCTGCGTTTTTGTTGCAATCTGCTGGAAAACTGGATCTATTTTTTTTTTGAGTGGTTAAAAAAACGGATCCATTTTTGGATTTGTTTTTGACTGCTACGTGTTTTCCCCCATTTTGAAGGGCTTCTTTGGGAAAAATTCTGGAGAAAAACACAACAGAAATTGATATGTCCTTTTCAAGAACGGAGCTCTCCTAAAGTGAAAAAACAGATCATTTTAAAAGAGCACCATCTGAACGGCAAAAATGAAAACCCATAAACTTTGCTGGGATATCATTTAGGTGATCCATTTTCTGCAGTGCACTCCAGAAACTGATAAAAAAAAACGGATCAAAAATGTTGCGTAACTCTATATTTCTCTGATAGGAGCAGTCTTCACTTCTGTTGATTATCTAGATTGCCAGCCATATAATTGCAGTTTAATTTTGGACTCCAAATAAGTTTGTGAACTTCTGCGCTGCAATATGTGGCACCATACTGTTGGTGGGGCAATCTCCCCTCATAACTTTGTTATGGATCCTTGTGTTCAAAGCCCTGCTGCAACCTTAGGCAAATACAGGTGTCAAATCTGGGCCATAGCTAAGGGTACTAGATGCTATAAAGGATCCTAATAAGTCTCTTTCACTTGGACTTGGCCAGGATATTAATATACAAAGCAAGGGCAATAAACCAAACCTTCACTCCTGATAAAAAGCGTTATGTCTCTGCAACTATACATGACCTTATTTATTCCAATCTATTTTTACAGACTGGTGTAATAAATGTCTGTGACAGCCATAGAGTTTGTTTCAGAAGATTAGTTAGGCTAGGGTCACATTTGGAAGGCTCATTGCGATTACCGCATCCAGATCCGGATGCGGTAATCGCATGAGCCTTCAGACACATTTTGTGTTCAAAACGTGTCTTTAAACCCGGATCCTGTAACCGGATTGCTCAGAATGTGCAATCCGGTTGCCGGAGTCATTAGTCATCCCTGCTGCCGCAGGGATTAACAAAGGGTTAATGTTAATAATAGATGTGGGCACCATGTCTCCAGGGAGTGCCCACCCTCCCTAGAGACATGGTGACCATATGGGGCAGCATATGAAGGGTTAATTAGGTGTATTACTGTATTGCCGGCTATTGTCGGCATTTACTATTTTATTAATTAAAGTCGGCGGCTCCTCACTGTGGAGGATATATAGTACGTAATGTGCGTACTGTATCAGCCGCTATCCAGGGTCCTGAAAGCTTTAACATTAGTTCTATGGGCAGCGCACCGCCATAGAACTAACGTTAAAGCTTTCAGGACCCTGGATAGCGGCAGATACAGTACGCACATTACGTACTGTGTCTCCTCCACAGCGAGGAGCCGCCTACTTTAATTCATAAAATAGTAAATGCCGACAATAGCCGGCAATACAGTAATACTCCTAATTAAGCCTTCATATGCTCCCCCATATGGTCACCATGTCTCTAGGGAGGGTGGGCATTCCCAGGAGACATGGTGCCTACATCTATTATTGACATTAACCCTTTGTTCATCCCTGCGGTAGCAGGGATGAACAAAGCATACGGCTACCGCAGGCATTCACAAGTGCCTTGCGGTAGCCGGACGGGCTCCCATAGAAGCCTATTATAGCAAGCCTGCTGCGGTTTGCAAACCGCTCCGAAAACTGCAGCCTGCATGATTTTTACCACAGGCTGCAAATCCGGAAGTGGTAACCGGATTGCATGTAGTGCATTCCAATTTTATAATGGGCTCCTATGGGCTGCGGTCCTGATCCGGTTTTGAGCATTTTTACAGCTCAAAACCGGATCAGGATCTGCATTTGCTACCGCAGGTGTGACCCTAGCCTTAAATTCTTCTTAGAACTCAATATAAGCATTCATTTTGACCAATGGATGGTCAGAGGACCGATGCCAGCTTCTTGTGTTATTGTCTACTTCTAAGGCTATGTGCTCATGGTCTGGAGGAGCTGCGTGTTGGACGCAGCTCCTCCGGACCTGAGTGAAGCCGCGGGTGCCCGCAGGGAGACCACAGTCCCCCTGTACTCACCATGTGCGGCGGATGCAGGGTGGCTTCTCCCTGCAGTCTCCCAATGGGAGCCACTTCCTACTCCGCAGAATAAAATGAACATGCTGCAGAGGAGCGGAATGCTGGCAACCCGCATCACAGCTGTCAGATTTCTGCAGTCGGGTTAAACATAGTGAGAATGGGGTTTTTTTGAAGTCCCATCTCCTATGCTTCATATTGTACTATGCAGCGTTTTGGACTCAGCGGCAAGATGCTGCGTCGAAAACACTGCATAAACTCATCTTGAGTATGCAGCCTTAAAGGATTGACTCTATATATTATCTAATATATTAAAGCCGAAGGCACTTCCGTCACTTTGTCCGCACTTCCGTCACTTTGTCCGCACTTCCGTCACATTGTATACACACACACACTCTGCTATACTTACCACCGGCCCTGCGTCTGCCACCTGGATCCTCAGTCGACATGTCGCTGCTAGGGATGGGCGAATCCTGAAATACTCGCTGGACTCTAACGAGTCCGGGTCCGAGACTCGGTACTCGTTGCGAGTCCAGCGAGTCCGAGTTGTAAAATCCACTGTCCGATAATACTCTGTTTCACTCTACACGAATAAAACCAAAATCTACCGTCCTTCCAACGGAAGACAAATGAAACTACTGTCTCTTTAACACAATTGATTCGTTTTATTAATATTAGCAATTAAATACATCAAGGTACCCAAATTGTTACAGGTTAAAATCCATAATATAAAAAATTCCAATATAAATACCTCTCAAAGCAAACAACAGTATAATACGGGGTGCACCTATGTAGTATATATCATCAGATAGCTTAAAGGGATCCTGTCACCCCCTAAACACCTCAAAACCTATTAAAAGCTGTCCCTACAGCATTGTAACACTTACCCTACACTCCTTTTACCTCCTAAAAGCACCAAGTGAAATAGGAGAAAAATATTATTATAGTACCTCATTATGGATGATAATGAGTGACTATGCTATTCATAGTCACTCATCCAGGCTCTCCCACTGCATGATATCACGCCTTCATAGGCGTGATCTTGGAATCTGATTAAAATGCGCGCCTCCCCGCCGCTCTCCTGTGTCTCGGCCGGCCTGTAGTGAGGCTCGGTGACGCGATACGCGTCATTTACGGCGCCGGGTGACGTATACACCCACGCCGCTCTGTTAGCTTCAAAACGCGCACTGCGCACGCGCACCCTGTGGTAGTATACAGCAGTCCCCCCTGTGGTATATACAGGCCCCCTGTGGTAGTATACAGCAGCCCTCCCCCT
Organism: Allobates femoralis; assembly: GCA_033576535.1. Lineage (NCBI taxonomy): Eukaryota > Metazoa > Chordata > Amphibia > Anura > Aromobatidae > Allobates > Allobates femoralis. The sequence continues at coordinate 647,290,641 of JARQOC010000003.1, forward strand.
TGTGGTATATACAGGCCCCCTGTGGTAGTATACAGCAGCCCTCCCCCTGTGGTATATACAGGCCCCCTGTGGTAGTATACAGCAGCCCTCCCCCCTGTGGTATATACAGGCCCCCTGTGGTAGTATACAGCAGTCCCCCCCTGTGGTATATACAGGCCCCCCTGTGGTATAATACAGCAGCCCCCCCCCCCCCGTGCTGTATACAGGCCCCCCGTTGCTGCCGCCACACACCTGTAAAAGAAGAGCTTTCATACTTACCCTCCTGTGACCACACGCGCATCCCCCACTCTCCTTCCTGCTTCTACCTGGCGTCCATCCATATGACCGCGCACAAATAATGACGTCATTACAGGCGCGCGGTCACGTGGATGGACGCCGGGTAGAAGCAGGAAGGAGAGCAGGGGTTGCGCGCGCGCGGTCACAGGAGGGTATGTCTGAAAGCTCTTCTTTTACAGGTGTGCGGCGGCAGCATGTTGGGAAACCTGGCGATGTTGCTTAGGCGACTTATCGCCTTATTATCGCCCTGGTACACGCAGCAACTCAGGAGCGATGTTGCCGCAACATAGCCACGCCCCTAAGTTACTGGCAACATCTCCTGAGAGATCGCCCCGTGTGACGGTACCTTAACAATAAAATTGTATGAAGATGTAAAGGCTGTTAGAATGGGGGGGGGTTAGAGTGTTACAAAAAAAGAAATGATAAAGTAAAAATATAATTCATTAGAGTTTTTCCTTATCTAACAATATATTCTGTCTTTTGCTTCTTACCAATTTTTTTTATAACTGTGATTTATCATACAAAAACCTGTTTCGCACCTAAATAACACATAAGTCTAACCGTTTAGTTTATTTTTTCACTTTGTACTATTGTTTTACTCGTGTTTGTGTCGCACATTAGGGAGCGGGGTACTCGAGACCGGGTCTATACTGTCTCACGGGGGATGTCAGGGTGCCAGGCCCGATTCCTTCGTCCCAGATGCGGCAAGTAAAGGGAGTATTTACAGGGAGATTTGTCGTGATGCCACCCGGGGTATGTGGTTAGTAGAACCTACGTTGCTGTATTCCTGCTGGGGACAGTTACTTGGGGCAGCGTAGATGGTAAGCCCTCCTCGGGTAGGGCTGAGAGTCCTCAGGGCAGGTGTAGTAGTAATGGATGAGCCTGGTGAGGGATCATGTTCGGTGCAGTTCATTTACTTTGTCGCTGCAGCTTCTCCAGTAGTGCTTGTTGTCCTGGTAGTTGGCGTCTCTGCAGGTGGAAGTGTCTGCTGTGGATTATAGGCAACAAGCGCAATTAACAGGCAGATTCACTGTTTTAGTTTTCTCAGTCCTTTTTACTAGAGCTGATGGTAAAAGCTGCCCATAGAGTCTGGAGAGCAACTTGGGGTTATTGTCACCCGCCAGGTCTCTTGGCTCCCTTGCTGCACTTGTAATTTGGCTCCTACAGTTGCTTAAGCTAGGCTGCCGGCCCTGTCTCTTCCTGCGGGTACCAGTATAACAGGCAACTCGAGTCCTTCACTTTCTCTACCATGCACCTGGGTGTCAGTGTTGATGGTGTGGCGCTGTGCTCACACAGGTAACCACAGACTCACCGCATGGATGGGTTTCCACAGTGGGTACACAAGCGCAAACATCACCTTCCCCCCCAACCCAATGGGGGAGTTCAACTTGCTGCTCTTAGGCAAGATCCCTATAAATACGGGTGCTGGGGGCGGAGTTAGACAGAGTGTGAAGTTGCTAGGAGAACTGTGAAGACGTCCTGGTGGTCGGAGCTGCACTAGGACCAAGCCAGAGACAACTGAACAGCTATCAATCTAGCTATTGCAGGGACCCAAGATCGGGGTCGAAGGCGAGACGTAGGAACAACGGAGAAGTAGCAGCCTGGGGACCGAGGAGCCGTCTTGGTTCACTCCAGAAAGCACTTCGACACTGGAGTCCAAGTCTGCAGGAGAGCATCCAACCCAGCAGAGAATACCATTTTTTTGTGGAGACTTCAGTCTCCTGGGCATCTGTGCAGCCGCCAACAAGGGAGCCAGGCACCACAAGAAAGTATATAGTGGCAACCTAACGAGGGTTACCCAACACAGCACAGGTGATAGGAGTGCAGAGGAGGCCAACCAAGTTCCATACAGGGCAGGGGCTTCAGACAAGGGAAAAGAGACGAGGAGGCCTTATACCCACTCACTGTGGAGATCCAAAAGTGCTACCTGAACACCTGGCAGTGTACTGGACTTTTACCTGCAATTTCATCAGTAAAGGTAAAGAAACAATCTCCTGTGTGTGTGTCCATTCCTCTACCCCTGATCCTGCCATCTATAGAGACTATTCCAGCTGCCTGCCAATGTGGCGCCCCTGCGACCAGGGTGGCCACAGAAAGAAACTGCAGCCAGGCAGGAGGGTAGACAGTTTGTTTAACAAACACCTCAACACATATCCACTGACATGGGGACCTAACCCGGCGCCTGGGACTCTAGGCAGGCAAAGGGTAGTAGGGCTAGATATGAGTGGATGAGCGTAGTCATGGTAATGGATGAGTATATAAGGGAGAAACAGGAAGCAGCTAGTCAGTAGGCCAGTGGGTGCTGAGCAGAACAGATGAAGACCAAGGAGTAGGCCAGAGTGAGCTGAACTGAAAAGACGGGACCAGTACCATCAGGTCCAGGGAAGATGTGAGGGTCAGCAGTTAACTGACAGAGGAGTCTCCCTTAATATACTGGGAAGTTACACGGGAAGGAAAGGACCCGGTGATCCCTTGAGATACATGGATACCTGAGGTTAGGCTGAAACCAGAGTGTCAGCTCTGAGATTAAACCCAGCACTCCAGACAAACTGACGGGGGACACAGACTCCATATCTGTATTCCCACCAGAGAATTGGGGGCACAGCAGCAACTGAGAGGACCCGGCTTACCGCCCATAGATTTAGGGGAAGCTACTATTGGGGACCGAGCTGCCGCTCCGCAGTTCACTTTAAAGGGAAACAATGAGAGTAAGCCTGAAAGGACACATAGAAGGACTGAGGAGTCTAGGAGAGATAACCTGGCTGCAGTGGGTTCAAGTGTACTGGATTCAACTGAGTAAAGCTGTAAAGAACTGTATTGCACCGTGTACTGTCTGACAAAAGAGATGGAGAAGTAAACCCGGGTGAACCCTGCTACGGTGTCTGTGTCTGATTTCAGGTATGAAGAACTGTCAGTCCTCCATTTGACCCTGACAGGAGCCATCTCCACATCATCCCTTTTCCCTGCAACAGCTATAACAACCATAACTGACTTTAACTATCACTGCCCCGGAGAATCAGGCCCTACCTGCGAAGAGCCGTTCCATCTAAGCTGCTAAAACATCATCCCCGGAGGTTCTGCAGCAGCGGTGGTCACCCTGACCACAACCCGTGGGTGGCGTCACGACAAACCTAATCCCCTGTAAATACTCCCCATTTACTTGTGTGAACCCGGGACACGGTCCGGACCAGGACCGCCGTGACATCCCGCAGCAGTACCCCAGTCCGGTACCGAGTACCCTGTCCCAGTGGGCTCCATACCAGCAAGGCCAATTCCCTGCTTACGTCCCTAACCATTTACCACCAGAGCCCTGGGGACCCAGCTCCGCCTGTGGGAAGCTTCAACACCTAGCTGCTCGTACATCATCCCTGGAGGCCCCAAAGCAGTGCTGGTGCAATCACCAGATGCCACAGGTGGCGTCACGACAAACTTTGAAACTCTTTATTACCATTCCCCAACTCCTTTACCAGTTGACCACCAGGGCCACGGGTCTGGGCAGGCCACCAATGACATCCCAACCACAGCAGGGCCCAGACACCCGAGTCCCCATACAACCCTGGGTTAGTCACTGGAGTCTATGTGTTGCTGTGTTTTTGGTGCAGTGTGGCTGGGAATCTGGAACCCCCACCATCCGGTATTGACTGCTGGGATGTGTGACCCTGCACAGTCTCGGACTCCGGTGTATGTTCTATGCGCTTGTTCTTTGGGGAGAGCATGGTGCTGCTCATCCTCGCAGGTGTGTTCTTGCGTCTCCTTCCCTCAGACTCTAGCCTTAGGCCTGGAACTCGTCAGTGGACTCTGAAATTAGCTTAGCACTGCTCTTTTTACACTCAGGTCCTCTTCACAGTCCTCCCAGGAACTGCACTGCACTTTTCCCGCCAAGACCAGAATATATAGGGGAGCTCACCCTGAACCCAGGCTTGGTCTCCCCCTTCTGGCCTGGAGGTTTTGGTGTTGTCTGTGTGTTGCCTGATGAGAATACCCTTTGTTGCTCTCTGGTGACACCACAACCCGGGGGCAGTGATGACACTGTGGCACGTTGACCCTGGTATGCCACATTTGCATGCAGTGAGACGGCCGTATAACTCAGATGACGATCACATCGCAATGCTTTAACTGTCCGGCAGCTCTCCTGACCCAAGTGCGACAGCATGTATTTCTGTGCAGTTGTCACTCTCAGGTCAGGAGAGTTGTCAGGCAGTTCGAGCATTGCGATGTGATCATTGTCCAAGGTATAAGGCCATCTGACTATGCCCTATTTCTTATACCACACAATTCCCTTCAAGAAAAAAAACTTAATTTGTTAGAATAACCTCCTCTGTAATAAAATATTATTTTTATTATAACAGGTGTTTCCAACGTTGCAGGGAAAAACTTGTTGATCCAACAAGGTCTAGAAACAAGGAATTATGAAGCACAGCATCTTGAAATAAAATATACATTTATTACTATATCTTTGAAGCTTCACATGTCTACGTGTTTCGACCTGTGGTGTGATCTTAATCACAATAAATTACTATGTTATTAAAATTAGTGAGGGGCGTATTGTACCTCATGTGTAATATGGTGCTATACAAACAACATTAACATCCACGAAAAAACGTATAAATGCACCAAGATAAATTGGATACGGCCACTTGTTTGCTTGCAAGTAAAATTTAGTGTTTAATACAATCTAATAGCAGACAGACAAGTTTCAATCCGTGTATTATACATAAAAAAGGAAGCTACTGACAGTTTCAGGAGACAAAGGCACTGTGTGCCCCTAAATACAACAATTACCAAGGGTATAATGTAAACACGCATCAAACGTTACAGGATAAAGTAGCAGACTTATTACAGGTACAACGCTATCAGTATAGTCACATGTAATTACATTTAAGTGACAAAGGCTGTATGAAATAGTCTGTACAATCCCTACAGACACACTATGGCATAAAGTGCAATACATATCCATATAGTGAATGGAGAAGCACACAGTGTCAGGGAGCCTCGACACGTGCTTCCCTGTTTTGCTCAGGGGGATAATTAACGTGGATATACTGTACATCTATGGACTAAGACGTTTGGAGGAGTCACCAACTAATATTGTGCCCGTATTACTTGTCACAGTGCGTTACTTGAATTATCGATACTACTGTGGTCACATTTATTATGTTTATGTGTTTTTTTCTCCCCTACACCTATATATGTTCATTAATGATAGTTGATACCCTGTGTCCCTTATAAAAGCTACTGGGTGGCAGTGAATTGGCTGAGTGTGTACTCCACTCTCCCTACGGGATGCCAGTGAGGGGTTAAAACCTTATTCACTGCATCACCGCTCACTATGTTGCTTCTCTCCCCTAGTATGGCCAGTGCGCATGCGCCGACCGCCATGGTCATGTGACTGTGACGCTGCCGCAATGGGCGGAGTCCCAGAATTACATGACGTCTATGGGGTTTTCCCCTCTTCCAGGATCCCTCCGGCGGCCGTGTTTGGAGTCACCACTGATCAGCGGTAAGGTGGCGTCTATGCGCCGATATTGGCCACAGCTGTATATAATAGTAAAGGCCTTATAAAAACCAGACTCTCACTGCACACTTTACCACAGCCCCCTGAGGAAAACAGGGAAACACGTGTCAGGGCTCCCTGACACTGTGTGCTTCTCCATTCACTACATGGGTATGCATTTCACTTTATGCCATAGTGTGTCTGTAGGGATTGTACAGACTATTTCATACAGCCTTTGTCAGTCACTTAAATGCAATTACATGTGACTATACTGATAGCGTTGTACCTGTAATAAGTCTGCTACTTTATCCTGTAACGTTTGATGCGTAGTGGTTGTTTACTTTATACCCTTGGTGATTGTTGTATTTAGCGGCACACAGTGCCTTTGTCTCCTGAAACTGTCAGTACCTACCTTTTTTATGTATACTACATGGATTGAAACTTGTCTGTCTGCTATTAGATTGTACTAAACACTAAATTTTACTTGCAAGCAAACAAGTGGTCGTATCCAATTTATCTTGGTGCATTTATTCGTTTTTTCCTGGATGTTAACAATAAATTACTGAGTATTATGATGAAAACCACACAGAAGTCGAGACGCATAAATTCGTTACGTTTTAAAGTTTTTTGGCTGGAAGAGGTTGTCGTATTGGACAAGATGAAAAACACATAGAAAATGAACAATTCCACTGGAAAGAAAGTCTGCTGTAAGTCACTATACTGCATAAATCTGTACTGTAATCTCTGTGCTATGATTGGCAGTACTGATATCTACAAAAATATGGTCATAATATCATTTTTTTTTATCGCATGTTTTATTTATTTTTTTGTTTCGTAACAACTTAGTGCATTTTTGTGATTATGTAGTTGTAAGGAGTATGGTGGTATTACTGGATTTTGTATAATGTGTGTTGTTTTGTAGACGTAAGGGTTATATATTTTGTTACTCTGCCTTGTCTCATATGGTCTGTACATCTCCCCTCTGAATTGTAGAGTGCTGCAGAATATGTTTGGCGCTATATAAATAAAAATGATAATTTTTATTAAAATGTTATATACTTACTGCGTAGTGATAATAGTAGTGGATATTGAGTTCCGGTATTATTTTGACCTTATATAATAGTAATTTTAGCAATTTTGGTTTTGTTATACTGTGTTTTAGTGATATACTGTAATTATATATTTATAGATCTTCTTTTAAGTGGTGGGGAGGTTGTATGGGGAATCATGTACTTTGAGGCTTGGGCCCCGAATCTTTTTGGACCCTGGCAGTGCCCCTGAGTTGAGCCCTGTCACTGTAGCGTCACAGATTTTGTGACGCAACAGTGATCCCATTAGCGATCTCATTATGTGTGACACGCACCAACGATCTGGCCCCTGCTGTGAGATCGTTGATCGTTACATACTGCTTTGGGTCATTTCTACGTCATTTGTGTCACGCTGGGAACGCTACATCATTTTGTTTGACAGGGACAATGACCAACGATCTCAATGCTACGCTATGAAGTGACAATTCACAACGACCTCGGTATAATTCTGGATCGCTAGTACATCGTTTTTCACATTGCTGGTGAGATACCTGTTTGACATCTCACCAGCGATGTGTAAACAACACACCAGCGATCTCTGCACATCGTTATCGGGATCTCTGGTGCGTTGTTATGTGTGGACTGGGCCTTTAACCAAGCATTTACCCACTCTCCCTCCATAGGGTATCACACTGTTGTGTGATCTCTTCCCCACATCTAGATTTCTTCATAAAACATGAACATAGCCCTAACTGCATTGTAAGCTGTATAGTACAGTTTGGAAGATTCAGAGCATCCTGTGTTTGACATGAACAATGACTCTGGGAGGAGATATAAAACTGACCAATGGCAGTCACTGTGGTTTGCATACAGCATATATTTATGATGGGTGATTTAGGAACTTTCAATCATTTCTGTTGATTTTGCACATAATTCCGCATTATCATGCACTGGGCTGTTCTCTGCCTTCTTTCAGTTTATAGTTCATGTAAGTTATCAGATGTATTCTGTTTATGGCACAGCTTTCTTCTCTGCTTAAATGCCTCATTTTTTTGTCATTCTTTATTTCAGTTTCTTCAGCACAGTTTACTGTGATCCAGGATGGTCCATTATCCGTCTCTCCAAGTGGGAGCGTTCGCTTTACTTGTAGTCTGAGTACTGGCAATGTGGGTGGAGGGAATTATCCATGTTGGATATATCAGATCCTCGGAAGTGTCCCTAAACTGGTAATTAGCAGTAGCGGTACTGGCAATCAAAATCATAGACCCTCATGGACATCAGATCGATTTACTGGATCCATAACAGGAGGATTAGCTGTTCTTTCCATCAGCAAAGTGGAAATTGGAGACACTGGGGATTATTACTGTGCTGTCTGGTCAGGTAGTCAATGCACAGTGGTGCAAAATCATGCAGAACTAAGACACATACTTCCTTTGTCTTAAAGACATAGTTGTAGTTCTGTGCTTCACAATCTAAAAGGGAACTCCTCATTCTCTTGTTTTACCAATTGATTAAATAAAAATATACCACTGCATGTGACTGGGATTAAATGGCCACCGCAGCCTTTTATTTAAACACTTAATATACATATATTAACCCAATGGCTACAACAATGCCATCCTGCAATAAACATTATAAAACATTAAATATACATAATATTTTGCTAGGTCTGTTCTAGAGACAACTTTAATCCTATCCCCAGGCCGCAACACAACCAGCCCTGGGGTCACCTGGCCGCAAAATAACTAGCCCAGGGGTAAGGTATTAACATACCTTTGTTAGTACCCCAAACTTGAAGGACCTATACCCACAAGTTACCATTACCCGTACCAGAAGTCACTATTCCACAATAGTGACTTCCTACCAACAACAACAATACCACTGAACCAACCTCTGAACCGGACCTATCCTCCACCACAGGAAAGGTCACATGACTACTTATTTGGTCTGGACCAGCCACACTCCCACTGCTTGCTCAATGCTAGCCTAAGATTCACAAAGCTTTTCCAATTGCATTCAGATGCACAACATCCAACCTCATGTACTGATGGTTCCATCAACTCTCTATACCGTACCATTAACTCACCATTTATTGCCACAAATTGACCGACTATTCTGTTAACCTTTATCCTTGCCCTGATAATCTTCTCCATCTTGCGTATCTCCAAGTAACATGAACCACAATGTCCGACCACCAGAAGAATAATCCCAGGTACTCACCATACCCATAACATATGTTGACCATAACCTCAACAGCTCAAACTTGATGTCTCTTATCAACTACCGCAATGAACAAACATCCAAGTAATGTCTTCCCACATATAACACCAACACACTTGGTGCTTGATCCACCCTACTGTAGTGCACCACCTCAGGGAGAACCCTTCCTCATGTCATCCTGTGGATACTGATCCACCTAATCACTGCCAAAGATCTGTCCTGCCCAAGTTGCCAGTCTTAAGGATGCAAATCTGCCTGTAACCCCCAAAACATGTAAAAGAGCCCCAGGATCCAGATTAGGCATGCACCTATGATATAACAAAACAATTAATACCAAATATATAAGAAAATTAAAGCTTAACCGCCCTTTAAATTTTTATTTAATAATAATGTAGAGCAATTGATTTGATCAGAGAATTCTGGTTGAAAACCATTCATAAACCTTCCAGAAGGTATCCCCACTACATTGTGTGTGAAGCAGACATATGTTCATTATCACTCATCACATTGAATATGGGATATTTAACCATATAAGGGAAAAGGGGGCAGGGCATACACAGTGTGAGAGCTTTTGACTGTACCTTGTAAGGAAACAATGTATCAGATTACCTCAGGCTACAGCACAGTTGCTAAGCAATGTCAGAATGTCAGGATCACTACAAACTCCTCTTTACTTAGCTTCTGATCTGTCTGTTGCTCCACACAGCTCAGTTAGGATCTCTGTTAACCCTTTCCCTGCTGTCACATTACACTGCTCCCTATCAGCCTGCAAACCGGCAACAGGATAACCTACCACACCCCACTCTCCCCAATCTATTAACTCTATAACATAAGAATGGAATCCAGAAGACTCCCATTTCCTAATCATTCTTACAATTTCCTCCCCCAAACCTCCGTGAGAAGCTTCGGTCACTGCCCCCAATATGAAAAGAATTTGATCCGTGCTCCTCAGACCTTTTTCCCAAATGTAACAAAGACTCCTTCAAAACTGCTCCAAAATGAAACCTCGACAGAGAGGAACCATCCTTATGGCTCAATAAGAAACCTGGATACCCACCACAAAATTCACAAACAGATTAATTATATTAATAGAATGCAACTGATTATCCAGAACTGCTTAAGCTATCACCAAGCCTGCCCCACCCATACTGATCAGTTTTTGAATGCCTCAAACAATATTCCAACGTATCTTTCAGTAAAACAATATCTCTCAACAAGAAACCATTTACTGCTCTAAAGTCATCAAAAAATGCCAAAACAAAAGCTGTCAAAAACCTCTGTCTGAAAAACAAACTGCTCTTAACTGCACCCAACATTATTAGTATTAGTATTATTATTATTTATTATAGCACCATTTATTCTATATCCCTTCATATCTCAAATGAAATGGCACTCCTCTTATTTCTACTATGCACACATTTCCGAAAACCTTTTAATGACTGCTGCAAAGGGATGAACGAGTAGTCAAATACTTGGACTCGCTATACTCGTGCCGAGTACATCGTAATACTCAGGTATTGGGTGCGAGTAGCGAGTCCAATGTTAATCATTGGGAAATGCGAGTAATTGTCTGCTGGACCCAAAAAAGCAGTCTGAGGGCTGAGGAAAAGGCTGAAATGGAGCAAGTTATGATGGAGAAGATCTTCTAACAGATCAGTGTGTAAGTGGTGTAAAGAGAGATATCTGCCTTAGGGGCTGTGTGATGATGGTTAACACAGGAAGAAGCCACCCATGATCATCATCATCATCAGAAGGGCTTCACAATTATAAAGATTGGACTACTAGCATTGTTGTTCCACTGCCATTGTACAATCTGCATGCATAGTGTCTCCAAAAATTAGACCAAGGGGCTGTATTATGGTTGATAAAGGAAGCAGGCCTCAAGGGCCAAACAATTATGAAGCTAGCCTACGACTGCTAGCACAGTAGTTGCAGTGCCCAATGTCCAGGCATTGCCAACAGCAATCCCTCTGTGCCCCAAGTCAAGGAAAAAGTCATCACTAACTTAGATGAGAAGAGAAACCGGGCACTGACCTTGTTGCATTGAAGTCTTGTGTGCAGAGGCATTCATGGATCTAGGTTGCTCAGCTGTAGATGCAGAGATCAATCAAGAACTTAGAAGGAAAACAGCGGCACTCCGGGATCCTTTATTCCAAGAACAGCTTTATTCCAGAAAGTTTACATCGGTGGATGCAGGGAAGGGAGGATGGAGGGACGACGGTGACCGTTTCACGTGCTTTGCACGCTTTAGCGGATCCTGTGTACCAGTCTACTTTAACCCCTTCACCCCCGGGCCTATTTTGACCCTAATGACCAGGCCATTTTTGTCAATTCTGACCAGTGTCCCTTTATGAGGTTATAACTCTGGAACGCTTCAACGGATCCTAGCAATTCTGAGATTATGTTTTCGTGACATATTGGGCTTCATGTTAGTATTAAATTTAGGTCGATCATTTTTGCAATTATTTGTGAAAAAATAAAAAATTTGGCAAAAACTTTGAAAATTTTGCAATTTTCAAATTATGAATTTTTATTCTGCTAAACCAGAGAGTTATGTGACACAAAATAGTTAACAAATAACATTTCCCACATGTCTACTTTACATCAGCACAATTTTGTAAAAAAAAAAATTTTGTTCGGAAGTTATAAGGGTTCAAAGTTCATCAGCAATTTTTCATTTTTCCAGCAAAATTTACAAAACCATATTTTTTTGTGACCACATCACATTTGAAGTCCCTTTGAGGGTTGTACAAGACAGAAAACACCCAAAAGTGACACCATTCCAAACACTGCACCCCTCAAGCTACTCAAAACTACATTCAAGAGGATTATTAACCCTTCAGGTGCTTCACGGGAACTAAAGCAAAGTGGAAGGAAAAGATGGTCATTTTAAAAAATGTTCTTTTAGCCTCAATTGTTTCATTTTCACATGGACAACAGGATAAAATGGATCCTAAAACTTGTTGGGCAATTTCTCCTGAGTAAACTGATACCTCATATATGGTTATAAACCACTGTTTGGGCGCACGGCAGGGCTCAGAAGGGAAGAAGCGCAATTTGACTTTTGGAGCTAATTTTCCATTCAAAAAGTCAAATGGCGCTCCTTCACTTCTGAGCCCTGCCGTGTACCCAAACAGTGGTTTATGATCACATATGAGGTATCGGTGTACTCAGGAGAAATTGCCCAACAATTTTTAGGATCCATTTTCTCCTGTTCCCCATGTGAAAATGAAAAAATTTAGGCTAAAAGAAAGTGTTTGTGGATAAAAAAGTACTTTTTCATTTTTACGGATGAATTTGTGAAGCACCTGGGGGTTCAAAATTCTCACCACCCATCTAGATAAGTTCCCTGGGGGTTCTAGCTTCCAAAATGGGGTCACTTGTGGGGGAGCTCCAATGTTTAGGCACACAGGGGCTCTCCAAATGCGACATGGTGTCCGCTAACAATTAGAGCTGATTTTTCAGTCAAATTGTTAGCGGACACCATGTCACGTTTGGAGAGCCCCTGTGTGCCTAAACATTGGAGCTCCCCCACAAGTGACCCCATTTTGGAAACTAGACCTCCCAGGGAGCGTATCTAGATGGGTGGTGAGCATTTTGAACGCCAAGGTGCTTCACAAATTCATTCGTAAAAATGAAAAAGTACTTTATCCATAAAAATTTTCTTTTTTCAGTTTTACAGATTATTTTGTGAAGCACCGGGGTGTTCAAAATGCTCACCACCCATCTAGATAAGTTCCCTGGGGGTATCTAGCTTCCAAAATGGGGTCATTTGTGGGGGGGCTCCAATGTTTAGACACACAGGGGCTCTCCATACCCAACATGGTGTCCAATAACAATTGGAATTATTAGCGGACACCATGTCGCGTATGGAGAGCCCATGTGTGCCTAAACATTGGAGCCCCCCCCACAAGTGACCCCATTTTGGAAACTAGACCCCCAAGGAATGCATCTAGATGCATGGTGAGCACTTTGAACCCCCAGGTGCTTCACAAATTGATCCATAATAAGGAAAAAGTACTTTTTTTTCACGCAAATTTTCTTTTTTCATTTTTACGGATCAATTTGTGAAGCACCTGGGGGTTCAAAGTGCTCACTATGCATCTAGATATGTTCCTTGGGGGGGTCTAGTTTCCAAAATGGGGTCACTTGTAGGGGAGCTCCAATGTTTAGGCACACAGGGGCTCTCCATACGCGAAATGGTGTCCGCTAACTATTGGAATTGTTAGCGGACACCATGTCGCATATGGAGAGCCCATGTGTGCCTAAACATTGCAGCTCCCCCACAAGTGACCCCATTTTGGAAACTAGACCCGCCCAAGGAATGCATTTAGATGCATAGTGAGCACTTTGAACCCCCAGGTACTTCACAAATTGATCCGTAATAAGGAAAATGTAATTTTTTTTCACACAAATTTTCTTTTTTCATTTTTACGGATCAATTTGTGAAGCACCTGGGGGTTCAAAGTGTCCACTATGCATCTAAATACAGCGAAGCCCATTTTTATTTTTTTTCTAGGACTAATTCTAGAAAAAAAATGGCGTGGGGCTCCACCATATTTTTGGTCCAGCCAGGTGCAACTTGGCAGCTACGGACTGCTAGCAACCCCCAGTTGCCTCATTGTGCCTGGCTGGCAACCAAAAATACAGCGAAGCCCATTTTAATTTTTTTTCTAGGACTAATTCTAGAAAAAAAATGGCGTGGGGCTTTGCCATATTTTTGGTCCAGCCAGGTACAACTAGGCAGCTGGGGGCTGGAATCCTCAGCATGGAGAGGCCCAAGCGTTCTGGGCCCCCCATGCTGTGAATTGCAGCCCGCAGTTCTCCAGAAAATGGCGCATTCATTGAAGCGCCATTTTCTGTCACTGTACCCAGACTCTTCCAGTTGCCCTGGTGCTGGTGGCAAAACTGGGTAATGAAGGGGTTAATGCCAGCTTTTTATTGGCAGCTGGCACTAAGCCCGAGATTCATAATATAGGGCCAATGTTAGACCCGCCATTAGGAATCTCTGGTAAATAGACAGAAAATACACACAGAGAAAAATCTTTTTACTTGAAAAAAAAAACACAAACAAAATTCGGACTCCATCTTTATTATAAAGATCCGACGTAGTCCACAACGAAGGTCTCACGACGCTTGATCGCCTCCAACGTAGTCCATAACAAATGTCCCACGACGCTCGATCGCCTCTGCTCAATCCAGAGACTGCAGCAAGGGATCAAGTGTCCTCTTCCTACAGTCTCGGGGGTCAAAGTTATGGTGCACTGTATGACAATGGTCTGTTATACAGTGCACCATGACTATGATCCCAGAGACTATAACAAGAGGACACTTGATTCCTTGTTGCACCTATCCATCCACCTATGCACCCATCATCTACGCACGCACACAACCACACACGCACATCCACACACGCACATCCACGCACGCACATCCACGCACATCCACGTACACACATCCACGCATGCTGAGATCCACGCATACTCACATCCACGCACGCACACATCCACACATGCACGCTGACATCCATGCACGCACGCATGCTGACATCCACGCACGCACATCCACGCACACAGCCACGCACATATCCACACACGCACACATCCACGCATGCAAATCCACATCCATGCACACATCCACGCACACATTCTCGTACGCACACATCCACGTACATCCACGCACGCTCATCTATGCACGCACGCTGACATTCACGCACACTGACATCCACGCACGAGCACATCCACACACGCACGCTGACATCTACGCACGCTGACATCCACACACGCGCATCCACGCATGCACATCCACACACACATCCATGCATGGTGACATCCACGCACGCACATCCATCCATTCACCCATCCATCCATCCACCCATCCATCCATCCACCCGTCCATCTATTCATTCATTCATTCATTCATTCATACTTACCCACCGATGAGGAGGAGGAGCCCCTGAGAAGAGGAGGGGCCACACCGGAGACTGCAGAGGAGGCCGACAGTGCGGGCGGGTGCACCGGCGCGTGCAGTCCACCGGAATAGGTGAGAGGGGCTGGGTGGGTTACAGGGGAAGATGAGCAGGGGGGAGGGGACACTGCAGCTTGACCGGCATGAATGGTTCCTCTATACAGTAATTTAGACCCCACAGGACCCGCTGAAGCATGCAAAGCAAAAAAACGGTAAGTTCTCAAGGCAAAGGTACGTTCAGCCGCTGTCTGGAAATATTTTTCAGATAGTCATTCTGAACCAAATGTTGTCATCTATAGCATTTAGATAAGAGTAAAAAGAGCTGGGATCAAATGCCGCGCTGACCACAAAGATAAACAGAGTTAATCTCACACTCTGTTTATTTTGCCTACACATGTTTCATGGCTCATAGCCACCTCCTCAGGGCATTTGATCCCAGCTCTTTTTACTCTTATCTGGATTCTTCAGTTCTCAGCTGGGAGCCTGCAGTGACCTCCTGTGTGCTTTTATTGTAGTTGTGACACTCACAACTACATCAGGTGAGTTTAACCATTTGGGGTCTGAGGGACCTGTATAATAGCGGTACTCTATGTGCGCTTCCTTTCTCTTTTAATCTGTAGCATTTGCCATATGAAGCTGAGCAGAGGCCAGGGCAAAGGCAACCAAAGCACCACCAGTATGCGGAAACACATGGCAGCCAAGCACCCTAGTCGGTGGGCGAAACAGCAGGGTACCAAATTGGTGTCTCCAGGTCAAACCACTTCCATGTCGCCTGTGATCCGTCCTTCCCAATTTGTTGGGCAGGAAGCAGGTAATCATACCTCTTGCTTACAAGCTGTGGTTGAACAGACGCAGGACACAACAAGCTCATCCATTTGTTTGTCCCAGCCAAGCGTCCAGTTGTCCGTGCCCCAGATCTATTAAAGGAGGTGTAAATACCAAGCCATGTACCCACACGCACAAATACTGAACGCACACATTGCCAAGTTGCTAGCCGTGGAGATGTTGCCATTTAGGCTTGTGGGGACACAGTCTTGCTGTGATCTGTTGGCTGTGGCTGGCCCAAGATACTCAGTTCCCAGCCGACGCTATTTTTCCCGATGTGCCGTCCCCGTGTTACACCTGCACATCTTAACCAATCTAAAGCGTGCTCTCACCAACACTGTAACCGGAAAGGTCCACCTTATAATAGACACGTGGACAAGTACTTGTGGACAGGGATGATATATCTCTGTCACGGCACACAGGCTTATCCTGGTGGAGGGTGGGACAAAGTCTCAAACTAGACCATCACATATCCTACCCATGCCACGGATAGTGGGCCCAACCTCAATCAGGGTTTCTGCCTCATCATATATGTCTCATCTGCTTATGTGAAATGCCACACAATGCAGCAGAGCTGTGGCAAGGAATAAAACAACAGACCAATCAGTCGCTCTCCCCACTGCAACTCCAACCCAGTCTGGTTGTCTACAATAATGGGCGTAACATGGTGGCGGCTTTAAAGCTCGGAAAGCTGGTACACGTGCCATGCATGGCTCTCATGCTGAACCTAGTGGTGCAGAAATGTATAAACGCATACCCCGACTTGCCGTACCTACTTGAGAAGGTGTGCAGTATTTGCGCCCATTTCTGCCATTCCTCAACTGCTGTTGCCTGTCTTGCAGCGCTTCAAAAGCAATTTACTTTGCCAAACCACCAACTCATTTTGCGACCTGCCAATACGGTGGAACTCAACATATCATATGTTGGCAAGGATAAGTGAGCAGCAGAGGGCACTTTCTGAATACCAGCTTGAACAAGCCTGTCAGACTGAGACTCAGCCAAGACATATTACAACTGTCGAGTGCGTGTGGATCGCTGACATTTATAATTATTTTTTCTTTATATAGTGCCATTAGATTCCATGGCACTTTACATATGAAGAGGGGAGAAGAAGGACAAATACAGTATATATGGACAATCACGTCTTACAGATACAGGAGGGGAGACATTTGTGAGGTGCTTGATAACTTTAAGTAGTGCAACAAGCTTATGAGCGGTGATCAAGCTATTATTAGCGTAACCATCCCTATTATGCTATGTCTGCTGAAAGAATCACTGCATAATCTAAAATTGGAATCTTTGAGTGCCCAGCAGCTGGGTATGGAGCAAGATTTCACTATGGGTGATCCTACCCAGCCCAGCCAATCTCATCAAGCAAGATTAGGAGGATGAAGATAATGAGGAAGATGAGGAGGGAGAGGTCTTCTTTTTCAGTGGTACTGAGGGGACCCCTCATGCTACAGAGGTGACTCCCAACCCTAGCTTTATGTCTGTCCAGCATGGGTGGGCTGGAGAGGAGGAGGTGGAGGAGGAGAGCCAATGTGAGGAGAGCATGGGTATTGTTCCTCCTTCTGGGGTTACACAACATTTGCCTTTTTGCAGCTTGGCACACATGACACACTTACTATCTAACTGTCTGTGCCAAGACCCTCACGTGATCCACATTTTCAACAGCAACCTATATTGGTTGGCCACCTTTCTAAACCCACAATACAAGAACAAATTTCCTTCACTACTGTTGCAGTCACTAAGGGGTTTTACTATTGAATCCTTCAAGAGGGTCATTGTCGATCATTTGATGGCAACATCACCCTCATACACCACTGCTAGCAGAGGTACCAGCTCTGTGCAACAGCATGCATTAATGGAGAGAGGCACGCCCAGCGGGTCCAAAAGAGGTGGTGGTAAAATGTCCACAAACTGGGCCATCTTCAATAAACTGGCTCATCAGCAAGGGCTAGCTGGACTGGTAACAATGTCAAGGAGGGAGAAGTTGCATAAGATGGTCAACGACTATCTAAGTGACCATACCTACGTCCTCTCTGATGCTTTTGTTCCATTTAAATACTGAGTATCCAAGCTGCATAGTTGGCTAGACTTCTCCTTATATGCCTTGGAGGTGCTGGCCTTCCCTGCTGCTAATGTGATGTCAGAGTGTGTTTTCAGTGCCGCTGGGGCAATCATCACAGATACACGCACACTGCTGACTACAGAGAATGCAGACAGGCTGATTCTGATAAAATGTAACAATGTCTTTGGAACCGTTGCTCCGGTAAAACAGATCAGGGTTTCCTCCTGAGTATGGGCGCTCAGGGGTTCCCTCCTTCCTTCTGGGCTGCCCACTTCTCTCTCTACGGGCCCCCTCTTTAGGATTCCTCCTTCACTCTATCGGAGGATTCCCGTTCTCCGTCTTCCCTCAGTGCCAACTAGAACTCACTCTGAGTCCTCCCTCCTCCCCAAACTTTCCCCCTAGGGTATGGGACCTATGCCATATGACTAAGTGGGTGTGTGAGAGTGCTAGGATGGGAGCCTCCTGCAGAACATTTGCATTCCATTGTGATAGGGGTAACCGCACACTCATTTATGGGTGCAGTACCCCAACTGTGACGCCTGACCACTAAAAGGCCCAGGTCTGCAGGAGCTCTCCACTCAAGCGGCCGGTGCCATGAGTTGCAAGACCACGCCCGAAGTTTGGCAATTTCAAGACTTCCTGCATCCCTCTGCAAGACATCTCACAATTTTGGACTTTTCAGAGCTCGTCAAATCTCTCTTCTGACCCATTTTGCCTAAGGAAAGGCATTTGCCTAATAATTAAGCACACCTTATATAGGGTGTTGATGTGACTACACCACACCCCTCCTCATTACAGAGATGCACATCACTTGATTTACTTAATTGGTAGTTGGCTCTCAAGCCTATACAGCTTGCAGTAGGACAACATGTATAAAAAGTATCATGTAATCAAAATACTAATTTGCCTAATAATTCTGCCCACATATATATACATACATCTGAATGTTTTTGAAAACACTTTTAAGTTTTTAGTTTTTCTCATAATGTATATACAGTATATATATATATATATATATATATATATATATATATATATACACATATATATATACTGTATATCAAACAAATAATTTGATAAACCAATAAGTTGACATTGTGCATTTAACAGAAATATAAAAATAGATGACAGTACATGTCTTGGTAGTTGTGCCTACTTAAAAAACTGGTTCATTCACGATTCTCACGTGTCTACTAGTGTCCAGTGTTGAATGAAGGTTTTCAGTCAGGAAGTCTACAGTTTTTTGACACAAAATATTAGAAGGCTATACAAAATTCTGCTGTCATATAGGCCGGGGCTTCACTGCTAATGACACTCAGCTTAGGCTACGTGGTAAGCGTAAACCTAGTGTCAGGCAACTGTGATCGAATATTGCAATCATATCACAGTTGTGGAGATGAGAGAGAGATTAATCACGCCATCTCTTCCATTGCCAGCCTTTGCGTATATTGCTCTGCACTTGGATATTATCCGAGTACAGTGTGATGTTTCACACGCACCCATAGACTTACATGGGTTCCTGCAATCCGAGACTTGCTCCCAAATACAGTATGCTGCAATTTTTTTCTCATGCTGATTAGGGCTGAGGAAAATACTGCAGATAGACACTGCCTGATTTTTCAACAATGGTTCGAGTGCAATCTGATGTTTTATTGCTCCTGAACTCTTTGGGCTGCTTTGTCTGCGGGCACTTTGGTGTGGCTGGGGGACTTGGAATCCCCCACCCTCTGGTGTTAGCTGCTGGGACATTAGGCTCTGCAGAGCCTCGGACTCCGGAGTCCGGTTCTTGGCGCTCACTACACTGGGGTGAGCTTGACACTGCTCCACTGCACGGCTCTACTTGACTTCCTCAGACCCTTGCCTACGGGTTCCTCAGGCTAGGCTTCGGCTTTCCTGGGATAAGCTTAGCACTGCTCCAGTCCACAGGATGTCTTCCTTAGTCCTCCTAGGAACTGAACTAACTATACTTCAGACCAGAATTTATAGGGGAGCTGCCCTTAACCCAGGTTTTAGAGCTCCCCTTTCAGGCCTGGAGGCAGAAAGGTGTTGTGTGCTTTGGTTTGCTTGGTGTGGATACCCATTGTTGCTCTCAGGCATGACGAGGGAGATAATGACATTGTGGTATCTGGATTCTGGGGCGCCACAGATTCTTTTTATTTGTTGAAGTCTTATAGGAGTTACGCACACAGGGCCGGCTCCAGGTTTTTGTGGGCCTCATATTAGCTGTATATACAGCTCTGGAAAAAATTAATAGACCACTGCAAAATTTTCAGTTTCTCTGATTTTTCTTTTTATAAGTATATTTTTGAGTAAAATGTACATTGTTGTTTTATCCTATAAACTACTAACAATGGTAGGTCAAGAAGACCGGTCCAGTGCTGGTGATGCCGAGAACTTGGACATATGGTGCGGGATTGTCCGAAGGACGTGCCGGCTGCAGTCTCGGCGCCGGTAAAAGAGAGACCCTCGCTGTAGTTGGGCATAGAGCGAGGCAGGAACGAGAATCAACGCCCAACGGCTGTTCCGAGAACCTGATTGCAGAAAGTTCTACTTTGGAAGTAAGAAGGTAGTGTGCTTGGTGGATACTGGGTTGGAGGTAACGACCATACCGATGAAGTTTTTCCAGACGCACTTCGGAGAGACTGTTAATCCAGAGCCGGGACATCTGTTGAGGCTGAAGGCTGTCAATAACGAAGAAATCCCAGTGACGGGCATTGCATGGATGAGAGTACAGCTGTGTGGCTAGAAGTTGGGAACCAAAGGAGTGGTGCTCGTGAAAATGCAGGCAAGGTTGAATCTCCCGGTGGTTCTGGGAATGAATGTTCTGAGAGAGCTGGACTCCCTCCTGTTCGAACGCGATGGCCCAAGCTATTGGAAGAGAGCAACACCTCACACAGTCACTCAGAAGGCCTAGCAGCAACTGGTCCAATCGTGCAGCATTCGGAAGAGCTCGGCAGAAAGAAGAGCGGTAGGAGCGATGTATATCCCGCATGGAGCTACGGTTGTGATTGCTCCGGGTCGAGAGAAACTCGTGCTGATGCCGGTAGGAACACACCGAAAACCTGAAACCAGTGAAACGGTCAGAAGATACGGGTAGCCCGATGATAGCCCGAACAGTGGCCACTATACAAGATGGAAGTGTACCAGTGAGGTGTCTGAACCTGCAGAATTATGAGGTGACCCTGGCAGTGGGTACAAAGCTGGCTAATGTATATCTGTGTGGTGAAGGGGTCATTCCTAAAAATCAGTTCACCCTGAGAGCAGATTGCCGGGCCGCCTGGACCCTGTCAATGCAGACAGCGATAGAAGAATCTCCTACGCTCAACTGGAATGGTAGGAAGCTTATGGAGATCATAGAAATGGATGAGTCCCAGTTAACCGCTGAGCAGGTTCACAGACTGGAGGCTGCGTTGTGGGAGTATCAGGCTGCTTTCTCCAGAGGTGATGAAGACTTTGGTTGTACAAAGGCTGTGGAACACGAGATACCCACGGGGAACACCCCTCCAATTCGGGAAAGATATTGCCAAATTCCATCGAGTCTTTATCAGGAGGTCAAAGGAATGCTAGCACAGATGCTGGACAATGGAGTGATCTGGCTGAGTCAAAGCCCTTGGGCTGCACCGGTCGTGTTGGTATGGAAGAAAGATGGGTCTCTACGGTTTTGTATTGACTACCGCAAGTTGAATGCACATACCGTGCAGGACTCCTATCCGTTACCCAGGATTGAAGAGTCTCTGTCTGCCCTGGGAAAGGCGAAGTATTTCTCCACCCTTGACCTGGCCAGCGGCTACTGGCAGGTGCCTATGGCCACTCAAGATCGACAGAAGACAGCATTAATCTTGCCGAGTTCAATCGAATGCCCTTCGGACTGACCAATGCTCCAGGGACATTCCAGCGGCTAATGGAGTACTGCTTGGGTGATTATAATTTTGAGTCTGTGTTGGACGACGTGATTTTCTTTGGAGATTCATTCGATGATCACCTGCAGAGGCTGCGACAGGTGTTGCATCGATTGAGAGACAATGGACTTAAGATCAAGCCAAAGAAATGTCACTTGTTCAAAACGCAGATCAAATTCTTAGGGCATGTAGTATCGGGTCAGGGTGTGCAACCAGCCCTGAGCAAAATTAAGGCCATTCAGGAGTAGCCCTGTTCTAATACTGTGAGAGAAGTCCGGGCGTTCCTCAGTTTAGCTGGATACTACCGTCGGTTTGTGAAAGATTTTGCCAAAGTGGCTAAACCCCTGAACGAGCTACTAAGAGGGATGGTGCAGGGGCCCAAGAATCAGCCAATCCGGTGGACAGACTGACAACAACCAGCATTTGATTGGATCCGGGCCGCCTTAGTACAGGCCCCCTTGTTGGTGTATGCTCGCTTTGATCAACCGATCACGTTGTACACAGATGGAAGTCTTTACGGCTTAGGGGCCGTGTTAGCACAAGAGCAAGATGGGCATGAGAGGGTCATTGCGTACGACAGCCAATCCCTACGGGACACCGAACGAAACCCGGACAATTACAGCTCGTTTAAGCTGGAGATGTTGGCCCTGGTGTGGGCCATGACAGAAAAGTTTGCGGAGTACCTGGCTGCTGCAGAGATTCTCGTGATGACGGACAATAATCCCCTGGCCCACTGGGAAAATGCCAAGCTGGGAGCTCTGGAGCAGAGATGGGTGGCGCGGATGTCCAAGTTCAATTACCAAATCTGATTTAGTTCGGGTAGAGAGAACTCTAATGCCAACACCTTATCTCGAATGACTTTGAAGTGCACCAGAGCATGTGGTGGATGAAGACCTTGAGGACACTGAAATCCCTGATATGAGGCAATCACCTGTGTTCGTTGATGTGGCAAGTTCAAGTGGACTGGCGACACGGGTGGCCACGTTGCTGGGTAAGACTCGTGAAGAGTGGGCCGAGATACAAGATGCAGACTCCAACATTTCACGAGTAAAGAAATGGCTGAGTGAAAAGTCCTGGCCCGATGGGAGAACGAGAGCTCAGCTGAGTGCAGATGGACAAAAACTGCTACGGCAGTGGGATCGATTGGCCATAGCGGAGGGAGTACTGTATCGCTTGGTCTATGTAGTGGCAGAGCTGGGGTACCGGTGGCAGATAGTGATTCCAGCTTCAGTGGCTCCAGATATTGTCCGAGAAGCGCATGCACAGGGTGCGCATTTTGGGCCTGAGAAGACTTATCGTTGGCTGCATCGGTACGTGTACACACCAGGCCTAGAAGAAGTAGTGAGGGAAGTGTGTGGTAGGTGTCGGCAACGTGAACTGAATAAGTCCCCGGAGCAGAGGGCTCCTGTTCAGACAATTGTGACG
This sequence comes from Allobates femoralis, assembly GCA_033576535.1. Taxonomy (NCBI): domain Eukaryota; kingdom Metazoa; phylum Chordata; class Amphibia; order Anura; family Aromobatidae; genus Allobates; species Allobates femoralis. The sequence continues at coordinate 647,313,846 of JARQOC010000003.1, forward strand.
TCAGCCCCGTTGGAAGTTCTAATGGTAGACTATTTGTCAGTTGGGTATGCCGGAAGTGGTCATCATTCATGTCTGGTCATGACTGATCACTTTACTAAGTTTGCCGTCGCTGTCCCCACCAAAGATCAGACTGCTAAGTCCGCAGCAGAAGCGATTTGTAAGCATTTCATGCAGGTGTATGGGTGTCCCCAAAGGATACATTCAGATCAGGGTGCTTGCTTTCAAGGTCAGCTCATGACAGAGTTGCTGCAGGTTTATGGGATTCAGCAGTCACGGACCACGCCCCACCATCCACAGGGAAATGGGGCCTGTGAATGGTTCAACCGAACCCTGCTCCAGATGCTGAGAACGCTGGAACAAAGACAAAAGGAATGATGGCATGAATTCCTCCCAGAACTTATGTGGTCCTATAACAACAAGGTCCATAACACCACGGGGTTCACTCCCTATGTGATGATGTTTGGACGGCCTGGGCAAAAGATAGAAGAACTGAGTCTCACTGTACCTTGTGAGCCAGATTATCATACAGACAATGAGTGGGTCCAGGATCATTGCCGAAAGTTGCAGGAGATCCACCGGATAGTGAAAGACCGTGTGCAGGATCATCCCCATCGAGATCAGGGACCGGTGCACACGGATAGGGTGCTAGTGCGAGTCACGCGCCCGGAAGGGAAGTTGAGGAACAGATGGGAGGAGACACCCTACACAGTAGTGGAAAGAGTATTTCCAGGGGGAAGTGTGTACACAGTGGTCCCCGAAGGGTGCATTGGACCTTGTCACACAATGCACCGGTACTAGCTAAATAGGTGCATGTCCGACGCACCTGCCCGTCTACCTGAAATGCATGCGCCGCCTACGTCGGTTGCACCGTACCATGTTGAATGTGACTGTTGGGATGACTTTGGGACAGAAACCCCAGATGTACAGAGTCCAACAGCACAAGGCCCGGATGTTCCAGACACCGCCCCTGATGAGACTGTTTCACCAGATGTGGTGAACACCCCATTAAGCCCGGCATATACTGTTCCCCTGATACGATATAACCCTGAAGAGTATGTGTTATGTATGAGTGGTGAGAGACCATTTGTTGGGACGTCAAATCGCAAGTGGGGTGGAGTGTAAGGATGTTGAGATGTATTTCTAATATTAAGTTCAACACTGTTAATATAAATGATCAGTAGTAACGCAGTTCGGCCGCTGGAGGTGATCAGTGGACACAAGTAGAAAGATCTGGAACCAGGAAGTAATTTTTAGTCAGTCTCCTGAGGTAAATTGACTGAGACAGATGCCTGTGGAGATCCTACACAGAAAAGAAGACATGTCGGCTGTTCTGAGGGGCTTGTGGATCTATAGATGGACCCGCCTGGCTTGAACAGTGTTAGAATTATTTAAGGGCTTTATCTACACCGTGGACTGAAAGATAAGCCGTGTTCTGTGAGTACATAAGATTGACCGGTCAATATATAGGGATAGTCAGACAGGGTGAGTTAGCCAGAAACTACAAAGGACTATTTTGTGTGTACTAATGAGGAGAGACCGACCAGGCTTGATCTATACAAGATATTAAATATTGAGACTTGCACGAGTGTGAGATGCAAAGAGAAGCCGAATGTGGATGACACTGTAGAACTGAGAGAATTATCACCATCCCTGTTATACTGGGTTGTGCCCAGTATGAAGACGATCTTATATACCTCAGTGGCTGATTGTTAGGGTAAAATGACATACACCCTGTAAACTGTTTGTACATTACCAAGTTAAAGAGTATTCACCTCATGCAGGAGGGAAAACTGCATTTGCTGTAAATAGGTTGTGGAATAGATTTATTTAAGGGAATCAGGGATCCCAAAATATTTTGTGCTTAGCGGGGAGTGGGGTGTAAGATTATATCCCGAGGGGAACATGTGCCGCGGCTGCAGTAAGAGACTGGGTAGGCCCTGTACGGAGTAAGGGTGGGGTTGGTTTAGTCTGAGATAGTTGGCTCCCTCTCTGCAAAACAGGTACGTGAGTTCCCTCAGGCTGCATAAATTGTACACTGTGATCGGGCTGTTGGGGCCCATATCGTTTTTGCAGAGTTTGAATTTGTTATCTTTTTGAAACCGTTAAAAAGAGTTAATTTACAACTATTTTTGGAGTCCGTGTCACTCATAGCAGCACCGTATCGCTCACACACAAACGACTGGCGTCTCGGTCGTTAACACCACACCTCCCTGACCTGTCTCCTATCCTCCTCCCTCCCATAGCTGTGTAAGCCAGCAGTAGATCTGTTTCACTTTCACTATCTCCTGACATCACTGCCGGGTTATTACTAGAAGCAACCAGCAGTCAGACAGGAGGGATGCTGTACACAACACTGAATGCACGGAGAGAGGAAGTGGTGAAAGGGCAGGGGACACCATCCAGCAAGCGTTGTGGACAGTGTCCCTGACAGCTAGTGGGGCATTCCAGATGCGCCAGGTGCTGACGCCCTGCATGCCCATTCTATCGAGTCAGTTCATCTAAATGAGTTGATCTTTAGCACTTATTACAAAGGATTCCCACATGAAGGTTAATTCTATATTTTCCTTTCAGTAGTTAAACACCCTCTGAAGAGGTGAAGACTGTCCCAACAATATTGCTTTGTAGAAAAAAGACATATGTTTTTGTGACGCCCCACCTAGGGATGGGCGAATCTACTCGCTAGGACTCGTTACTCGGCGAGTAGTAAGGGACTTGCAGGACTCGGTACTCTGCGAGTTTCCCAATGATTACTCGCACGAGTCCAATGCAAATCAATATCAATCCTAGTTTTGTCAGAAACGCTGACAAAACTAGGATTGCCATTGTTTGCATTAGACTCGGCTACTGTGCCAGTGATAGCAGGGAAACTCGCAAATAACTGCTGTTACATTGCGAGCCGAGTCCAGCTGTCTTCTCTGTGCAGCTCCAGGGTCCTAGAGCCCGCCTGCTCACAGACATGATGTAGCACTGCTGAGATTGTTCTCAATCTGCTCATTCCCTGTGCATAGACATCTATATCTATGCACAGGGGATGTAGCAGAGAGGACATCGTGTTTTGGACTACGTCGGACGGAAGAGGATTTTTTTAATTAAAGCTGGAGTCCCTAATGGCTTTTTTTTTTATTTCAAATAAAAATTTTTCTTTGTGTTTTTTAACCCTTTATTGGAGATTCTTAGTGGCTGGGTCAAACGTGGCCTGACATTAAGAATCTCGGGCTTAATACCAGCTTGTATAACAAAGCTGGTATTAACCCCTTTATTACCCAGCGTGCTACCGCCACCAGGGCCGCTGGAAGAGCGGGGTTCAGCGCCAGAGGATGGCGCTTCAATGAACGCGCCATCTTCTGGGGCGGCTGCGGGCTGCAATTTGCAGCGGGGGGTGCCCAGAAAGCTTGGGCATCCCTGCGCTGCGGATTCCAGCCCCCAGCTCCTTAGCTGTACTTGGCTAGACATAGAAATTGCGCGGAGCCCCACGCATTTTTTTTTTATTATTTCATGAATTTCAGAGTCAGAATCTCAGAATTTCATGAAATAATTTAAAAAAAATGCGTGGGGCTCCGCGCAATTTCTATGTCTAGCCAGGTACAGCTAAGCAGCTGGGGGCTGGAATCCGCAGCACAGGGATGCCCAAGCTTTCTGGGCACCCCCCGCTGCAAATTGCAGCCCGCAGCCGCCCCAGAAGATGGCGCGTTCATTGAAGCGCCATCCTCTGGCGCTGAACCCCGCTCTTCCAGCGGCCCTGGTAGCGGTGGCACGCTGGGTAATAAAGAGGTTAGGGCCAGCTTTGTATTATCAGCTGGCCCTAAGCCCGAAATTTATGGCGGTCACGCCAATATTAGACATGACCGCCATGAATTTCTATTCAATTGTTTTAAAAAAAACACAACACAAAGAAAAATTTTTATTAGAAATAAAAAAAAAAGCCATTAGGGACTCCATCTTTAATTAAAAAAATCCTCTTCCGTCCGACGCAGTCCAAAACGCGATGTCCTCTCTGCTACATCCCCTGTGCATAGATATAGATGTCTATGCACAGGGAATGAGCAGACTGAGAACAATCTCAGCTCTGCTACATCATCTCTGTGCACAGACATTCATGTCTGTACACAGGGAATGAGCAGACTGAGAACAATCTCAGCTCTGCTACATCAGGCAGCAGGCAGGCTCTTATCTGTGCGAGTTTCCCAGTGATTACTTACAAAGTAAACGAGTCCAATGCAAATAAATGACAAAACTAGGATTGCTTCAGGCTGAAGCTTCCGAGACACATCTGCGATTTGTAAATCTCACACTACTCGCTATTACTCGCTTCCCCATTCATTAACATTGGACTCGCTAGACTCGCAACGAGTAGCGAGTCCTGTGCTCGGACTCGCTAGAGTCAAGCGATTCCGAGTAATTTAGGATTCGCCATCACTAGCCCCACCATGTAGGTGCCACAAAAGGAGTACTACACCCATAAAAGCGGTGTAGTCACCCCACTGCAAGTGGAGTTATGGACAGTAGGTGGAACCCTATACCCATGCCCCACACTAGTCATCTGGTGGGAGGGACCCCGGGAGGTTATTTACTCGCCCCCAGGGGGCACTAGTCGAGAGTCAGTCTAGGACTCGGGGAGGAAGACGGCCAGATGGTGGGTCTGGACCAGATAAAGTGCGTCTGGGTCAAGCTCACCAAGAGAAAGGAGAGTCTCCTCGGCTGAGGGACCCAGGAAAGAACAGAAAAGATCCCAGATAAGAAGAAAGAGTGGGGAGCAAAGTAACCGGAGAGTTTGCCCCAGGAGAGGAACCGGGTACCGGAGCCCTCACCTGTGATAACCTTCAAGGCTCACAGAACATCCGTAGACCGGCAGATATCTTTAGCTACGGCCCTGACTCCTAAAGAACCCATTAGAGGAGAATCAGACCCACTGTAGCGAATGAAGTTTCGCCCGACGGGAGCAAGGGAGGTAAAGAGGAGCAACAGGAGGTCAGATCCAATCTTCAGGAGATCAGACTTCACTGCCACTGGGAGGGAAGGGAAGAAAGGAACAAGGAAGGCACACAGGAGAGATCCATCTACCAACCATAAAATCCACTTGCAGCACCCGTAGCCATGATTACAAAAGGTTTTTCAGTAAAGTACCCGGTGAAGTGACTTCTCGACTCTGCTGCATCTTTCCTAGCACAGACTGATTTCTTCCACAGAATTGCTGCCCCGGCGGTCCAGTCCTGCCTGTGGAGGACTACACCATCATTGCCGCAATACCATCGACCACCGGAGGACTGTAGCGGCGCTGGTGAGCATCACCAGGTACTGCAGGTGGCGTCACGAACAAACTTTTTATTTATTGACCACCAGGGCCACAGTCTCAGGCAGCCACCCATGACCTCCAGATCAAGCCTGAGATCTGAGTACCCTGCCCTCGGTGTGTCATTTACATTGCTTTCTATCTCAGAACCCAACTGACCAAATCTCATATTGACTGGGTTTTATTCAAAGTTGAATATCATGTTCTGTTGGAGCTATCATGGTATGGTTATTAATTTTGTAAGCCCCTCATTGCTAGCTGATCCTGAGCTAGTGAGTGAAGAATAACAGTGATGATCTGTCCCATACTCAGTATACAAAGCCATGAGGGATTTTTGATTATAACACTTATTCTGAAGCAGCCACATATAAAATATAATATAGCATTACTGAGCATTTCTGTGTTTGATGCAACACTTACTAGAAAGTTGAAGCACAAAAGTTGCAGCTGAAGCAGGCGCTGGGGTCTGCAACCTCTGTACCACCGGGCCCAGACGCGGCTGCAACCCCTGCAATCACGATCGATACACTCCTGTCTGTATCCTGTTGGATAATGTAGTACACACTATGCTGTTATATCTGGAGCATGCATATGGTAATGTGGCGCCCCGCAATGAGTGCGTCACAGGAGGGTACTGCACCGCTGACTGAAGGTGCAGTATTCTCCGTCTCAGTGATGAATGGGTTAACTCCAAGGCTCCATACACCACATGCAACATCCAGAGGTAGAGGACCAATTGGGTCCTGGTGGGAGGAGTGTGAGATGTGCAGTTTGGGGAAAGAGCAGAACAGAAAATTAGAATGTGAGGGAGACAAGTACAAGAAGGAAGTGAGAACAGGACAGCTAACAGGGAGGGCACCGAGGAGCGGTGACTCAGACGTGAAAGGGGCCAAGTAACCAGTAACTAAGTAACGGGTCCAAAGACACCCGCGCCCAGTCCATCCGGAGACCGGTTCCGAGGTAGCACCGACGTTCACCTCTGTACTACAAACCGGAGTGATAGAGGGCTTCTCAGGAGCGCATCACGACATTCACCATCTCTGCAGCCATACCGGGAGGGGTACTCACCATTGGGGTCCAGGGACCCTTGGAGCCGTCTTGGGACCACGGCTTGGGTGCCCATAAGACGTTCCCCTGTATCCTGACCTGGTGCATGAAGGCAGCACCGAGTAACAAGGGACAGTTAGTTAAAGAGGGAACACTGTGGAGCCTTGGAAAGATACTGTACATCATCGGCACCACCCGGTCCATTACCTTCAAGTGACTGTTATCCCGTGTACCGTGCATAGCTTCAATAAAGACCCGTGCAGAGGAGCACTGTGTCCGAGTATTCCTTTTGAACTGTTACTAATTTATTCACCTACCAAACTACCCGAGCTGCCGTATTCCATCAGAGTAGCTCCTGACCCCGGGGACCATTGCTCATCCTGTGGGGAGCAGTTCCATCTAGCTGCCGCACATCCCCTGGAGGTCCAATCAGTGCCGGTGCCATCACCGGACACCCACAGGTGGCGTCACGAAACAAACTTTATTCCTTATTTAACTGTGCATTGACCACTGGGCCCTTACAGCCTCAGGCACCGAACCGTGACCGCAGCCAGTGCCTGAGACCTGAGAACCCGGCAACAGTGAGTCAAATTTGGCGTCTACGAACAGGATACGAACCAACCCGTTTTTTTAATGGGTATTGTGTGCCTTACGGGACTTTTATCGGCCAAAAAGAACTTTGCGTGCCATTTTCACTGGATTAAAATGGCGGGCCCGCCATGTGAGAGACTGTGTGCTGGCCCAGGGGCGTGCCTCTGCCCCTCGTCGTGGGAGGGCCATGGCAGAGGTGCCAAAACATTTGCCCACCCCGATTGCTGGGAAACAACCAAGGGGCGGGCCAGAGATCTTAGCCCACTCATGGACTACAAAACAAAAAGAAGAAGGTGTGGCCGGGTCTTTGCAACAAGCCTTACCACGGGAACCTGTACCAGCCGTGACGGGTGTGGTTCCTGGGAGCAGAGACATGGCGACCATGAGGCTCCGAGAGCTGATGTGGGAAGTTGAGGAGGAGGCCCGAGCCGCCCTTGGCAGTCCTGGACCGGGTCCCGTCCTCACCATCGACGGGGACCCTGCGTTCTGGGAGACTGCACTACAAGACCTACGGGTGCAGTTAATGGAAGCCACAGAATGGACAGTGAGATGCTGGAGTGCTAGCTTAGCCAACCAGCTGCACTGCGCGGTGCAGAACAGACTAACTCCCCACCCCACTCCAGAACCGGAGGCCAGGCCAGAAGAGAGAGAGGCCTACCCAGTTACCGGAGAAGACACACCATCGTCAACGGGTGCGATAGAGTCCGAGGAAGAGGAAGCGGGCAGCCCTGAAGCCCCGCAGGAGAGAGAAGAAAGCCCTGCTGCCGCGGTGCCTGACCGGTTGGAAGATCCCGACGTAGAAGAAGAGCCCCAGCTTGATGAGGAATCGTATGTCGTGGTCGAGCCAATAGAGGGAGAAGGTGACCCGATTCCCGAAGGGGAACAGAGGAGTTAGAGCAGACCGGTTTAGAAGAGGAGGGAGAGTTGGAGTTCCCAGCCGAGCTGCAGCCAGCCGCGCGGGTAGAATGGTGCGGCGCGGCGGCGGCCGCCAATAACAGCAGCCGTGTCCCAGTGCAAAGCAACCTGCAGAACCAAGCCCAAAATAGCACTGCCAACCAGAGGAATTACGTTCAGACTGTGTACCGGGTCGACGATGCTGAGCGGCAACGACGACAATCTGAGTGGTGGGCCCGAGAACAGGAAAACTTACGGGTCAGAGCCGAAGCCCACCACCAACCCCCCATGGTGAATGAACTTCGTAAATGAGGTACAGTTACTACCTTTAATCTGGACAACGGATGGGGTTTTGCCCGGGAGGAGGGGGTGTATGAAGAAATATTCATCTCCCGTCAGGACGTTGAGTCTCACCTGCCTAAGGGGCACCCCGACTGAGACCTATATCGGGGAGAGACAATCTCATATGAGCGACACACCGGGCCCCGGGGGTTGTATGCCCTCCGGGTCTGCAAATGCGAACCGTAATTTATAAAAAGAGTAACTTTTTCGTGTGCCTTTTTGTTTTCAAAGTTTGAAAGAGGACTCATGAGAACTGTTGTGAGGACATTTGAGTTTAATTGTGTGCAGAATAACAAGTAATGCGGCCCGGCGGTAACCCGGACATTGCTAAAAGACAGTGAAACTAAACGCCGGGTCCGCACAAGTTAACCGGTTCCGTGGTAATAACCACCAGAAACGTTCTAAGATAATGTGCCTCCCGGACGGGAAGAAAGAAAGTAAAGCTTAAAATGTTATTAATAAAAATGTTTATTTTTCGTGTTTGAAAATTTAAAAATGTTTCTCTGTACTGGTTGGGTTTTGTGACACTTGGGGACAAGTGAGGTTTCCCAAAGGGGAGTGTGGCGCCCCGCAACGAGTGCGTCACAGGAGGGTACTGCACCCCTGACTGAAGGTGCAGTATTTCTCCGTCTCAGTGATGAACGGGTTAACTCCAAGGCTCCATACACCACATGCAACATCCAGAGGTAGAGGACCAATTGGGTCCTGGTGGGAGGAGTGTGAGATGTGCAGTGTGGGGAAAGAGCAGAACAGAAAGTTAGAATGTGAGGGAGACAAGTACAAGAAGGAAGTGAGAACAGGACAGCTAACAGGGAAGGCACCGAGGAGCGGTGACCCAGACGTGAAAGGGGCCAAGTAACCAGTAACCAGTAACCAAGTAACGGGTCCAAAGACACCCACGCCCAGTCCATCCAGAGACCGGTTCCGAGGTAGCACAGACGTCCACCTCTGTACTACAAACCGGAGTGATAGAGGACTTCTCAGGAGCGCATCACGACATTCACCATCTCCGCAGCCGTACCGGGAGGGGTACTCACCATTGGGGTCCAGGGACCCTTGGAGCCGTCTTGGGACCACGGCTTGGGTGCCCATAAGAAGTTCCCCTGTATCCTGACCTGGTGCATGAAAGCAGCGCCGAGTAACAAGGGACAGTTAGTTAAAGAGGGAACACTGTGGAGCCTTGGAAAGATACCGTACATCACCAGGACCACCTGGTCCGTTACCTACAAGTGACTGTTATCCCATGTACCGTGCATAACTTCAGTAAAGATCCGTGCAGAGGAGCACTGTGTCCGAGTATTCCTTTTGAACTGTTACTAACTTATTCACCTACCAAACTACCCGAGCTGCCGTATTCCATCAGAGTAGCTCCTGACCCCGGGGACCATTGCTCATCCTGTGGGGAGCAGTTCCATCTAGCTGCCGCACATCCCCCGGAGGTCCAAGCAGCGCCGGTGCCATCACCGGACACCCACAGGTGGCGTCATGAAACAAACTTTATTCCTTATTTAACCGTGCATTGACCACTGGGCCCTTTCAGCCTCAGGCACCGAACCGTGACCGCAGCCAGCGCCTGCACACGGCAACAGTAAGTCAGTAAGATCTGGAAGTGGGAAAATGGGGTTGGCATATTTTGATCATTAAGGAGAAAAAGGTTTAAAGGATTTTCCAGTTTCAAAAAAACCTGTCTCCTGGCAAAGTTTATTTTTGAAAAAGCTGTACTTTTCTTACCTCTTTGGGTTTAATGTTGAGTCTATGTCGATGCTATGGGTGACTATTATTATCTGCAGCACTGATTTCATATCGACAGTGAGCTCTAACTGGGTCATACCATCAACTTGTGCAGCAATTTTATTTCAGTGTCCAAGGGGTCTAAACTGCGCCATTATTGGAGAGAGAAGGGGTGCAGCTCTCAATCACCCTCACAAATACTACAATGGATATTCTCAAGTATCATGGTCATAACCAAGGAGAATATCTGCAAGGAGTTTGTACAGTCATGGCCAAAAGTTTTGAGAATGATACAAATATTAATTTATATAAAATTAAATGCATTTTTTTTCTCCTTTCACATTACACTATGAGCTCAGACAGGGTTGATTAGACTGGTATTATAAAGCTGCAGTTACAGACATTGATAGCTGGGGAGGCATAAACCACCTGACAGGTTCCCTTTAACAGCAATTACTTGCAAAGTCAATATTTGCTTAGAAAATGAAGTTTAACTGCCAAAACACATTTCAACATCATTGCAGTCCTGCCTTAAAAGGAGCAGCTAACATCGTTTTAGTGATTTTTCCATTAACAAAGGTGTGGGTGTTGATGAGGACAGGGCTGGCGATCAATCAGTCATGATTAAGTAAGAATGACACTACTGGACACTTTATAAGGAGGCTGGTGCTTGGAATCATTGTTTCTCTTCCGTTAACCATGGTTATCTCTAAAGAAACACGTGCAGCCATCATTGCACTGCACAAAAATGGCCTAACAGGGAAGTGTATCGCAGCTATAAAGATTGCACCTCAGTCAACAATCTATCGCATCATCAAGAACTTCAAGGAGAGAGCTTCCATTGTTGTCAAAAAGACTCCAGGGCGCCCAAGAAAGACCAGCAAGCGCCAGGACCGTATCTTAAAACTGTTTCATCTGCGGGATCGGACTACCAGCAGTGCCGAGCTTGCTCAGGAATGGCAGCAGGCTGGTGTGAGTGCTTCAGCACGCACTGTGAGGCGGAGACTCTTTGAGCAAGGCCTGGTTTCAAGGAGGGTAGCAAAGAAGCCACTTCTCTCCAGAAAAAACATCAGGGACCGACTGATATTCTGCAAAAGGTACAGGGAGTGGACTGCTGAGGACTGGGGTAAAGTCATTTTCTCTGATGAATCCCCTTTTCGATTGTTTGGGACATGTGGAAAACAGCTTATTCGGAGAAGAAGAGGTGAGCGCTACCACCAGTCTTGTCTCATGCCAACTGTAAAGCATCCTGAAACCATTCATGTGTGGGGTGCTTCTCAGCCAAGAGAATCGGCTCACTCACAGTCTTGCCTAAAAACACAGCCATGAATAAAGAATGGTACCAGAATGTCCTCCAAGATCAACTTCTCCCAACCGTCCAAGAGCAGTTTGGCACCCAACAATGCCTTTTCCAGCATGATGGAGCACCTTGCCATCAAGCAAAGGTGATAACTAAATGGCTCAGGGAACAAAACATAGAGATTTTGGGTCCATGGCCTGGAAACTCCCCAGATCTTAATCCCATTGAGAACTTGTGGTCAATCATCAAGAGACGGGTGGACAAACAAAAACCAACAAATTCTGCCAAAATGCAAGCATTCATTATGCAAGAATGGACTGCTATCAGTCAGGATTTGGTCCAGACGTTGATTGAGAGCATGCCAGGGAGAATTGCAGAGGTCCTGAAGAAGAAGGGTCAACACTGCAAATATTGACTTGCTGCATTAACTCATTCTAACTGTCAATATAACCTTTTGGTACTCATAATATGATTGCAATTATATTTCTGCATGTGATATAAACATCAGACAAACACAAATAAAAACCAGAGGGCAGCAGATCATGTGAAAATATCATTTTGGTGTCATTCTCAAAACTTTTGGCCATGACTGTATGTTCCCTGTGTTTTCGTGGGTTTCCTCTGGATTCTCCAGTTTCCACCCACACTCCAAAGACTCCATAATGACAGGAAATTTAGATTGTGAACCCCAATGAGGACAAAGTTACTGATGTATGTAAAGCATTGTACAATTAATGGCAATATAAAAGTGTATAAAATATTATTATTATTGGATGTGAGTCTCTTATAATGATGCAGTGGCTGCTGGTTGGTATTGGAGTTTAACCTGATTTATATTGAATATATACAGTTTATTATAGACATAGCTGGTACATTCCAGAGTTTCTATTACACGGCAAATTAGGTTTATTAAATATTAACATTAAGGTTGTAGATTAGATTTACTTTGTAGCTTAATTGTACATGAAAACACATGTAAAGAGTAAATAAATCAACATAGCTTGGCAATTAATGATTTTAAATCTAGGAAGGCAGCGTACAAGATACTGAAGGCATTGCTATCAGTGTATATGATATTATTTGCATAATTTGCTCCATCCTTTTTCTAGAACCATAAAAGAATCCTAGAATCTCTGCATATCTGTGTGACTAGCACAACACATATCTCCTGCACCATGTCCTGGTCCTGCCTCGTCTCACTCATATTGTGTTGTGCATGTAAGATCCACATCTCAGCACAGATTATAGGACGTCACTTTCTCTAATGTAACATTCATTATTTCTTTTCCATTTCAGATACATCGGCTCAGTTTACGGTGACTCAGGATGCTCCACTATCAGTGTCTCCTGGGCAGAGTGTTCGTATCACATGTAGTAGGAGTGGGGGGTCAGTAGCTGGGGGCACCTATCCACATTGGTACTACCAGACACCTGGAAACCCACCTAAACCTCTAGTTTACAGCACTAGCAGCAGCCAGAATAACAGGCCTTCAGGAATACCAGATCGATTCAGTGGATCCATATCTGGGGGATCCGCGGTCCTGTCCATCAGCAAAGTAGAGTGTTCGGATGAAGGAGATTATTACTGTTGTCTCTATGCTGGTAATGATAGATAAACACAGTGTTACATTGCGGATAATGAACAGTTACAAATATCGCCTGTATGTCCTATGTTAAACACTAGAGGTAGTAGAGTATGTACTAAACCATCTTAATGACATACATAAACACGATCTGTTTTGAAGCCAAGTGGCATGAACTGATACTAGTGTATAAACGCAGTGATAACATGCCTTGATACGAGATTACATGCATGAAATAGAATTTGGTTTGAATGTTCAACCTGCTGCATTAAAGGTTTTTTTGGATAATATGAATGTCATCAGTGGCGTAACTTGAAGCTTATGGGCCTTGAAGTCAAAGCTCCAACTGGCCCCCAATTATTACAAATCTTTAAGAGAATTAGTCTTTTTCTATAGGCCAAAAAGGACTTTTGGGGTCCCCTAGCGTCAAGGGTCCAGGTTCAAATGCAACTCCTGCTTCTGTTGTAATTACGCCCCTGGATTTCATGGCACAAGATTATTATAATATTACCATTCCTTTTTGCCACATCCGATAGTTTTTGTTTTTTTTTTATAAACAAAATGGGTGTGATTTAGCAGTCCAGATAACCTTAGACAGATGTACTTTAACAAATGCAACTTTAAAAAAAATAGCAAAAAAAAGTTGTAAACTCACTGAGGTGGTCCTGGTGGCTTAAACCCTATAGTGCCAAGTCTAGACATTACAAAGCATTGTGTATCATTTTGTTCATTTGAGCCAAAACTTGATGACTTTGAACCTATCTTACTAAACAAGAAGACTTTAAATTTCCCCTAATATTACTAAACCCCACGTCTTAATAGATTACTGCCATGTTTGCAGCACAATGTGCATTAGAGTTGAGGCTAGGTCCAAGGCTACTTTCAGAATGCTATCATCTCATTTGTTGGACATAATACCGCTGTACCTCAGCAGAAGCTGCCCTACCCCACTGGATGTCTGCCGGGTGCAGGGTAGGACTGACAATCATGCATTTCTATTCCGGAAAATGCCAGATGGCTTGGTATATCAGTGGGCTGCATTGAGCACGACATTATTAACATCTGTAATGGAGCAGTGACTTTTTTAGGCCACAGGCTGTATGAAATTAAAAATTGGGAGTTATGCTCTGTGTTACTGAGACTAAACACCGTGATGAACTTTTGTTTTGGGGCCCTCATGATTTCTATGTAGGAGACACATTGTGGGAGTGGTAATACTAAAAGAGTAATGGATAGACAGAAAGGATGAACGAAGATCAAGAAGAGCATTTAAGATTTCTTTTTTCATTTAATCAGGACTGGGCTGAAAAAAGCAGCCCTTGTATACAAAATTCACCAGCCCACATACAATAAGTGTTATAAACCTAAATTGCATTACATGTATAGGTCATACTGAATATTGCTTTACTTCTGAGACCACTTGCTTAAACGTGTTGGATAACCACTTCAAAAAGGGTTGTCCATGTATAGCACTCATAATGGGGGGCTTTCCATTCACTGCTATCCACCCTCACACAGCGTTCACAGCTGATAGAATGACCACAGATATAGGTCTTGGGGATAACAGCTGCTTTAGGCTGGCTTCAGACTTGCGGACCCTCCGCAGCGTCCTGCGGAGGAGATCCGCAAGCTGACAGCAGTTTCAGACAGCCGTCCATTTAGACTGGGACTCAAAATAATCCCCTCTGAGATCCATTTGAATGGAAACTCTGCACAGAGACGGGTAATTAACGGATGCGGAACCTGGATTGGTAGAACTACTGATTTAGATACATTCAATTTGTAGAAGGAAATTAAAGAATACAGAGTTAAGGTGGCCATTATCGCTGGGAGGGATTTTAGTATATTGGTGCATGAGATGATTATATCATCAGCGTAAAGGCCTATCACGTGGCTTTTACAGTCTACTTGAATAATAATCATTTGGAAGCCCCTCTGGGCCGAGAGCTGAGTGACGCTTAGTAGATATAATTACCTCTTCCACCTCCTGTGCAAGAAAGGTGCATTTAAGAGTTCCATTTGGACCTTCGTCACCTTAGGGTGGGTCAAACCTATCAAAAACACTTCTTTTTCCTCTTGGGATGGTTGGGATGGTTATGGGGTAAGGGGGTCTTCCTTAAGGTTGTAAAGATGCAAGCAATAATAGGTAGAGATGAGCGAGTACTAAAATGCTCGGGTGCTCGAGCTCGGGCCGAGCATCTCAAGATACTCGTGTACTCGGCCCGAGCACCGAGCCCAACGTTATCCTATAGGAGACCAGAGTATTTTTCTGACATGACACCTGGCAGCATGGAAAAACCCTAAAAATGTCACAAAAGTATTAGAAGAGTGCTCAAATGACATGGGAACAGCATGGGGAAGACCCCTGGAAGCATTTCAGACCCCAAGGTCACTGATGTCAACAATGTCAGACTATTACGCCAGTTTTACGGACTGTCAAGAAAAAGTTACAAAATGAAACCAAAACGGATTTTCATGGAAAAAATATTAAGGGCTCATACCCACTTGTGAGACGGTGTATGTTAGTTTTTTGGATTATATGAAAGCTTTTTTTTAAAAAATTGTGTGGCACTCCCATGCCCTTGGGAAGAGACATAAGTGAAGGCCTCTTTAAATAATGTGACCATTATAAGGAAGTGGGTCTTTTGTAGTAATGCCCAAGGTAGGGCTGCTAAACATTGGGAGGCACCCCAATGCCCCTGGATAGAGACGTGCATGAGGGCCTTTTTAAATAATGTGCCCATTTTAAGCAGGTGGGTCTTTTGTAGGATTGCCATAGGCAGGGAAGCCAAACATTGTGTTGCACTTCAATGCCCCTGGATGGAGACGTGCATGAAAGCCTTTTTAAATAATGTGCCCATTTTAAGCAGGTGGGTCTTTTGTAGTATTACCCTAGGCAGGGCTGCCCAAAGTTGGGAGGAACTTCAATGCCTCTGGATGGAGGTGTGCATGAGGGCCTTTTTAAATAATGTGCCCATTTTAAGCAAGTGGGCCTTTTGTAGGATTGCCATAGGCAGGGAAGCCAAAAATTGTGTTGCACTTCAATGCCCCTGGATAGAGACGTGCATGAGGGCCTCTTTAAATAATGTGCCCATTTTAAGCAGGTGGGTCTTTTGTAGTATTGCCCTAGGCAGGGCAGCCAAAAATTGGGGGGTACCACAATGCCCCTTGGAAAAGACGTACATGAAGGCCTCTTTAAATAATGTGCCCATTTTAATTAAGTGGGTCTTTTGTAGTAATGCCCTAGGCAGGGCTGCTAAACATTGGGAGGAACTACAATGCCCCTGGATGGAGGTGTGCATGAGTGCCTCTTTAAATAATGTACCCATTTTAAGCAAGTGGGTCTTTTGTAGTATTGCCCTAGGCAGGGCTGCCCAAAGTTGGGAGGAACTTCAATGCCCTTGGATGGAGGCGTGCATGAGAGCCTTTTTAAATAATGTGCCCATTTTAAGCAAGTGGGTCTTTTGTAGGATTGCCATAGGCAGGGAAGCCATACATTGTGTTGCACTTCGATGCCCCTGGATAGAGACGTGCATGAGAGCCTTTTTAAATAATGTGCCCATTTTAAGCAGTGGGTCTTTTGTAGGATTGCCATAGACAGGGAAGCCAAAAATTGGGTTGCACTTCAATGCCCCTGGATAGAGTTGTGCATGAGGGCCTCTTTAAATAATGTGCCCATTTTAAGCAGGTGGGTCTTTTGTAGTATTGCCCTAGGCAGGGCAGCCAAAAATTGGGAGGCATTGCGATGTCCCTGGGAAGAAACCTGGAGGAGAGCCTCTAAAAATTGTTCCCATTACAAAGGAGCGGGTCTCCTGTACTTGTAATGCCCATTCTGCAAGCATGGACTAAAACATTTACCCTTGGGGGGTATACATGAAACTAATGCCGAACTTTTGAACTGTTAGAGTCATCATCATCATCATAAATATGATGTAAAAAATTATAGTTTTGTGGCATCATGAACCACGGTCACACTGACCATATGATGGTGGCGGATGAGGAGAAGGAGGAGCAGTACAGCAAGTAGCCAAACACATGAAGTGTGTACCGATGTGTGGGTGTGCGGAGGGGCATGGGAATCCACCGGCACTAAATTTAAATTCCGCTATCATTTGGTGGTGGTGTGGTGAAGTCAGGCCCAATCCAACCCTTGTTCATCTTGATCAAAGTCAGCCTGTCAGCATTTTCAGTTGACAGGCGGGTGCGTTTATCTGTAATGATTCCACCTGCGGCACTAAAAACACGCTCTGACAAAACGCTAGTGGCAGGGTAGGCCAGGACTTCCAAGGCGTAGAGAGAGCAATTCCTGCCATGTGTCCAGCTTGGATACCCAATAATTATAAGGTACAGAGGAGTCTAGGAGCACTTTAGTACGATCGGCAAGGTACTCCCTCAGCATCTTTGCAAACTTTGCATTCCTTGTGACACTACCCCGCTCCTCAGGGCCTGTGGTACGGGAGGTGCTGAAAAAAGTGTCCCAGATCTTTGAGAGTGTTCCCCTACCTCTGCTGGATTGGACTTATGCCTCTCTCGGCCGGACGCCTTGGTTGTTCACTGAATCGTAACCTCTGCCGCTAGCGTTTCAGAAGGGAATTTTTTAAATAATTCCACGACTATGGCCTTCTGGTACTGCAGAATTTTTGTAGACCTCTCCACCTGGGGAATAAGAGAAATAAAGTTCTCTTTGTAACGTGGGTCTAAAAGTGTCACCAACCAGTAATGAGTGTCCGCAAAGATCTTGATAACGCGAAGGTCACAACACAGGCAGCGTAACATAAAGTCAGCCATGTGCACCAGACTGTTGACAGGCAAGACTTCAGGGTCCTCACCAACAGCATGACTGGCCATGCTGACCTCATCCTCCTCCTCCTCTCCCCTGTCCTATGGCCATCCACGCTCAACCGACTGTCTGACGGTTGTGCATGTATTACCGTCAATTCCGAATGAAAGTAGCTCCATTTCTTCATCCTCCTCGTCATAGTCCTCCAATGCACTTTGGGATGAGATGAGGCTGGGCTGTGTGTAATCACCCAGTACGGTTTCTTGCTGCAAGTCATCCTGCTCCGCCTGCAATGCATCGTCTTTGATTTTCAGCAGAGAGCGTTTTAGAAGACAGAGAAGCAGGATGGTGACGCTAATGATGGCGTTATCGCTGCTCACCATCTAGGTGGAGTCCTCAAAGTTTTGAAGGACGGTACATATGTCGGACATCCATGTCCACTCCTGAGGTCTTATGTGTGGAGTTTGAACCGTATACCGACGGCCTAGTTGATGCTGGTACTCAACAACTGCCCTCTTCTGCTCACAAATCCTGACCAACATGTGCAGTGTGGAATTCCAACACGTGGGGACATCACACACCAGTCTGTGAGCCGGAAGCTGCAAACGCCGCTGAAAGCCGGCAAGGCTGGCAGAAGCAGTAAGTGACTTTCTAAAATGGGCACACAGACGGCGTACTTTGACGAGCAGATCAGACAGCTCCGGGTAATATTTAATAAACCTCTGAACCACGAGGTTGAGCACATGGGCCACGCATGGAACATGTGTCAGCTCGCCTCGCCTCAGAGCCGCCACAAGGTTTCGCCCGTTGTCACACACGACCATGCCTGGCTGTAGGTTCAGCGGTGTGAGCCTGTGATCTGCCTGCTGTTTCAGAGCTGTCCACAACTCTTCAGCGTTGTGGGGTTTGTCACCTATGCATATTAGCTTCAGCACAGCCTGTTGCCGCTTAGCTGAGGCAGTGCTGCAGTGCTTCCAGTTTGGGACTGGTGTGGAGGGTGAAGTGGAGGAAGAGGAGGAGGAGGAGGCTGAGGAGCATGATGTGCCAGAGCTGTACACTGTGGGTGAAACCCTGACTGAGTTAGGGCATGCAATCCTTGGTGTCGGAAAGACGTGTTCCGTCCCAAGCTCAGACTGGGTCCCAGCTTCCAAAATATTAACCCAGTGTGCCGTCAGTGAGATGAACCGGCAATGCTCACAAGCACTTGTCCACATGTCCGTGATTAGGTGGACTTTGCCTGAAACTGCGTTGTTAAGGGCACGTATGATGTTTTGTGACAAGTGCTTATGTAATGCGGGGACGGCACACCGTGAAAAATAGTGGCAGCTGGGGACAGAGTAACGTGGGACAGCCGCTGCCATCAGGTTGCGGAATGCTTCCGTCTCCACCAGCCTAAAAGGCAACATTTCCAGCGCAAGCAGTCGCGAAATGTGTGCATTTAGAACTGTGGCATATGGGGCGTTGGCAGCGTATTTGCGCTTGCGTTCCAAAGATTGGTGTATGGATAACTGAACACTGCGCTGGGACAAGGCCGTGGCTGATGATGGTGCTATTTCTGCTTCTGCAAGTACAGGTGAAGGACAGGAGGCATCTTCGCCTGCAGTATGGATAGGGGATTGGCTTGCACGCACAACAGTGGAAGACGCAGCGGTGTCACCCACAGACAATGCTCCTGTACTCTGCTGTACATCCCACAAAGTTGGGTGCTTTGCAGCCATGTGCCTGATCATGCTGGTGGTGGTCAGGCTGCTAGTTTTGCTACCCCTGCTGATGCTGGCATGGCAGGTGTTGCAAAGGGCCTTTTTCGAATTATCTGCAGACACCTTAAAAAACAGCCAGACTCGGGAAGACCTAACAGTTGTACTGGCAACTTCTGTCGTGTTGTTGTTCCGGGGAACGGTTACCTGCCTTCTGCCTGCGGACACCACCCTGCTTCTTCCGGCCTGTTGTGATGCTACACCTAACTCCCCCTGTGCATTGCTCTCCTCGCTCTGCATGTCCTCTTGCCAGGTTGGGTCAGTTACTGGATCATCCACCACATCGTCTTCCACTTCCGCACCCTGGTCCTCCTCCTGACTTTCTGGCAATTGTGTCTCATCATCGTCCACCTCTTGTTGAGACACGTTCCCACCGTTGCCTTCGTGAGACCGTGGCTGCTCAAATATTTGGGCATCGGTACATACGATCTCCTCATGACCCACTTCAACTGCAGCTGGCGAGAGGCCAGAATCTACAAATGGATAAGTCAACAGCTCTTCAGTTATGTCCGGGGCCGGACACTCGGCATGGTGAGAGGAAGGTGTATGAAGGTGTGTAATGTGCGGTCCAGTCTCACGTATACTGACACTTGACCGTGTGGAAGACAGGGTATTTGTGGTGGTGCCAAACTGACTGGAAGCATTATCCGCTATCCAACTAACAACCTGTTGACACTAGTCTTGGTTTAATAGTGGAGTACTGCTGCGTTCACCTAGAAATTGGGGCAAGAAATTCGAGCGAGATGATGTGGGCGTTTGTCGTGGCGCAATTCGAGCTTGCACACGGACTCAGCCTCTGCCTGCACCACCATCACGTCCCGTTCCTTGTCCCTTGCCACCGGCTTTGCGTATTTTCAATGTTGTGCTGACTGTATACAGCTAAATGAAAGTGTCCAAGATTTGGTTTTTAGCACGACCCTGAGATTGGAGATTAAGGCCTTGCAGGTGGAGTAGTCAGACACAAATGCTGACTACAATAGCGAGTCTTTTGGTGTATCCTAATTTACGCTGCAATCTACAGTAGCTGCACTAAGATGCTAAATGAGTGCAGACAAAAATTAGTTTTTAGCACGACCCTGAGATTGGAGATTAAGGCCCTGCAGGTGGACTAGTCAGACACAAACGCTGACTACAATAGCGAGTCTTATGCCGTATCCTAATTTGCGCTGCAACCTACTCCTGCTTCACACAAATGTTAGATGAATGCAGACAAGAGTTGGTTTTAGCACGACCCTGAGATTTGAGATTAAGGCCCTGCAGGAGGACTAGTCAGACACAAACACTGACTACAATAGCGAGTCTTTTGGCGTATCCTAATTTACGCTGCAACCTATAGTAGCAGCACTAAGATGCTAAATGAGTGCAGACAAGAGTTGGTTTTTAGCACGACCCTGAGATTGGACATTAAGGCCCTGTTGATTGACTAGTCAGACACAAACGCTGACTACAATACCGAGTCTTTTGGAGTATCCTAATTTGCACTGCAACCTACTCCTGCCGCACACAAATGTTAGATGAATGCAGACAAGAGTTGGTTTTTAGCAGGACCCTGAGATTTAAGATTAAGGCCCTGCAGATTGACTAGTCAGACACAAACGCTGACTACAATAGCGAGACTTTTGGCGTATCCTAATTTACACTGCAATCTACAGTAGCAGCACTAAGATGCTAAATGAGTGCAGACAAGAGTTGGTTTTTAGCACGACCCTGAGATTGGAGATTAAGGCCCTGCAGGTGGATTAGTCAGACACAAATGCTGACGAGAAAAGCGAGTTTCTTGGCGTATCCTAATTGGAGCTAAAACCTACTCCTGCCTATAGTGAGCTAAATTAATCGCTAAAAGAACTGTTTGGGATGGATGGATGAGTTTTGCAGCCTGTACACCAGCCCCAGATGTGATGCAGGCTGGTATACTGGCACAACGAAGTTTGCTATATACCCTGCCTCCCTGCCTGCCTATATACAGCTCTATGAGTCCTCAGAAGGACTATTGTGGTAATTAGACTGGCAGCCCCATGCCTACACTAGCTGAAAGGCCACAAATCTGTCCCTCAATCAGCAGCAGCTCTCCCTACATTGACTATCTAATGGAGCAGAGTGACGAGCACAGCGCGGTCAGGTCTTATAAAAACCTGATGACGCTGTGAGGCCTGCCAATCACTATAATGTCACAACCAACATGGCTGTGGCATTACAGTGTCTGTCAGCCAATCCCTGCATGCGGCTGGCTCTGAAAAGAGCGCCAATATGCAGGGAGGTGGACCCCGAGCATAGCAAGAGTATCGCGAGATTACTCGGTACTGGCCAAGTACCCCGAGTACCGAGATATTCGTGCGAGTACCGAGTAGTGACAAGCATACTCGCTCATCTCTAATAATAGGCAAACACTGCTGCTATTTCTATCGGGTTTCTCACCATCTTTTCTATTATACTTCTGGCTTCTCTTTTTTAATTCTTCTCGCAAGCAAAGCTCCAGCTTTATCACCAGATGCATATAATGAGGTTTTGAAGTGTGGCGCCCCGGATGGTCAGGCATCACACTGGGGTATTACACTCATAAAAGCAGTTTAATTTTCCCCAACTGCAAGTGGATGCTGGGCTGGTGGGTGGGACCCAATTCTGCACTACCACACTAGAGTAGTGGTGGGAGGTTACTCCTGGAAGGGATATAGTCACCTCTAGGGGGAGTAGTAAGTGAGTAGTAGGAGAGGAGTCGAGGAGGAGTGTGGCGCGAGTTGGAAGGTCTAACAGGACAGCTCCAGGCTGATCCTGAGGGAAGATGAAAGGGGATCCTGAGGGGATCCTGAGAGAGGGTGCCTGACGCGTGAGTCTGGGCCCGAGAGAGAAAGGGGGAACCCCAGAGTGGAGTGACCATACTCCAGGGGGCTTCCCCAGTCCACCACAGGAACGCTGGATCCGAGGACACGGCCAGAGGCCAGCTCTAAGGTCGTCCACCGTCTGCTGCGGTCTGTTCACCGGCTGCAACATTCTGCCACATGGAGCAGTCCACTTACTTCTTCACTGCGAGGGAGGGGAGCCCCTAAAGCACCTTCAAGGACTAAATGGGCTTGGCCTAATCCTAGGTGGGGAAGAAAGGACACGGGTTCATCAACTAAAGCATACCACGGGTACCTCCATACCACCTGGCATCCACTTGCAGCGACCCGTAGAGCTACCTGTTTACTTAACAACTTTGCTGTACTGTGAACATTGTACTCTGATGATGACTGTTTACAGTAAAGTACCCGGGAGAGAGTGACTTTGCCTCCGTGTCTTTGTGCAATTATCATCCACTTCTTTCCTTACAGCAACGCTGCCCTGAAGGCCCCGCTCCACCTGTAGGGAGCTTTGCCATCCTTGCCGCAATACCATCGCCCTCCGGAGGACTGTGGCGGCTCTGGTGACCCATCACCAGGTACTACAGGTGGCGTCACGTGACAATAACTCTTTCCCTTGTACATTATCCCTCCATTGAAGTGTCACCCAGGCCACGGGCTCAGGCACCGCCACCAGTGACATCCCCGTGAACCCCTCTAAGCCTGATACCCGAGTACCCCGGGCCTGGGGCTTGACAGAAGTGCCTATTGTATTTTTCATACTGAGCCAGTAGAAATGCTCTAAATTGCAATCTAACCTGCATAATCTGGGTAGATCCCTGAGGAGTAGGGTTAGTATTACTCAATGCTTCAAGTTGTTGGAGGTGTAGGAGGAGGTCCGATCTTTGTTTATCTCCTGCTTTTTTGATTTAGGATGCCTTTTGTAGGAGAACCCCTCTGATGAATGCCTTATGCGTAGCTCAAAGAATCTCATCAGACACCTCTTCGTTGTCATTTATCTTAAATAATTCAGTCAGACAATTTTTAACCTCTTCAGAAACCCCCAGATTGGCCAATAGGCCAGCATTAAATCTCCAACTCGGCGGAGGGGACGGTCGTCCCTCCAAAACAATTTCTAAGCTAACCCGGGCATGATCTGACCAAGTGTTTATTTCCACTTCTGCACAGACACAGGCAGAAAGAGAGCTACTATCCACCAGAAAATAATCAATTCTGGAGTAGGACCTGTGTCTGTGCAAGAAGAAGGAGTTATCCCTTTCTAACGCTTGAAGATATCGCCAGACATCATGTATGAGTAACTTACGGCACAAAGGTCCCAACTCTTGTTTCCTACGCGGAGCTGCAGCCGATCAGTCTAAGTCCCCATCAGGGACGAGGTTAAAATCCCCACCAATAATTTTCATACCTGGGGCCTCTTCTAGTGCTTTTTTTAAGAAATGTACTTAGGAATTTCAATTGAGAATTATTCGACGCCTAAACATTAGCAATGGTTACCACAACACCTAAAAGAGAACAAGTCAAAATAATAAAACGGAACCGAGTTCTTGAGTAATAAACACACTCCTGCTTTTTTGGTGGAATGATTAGCAAAAAAACACGTTGGTAAACAGGCGGTGGTTCAATCCATGATTATCCTCTTGGAACAAATGAATCTCTTGAACGCACAAAATATCCACCTTGGACTTGCACGCTACTCTCCAAAACAATGAATGTTTCGCAGGGGAGTTTAAGCCCCTTGCATTAAACAGAACTACTTTTGCACTCATCTTGAGGGAGCACAGATCTATAATACAAACATGAGTGAGAAGAGAAGGCAGGACAGGTTGAGAGAGGAAAGGGGGAGATGAGAAGGAGAAGGAAGCAGGAGGGGGAGGGGGAGGAAAAAGCAGCAACTAAGAACAAATATGTAAACCCAATACATGGCCAAAGCCTAAAGTGGGGGGGTCAAACTGACATCTCGCGAAATGAGAATGAGGATATTGCCTGGGAAGATGTAAAGTCACAGATGGACAGAACAAAGATCCCTCAGGCAGAATGTAGGTGTGCCAAGGCACCCAGATGGAGGCTAAGTGATACTCCTGTAGAGAGTGCTGGAAGAGACCGAAGAAAGACATATCTGCGTGACATTCAGCCCACTTTTTCCCAGTCTGCAAAAACAGATTTAGCTTGGGTGCCAGAACAGGGAGGAGATGTTTCAGTCTCTTGAAGTAGATTCCAAGATTTCGGAGCCTTCCCCAACTGTTTAGGAGGCTGACAAGTGTAGTTAGTCCCTTTAAAATGGAATTTAACTCTGACTGGAGAGCCTCAGCTGTAGAGGACTCCCTTTTCTCTCAAAATCTTACAATAGGGAGCAAATGCTCTATGTTTGGCCAGAGTTCCAGCTGAGAGATCAAGGTATACTGCAAGATCAGTAAAGGACCCAGGGAGGTTGGGATTCCTTCTCATAGCTTGCATAACAAGTTCCTTGGTTCTGAAGTTCAATAAGCAAACAAGTACATCTCTATCGAGAGCTTGGTTTATGTGGGAAGGTTTGGGAATTCTGTACAGCTTCTCAGTGCCCAAATCACTTATAGGTACCTCAGGTAAAACATACTGCAGAAAGGATGTCACTGTAGCCGGCAAGTCATCATCTCCCACCAATTCAGCGATACCACGAGCACGTATATTGCAGCGTCTCAGCTTTTCCTCCATGTCCCACAATTTGTACTGCAATTGTCTCATATCCCTCTCCATTGAAGCATAATCGTTCGCTAGGTTATTATGGGCAAAGGCGTATTCCACCATCTTTTCTTCGATATGGTGAGTACACTCTCCCAGTGAGGAAATATCACTTCTAATCTCTCCAAGCAACCCCCTGAGGTCCTCCCACAGGGATCTCCTCAGGGAGTCCAGGAGACCCCACAAGTAACCCTGAGTGATCAGGGCCTCATCATCCTCCCTGTCAGAGCATGCTGCAGGGCTCTGGGAGGAGCACAAGGAAGCCGAGGGGCACTCTGGAGCTGGCGTCATGTGGGAGGAGGGCTCCAGCAGCTTCTCCACCGCAAAAAAAGTCCATTACCTTCTGGGCCTTGCCCCACTTTTTGGAGGAGGATCTCGGCATAATGATGTCCCCGGCTGGGTCCCAGGCTGCTTGGACTGTTTATCTACCGGTAAGTGCCAATTACAGGCTCTGCCGGTGGGAGTTCCTAGATCATGCGACCGGCACCATAAGCTCCCTTGGTCATGCCCCATAAAAAGTTGTTTTTGAAGAATACTACCACAAGAACAAATTTATAGTATACATAATGATGGACACTGTGACAAGACAAACAATGTGGCACCCCAGAGTCCGGATACCACATTGTGATTATCTCCCCAGGGGGGTAGTGTCATACTTGAGAGCAACAGAGGGTATCCTCACCAGGCAGACCCATAGCACACAACACCTTCCTGCCTCCAAGCCTGAAGGGGGAGACCTAAACCCGGGTTCAGGGTGAGCTCCCCAATAAATTCTAGTCTGGGGTGGAGTTAGTTCAGTATGGAGCAGTACTGAGGAAAACATCCTGTGGACTGGAGCAGTGCTAAGCTCGTCCCAGGAAAGCTAAACTTAGCTTGAGTGACTCGTAGGCAAGGGTCTGAGGAAAGAGAGGAGAGCCTAGGGAGTGGAGCAGTGTCGAGTTCACCCCAGAGGAGTAAGCGCCAAGAAACGGACACCAGAGTCCGAAGCTGTGGAGGGCCTAATGTCCCAGCAGCCAATACCGGAGGGTAGAGGATTCAAAGTCCCTCATCCACACCAAAGTGCCTGGAAGCACAGCAGCGTTGAGAGCCCTGGAGCAGTCGCCCGTGAAGTTGGGCTGGAGAAAGACTTGAGCTGCCTGCCTTATGGCACACTGCAAGAGAGAGAGAGAGGGCCACAGCTAAGCTTAAGCAGCCGCAGGGACCTACTAAGAAAGCACAGCAGGGAGGCCTCAGAACTTTCTGGGTGAGGAGATCCCAGAGTTGCTCCCAGGTTGCCGGATTCCAGCCATATCATCTGTCCTTGTGCCAGTATCACCAGTAAAGGACTTGAGGAACCAACAAACCGAGAGTCCGTCAGTTACTTTGCGCCCTCCATCCTGCACCCTACACCCTTTCAACATTCACTGCCCTAGGGATCCGCTGCACCCGTGTGGAGTCACTACATCCCAGCTGCCCATCCAACATCACAAGAGCTTCTGCAGCAGCGGTGGCCACTCATAGCCACAAGCTACGGGTGGCGTCTTGAATACCATTCCCTATACTAGCCAAGAAGTCCCTTTACACTGAACCCAGGGTCACGGAGCCGGTTCTCAACCCCTGTGACTACCCAAAAGCTACGCAGCCCAGTTCCGTGTACCCCATGGCCCTTGGGGCGCATGAACAACCTAACATGACAAACCCCATTATAAATCATTGGGAATCATTGCACGCCACTGATTTCATTATATGACAAATCTGGTAGGAGATTACAGATGCTATAAAAAGAAACAACAATGCTGTTCTGCAAAGTCTGCGAGTAAATTTAGTAGGAATAAAGCCGTTTTCACTTCTGAGATGGACTCAGCAATGGACGCTATGGTGGGAACTGGTGGATTCTGTAATTCATGAATGTGGATCTTGTGAAAAGGGTCTGGACCAAGTGTTGTAGCTTCCTTAATAAACAAAATCCAAATTCTGATGTAAATCTAGCCTAGGTTGGCTAATTATCATAAATCTAAAAAAAAAAGTCCTGAAGATATTTCTACCAGTGTAGTTGATATTATTTGCATAGTGAGCTCCGTCCTCTTTCTAGACTCTTAAAAGAATAAGGGAGTCACCATGTAACTGTCTGACTAGCACAGAACATATCTCCTGCACCATGTCCTGGTCCTGCCTCGTCTCACTCATATTGTGTTGTGCATGTAAGATCCACATCTCAGCACAGATTATAAGACAGTCATATTCTCTAATGTAACATCTATTATTTTCCATTTCAGATGCATCGGCTCAGTTTACGGTGACTCAGGATGCTCCACTGTCAGTGGCTCCTGGGAGAGTGTTCGTATCACCTGTGGTAGGAGTGGGGGGTCAGTAGCTGGGGGCAACTATCCATCTTGGTACTACCAGACACCAGGGAGTGCTCCTAAACTGTTAGTTTATAGTAGCAGCAGCCCAGAATCAGGCCTTCAGGAATATCAGATCGATTCAGTGGATCCATATCGGGGGATCAGCGGTCCTGTCCATCAGCAAAGTTGAGCCTTCGGATGAAGGAGATTATTACTGTTGTCTTTATGGTGGTTCTGGCACCTACAAATACACACAATGATACATGTTGACTATATACAATTACAATTACCTCATGCATGTCCTATATTAAATGCTAGAGGCAGTGCTGTACTGTATCATTCTATAACAAAGGTTTTTTTTTATATTTCACTGCTTGTCACGAAAACATTATAGATATTCACCTGAGCTGCACAAACATAAGGCCAGATACTACATGAGTCTAGGAAAAATAGGAAAAAATAGCAATGGTGATTTCCAACATATATATATATATATATAAATATAAAAAAATAAAAAAAAAAAAATAGCAGCCAATATTATAAAATAACAAAATCACACGTTATATTTCTGGCCTCACCACTCATCGTTAGGATCTGTTATCAGTATTACAGAAATTGTCAGCTGTGATGCTATAGATATTTTACAATATTGGCTGCCATTTATAACAAAAACAATCTTTATGTTGGTTATCCTGTTAGCTCTGCAGTATGTCCACATAGAAAAGCTAAAGGAAACTTGTAACACCTCAAAGTTGTTGACTGCTCCCTGTCACTCTCTTGCAGATTTCATACATGATAATTCAGCACAAAGAAATGATTTACATATGCATAGCAGGGGCGGAACTACCGTGGTGCAGTTGGTTCAGCTGCACCAGGGCCCCGACCCGCTAGGGGGCCCCTTCAAGCCTGCAGGGGGGCCCCCAGCCGACCCCCGTAAGCCATTGTCAGAGGAGAGGAGGGTCAGGCAAGGGAAGCAGAAATCCCCTCCTACTCCTCTGCCCCTCCAGCTCCCAGGAGTGCACACGGCGTGGCTCAGCAGGTAGGAGAGCCGCCGCAAACACCTCTCCGACGGCCGCCAGCACCACCAGGCACTCCCCCCGCACCGCGCAGATGGCCACCAGCTCCCCCAAACCCCCCCGGACCGCGCCGACTGCCACCAGCAACCTTCCCCCCCCTCCGCTCCTCACCTCACTATGGCTGCACCAGGGGCCCCGGGGGTCAAGGTCCGCCACTGATGCATAGAGTGATGAACCTGTTATGTTCTGCAAATAGGAGGTTGTTAATTAATGAACAAGCCCAGCTTCCCATATATGACATTCAAGTCTTCTAGTAAATTCACAAGCCACGTCTTTGGGGTT
This sequence comes from Allobates femoralis, assembly GCA_033576535.1. Classification (NCBI taxonomy): domain Eukaryota; kingdom Metazoa; phylum Chordata; class Amphibia; order Anura; family Aromobatidae; genus Allobates; species Allobates femoralis. The sequence goes on from JARQOC010000003.1 coordinate 647,342,398, forward strand.
AGCAGTGAAGAAGAGGAGACTAATGATGTGTGAGCGTGCTCACCACTGCTTGATACTTGATTCAGCTTCTGCATGCTCAGTGGTTTCGTGAATGATCACAAAGAGCAGTGAACAATGGGAGCCAGTGCCCCACTGAGTGATCCTTGTAGTCTCTGAATTGCTCTCACTGCGGGTAAAATCGGTATACCCACATGCTGTGTGTTAAAAAATAAACCCTACTTATGCTCTTCCAGGAATGCTCTGTTTTTGGCTGTCTGTATGTGGACAGAGAGTCATCGAACTGTTCATCACTAGTGATGTTTGGGTTCGGCAGAAACGCTTGGACTTTTTTTAACGTTCGGGTCCGAACATGACTTGAAGTTGAGTACGAACCTCAAGCTCGGATTTTAAAGTTATAGATTTGGGCAGGTGGGCTGTAAAAGAAAACCTATAGTTACTAAAAAGAAGCAGCTCATATTTACCATGTTCCGCTTTCCTGCCGTCCTGCCGCTTCTACTTTCGGGGACGCTCATCATTTCTGGATATTCACTTCAGAGAGTCCCAACAGACAATCACAGGTGCTGTCACAAAGAATGAGTGTGTCTGTGATTGGCTGATGGAGTAATCTGAAAATTGCTCATATATTCTAGATGCTAAATTTATGGGCTTGTTTCAGATTACTCCAGCAGCCAAACACAAATGCCCATTCTCTGTGACAGTGTCTGTGATTGGCTTTTGGGCTCCTCATCCATTGATTGACATCATAGTACTGTAAAAATAAATAAATAGTTAAAATGTGTGTAGTGCTTCACGGTATTTTTGATTCTCAGCGCAGATAAAGCAGACATCTACGGCTGCCACCCCAGCTGCCAGGCTTTACCTTGGCTGGCAATCAACATACAGGGAAGCCCATTTTATTTTTTTAATCATATAAATAAATAACAAAAAAAAATGTGTGGGTTTATTCTATTTTTGATTTCCAGCCAAGGTAAAACCCAGGCAGCTGGGGCTGGGATTGTCAGCGTGGTTGTCACATGGTGGTACAGCTGTAAGGGAATCAGGAGGCAAGATGGTAAGGTGAGCAAGGGCGATCAGAGGAGCTAGTCTAGCCCTAAACTTGGGATCCCTGACAAGCCCTGTTCCCGAAGGTACCTCTGAAGGTGAGGAGGTTTGGGCCTCCACCTTAGCCCTTCACTGCTGATCAGCCTTAAGGTGCCGTCACACGCATCAATGCAATGAACGATTTTGTTAGCGATCGCGCGTGCATGTGATTGCTAACAAAATCATTCAGATCGCTAGGGTCCCTAGTTACCCGCAGTTTACCTTGGATACCAGCTCCCAGCGCTTGCAGAGAGGCACTGGGAGCTGGCTTATTGGTCGTCTCCTGTGTCACATGCAGCGATGCTGCTGTCCACCGGCGACCAACGATAGATTTGAGGTCCTGTCCTTAATCAAGCGATGAACGATCAGCTGACTGATCGTTAATTGTTTGTAGTGTCACACGCAACGATGTAGTTTCGACATCGCTCAAGCGTCACATAACACGTGACTTTTGAACGATATTGTTACGTGTGAGTGGCCTTTAGGCTTAGTGCCCCTCCCTTCACTAACGGACCGGGGAAACCCAGCAGCTTCAAATGAAATTCAACAGCAGCAACAGCAGAGAACGACTTCACAGCACGGGTCCTAGATTAAAATGAACTAAATCTGTAACATCTGGCAGAGGTAAACAGAACTACTTAAGGCTGAGGGGGTGGAAAGCAGAAAGCTCAAACACACCCCTTCACCTTTACCTCCATCTGCAGAGCTGCAGCAGTAGACAAGGAAAAAAAACTCAATTAAATGGCACAGCAGCAACACTCCAGGACTGCAATGGCAGTCAGTACTTGAAAGTACCCCCCCTCTCCCCATGAGAGGCCTCTGAAATCTAAACCGGACATGTCCAGCAACAGTCTAAACTTCCTGAGTGATGAAGTGTGAAAGATATTATGGTTACATAGCCCCAGAGGAAGCTCTAGCTGGACCAACATGGGATTGCAAATGGCCAAAATTCTAAACGAACCAATAATTACGTGTTTTGAAAGCACCCATACATAATCATCCACACTCAGGTCTGGACCTGACTGTTTATTAATATTCACGCTGTCACAGACATTGGATCCATTCTCAGGGGGCAAAAAAGCAGAGATGTGTCCATGTTGCTTCACAAGAGGCTTTCTCTGACAGCTTAGTGGGAGCCACCACCCTCCCCCTATCACACTTTTCAGGATAACACCTGAGCCCACATCAATCTGAGGTGTAGGCTGGGTTTTACCTCTATTCTTCATTAGGTGTTTAACCACCTCCACTGAAGACATAGGGCAGGCCTGACCAACAGAGACAGTAGTACTCAGGCTCTTATCCTCAAAGGATGTCAGAGGCTGAGAAATGGGTTTTGCGCGCTAGGACAGACCCTAATAAATAATCAGTTTGACTACAAAAGAAACAAGACCTCCCAACCTGATGAACAGCAGATGGGCAAATATGAGAAATTACATTCCCCAACTGCTAGGTACATCAGGACCCAAACGTGTAACCTCCACAGCAGGGATGGCCGCCAGGAGCAGGGTTGGTTCAGGTCTCTCTCTCAGGTATGTGTCCAACCTAATAGCAAGCCCATAGCAGCCTCCACTGACTCCAGAGCAGCTTACTGAGTCATGGAGTCTTGTAGCTGATCTGACAAACCAAGACAGAACTGACTCCTAAGAGCAGCGTCATTCTGTGGTGCCCCTTTGGCTAGGCGCCACAGGGAGGTACTGCACCCTGCATAGAATATGTGGTGCGTCCATAGCTGTGGGCTTGTGGTTTAACCTATGGAGTCTGAATTTACACACAACACTAGGCCACCTTAGAATAGGGGGACTGATATTCAGTAAGTCCGAGGAAGTGGAGCCTAGGTTAGAGTGGGAAAACCAGGAAGTGAGAGAAATTCTAGTCAAACAGTGCAAGAAAGGCAGTCAGTTAGGACGTACCTGACAGCTGGAGTGAAAGGAGGGATCACCCATCTTCAGGAGGGTGACCCGGGACAGAAGGGGACGAGCCAGCACCGGTTGGAGCCAACTAGTAACGTCTGGGGAAACACCGGCAACACGGAAGCCAAGGCGGTCAGTGGTCTACCCCTGACCGCAAACCAACGAGCCGCTGGCCCTCAAGACTATGTAGCCGTAGGCACCATGAAACGGTACCTCACTCCTCAGGCCCATAATCGATCCAAGATTATGCAAGGTAACGGCCCCGATTCCGGTGGCGGGAGAGATAGTGCGTTCCTGCTGCTCCCGTCCATACCGGTCAGGGATACCCGTGCCTCACCGTATAAGACCAGGGGACTGGCGGGAGACCTCGCAAAAGTTGGTTAAAAAGAGAAGGAAAGACTTAGACCCCGAAAGACTATCAGAAAGGAACACCTCGAGACGCCATAGGGGTAGCCTGATCCGACAACTAGTACCCGTTAAATCAGACTGTACTGTGTACTTTACCATCTGCTGGCACCAGTAAAGTGGAGTTGGAGTTGAATCGGTGTATGTCTTCCTTCCCGCCGGCGTCCGGAGGGCCTGAGCATCATCATCTCTCAGGAGGGTAAGAACAACTACTCCCCTCATCCATCCTCGCTGCCCTGAGGTAAAACTCTACCTGTGGAGAGCTGTACCACACTGTGCTGCACCACCATCACCTCAGCGGCCGGCCTGCAGCACCGGTATCCAAATTACCGGGATCCACAGGTGGCGTCATGAACTCTTAATCCCTGTAAATATCCCCCACCTAACAAATGACAGCCAGGGCACGGAACCCGGAACCCGGCCACCCGTGATTTCCCCCGTCACAGCCAACAACACAGGCCTGGTATCCGAGTACCCTTCGCCCTGGGCTCATCAATTCTACTGAGTGTCAGTGGCCCATCTCCTGAACTCAGAGGAATGCTCCTCAGTTGACTCGCTCCCTGTCTGAGCTTAGGTAGTTTAGACTCAGCCAAGGAGATGCCATCAAGTCCACCATACACCAGGGCCAGAGCCGCAAAAAACTTGATCAACGACTGCATAGAAGGGAATCGGTCGACAGAGAGAAGGCCCAGGCCTGGGGATCCCCCTTAAGAAGGAAGAGTATAATCCCCCCACACGCTGTTCCTTGCTCCTGAAGAATGAGGGCGGAGCCTGAAGTATAACTTACAGGCCTCCCTGAAAACAATAAATTTATCTTTCTCGCCCGAAAATCGGTCAGGGAGGGATATATTGGTTCTGGTACAGCCAGGGCGTGAGCACCTGCCAAATACCCAACAACCTCCTGAAGCTGATGCATTACCTGGTTACGCAAGGTAGATACCTCCTGAAAGAATTCCTCCACCAGGCGTGCAAAAGCTTGTGTTGAAGCCATAGCAGCTTCAGGGAATATAGTGGGTCGCAGATTATGTTACAGGATGGTACAGCGGTAAGGGAATCAGGAGGAAAGAATGTAAGGTGGGCAAGGGCATTCAGGGGAGCTAGTCTGGCCCTTGACTTAGTGTCCCTGACTAGCCCTGTTCCTGAAGGTACCCCTGAAGGTGAGGAGTTTTGGGCCTCCACCCTAGCCCTTCACTTCTGATCAGCCCTAGGCTAAGAGCCCCTCATCCACCCATGAACCAGAGAAACCCAGCAGCTTGAAATAGAAGCTAACAGCAGCAACAGCAGAGCAGGACTTCACAGCACGTGTCCTAGATTACAAATTGACTAAATCTGTGACATCTAGTAGAGGGAAACAGAACTACTTAAGGCTGAGGGGTGGGGAGCAGAAAGTTCAAACACACCCCTTCACCTTTACCTCCACCTGCAGAGCTGCAGCAGAATAAGGAAAAAAAACTCAATTAAAGGGATCCTGTCACCTCCAAAACGCCTCCTAAACTATCAAAACATGTCCCTGCACCATCCTATCACTAATCCCACACTTCTTTTGTCTCCTAAAAGCATCCTGTGAAAGTGGAGAAAAATGTTTTAATACTTACTCATTAGTGATTATAATTAGCAGGGGCCATATTCTTTAGTCACCAGGGGTGTTGATTAGCAGCTCCAGGTTCCAGCCCTCTCTCTGTCTGTGCTTAATGAAGCTGAAACTGAAGGCAGGACTAATGATTTGCATTCTGTGAGTGATAGAGAGAGGGGAGGGCAATGCCTGCACATCACAGCACAACACACAGAGACAGGGTGGATCCTGGAGCTGCATAACAGCCCGCCTTGGTGACTATGAATATAGCACTGTTAATTATAATCACTAATGAGTGAGTATTAAAACGTTTTTATGCACTTTCACAGGATGCTTTTAGTAGACAAAAGAAGTGTGAGATTAGTGATGGGGTGCTGCAGGGACATGTTTTGATAGTTTAGGAGGCGTTTTGGAGGTGACAGGATCCCTTTAAATGACACAGCAGCAACACTCTAGAACTGCAAAGGCAGTCAATACATGACAGTAGTAAGGCCCAAGCGTTCTGAACCCCCCCCCCACTCTGAAAATCACAGCCCTCAGCCACCCCTGAAAGTTGTGCATTCTTTCTGTAGTGCTATTTTCTGGCACTTTACCTGTCTTTTTCAGTGGCCCTGGTGGTGGTGGCACGCTGGATAATAAAGGGGTTAACATAAGCTTTGTAGCTGGCACTAAGCCCGAAATTAATACTGTCGGGCTAATATTAGACCCAACCACTGTGAATTTCTAGAAAACATTAAAAAAAACACAACAAAGAGAAAAAATATTGTAATTTAAAGCCCTGGTTATTATCTTTAATAACCCAAAAACAAACCCTCCGATGATGAATCCACAGATCTTTTCCTCGATGAACATGTTCGTCGAGGGACGAATCTGTGGATGTATAATTGGAGGATTTGTTTTTGAATAATTAAAGGGAACCAACCACCTCAGATGACCCTCATACACTGTTAATACGTGTCCCTGCAGCCTAGTAAACCATTTCCAGCACTGCTTTTGTGTGAAAAGTGGCTGCAGTATAAAGTGAGAAAATGATTTTATAAACTTACATGCCTGTAGACTTTTGGGCGTCTCCCTCTGTGTGCTGGGACGAGTGGGCTGTGCTCATCATGCTGCTCTCCCCCCTCCTCCGTGTGTGCAGGCCTGCCTTTATGGGTGTTTACCTCGCCCTGTGTGAGTTCTGTGTTTCTGCCTGGCTGATGCTCCCTCCGCCCTGCTCTCTAATTATGTACGCCCCCTCTCAGCATGCTTGCAGTGCTAAGAGGCTGATTGCGTCATAAAGGGGGCGGGGCTACCGGGATGCAGCTATTTAGCCCCGCCCCTTTATGACACGATCAAGCCTCAGCACTGCAAGCATGCTGAGAGGGGCGTACATAATTATAAAGCAGGGTGGAGGGAGCAGGAGCCAGGCAGAAACACAGAACTCACACAGGGCGAGGTGCAGGACGCCCATAAAGGCAGGCCTGCACACACGGAGGAGGGGGAGAGCAGCATGATGAGCACAGCCCACTCGTCCCAGCACACAGAGGGAGACGCCCAAAAGTCTACAGGCATGTAAGTTTATAAAATCATTTTCTCACTTATACTGCAGCCACTTTTCACACAAAAGCAGTGCTGGAAATGGTTTACTAGGCTGCAGGGACACGTATTAACAGTGTATGAGGGTCATCTGAGGTGGTTGGTTCCCTTTAAAGATGGGAACCAGGGCTATTTTTTGTGTTTTATTTCAATTAAAATATTTTTTCTCTGTGTTTTTTTTTTACTGTTTACTAGAAATTCATAATGGTCGGGTTTAATATTTGCCAGACACTATGAATTTCGGGCTTAGTGCCAGCTGGCAATACAAAGCTAGCAATAACCCCTTGATTACAAAGCATTCCAGACCATACCAGGGTTGCTGGAAGAGTCGGTTAAAGTGCCTGAAAATGGTGCTACAAAAGAATGTGCCATTTTCAGGGGTAGCTGCGGGCTGCGATATTCAGCATGGGGGGACCAGAATGCCTGGGACTTACCATGCTGAGAATCTTAGCCAGCAGCTGCCTAGATTTTACTTTGCTGGAGATCAAAAATAGGGTGAAGCCCACACTTTTTTAAAATGATTTATTCAAATAAAAAGAAAATGAAAAAAATGGGCTTCTCTGTATTGTGATTGCTACCCAAGGTAAAGCCAGGAAGCTGGGGGTGGCAGCCCATAGCTGTCTGCTTTATCTGTGCTGAGAATCAAGAATACTACAAAGCACTACTCAATTTTTTTTATTTATTTATTTTTACAGTACTATGTCAGTCAATGGGTGAATTGCCTTACAGCCAATCACAGACACTGTCAAAGAGAATGGGCATCTGTGATTGGCTGCTGGAGTAACCTGAAACCAGCCCATACATTCTAGCATATAGTATGTATGGGCAGTTTCCAGCTTACGTCAACAGCCAATCACAGACGCCCATTCTCTGTGACAGCATCTGTGATTGGCTGTTGGGTCCCTCTGCAATAAATACCCAGGAACTTTGTGTGCGGCCCCGAAAGTAAAAGCAGTGGGACAGCGGAACGAAATATGTATGAGCTGCTGTTTAATAACTATCTTCTTTCTTTTACAGCCCTCCACCCCCATCCCATAACTTTAAAGTTTAAGTTCGGGGTTCAGACTCTCGTTCGAGTCATGTTAGGCGCCAAACTCGGACTTTAAGAAAAAGCACAGGAGAGTCCGCCAAACCTGAACATAAGTGGATTCACCCATCACTACTAATTAAGTAAACCAATCACATTCTGTTCAGTAAAAAGAGAAACCTTGGTGTTCATTAGATGCCAAATCAAAAATATTTCCATTACTCATAACGAGTGTAGTGACTTCATAAAAAAGATTGTTTTCACAGTTAAAAAATGAATGAATCTATTAACACGCAGGATAGTAAAGAGCAGATCAAAGTCCTGACTGGAGACAAAATGTAGACAATTTGCTAAGATCTCGAACTGTTCAACTGATAAATAATACGGTACTTTGTGTCAAAATTATAACAATCTACATCATATCTGAAAGAACTGTTCTTCTTGAGGCTTCTGATGACTTGCTTTCCTTCATTCCATCTCTTCCATATTTTTGATCTTTTGAATAAAAGAAATCTGTAATTTGACTGAGAATTATCTCTAAAAGAGCAATCATTTATATAGGATGAATTTGGATTAAAGTACGGTACATAGACTCATAGTCTGTAGATTAAAAATTCAAGTTTTTTTCTGACTATAGCCATGTCTTTCATTACTAGATCTCTTTATTTAATAGGTTTTGGTGACACAAAAAGGTTTTTTATCTGTTTTCAACTATTTTTGTAATCCATGGTATGTCTCGGAAATATACTTTATTTTTGTCTGCATTATATTGCTTCCCAATTTAGATAGACTAAGCAATGGTCTTGGTCACAAATAGGTAAGGCTGGCAAAGGGTTAAGATCACTTGGGCATTAATAAGGTTTTGGAATTAAAGAGCTCAAACATGATTCAGTTCAATACAGTCCTTGGAGTGTTATTCATCTACTTTCAAGACAATTAGAGGCTTGCAGAATTGAAATTCAAAGCAAAATTATTCTCCAAAAAAAGTAAAAAAATACTGATGGGTCTCAGTATACAGTGCCACAGACCAAATTTGTTTTAACATTTTTATTTATTTTTTTTAAAACAGTACAACATAGTAAACATATATTTCATATTGCCATAATAATGTTAAGGTGCAGAATAAAGTAACCTGGTAATTTTCAATGTAATTTTTAATTGCTAAAATAATTTAATTTTGATTGCCGTAAAAGCAAAACCTTAGCAACAATGACACAACTGCAATTTTTTTCACCATTCCTCCCCACAAATATATTTTTTGTGCATAATGCGATAAAATAGTGACATTCAAATTAATTTAAAGCCCTCAAATGTCAATACTTCGCAAAATATATAAGTTTGTGTTTTTTGAAGAAGAGTACTATAACAACAAAATTGTAGCACGCATAATGATGGACACTAGCAAAACAACCCGACATGACGAACCCCATTATAAATCAGTGGGATTCATTGTGCGCCAATGTACACGACAAATCTGGTAGGAGACTGCAGATGTTATAAAAAGAAACAACAATGCTGTTCTGCACAGAGTTTGAGAGTCAACTGAGTAACATAGTAACATAGTAACATAGTTTTTAAGGTTGAAGGAAGACTTTAAGTCCATCTAGTTAACCCATAGCCTAACATGTTGATCCAGAGGAAGGCAAAAAACCCATGTGGGAAAACTAAGCTCCACATTGGGGGAAAAAATTCCTTCCTGACTCCAGATACGGCAATCAGACTAATTCCCTGGATCAACGCCCTATCAAAGAATCTAGTATGTATAACTGGTAATATTATAGTTTTCAAGAAAGGCATCTAGGCCCTTCTTAAATGTTAGTAGTGACTCACTCATTACAACAGCATGTGGCAGAGAGTTCCATAGTCTCACTGCTCTTACAGTAAAGAATCCGCGTCTGTGATTATGATTAAACCTTCTTTCCTCCAGCCGTAGAGGATGCCCCCTTGTCCCAGTCTCAGGCCTAAGAGTAAAGAGATCATTAGAAAGTTCTCTGTACTGTCCCCTCATATATTTATACATTATTATAAGATCACCCCTAAGCCTTCGTTTTTCCAAGCTAAATAACCCCAAGTTTAATAACCTGTCTTGGTATTGCAGACCCCTTAGTCCTCTAATGACTTTTGTCGCTCTTCTCTGGACCCGCTCTAGTTCAGCTATGTCTTTCTTATACACCGGAGACCAGAATTGTACACAGTATTATAAGTGTGGTCGCACTAGTGACTTGTATAGAGGTAAAATTATGTTCTCCTCATGAGCATCTATGCCTCTTTTAATGCATCCCATTATTTTATTTGCCTTTGCAGCAGCTGCCTGACACTGGCCACTAAATGTGAGTTTGTCATCTACCCATACACCCAGGTCTTTTGCAGTGACAGTTTTGCCCAGTGTTTTACAATTAAGCACATACCGTATATACTCGTGTATAAGCCGACCCGTGTATAAGCCGACCCCCCTACTTTTGCCCCCAAAACCTGGGAAAATTTATTGACTCGTGTATAAGCCGAGGGTGGACCCCAGCACAGGTATACAGCCCCCAGCAGTGTGGTATACAGCAGCCTCCCCAGTGGTATATACAGGCCCCAGCAGTGTTACAGCAGCAGCCCCAGTGGTATATACAGCAGCAGCCCCAGTGGTAGTATACAGCAGCCCCAGAGGTATATACAGCAGCCCCAGTGGTAGTATACAGCAGCAGCCCCAGTGGTAGTATACAGCAGCAGCCCCAGTGGTAGTATACAGCAGCAGCCCCAGTGGTAGTATACACGCAGCCCCAGTAGTATATACAGCCCCAGTGGTAGTATATAGCCCCAGTGGTAGTATATATACAGCCCCAGTGGTAGTATATAGCCCCAGTGGTAGTATATAGCCCCAGTGGTAGTATATAGCCCCAGTAGTAGTATACAGCCCCAGTGGTAGTATATAGCCCCAGTGGTAGTATATATACAGCCCCAGTGGTAGTATACAGCCCCAGTGGTAGTATATAGCCCCAGTGGTAGTATACAGCCCCAGTGGTAGTATATAGCCCCAGTGGTAGTATACATACAGCCCCAGTGGTAGTATATAGCCCCAGTGGTAGTATATAGCCCCAGTAGTAGTATACAGCCCCAGTGGTAGTATATAGCCCCAGTGGTAGTATACATACAGCCCCAGTGGTAGTATATAGCCCCAATGGTAGTATATAGCCCCAGTAGTAGTATACAGCCCCAGTGGTAGTATATAGCCCCAGTGGTAGTATATAGCCCCAGTGGTAGTATACATACAGCCCCAGTGGTAGTATATAGCCCCAATGGTAGTATATAGCCCCAGTAGTAGTATACAGCCCCAGTGGTAGTATATAGCCCAAGTGGTAGTATATATACAGCCCCAGTGGTAGTATATAGCCCCAGTGGTAGTATATAGCCCCAGTGGTAGTATAATAGCCCCAGTAGTAGTATACAGCCCCAGTGGTAGTATATAGCCCCAGTGGTAGTATATATACAGCCCCAGTGGTAGTATATAGCCCCAGTGGTAGTATATAGCCCCAGTAGTAGTATATAGCCCCAGTGGTAGTATACAGGGCCCCAGCAGGGCCCCCCTCATAATTTGGCGCCCCCACCTCAGTTTCTGGGCCCCCCCGCATGCAGCGCTGCACATATACATTACGTGTCTAGCAGCTGTTACCCTCCGGTGGCAGATCGCGGCTCCCGGCTCCGGGCTCCATCTTCCTCGCTGTCTTCCTGCTTTGTGACCGGCGCGATGACGTCATCGCGCCGGTCACATGACAACCAGGAAGACAGAGAGGAAGATGGAGCCCGGAGCCGGGAGCCGCGATCTGCCACCGGAGGGTAACAGCTGCTAGACACGTAATGTATATGTGCAGCGCTGCATGGCGGGGGGCCCAGAAACTGAGGTGGGGGCGCCAAACTTTGAGGGGGGCCGTATGACTCGCGTATAAGCCGAGGGGGGGACTTTTCAGCCCAATTTTTGGGCTGAAAAACTCGGCTTATACGCGAGTATATACGGTAATTATACCTTTTGTTTCCTCTGCCCAAGTGCATAAATTTACATTTATCCCCATTAAAGCGCATTTGCCATTTAGCAGCCCAAGCTTCTAGTTTACATAAATCCTCCTGTAATATAAAATTGTCCTCCTCTGTATTGATTACCCTGCAGAGTTTAGTGTCATCTGCAAATATTGAGATTCTACTCTGTATGCCCCCTACAAGGTCATTAATAAATATATTAAATAGAAGCGGGCCCAACACTGACCCCTGTGGTACCCCACTGTTAACTATGACCCATTCTGAGTGTGTTCCATTAATAACCACCCTTTGTTTCCTATCACTAAGCCAGTTCTTAACACACTTACACATATTTTCCCCTATCCCCATTGCCCTCATTTTATGTATCAACCTTTTGTGTGGCACCGTATCAAAAACTTTTGAAAAGTCCATATACACCACATCCACTGCATTTCCTTGGTCCAGTCCAGAACTTACTTCTTCATAGAAGCTTATCAGATTAGTTTGACAGGAACGGTCCCTCGTAAAACCATGCTGATATTGGGTCATGAGGTTATTTTTCTTCAGATACTCCAGTATAGCATCTCTTAGAAAACCCTCGAGGATTTTACCCACAGTAGAGGTTAAGCTTACTGGCCTATAATTTCCAAGTTCAGTTTTTGTCCCCTTTTTGAATATTGGCACCACATTTGCTATACGCCAGTCCTGTGGTACAGACCCTGTTATTATGGAATCTTTAAATATTAAAAATAATGGTCTATCTATGACAGTACTTAATTCCTGCAGCACTCTGGGGTGTATCCCATCCGGGCCCGGGGATTTGTCAATTTTAGTGATTTTTAGGAATAAAGCTGTGTCCACTTCTGTGATGGACCCTTCAAATGACGCTATGGTGTGGATTTTGGGTACAAGGTCCTAGCCAACTGTTGTGGCTTCCTTAATCAACAGAAATCAAATTCTGATATAAATCTAGTCTAAGCTGGCTAATCATCATAAATCTAATATAACAGAAATCCTGAAGCCATTTCTACCAGTAAAATTGATATCATTTGCATAGTGAGCTCCGTCCTTTTTGTTCTAGACTCATAAAAGAATAAAGGAGTCACCATACCTTACTTGCACAGAACATATCTCCTGCACCATGTCCTGGTCCTGCCTCGTCTCACTCATATTGTGTTGTGCATGTAAGATCCACATCTCAGACAGATTATAGGACGTCACTTTCTCTAATGTAACATCTATTATTTTCCATTTCAGATACATCGGCTCAGTTTACGGTGACTCAGGATGCTCTACTGTCAGTGTCTTCTGGGGAGAGTGTTCGTCTGACCTGTGGTAGGAGATGTGGGTCAGTAACTGGAGATAACTATCCATCTTGGTACTACCAGACACCTGGGAGTGCTCCTAAGCTGTTAGTTTATAGTAGCAGCAGCAACCAGAATCTCAGGCCTTCAGGAATATCAGATCGATTCAGTGGATCCATATCGGGGGGATCAGCGGTCCTGTCCATCAGCAAAGTTGAGCCTTCGGATGAAGGAGATTATTACTGTTGTCTTTATGGTGGTTCTGGCACCTACAAATACGCACAATGATACATGTTGACTATATAAAAGCACAAATACCTCATGCATGTCCTATATTAAATGCTAGAGGCAGTGCTGTACTGTATCATTTTATAACAAGGGTTTTTTTTTTATTTCACTGCTTGTTAAATAAACATAATAAATATTCACCTGAGCTGCTCAAACATAAGGCCAGATACTACATGAGCCTAGGAAAAATAGGAAAAAATAGCAATGGAGATTTCCAGCATATAAAAATAAATAAAAAAGAAGCCAATATTATAAAATAACAAAATCATACGTTATATTTCTGGCCTCACCACTCATCGTTAGGAACTGTTATCAGTATTACAGTATTGGAGCTGTGATGCTATAGATATTTTACAATATTGGCTGCCATTTATAACAAAAACAATCTTTATGTTGGTTATCCTGTTAGCTCTGCAGTATGTCCGCATAGAAAAGCTAAAGGAAACTTGTTGTAACACCTCAAAGTTCTTGACTGCTGCCTGTCACTCTTCAGGTACCTTTACACGCCGCCACAGTGCCTAGCAACAGGTATCAACCGCACGTGCACGCGTACGTTTTTGACGGTTGATACCGATTCGCCGATGCCGCATGTACACGCCGCCATTGTGTTGTCAACCAAAGGTATTGTGGTTCCGCGGAAGTTCCCACAGATCCTGCGGATAACTGCCTGTTGAATACCCTTGCTGCTTCACACACCGCAGCCACTAAGGGAATGTGGGCATACATCTTTCGCGCCGCAGGTACATAGCCGTGACAGAGTTGTGTATTCCGTGACGCCAAAACGTTGATTGGACAACGCAATAGCGTCATGATTGGCCAGCCTGCGCAGGAAGGCTGGCTAATACATGACGCCATTGCAATTGTGGAGTGTGAATGGACAGCTCTTTAAATATGGCGCCCTGTGAAGGGACAGCCAATGGAAACACAGTAGCCCCCACCAATCATCGCTGATGGGGCGCGGTATCCATGAGGCTGTGTCACGCCCCTGGGAATTCACTAGGCGACGCTGATTCAATCCCTGTGCCCCGTTTAGACGCCACTACCATGGCAATTGTGCCTTTGTGTTGCCTTGGGTTTTTGAACACGGCTCAGAAACAGGTATCCGAGTCAACTGCAGGAAACCTGATGTCTTTCCCTATTTACATGCCGCCATTTGTAGCAATTTCAAGGCAACAGGCACAAAAATCCCCATTGCCAGGCAGTTGCTACCACGCAGTGGTGGCGTGTAAAGGTACCTTTATGTCTTTCAGATATTATACATGATAATTCAGCACAAAGAAATGGTTTATACATGCACAAAGTGATGAACTGTTTGTTCTGCAATTAAGAGGTTGTTAATATTAATGAAGCAGCTCAGCTTCCCATATATGACATTCAAGTCTTCTGGTAAATCCACAAGCCGTGTCTTTGGCCTTAGCAGGGAAGAAGAGGAGACTAATGATGAGTGAGCATGCTCATCACTGCTTGATACTTGATCAAGCATCTGGATGGTCAGATGTGTCATTCGTGAATGATCCAACACAAAGAGCAGTGAACAATGGGAGCCAGCGCCCCACTGAGTGATCCTTGCAGTCTCTGAATGGCTCTCACTGTAAAATCAGAATGTCCACTTGCTGTGTATTAAAAAAAAACACTCATCTTCTTCCAGGAATGCTCTGTTTTTGGCTATCTGTATGTGGGCAGAGAGCCATCAAACTGTTCATCACTAATGATGAGCGAACCCTCCGATGTTCAACTTTTGGGGCTGAACGTGACTTCAACTTGAGTCCAAACCCCGAACTCGGACTTTAAAGTTATGGGATGGGTGCAGTGGGGCTGTAAAAGATAGCATATAGTTATTAAAAAGAAGCTCATACTTACCATGTCCCGCTGTTCTGCAGTCCCGCCACTTCTACTCCTGGGGCCACTCATTAACTTCCTCAACTCCTTACTGACCCATGACGTAGGAGGACGTCATGGGCCAGTTACCGGGGTTTGATGTGAGCTCCAGCCCGGAGCTCACATAATTTCCCCAACATCAGCTGATATGTCGGGCTTCCAGCACCGATAACCCCTTGGATCCTGCCGTCAAACACTAATAGCGGGATTCAAAGGTGTCGCAGCCGGGAAATCATTGTTTCCCGCCTGCACCAGAGATCCCGCGATAAGATCACAGGATCTCTGGCACTCACGTGACAGCCCAGGGTCCTGGCTTGACCTCGAAAGCTGTCACAGAGCACTTCCTGTGACTGGTTGGCAAGCGCTGCCAACCACCCACAGTGCGCAATTCTGACAGATCCCAATGTACTGCAGCTCATTGGGATCTGTCAGAAGCGATCAGCCACTGCAGTGCTGTGGAGCCCTATGGGGCTATGTAAAATTAAGAATTAATTAGTAAATAAAGTTTTTAAAAATATGAGAGAAAAAACCTAAAAGTTCAAATCACCCCCCTGTTCTCCCACTTAAAATAAAAAGTATTAAAAAAATAAAAAAATACACATATTTGGTATCACTGCATTCAGAAATGCCCATTCTATCAATATATAAAATCAATTAATGAGAGCCATAAACTGCGTAACGGAATAAAAGGTCCAAAAGGCAAAATTACGTTTTTTTTGGTCACCAAAACATTGCTATAAAATGCAATAACAGGCGATCAAAATAGTGCATCCACCAAAAAATGGTATCATTAGAGATGTCAGCTCAATACGCAAAAAATAAGCCATCACACAGCCTCAGATCCTGAAAAATGGGAACGCAAAAGTGTACTTCTTTTTTCAAATTTCAGATTTTTTTTCACCACTTACCGTATATACTCGCGTATAAGCCGACTTTTTCAGGCCAAAAATTGGGCTGAAAAGTACCCCCCTCGGCTTATACGCGAGTCAGTGACGGCAGCAGCCCCGGCACTACAGCAGCCCCGGCAGCCCCGGCAGCCCCAGCAGCCCCAGTAATCCAGGGCCCCCCCAGCCTTGCTCCGGTCACCTGTAAAGTAAAATATACTTATCACTGTCCCGCTGCCGTCCGGCCCGCATCTGCCGACATGCGATCCTCCATCTTCATGCGTCTTCTTCCGGTTTCCTGTGTTCGTCGCAGGCAATGATGTCATTGCCGGCGCTGAACACAGGAAGTCGGAAGAAGACGCATGAAGATGGAGGATCGCGGACGGCAGCGGGACAGTGATAAGTATATTTTACTTTACAGGTGACCGGAGCAAGGCTGGGGGGCCCTGGATTACTGGGGCTGCTGTATACTACCGCTGGGGCTGCCGGGGCTGCTGTATACTACCACTGGGGCTGCTGGGGCTCCTGTAAACTACCACTGGGGCTGCTGGGGCTCCTATATACTACCACTGGGGCTGCTGGGGCTGCTGTATACTACCACTGGGGCTGCTGGGGCTCCTATATACTACCACTGGGGCTGCTGGGGCTCCTATATACTACCACTGGGGCTGCTGGGGCTCCTATATACTACCACTGGGGCTGCTGGGGCTGCTGTATACTACCACTGGGGCTGCTGGGGCTCCTGTATACTACCACTGGGGCTGCTGGGGCTCCTATATACTACCACTGGGGCTGCTGGGGCTCCTATATACTACCACTGGGGCTGCTGTATACTACCACTGGGGATGCTGGGGATGCTATATACTACCACTGGGGCTGCTGGGGATGCTATATACTACCACTGGGACTGCTGGGGCTGCTGTATACTACCACTGGGGCTGCTGTATACTACCACTGGGGCTGCTATATACTACCACTGGGGCTGCTGGGGATGCTATATACTACCACTGGGGCTGCTGGGGATGCTATATACTACCACTGGGGCTGCTGGGGATGCTATATACTACCACTGGGGCTGCTGTATACTACCACTGGGGCTGCTGTATACTACCACTGGGGAGGCCTGTATACCACTGGGGGGGGCCTGTATACCACACTGCTGGGGGCTGTATACCTGTGCTGGGGTCCACCCTCGGCTTATACACGAGTCAATAGGTTTTTCCAGATTTTTGGGGCAAAAGTAGAGGTGTCAGCTTATACACGGGTCGGCTTATACACGAGTATATACGGTAGATACCAGTAAAAGTAAACATGTTTGGTATCTACAAACTCGTACCGATCTGAGGCATCACAACATCATGTCAGTTTTACGCATCTGCCGACATGCGATCCTCCATCTTCATGCGTCTTCTTCCGGTTTCCTGTGTTCGTCGCAGGCAATGATGTCATTGCCGGCGCTGAACACAGGAAGTCGGAAGAAGACGCATGAAGATGGAGGATCGCGGACGGCAGCGGGACAGTGATAAGTATATTTTACTTTACAGGTGACCGGAGCAAGGCTGGGGGGCCCTGGATTACTGGGGCTGCTGTATACTACCGCTGGGGCTGTCGGGGCTGCTGTATACTACCACTGGGGCTGCTGGGGCTCCTGTAAACTACCACTGGGGCTGCTGGGGCTCCTATATACTACCACTGGGGCTGCTGGGGCTGCTGTATACTACCACTGGGGCTGCTGGGGCTCCTATATACTACCACTGGGGCTGCTGGGGCTCCTATATACTACCACTGGGGCTGCTGGGGCTCCTATATACTACCACTGGGGCTGCTGGGCTGCTGTATACTACCACTGGGGCTGCTGGGGCTCCTGTATACTACCACTGGGGCTGCTGGGGCTCCTATATACTACCACTGGGGCTGCTGGGGCTCCTATATACTACCACTGGGGCTGCTGTATACTACCACTGGGGATGCTGGGGATGCTATATACTACCACTGGGGCTGCTGGGGATGCTATATACTACCACTGGGACTGCTGGGGCTGCTGTATACTACCACTGGGGCTGCTGGGGCTGCTGTATACTACCACTGGGGCTGCTATATACTACCACTGGGGCTGCTGGGGATGCTATATACTACCACTGGGGCTGCTGGGGATGCTATATACTACCACTGGGGCTGCTGTATACTACCACTGGGGCTGCTGTATACTACCACTGGGGAGGCCTGTATACCACTGGGGGGGGGGCCTGTATACCACACTGCTGGGGGCTGTATACCTGTGCTGGGGTCCACCCTCGGCTTATACACGAGTCAATAGGTTTTTCCAGATTTTTGGGGCAAAAGTAGAGGTGTCAGCTTATACACGGGTCAGCTTATACACGAGTATATACGGTAGATACCAGTAAAAGTAAACATGTTTGGTATCTACAAACTCGTACCGATCTGAGGCATCACAACATCATGTCAGTTTTACGCATCTGCCGACATGCGATCCTCCATCTTCATGCGTCTTCTTCCGGTTTCCTGTGTTCGTCGCAGGCAATGATGTCATTGCCGGCACTGAACACAGGAAGTCGGAAGAAGACGCATGAAGATGGAGGATCGCGGACGGCAGCGGGACAGTGATAAGTATATTTTACTTTACAGGTGACCGGAGCAAGGCTGGGGGGCCCTGGATTACTGGGGCTGCTGTATACTACCGCTGGGGCTGCCGGGGCTGCTGTATACTACCACTGGGGCTGCTGGGGCTCCTGTAAACTACCACTGGGGCTGCTGGGGCTCCTATATACTACCACTGGGGCTGCTGGGGCTGCTGTATACTACCACTGGGGCTGCTGGGGCTCCTATATACTACCACTGGGGCTGCTGGGGCTCCTATATACTACCACTGGGGCTGCTGGGGCTCCTATATACTACCACTGGGGCTGCTGGGGCTGCTGTATACTACCACTGGGGCTGCTGGGGCTCCTGTATACTACCACTGGGGCTGCTGGGGCTCCTATATACTACCACTGGGGCTGCTGGGGCTCCTATATACTACCACTGGGGCTGCTGTATACTACCACTGGGGATGCTGGGGATGCTATATACTACCACTGGGGCTGCTGGGGATGCTATATACTACCACTGGGACTGCTGGGGCTGCTGTATACTACCACTGGGGCTGCTGGGGCTGCTGTATACTACCACTGGGGCTGCTATATACTACCACTGGGGCTGCTGGGGATGCTATATACTACCACTGGGGCTGCTGGGGATGCTATATACTACCACTGGGGCTGCTGGGGATGCTATATACTACCACTGGGGCTGCTGTATACTACCACTGGTGCTGCTGTATACTACCACTGGGGAGGCCTGTATACCACTGGGGGGGGGCCTGTATAACACACTGCTGGGGGCTGTATACCTGTGCTGGGGTCCACCCTCGGCTTATACACGAGTCAATAGGTTTTTCCAGATTTTTGGGGCAAAAGTAGAGGTGTCAGCTTATACACGGGTCGGCTTATACACGAGTATATACGGTACATACCAGTAAAAGTAAACATGTTTGGTATCTACAAACTCGTACCGATCTGAGGCATCACAACATCATGTCAGTTTTACGCATCTGCCGACATGCGATCCTCCATCTTCATGCGTCTTCTTCCGGTTTCCTGTGTTCGTCGCAGGCAATGATGTCATTGCCGGCACTGAACACAGGAAGTCGGAAGAAGACGCATGAAGATGGAGGATCGCGGACGGCAGCGGGACAGTGATAAGTATATTTTACTTTACAGGTGACCGGAGCAAGGCTGGGGGGCCCTGGATTACTGGGGCTGCTGTATACTACCGCTGGGGCTGCCGGGGCTGCTGTATACTACCACTGGGGCTGCTGGGGCTCCTGTAAACTACCACTGGGGCTGCTGGGGCTCCTATATACTACCACTGGGGCTGCTGGGGCTGCTGTATACTACCACTGGGGCTGCTGGGGCTCCTATATACTACCACTGGGGCTGCTGGGGCTCCTATATACTACCACTGGGGCTGCTGGGGCTCCTATATACTACCACTGGGGCTGCTGGGGCTGCTGTATACTACCACTGGGGCTGCTGGGGCTCCTGTATACTACCACTGGGGCTGCTGGGGCTCCTATATACTACCACTGGGGCTGCTGGGGCTCCTATATACTACCACTGGGGCTGCTGTATACTACCACTGGGGATGCTGGGGATGCTATATACTACCACTGGGGCTGCTGGGGATGCTATATACTACCACTGGGACTGCTGGGGCTGCTGTATACTACCACTGGGGCTGCTGGGGCTGCTGTATACTACCACTGGGGCTGCTATATACTACCACTGGGGCTGCTGGGGATGCTATATACTACCACTGGGGCTGCTGGGGATGCTATATACTACCACTGGGGCTGCTGGGGATGCTATATACTACCACTGGGGCTGCTGTATACTACCACTGGGGCTGCTGTATACTACCACTGGGGAGGCCTGTATACCACTGGGGGGGCCTGTATACCACACTGCTGGGGGCTGTATACCTGTGCTGGGGTCCACCCTCGGCTTATACACGAGTCAATAGGTTTTTCCAGATTTTTGGGGCAAAAGTAGAGGTGTCAGCTTATACACGGGTCGGCTTATACACGAGTATATACGGTAGATACCAGTAAAAGTAAACATGTTTGGTATCTACAAACTCGTACCGATCTGAGGCATCACAACATCATGTCAGTTTTACGCATCTGCCGACATGCGATCCTCCATCTTCATGCGTCTTCTTCCGGTTTCCTGTGTTCGTCGCAGGCAATGATGTCATTGCCGGCACTGAACACAGGAAGTCGGAAGAAGACGCATGAAGATGGAGGATCGCGGACGGCAGCGGGACAGTGATAAGTATATTTTACTTTACAGGTGACCGGAGCAAGGCTGGGGGGCCCTGGATTACTGGGGCTGCTGTATACTACCGCTGGGGCTGCCGGGGCTGCTGTATACTACCACTGGGGCTGCTGGGGCTCCTGTAAACTACCACTGGGGCTGCTGGGGCTCCTATATACTACCACTGGGGCTGCTGGGGCTGCTGTATACTACCACTGGGGCTGCTGGGGCTCCTATATACTACCACTGGGGCTGCTGGGGCTCCTATATACTACCACTGGGGCTGCTGGGGCTCCTATATACTACCACTGGGGCTGCTGTATACTACCACTGGGGCTGCTGGGGCTCCTGTATACTACCACTGGGGCTGCTGGGGCTCCTATATACTACCACTGGGGCTGCTGGGGCTCCTATATACTACCACTGGGGCTGCTGTATACTACCACTGGGGATGCTGGGGATGCTATATACTACCACTGGGGCTGCTGGGGATGCTATATACTACCACTGGGACTGCTGGGGCTGCTGTATACTACCACTGGGGCTGCTGGGGCTGCTGTATACTACCACTGGGGCTGCTATATACTACCACTGGGGCTGCTGGGGATGCTATATACTACACTGGGGGCTGCTGGGGATGCTATATACTACCACTGGGGCTGCTGGGATGCTATATACTACCACTGGGGCTGCTGTATACTACCACGTGGGCTGCTGTATACTACCACTGGGGAGGCCTGTATACCACTGGGGGGGGCCTGTATAACCACACTGCTGGGGCTGTATACCTGTGCTGGGGTCCACCTCGGCTTATACACGAGTCAATAGGTTTTTCCAGATTTTTGGGGCAAAAGTAGAGGTGTCAGCTTTATACACGGTCGGCTTATACACGAGTATATACGGTAGATACCAGTAAAAGTAAACATGTTTGGTATCTACAAACTCGTACCGATCTGAGCATCACAACATCATGTCAGTTTTACCATATAGTGATAATGGTGAATAAAAAACCCAAAAAACAAACGTATAATTGCACTTTTTTTTTTTCAATTTCACCACCTGTGGAATTTTGTTTCATTTTCCTGTACACTATATGGTAAAATAAATTATTGCATCTGAACGTACAACTCTTCCCACAAAAAATAGCCCTCATATGTCTATATTGATGGAAAATAAAAAAGATATGGCCCTTGAAGCAGGCGAGCAAAAAAATGAAAACGAAAAATTCTCGGTGGTGAAAGGGTTTCATATTCGCTACAGAGGGACCTAACAGCAGATCACAGATGCTGTCACAGAGTATGGGCTTCTGTGATTGGCTGTTGAAGTAACCTAGAAACCATCCATACATTCTAGATGCCATATTGTATGGGCTGGATTCAGGTTACTCCAGCAGCCAATCATAGATGTCTATTCTCTGTTACAGCTGTTCTGTTCTGTGATTGGCTGTTGGGCCCCTCACTTATTGACTGACATCATAGTACTGTAAAAATAAATAAATATATATAAAAATGTTTGTTTTAGCGCTTCTCAGTATTTTTAATTCTTAGTGCAGATAAAGCGGACAACTATGGGCTGTCACACCAGCTGTCTGGCTTTACATTGGCTGGCAGTCAAAAACAGGAGATCCCATTTTTATTTTACTATTTAAATAAAGTATTATAAAAAAGTGTGGACTTAGCCCTATTTTTGATCTCCAGCCAAGGTAAAACCCAAGCAGCTAAGGACTGGGATTCTCAGCGTGGTAAGGCCCAAGCATTCTGGGCACTCCATGCTAAAAATCACAGCCCACTGACGCCCCTGAAAATGGCGCATTCTTTCATAGCACCATTTTCAGTCGTTTTACCTGGCTCATCCAGCGGCCCTGGTAGGGGTGGCATGCTGGATAATAAAGAGGTTAATGCCAGCTTTGCATTGGATGCTTACACTAAGCCTGAAATTTCTAGTGTCAGGCCAATATTAGACCCAGACACTATGAATTTCTAGTAAACAGTAAAAAAATACAACACAGAGAAAAAACATTTTAGTTAAAATAAAACACAAAAAACAGCCGTCTCTCTTCCATATTTTTGATCTTTTAAATAGGAAAATATGGGATTTTACTGAGAATTATCTCTAAAAGAACAAACAGTTATATGGAATAAATTTGGATTGAAGTACGTAGACTTATAGTCCATAGATGACAAATTAAAATTTTTTTCTGATTATAGCCATATCTTTCATTACTAGATTTCTTTATTTAATAAGTTTTGGTGACACAAAAAGTTTTTTTTTTCTGTTTCCAATTATAAACTTGATTATTTTTATAATCCAGGGTATCTCTCGGAAGTTGTACTTTATTTTTGTCTGCATTATATTGCTTCCCTACTTAACTAATGCTGGCAATGGGTTAAAGGGGAAGGGGAAGATCAAAGGAGCAAGTACGATTTTATTGAATTAAGATCTATAGATCCTAGAACTGCAGTGTACAGCTCTGCTTTATCATGTAGGAGGGCAGGAACTGTACTAAAAAGTTTTCTCTCACTGGAGTTCCCCTTTAACATAACCCACCCTTTTCATTACATCACTACAGGTCCTAAAATGATGGGGGCACTCAGCAACAGTAAGCCTACGCGTAGTCAGGTATGCGACTGTGACGATCCCTCCTGTGACCCCCTGATCCTGCCTCCTCCTTCTCCACCAAACACACGATCTCCCCAGCCGCTACAGTAATCCAATGCTGGGGAAACCACGTGGTCCCGATTCTTAAAGTAAAAGAATGTTTATTAGCTGCTCCCCACTCACTGCTCGGCGCTGACAGGTGGGCTGGGAAGCGGCTAATGAATATTCCTTCACTTTAAGCATTGGGATCACATGGTCTCCGCCAGTGCCGGATTCCTGCATCAGCAACATTTTCCTGCCTCCTGTGAATGCGATCCCAGTCCGCCGCTGCCCCTTCCCCACATTTTACATTCGGACCATAAGACGCACCCCACACTTTCCTCCCAAATTTGGAGGAAAAAAGTACATCTTTTGGTCCAAAAAATAAGGTATATTTCATATTTTCATAGACTGTGTGTCCACGCAGACAGGGTTCCCTCCTGTTCCTCTTTGTCTGGACTACTCATATATATTGAACTTCTCCTTGTCTACCCTTTCATCATGTAAAGTGCCATGGAATTGTGGCACCCCTGCGGGGATTGCCACAGGACCCACTGGTGCAGGGAGGGATGTACACCTTGGCACACACAGCACACAACACCTTCTACCCCAGACCTGGAGGGGGAGCCCTACTGGCTGCCCTTAAGCCAGATCCCCTATAAAGGTCCAGGTCTGAGGGAGGAGACCAGTCAGTTAGGACGGAAGGAGAGTTAGATCAGCTACGACTGAAGAGCCTAGAGGAGCTGGTTGTGGGAATTAGGCCCAGAACCAGAGAGGATCGACCCAGCTGTGCAGTGCCCTAGAGAGAGGGACGGAGGCCAGTGGGAGCACAGTAAGAAGAAGAAGCGAACATAGTGGTTACCCTTATAGTTCACCCAGACTCCAGAGTTCGTGCCTGCCATTAACTACTTGTGGTAGAGAAACCCCGGAGGAACCAGGAGGATCTAGTTCCCCCTGAAGCTCAGGAAGCACAGTGTCCAAACACGACCAGCTTAGGACCGGGGACCCCAAGGAAAGGAATAGGGATCCCAAGAGGAGGTCCTCACCGGCAGTTGTGGAAAGAGCATCCTGAGGAGAAGAGAGTGGCAGATCTAGATTCAGGCAGATCTACCCAAAACATTGCATACACAGATAAAGGAAGTCTCACAACTCTCCAAGGTGGACATCCCAAACCGCACCTGGTTACCCTCTTGGACCGTACCTGCACAGTGACACCAGTAAAAGGTACTGAAACAGAGACTGTTGTGTGTTTGAGCCTGATTCCCCGCCGCCGCCTGCAGCGATTACAGCAGGACCGCGACTATAACTACCCTCATCCACCTCGCCGCCCTGAGGAAAAGCTCCACCTAGGGAGCTGTTCTACCTTTGCTGCACCACACCATCACCTCAGCACCCGGCTGCAGCGCTGGTAACTGCTTACCAGACATCACAGGTGGCGTCAAGTATAATCCCCAATCATCATCCCCATCAGCCATTGAGTGCCCAGGGCACGGAATCGGGAACCGACCAGCAGTGATTCCCCCTCCAACCCCCCCGCCAGCAGCCGCTAACCCAGTTCCTAGTAACTCCTTCCCTGCCGGCCCAACTCAGAATCTAATGGCGCTATATAAATAAATAAATAATAATAATAAATAATATTGCTGTAATAATGTTGAGATGCAGAATAAAGTAACCTGTTAATTTTTAATTGCTAAAACAATTTAATTTTGATTGCTATAAAAACAAAACCTTAGCAACAATGGCACAATGGCATTTTTTTTACCATTCCGTCCCACAAATACAGTTTTTCTTATTTTTTAGTGCAAAATGCTATGAATGAAATGGTGACATTCAAAACTGAACTTGTTTCACAATAATTTAAAGCCCTCAAATGTCAATGCTACCCCAAAAATAAAAAAAATAGTGTTTTTTGAGGAAAGGCACTACAACAAGAACAAAATGGCAGCACGCATAATGATAGACACTGTGGAAAAGCAACCTGACGTGACAAACCCCATTATGAATCCGTGGGATCAGGGGCGTAACTACAATAGGTGCAGGGGTTGCGATCGCACCTGGGCCCTGCAGCCTAGGGGGGCCCCAAAAGTCCCTTTGGCCTATAGAAAAAGACTAATACTATTAAAGATTTGCAATAATTGGGGCCCCATTGGAGCTTTCGCATCGGGGCCCCTGGGCCTTAAGTTACGCCACTGCGTGGGATTCATTGTGCACCACTGATTTCATTACATGACAAATCTGGTAGAGACTGCAGATGTTATGAAAAGAAACAACAATGCTGTTCTACACAGAGTCTAAGTATACCGTCACACATATATTGCATGCAACTATCTGGTTGCAGTGAAATCATGGACACATTGTTCCATTTGTACACGGCAACAAAATAGAACAATGTGTCCATGATTTTACTGCAACCACTGAGTTACATGTAATATATCTCTGTGTGTGACGGTACCCTAAGAGTAAATTCAGTAGGACTAAAGCTGTGTCCACTTCTGAGATGGATTCTTCAATAGACGTTATGGTGAGAACTGGCGGATTCTGTATTTACCGTATATACTCGTGTATAAGCCGACCCGTGTATAAGCCGACCCCCCTACTTTTGCCCCCAAAACCTGGGAAAATCTATTGACTCGCGTATAAGCCGAGGGTGGACTCCAGCACAGGTATACAACCCCCAGCAGTGAGGTATACAGCAGCCTCCCCAGTGGTAGTATACAGCAGCCTCCCCAGTGGTAGTATACAGCAGCAGCCCCAGTGGTAGTATACAGCAGCCCCAGAGGTATATGCAGCCCCAGAGGTATATGCAGCCCCAGAGGTATATACAGCAGCCCCAATATACAGCAGCCCCAGTGGTATTGCAGCCCCTATATACAGCAGCCCCAGTGGTATTGCAGCCCCAGTGGTGTATACAGCAGCCCCTATATACAGCAGCCCCAGTGGTATTGCAGCCCCAGTGGTATTGCAGCCCCTATATACAGCAGCCCCAGTGGTATTGCATCCCCAGTGGTATTGCAGCCCCTATATACAGCAGCCCCAGTGGTATTGCAGCCCCAGTAATGCAGGGCCCCTATATACAGCAACCCCAGTGGTATTGCAGCCCCAGTGGTATTGCAGCCCCTATATACAGCAGCCCCAGTGGTATTGCAGCCCCAGTGGTACTGCAGCCCCTATATACAGCAGCCCCAGTGGTATTGCAGCCCCAGTGGTGTATACAGCAGCCCCTATATACAGCAGCCCCAGTGGTATTGCAGCCCCAGTGGTATTGCAGCCCCTATATACAGCAGCCCCAGTGGTATTGCAGCCCCAGTGGTATTGCAGCCCCTATATACAGCAGCCCCAGTGGTATTGCAGCCCCAGTGGTATTGCAGCCCCTATATACAGCAGCCCCAGTGGTATTGCAGCCCCAGTAATGCAGGGCCCCTATATACAGCAACCCCAGTGGTATTGCAGCCCCAGTGGTATTGCAGCCCCTATATACAGCAGCCCCAGTGGTATTGCAGCCCCAGTGGTACTGCAGCCCCTATATACAGCAGCCCCAGTGGTATTGCAGCCCCAGTGGTGTATACAGCAGCCCCTATATACAGCAGCCCCAGTGGTATTGCAGCCCCAGTGGTATTGCAGCCCCTATATACAGCAGCCCCAGTGGTATTGCAGCCCCAGTGGTATTGCAGCCCCTATATACAGCAGCCCCAGTGGTATTGCAGCCCCAGTAATGCAGGGCCCCTATATACAGCAGCCCCAGTGGTAGTATACAGGCAGCCCCAGTAATGCAGGGCCCCCCCCTCATGCTCCGGTCTCCTGTAAAGCAAATTATACTTATCAGTGCCCGCTGCCGTCCGCGCCCGCATCTGCCGACATCCCGATCCTCCGTCTTCATGCATCTTCTTCCTGTTTCCTGTGCGCGTCGCCGGTAATGACGTCATTGCCTGCGACTCGCACAGAAGCAGGAAGAAGATGAATGAAGATGGAGGATCGCATGTCGGCAGCGGCGGGCGCGGACGGCAGCGGGCACTGATAAGTATAACTTGCTTTACAGGTGACCGGAGCATGAGGGGGGGGGCCCTGCATTACTGGGGATGCGGGGGCTGCTTTATACCGCTGTATACAGCAGCCCCCGCACTGACTCGCGTATAAGCCGAGGGGGGTACTTTTCAGCCCAATTTTTGGGCTGAAAAACTCGGCTTATACGCGAGTATATACGGTAATCAATGTGTTTTTTGGAGAAAGGGTTTGGGCAACTGTTGTAGCTTCTGTAATGAACAGAAACCAAATCTTGATGTATATCTAGCCTAAGCTGGCTAATCATCATAAATCTATAAAAAAAATATCCTGAAGCCATTTCTACCAGTATAATTGATATCATTTGCATAGAGAGTGCCATCCCTCTTTTTCTAGACTCTTAAAAGAATAAAGGAGTCACCATACTTTACAGAACACAGAACATATCTCCTGCACCATGTCCTGGTCCTGCCTCGTCTCACTCATATTGTGTTGTGCATGTAAGATCCACATCTCAGCACAGATTATAGGACGTCACTTTCTCTAATGTAACATTTATTTCTTTTCCATTTCAGATACATCGGCTCAGTTTACGGTGACTCAGGATGCTCCACTGTCAGTGTCTCCTGGGCAGAGTGTTCGTATCACCTGTGGTAGGAGTGGGGGGTCAGTAGCTGGGGGCAACTATCCATCTTGGTACTACCAGACACCAGGGAGTGCTCCTAAGCTGTTAGTTTATAGTAGCAGTAGCCAGAATAGCAGACCTTCAGGAATATCAGATCGATTCAGTGGATCCATATCTGGGGGATCAGCGGTCCTGTCCATCAGCAAAGTTGAGTCTTCGGATGAAGGATTTTATCACTGTTGTCTTTATGCGGGTCCTGGCACTGGCATACACACAGTGATAAAGGTTGTTTATATACAATTACAATTACCTCTTGCATGTCTTGTTTAAATGCTAGAGGCAGAGCTGTTCTGTATCATTTTATAATAAAGGGTTTTTTGAAAAGTTCATTGCATGTCATATAAACATATCAGATATTCACCTGAGCTGCTCAAACATAAGGCCAGATACTACATGAGCCTAGGAGAAATAGGAAATAATAGCAATAGAGATTTACGGCACATAGAAATAAAAAAGAAATAAATGAAAAACAGCAGCCAATATTATAAAATAACAAAATCACACACTATATTATTGGCATCACCACTCATCGTTAGGAACTATGTTATCAGTATTACAGAATGTGAGGTGTGATGCTATAGATATTTTACAATATTGGTTGTCATTTATAATAAAAACAAATCTTTATGTTTTGTTATCCTTTCAGTTCTGCAGTATGCCACAAAGAAAGTTAAGCGAAACTTGTAATACCTCAAAGTTGTTAACGGCTCAAGGATGCTCCACTGTCAATGTCTCCTGAGTCATCAGACTAGCTGCTGTGTGACAGGGTCCCAACGACTGCCGAGGTCCTTATATGGGTCTCCATATCGTTGCTGCATCGTTGAGTAGACTTGACTGTTTGACATCTCACCAGCAACCAGGTAGCGATGTTCCAGCGATCCTTACCAGGTCGTATCGTTGTGGTAAACGCTGGAACGTCGCCAAGTGTGACAGAACCCTTAGGGACAAAGCAGGTGATCTGTAAAAGTTGCGATCCATTGCATGTCAATGTCTATCTATTATATAAAACCCGAAGGCCACTTCCGCCCAAAATCCGCTTCCGCTTCCGTGATGGCCTCCCTCCTGTGTCCAACTCCGGAACCGGAAGCACCAGACCCACGAGCGGCGCCACCGGCCCTGCACAGAGCCCCGTCTGCGGCCGCCCACATCCCGCCCACAGCCCTGCAGCTCACCGCCCACCAACATCCGCCAACCGGCCCGGAACGAGTGTGGGGCCTCCGCCGGCACAGCTCCCAGTCCTGCCGCTCTCTCCACAGACCGGCTGACGCTCCTCCATCACCCAGCTAGCCCCGCCCACACTCCGCCCCCGGCCTCCGGAACCGCCAACAGCACTGCCGCTGCCCGCCGCCCGCCAACAGCCCAGTAAGTCTTCCGCCACCCTGCCTCCGCTCTCCTCTGCCACCTCCAGCCCTCCTCTGCCCCCTCCA
Source organism: Allobates femoralis (assembly GCA_033576535.1). Taxonomy (NCBI): domain Eukaryota; kingdom Metazoa; phylum Chordata; class Amphibia; order Anura; family Aromobatidae; genus Allobates; species Allobates femoralis. Next base: position 647,371,943 of record JARQOC010000003.1, read on the forward strand.
GCCCTGCTCTGCCCCCTCCAGCCCTGCTCTGCACCCTCCAGCCCTGCTCTGCACCCTCCAGCCCTGCTCTGCACCCTCCAGCCCTGCTCTGCACCCTCCAGCCCTGCTCTGCACCCTCCAGCCCTGCTCTGCACCCTCCAGCCCTCACTGCTGACCCCTGAGCCCTCACTGCTGACCCCTCAGCCCTCACTGCTGACCCCTGAGCCCTCACTGCTGACCCCTGAGCCCTCACTGCTGACCCCTGCGCCCTCACTGCTGACCCCTGCGCCCTCACTGCTGACCCCTGAGCCCTCACTGCTGACCCCTGAGCCCTCACTGCTGACCCCTGAGCCCTCACTGCTGACCCCTGAGCCCTCACTGCTGACCCCTGAGCCCTCACTGCTGACCCCTGCGCCCTCACTGCTGACCCCTGCGCCCTCACTGCTGACCCCTGCGCCCTCACTGCTGACCCCTGCGCCCTCACTGCTGACCCCTGCGCCCTCACTGCTGACCCCTGAGCCCTCACTGCTGAGCCCTCACTGCTGACCCCTGAGCCCTCACTGCTGACCCCTGAGCCCTCACTGCTGACCCCTGAGCCCTCACTGCTGACCCCTGAGCCCTCACTGCTGACCCCTGAGCCCTCACTGCTGACCCCTGAGCCCTCACTGCTGACCCCTGAGCCCTCACTGCTGACCCCTGAGCCCTCACTGCTGACCCCTGAGCCCTCACTGCTGACCCCTGAGCCCTCACTGCTGACCCCTGAGCCCTCACTGCTGACCCCTGAGCCCTCACTGCTGACCCCTGAGGCTGCGCCCTCACTGCTGACCACTGAGCCTGCGCCCTCACTGCTGACCACTGAGCCCTCACTGCTGACCCCTGAGCCCTCACTGCTGACCCCTGCGCCCTCACTGCTGACCCCTGCGCCCTCACCTGCTGACCCCTGAGCCCTCACTGCTGACCCCTGAGCCCTCACTGCTGACCCCTGAGCCCTCACTGCTGACCCCTGCGCCCTCACTGCTGACCCCTGCGCCCTCACTGCTGACCCCTGCGCCCTCACTGCTGACCCCTGCGCCCTCACTGCTGACCCCTGCGCCCTCACTGCTGACCCCTGCGCCCTCACTGCTGACCCCTGCGCCCTCACTGCTGACCCCTGCGCCCTCACTGCTGACCCCTGCGCCCTCACTGCTGACCCCTGCGCCCTCACTGCTGACCCCTGCGCCCTCACTGCTGACCCCTGCGCCCTCACTGCTGACCCCTGAGCCCTCACTGCTGACCCCTGCGCCCTCACTGCTGACCCCTGCGCCCTCACTGCTGACCCCTGCGCCCTCACTGCTGACCCCTGCGCCCTCACTGCTGACCCCTGCGCCCCACTGCTGACCCCTGAGCCCTCACTGCTGACCCCTGAGCCCTCACTGCTGAGCCCTCACTGCTGACCCCTGAGCCCTCACTGCTGACCCCTGAGCCCTCACTGCTGACCCCTGAGCCCTCACTGCTGACCCCTGAGGCTGCGCCCTCACTGCTGACCACTGAGCCTGCGCCCTCACTGCTGACCACTGAGCCCTCACTGCTGACCCCTGAGCCCTCACTGCTGACCCCTGAGCCCTCACTGCTGACCCCTCACTGCTGACCCCTGAGCCCTCACTGCTGACCCCTGAGCCCTCACTGCTGACCCCTGAGCCCTCACTGCTGACCCCTGAGCCCTCACTGCTGACCCCTGAGCCCTCACTGCTGACCCCTCAGCCCTCACTGCTGACCCCTGAGCCCTCACTGCTGACCCCTGAGGCTGCGCCCTCACTGCTGACCACTGAGCCTGCGCCCTCACTGCTGACCACTGAGCCCTCACTGCTGACCCCTGCGCCCTCACTGCTGACCCCTGCGCCCTCACTGCTGACCCCTGCGCCCTCACTGCTGACCCCTGCGCCCTCACTGCTGACCCCTGCGCCCTCACTGCTGACCCCTGCGCCCTCACTGCTGACCCCTGCGCCCTCACTGCTGACCCCTGCGCCCTCACTGCTGACCCCTGCGCCCTCACTGCTGACCCCTGCGCCCTCACTGCTGACCCCTGCGCCCTCACTGCTGACCCCTGCGCCCTCACTGCTGACCCCTGCGCCCTCACTGCTGACCCCTGCGCCCTCACTGCTGACCCCTGCGCCCTCACTGCTGACCCCTGCGCCCTCACTGCTGACCCCTGCGCCCTCACTGCTGACCCCTGCGCCCTCACTGCTGACCCCTGCGCCCTCACTGCTGACCCCTGCGCCCTCACTGCTGACCCCTGCGCCCTCACTGCTGACCCCTGCGCCCTCACTGCTGACCCCTGCGCCCTCACTGCTGACCCCTGCGCCCTCACTGCTGACCCCTGCGCCCTCACTGCTGACCCCTGCGCCCTCACTGCTGACCCCTGAGCCCTCACTGCTGACCCCTGAGCCACCGCCCTCACTGCTGACCCCTGAGCCACCGCCCTCACTGCTGACCCCTGAGCCACCGCCCTCACTGCTGACCCCTGAGCCACCGCCCTCACTGCTGACCCCTCAGGCTGCGCCCTCACTGCTGACCCCTCAGGCTGCGCCCTCACTGCTGACCCCTGCGCCCTCACTGCTGACCCCTGCGCCCTCACTGCTGACCCCTGCGCCCTCACTGCTGACCCCTGCGCCCTCACTGCTGACCCCTCAGCTGCGCCCTCACTGCTGACCCCTGCGCCCTCACTGCTGACCCCTGCGCCCTCACTGCTGACCCCTGCGCCCTCACTGCTGACCCCTGCGCCCTCACTGCTGACCCCTGCGCCCTCACTGCTGACCCCTGCGCCCTCACTGCTGTCCCCTGCGCCCTCACTGCTGACCCCTGCGCCCTCACTGCTGACCCCTGCGCCCTCACTGCTGACCCCTGCGCCCTCACTGCTGACCCCTGCGCCCTCACTGCTGACCCCTGCGCCCTCACTGCTGACCCCTGAGCCCTCACTGCTGACCCCTGAGCCACCGCCCTCACTGCTGACCCCTGAGCCACCGCCCTCACTGCTGACCCCTGAGCCACCGCCCTCACTGCTGACCCCTGAGCCACCGCCCTCACTGCTGACCCCTGAGCCACCGCCCTCACTGCTGACCCCTGAGCCACCGCCCTCACTGCTGACCCCTGAGCCACCGCCCTCACTGCTGACCCCTGAGCCACCGCCCTCACTGCTGACCCCTGAGCCACCGCCCTCACTGCTGACCCCTCAGGCTGCGCCCTCACTGCTGACCCCTCAGGCTGCGCCCTCACTGCTGACCCCTCAGGCTGCGCCCTCACTGCTGACCCCTGCGCCCTCACTGCTGACCCCTGCGCCCTCACTGCTGACCCCTGCGCCCTCACTGCTGACCCCTGCGCCCTCACTGCTGACCCCTGCGCCCTCACTGCTGACCCCTGCGCCCTCACTGCTGACCCCTGCGCCCTCACTGCTGACCCCTGCGCCCTCACTGCTGACCCCTGCGCCCTCACTGCTGACCCCTGCGCCCTCACTGCTGACCCCTGCGCCCTCACTGCTGACCCCTGAGCCTGCGCCCTCACTGCTGACCCCTGAGCCCTCACTGCTGACCCCTGCGCCCTCACTGCTGACCCCTGCGCCCTCACTGCTGACCCCTGCGCCCTCACTGCTGACCCCTGCGCCCTCACTGCTGACCCCTGCGCCCTCACTGCTGACCCCTGAGCCTGCGCCCTCACTGCTGACCCCTGAGCCTGCGCCCTCACTGCTGACCCCTGAGCCTGCGCCCTCACTGCTGACCCCTGAGCCTGCGCCCTCACTGCTGACCCCTGCGCCCTCACTGCTGACCCCTGCGCCCTCACTGCTGACCCCTGCGCCCTCACTGCTGACCCCTGCGCCCTCACTGCTGACCCCTGAGCCTGCGCCCTCACTGCTGACCCCTGAGCCCTCACTGCTGACCCCTGAGCCCTCACTGCTGACCCCTGCGCCCTCACTGCTGACCCCTGCGCCCTCCACTGCTGACCCCTGCGCCCTCACTGCTGACCCCTGCGCCCTCACTGCTGACCCCTGAGCTTGCGCCCTCACTGCTGACCCCTGAGCCTGCGCCCTCACTGCTGACCCCTGAGCCTGCGCCCTCACTGCTGACCCCTGAGCCTGCGCCCTCACTGCTGACCCCTGAGCCTGCGCCCTCACTGCTGACCCCTGAGCCTGCCCCCCTCACTGCTGACCCCTGAGCCTGCCCCTCACTGCTGACCCCTGAGCCTGCCCCCTCACTGCTGACCCCTGAGGCTGCCCCCTCACTGCTGACCCCTGAGGCTGCGCCCTCACTGCTGACCCCTGAGGCTGCGCCCTCACTGCTGACCCCTGAGGCTGCGCCCTCACTGCTGACCCCTGAGCCACCGCCCTCACTGCTGACCCCTGAGCCACCGCCCTCACTGCTGACCCCTGAGGCTGCGCCCTCACTGCTGACCCCTGAGCCACCGCCCTCACTGCTGACCCCTGAGGCTGCGCCCTCACTGCTGACCCCTGAGCCACCGCCCTCACTGCTGACCCCTGAGCCACCGCCCTCACTGCTGACCCCTGAGCCACCGCCCTCACTGCTGACCCCTGAGCCACCGCCCTCACTGCTGACCCCTGAGCCACCGCCCTCACTGCTGACCCCTGAGCCACCGCCCTCACTGCTGACCCCTGAGCCACCGCCCTCACTGCTGACCCCTGAGCCACCGCCCTCACTGCTGACCCCTGAGCCACCGCCCTCACTGCTGACCCCTGAGCCACCGCCCTCACTGCTGACCCCTGAGCCACCGCCCTCACTGCTGACCCCTGAGCCACCGCCCTCACTGCTGACCCCTGAGCCACCGCCCTCACTGCTGACCCCTGAGCCACCGCCCTCACTGCTGACCCCTGAGCCACCGCCCTCACTGCTGACCCCTGAGCCACCGCCCTCACTGCTGACCCCTGAGCCACCGCCCTCACTGCTGACCCCTGAGCCACCGCCCTCACTGCTGACCCCTGAGCCACCGCCCTCACTGCTGACCCCTGAGCCACCGCCCTCACTGCTGACCCCTGAGCCTGCGCCCTCACTGCTGACCCCTGAGCCACCGCACTCACTGCTGACCCCTGAGCCACCGCCCTCACTGCTGACCCCTGAGCCACCGCCCTCACTGCTGACCCCCTGAGCCACCGCACTCACTGCTGACCCCTGAGCCACCGCACTCACTGCTGACCCCTGAGCCACCGCACTCACTGCTGACCCCTGAGCCACCGCCCTCACTGCTGACCCCTGAGCCACCGCCCTCACTGCTGACCCCTGAGCCACCGCACTCACTGCTGACCCCTGAGCCACCGCACTCACTGCTGACCCCTGAGCCACCGCACTCACTGCTGACCCCTGAGCCACCGCCCTCACTGCTGACCCCTGAGCCACCGCACTCACTGCTGACCCCTGAGCCACCGCACTCACTGCTGACCCCTGAGCCACCTGTACACACACAATTAATTTCACCGCACTCCCCTAACTATTACTAAATAAACTATATATATATATTCTAGACTACCCGATTCTTCAGAATCGGGCTGCCATCTAGTTATAAATATATTTGTTTATGCACTTGGTCTTGTCGACCTTTTAAAGAATTTGAATAAAGATTCTGATTTTATATCCTTTTAAGTTGGTTTATTAAACACTTTAGCCTTGAAGAACGATTGACCTCCTAATAATACCTAATTTACCTTTAAACCCCCTTCGGTCTTGCCCAGATGAATGAAGTTTCCACCCTTGTCCGTCTGTCCGGCTGTAGAGATCTTTACCAAGTTGGTGACGAATGATTTAACACAGCTACCAACTAGACGTAGATCCGATAACTTGATGCATGATCAACGGAGAGCATTATCAGATCTAGAAAAATGATCGGATATATCTATTAAACCTGCGGCCAAGGGTGGAAACATCGTGATCTGGCCAATTGACTTATATAAACATGACGTTTTTCGTCAGCTTCGCGATAGAGACACCTATCGCAAATTGACCTGTAACCCTGAGACCCCTTTCTCAGACCAACTTCCTCGGACATGCCTGCAATGCGGGGATTATTTCCAAAAAGGTAGTAGAGGGCTTAACGGTGAGGTATCCTAAAATACCGACTTTGTACCTACTACCGAAAATCCACAATGCTAGAATACCATGCTAGAATGTATGGGCTGTTTCCAGATTACTCCACCAGCCAATCACAGACACCCATTGTCTGTGACAGTGTCTTTGATTGGCTGTTCTGCCCTTCAGCAGTAAATACCTAGGAAGTTAATGAACGGTTTCGGAAGTACAAGTGACGGGACACCGTTAAGTAAAATGCCGTAGTTTACTCACTGTTTTTATTTTTACAGCTCCCGAACCAAACCCAAACTGTAACACAGACTTCCGAGGGAAGTCAATTGGGGTCTGTGCACAAACACTAGACTCTAAACTTTACAGTTTGTGTTCACCCATCACTAGGTAAATGCATAGTGAGGTCCACCCTCCTCTTTTTACATTCAGAAGGAGATGGGGAGTTACTGTGTAGAGGGGCATTTACATGGCAATGTAATTGTGAACGAGCCTTGTAACATTGAGTTCACATGTCCTGCAAGTATCCATTATAACAAATCCTGCAGAGATCCATTAGAATAAGTTGTGCATGATAACACTTTTTTTTACATTGGAGACTATGAAGAACGGATCCATTAATGGATTGCTATTTATCTTCCATTTGTAACAGATCCTGTAAGCAAAAAATGGATCCATTATGGTACCTTTACACGCCGCCACAAGAAGGCAGCAACAGGCAGGCATCGGGGATAATTGTGCCTTTTGCCTTGAAATCACGACACACAGTGGTGGCGTGTAATTCGGGTAAATACTGCTTGTGTCTTCCAGTTGCTTCAGATGCATGTTTCTGAGCCGTGCTCAAAAACAAGAAGGCATAATCCCTATGATGGCGGCGTGTAATCGGGGCACAGGCAAGGTATTTGCGTCGCCTACGTATTCCCAGGGGCGTGCCACAGCGTCATCGATTACACGCCCCATCAGCGATCATTGGTGGGGGCTACTGTGTAACCATTGGCTGTCCCTGCACAGGGCGCCATATTTAACGAGCCCACCAGTTACACTACACATTTGCACTAGCGTCATGTATTAGCCAGCCTTCCTGCGCAGGCTGGCCAGTCATGATGCTAGTGCATTGTCCAATTACCGTACGAGTGTCATGTAATACACAGCTCTGTCACGCCTAGGAACTTACAGCGCGCAATATGTACGCCTATATTCCCTTGTGGTTGCAGTGTGTAAATCAGGGAAAGTACTCCACAGAGGGTAACCTGCGGCACCCATCGTCACTTCCGGGGAACGCAAATACCTTCTGTGGAGCAGTTTGTGGCGGCGTCTAAATGCGGCATCAGGCACCGTTAGCAACAGGTAAAAACGCGCGCATGCACGTGCGACGCCTGCCTGTTGCTACCCTCTGTGGCGGCGTGTACAGGTACCATAACAAATACAAGGTAACATTTATTGATGTAAAAATCTCATCAAATACTCACCAAATCCTGAGGTAAAAATCTTACCAAATCCTGAGGTAAAAAAGTAATCAAATACTCATAGTGTGCACGTGACCTTACTCTTTATCTAACATATAATATACAATAACTCCTACATCATATATATTCTGATCTTTTCTCCACAGAAAAAGTACTACTCACACCTTTTGTTGAAGCATGGTGTTCAGAAATTAAGGCAGACACCTTGAAGCTTCTTCCTGTCCTTCCCTCCCACCCAACACTCCAAAAAATGTAGTAAAATGTTATTAAAAAGTTATATGTACACCACAAACATGCCCATAATAGTACATAATATTTTATGTCACCAAAAAAACACTTCTTCTTTCTTTTCTGTTGACTGATAAATAAAAATATTACATAATGTTGTGACAAAGACCAATTTGTCATTTTTATTATCTAAAAAAAAATAATGATATATACCGTATATACTCGCGTATAAGCCGAGTTTTTCAGCCCAAAAATTGGGCTGTATACTACCACTGGGGCTGTATATACCACTGGGGCTGCATGTATACTACCACTGGGGCTGTATATACCTCTGGGGCTGCTATATACTGATGGGGGGGCTGTATACTACCACTGGGGCTGTATATACCACTGGGGCTGCTGTATACTACCACTGGGGCTGTATATACCTCTGGGGCTGCTGTATACTACCACTGGGGCTGTATATACCACTGGGGCTGCTGTATACTACCACTGGGGCTGTATATACCTCTGGGGCTGCTGTATACTACCACTGGGGCTGTATATACCACTGGGGCTGCTGTATACTACCACTGGGGCTGTATATACCACTGGTGCTGCTGTATACTACCACTGGGGCTGTATATACCACTGGAGCTGCTGTATACTACCACTGGGGCTGTATATACCTCTGGGGCTGCTGTATACTACCACTGGGGCTGTATATACCACTGGGGCTGCTGTATACTACCACTGGGGCTGTATATACCTCTGGGGCTGCTGTATACTACCACTGGGGCTGTATATACCACTGGGGCTGCTGTATACTACCACTGGGGCTGTATATACCACTGGTGCTGCTGTATACTACCACTGGGGCTGTATATACCACTGGAGCTGCTGTATACTACCACTGGGGCTGTATATACCTCTGGGGCTGCTGTATACTCCCACTGGGGCTGTATATACCTCTGGGGCTGCTGTATACTACCACTGGGGCTGTATATACCTCTGGGGCTGCTGTATACTACCACTGGGGCTGTAAATACCTCTGGGGCTGCTGTATACTACCACTGGGGCTGTATATACCACTGGGGCTGCTGTATACTACCACTGGGGCTGTTGTATACTACCACTTGGGCTGCTGTATACTACCACTGGGGCTGTATATACCTCTGGGGCTGCTGTATACTACCACTGGGGCTGCTGTATACACCTCTGGGGCTGCTGTACACTACCACTGGGTCTGCTGTATATACCTCTGGGGCTGCTGTATACTAACTACTGGGGCTGCTGCTGTATATACCACTGGGGCTGCTGCTGTATATACCACTGGGGCTGCTGCTGTATACTACCACTGGGGATGCTGTATATACCTCTGGGGCTGCTGTATACTAACTACTGGGGCTGCTGCTGTATATACCTCTGGGCTGCTGCTGTATATACCACTGGGGCTGCTGCTGTATACTACCACTGGGGCTGCTGTATATACCTCAGAGGCTGCTGTATACCACACTGCTGGGGCTGTATACTTGTGCTGGGGTCCACCCTCGGCTTATACACGAGTCAATAGGTTTTCCCAGGTTTTGGGGGCAAAAGTAGGGGGGTCGGCTTATACACGGGCCGGCTTATACACGAGTATATACGGTAAATTTGTAAATGTACAATGAATGCTGTAAAAATAAAACCTAAGCTCATGTGCATTTTTTTTCAATGCTACACCGCCCAAAGAAATTTTTCCAGTTGTTTAGTGGTTTATATGCTAATTTAAATTGCAATATTAAAAACTGCTACAGTAATTGATCTATCAATCAATAAATAAAGCTATCATATGTTAATGTAAAATGAAAAATAAAAACGTTATGACTCTTGGACGAATGAGACAACAATAAAAAATTGCTGCACGCATAACGATGGACACTGACAAAACCTCATGTGAAAAAAAATATTTTATATCAATGGGCTTCACTGAGAGCAGCCAATGTCCATCACAGGACAAATCTGGTAGGAGACTATAGGTGTTATAAACGCCGCCAAGCATCTAAGAGTAGGAATAAAGCACTGGTCAATTCTGTGATGGAATCTTCAGTAGCCGAACCAGTGAAATCGGTTATAGATAAATGTTAAAGGGGAGAGAATTTATTTTAGTACAGTTCCCGCCTTGCTACATGATAAAGCAGAGCTGTACACTGCAGTTCTAGGATCTATAGATCTGCTGTCAATCAATAAAATCATACCTCCTTCTCAGCTCTGACTCCCCTCCCATGGGACAGAGAATTTTCAGCCTGGCAGCTTCATGTAGAAGCAGAAAGCAGGAGGTGTTTTGGGGGGTGGGTGGGTGGCAGGAGGTGTGTCGGGGGCATGGACCCTGGGAGCTGCAAGATCATGCTAAATTCCAGCCCCCTCACATTTCTGTATAGGGAGGGGGCATGGCCACCGGCCCCATGCTCACACTACAATCCTGTTCCAGATATACCATCCTATGTGACAGGATGGTCCAGGCTTGAAATAGCAATCATGTCACCAAGCAGATATAAAAACATGCTGTGATCCTCTGTTGCATGATGATGCATAATGTGTACTGTTATTGTGAGGCTAGGAGCAGAAGCAAATCATTACATTGCTTGATTCAGCTCTGCATGGTCACCCCTCACCCATAGGAACATGGTAGCTTCTTATCCCTCCAACTTTCAATGGATCATCATCATCACTCCTTACTGGAATGTAGGCTGATCCTGCAGCCCCCAGGGCCCACATCCCTGACACACCTCCTGTTCTCTGCTGCTGCATGAAGCTCTCAGGCTGAAATTTTATGTCCCATGAGGGAGGGGGGAGATCAAAGGAGCAGGTATGATTTTATTGAATTATAAGCGATATATAGATCCTAGAACTGCAGTGTACAGCTCTGCACCATCATGTAACAGGGCAGGGACTGTACTAAAATGTTTTCTCTCCCCGGAGTTCCCCTTTAACAATGGGTGATAGATGCAGCCCAATTTTGTGGCTTCCATAATAAACAGAAACCATGTACTGATATCATTATATATTCAATAAAAAATCCTGAAGCCTTTTGTATCAGATTATATGATATTATTTGCATAGTGAGATCCGTCCTTCTCTTTTTAGACTTATAAAGGAATAAGGGAGTCACCATGTAACTGTCTGACTAGCACAGAACATATCTCCTGCACCATGTCCTGGTCCTGCCTCGTCTCACTCATATTGTGTTGTGCATGTAAGTTCCACATCTCAGCACAGATTATAAGTCATATTCTCTAATGTAACATTTATTTCTTTTCCATTTCAGATGCATCGGCTCATTTTACGGTGACTCAGGATGCTCCACTGTCAGTGTCTCCTGGGCAGAGTGTTCGTATCACCTGTGGTAGGAGTGGGGGTCAGTAGCTGGGGGCAACTATCCATCTTGGTACTACCAGACACCTGGGAGTGCTCCTAAGCTGTTAGTTTATAGTAGCAGTAGCCAGAATCTCAGGCCTTCAGGAATATCAGATCGATTCAGTGGATCCATATCGGGGGATCAGCGGTCCTGTCCATCAGCAAAGTTGAGTTTTCGGATGAAGGATTTTATCACTGTTGTCTCTATGCTGGTAACGGAGTTCACACAATAATATAAGAACATCATGAACAAGCACAAATACCTCATGCATGTCCTATATTAAACGCTGGAGGCAGTGCTGCAGTACTGTATCATTTTATAGCAAAGAGTTTTTAGAAAAGTTTACATCTTGTTACATATACATCACATATTCACTTCAGGTGCTCAAGTAGGAGGCCAAATATTAAGTAAATCCATGGAAAAGTGGAAAAAAAATATGAAGGACTTATCCAGCAAAAAGAAAATATTAAACAACGACAGCTTTATTATAAAATCACATGCTGCAGTATTGGCATGACCACTCATCGATAGGAACTACAGTATTATACCAGCATTACAAAATGTGAGTAGTGATATATAGCTAATTAACAATACTCTCTGTCATTTTTAAATATATTCTGATCCTGGATATCCAGCAATAATCCAGCACCAAGATTTACAGGTGATCTGTGATGAATATTTTGACAAATATAATATAGTGGCAGAGATGCTGATTTCAATGAAGTGTCACTTACTGGCCTGCTTTCAGTAGTTTTGATAAAATCACAGTTTTATTGGCAGGACTATTCCTAGAGGACTAGTTAACCTCATGCTATGTAGTGCTCCATATTCATGAGCCCTGAATAATCGTGCCCCCCACCACTGATTGGCAGCTTTCTAACTATATACAGTGTAAACAGAAAATTATCAATAAATAGAATTGGTGGGATTGTATGCCAAATCAAAATGTGGCATTATAAACTGTAACAATTTATTTTTAAAAAAAAATCAGCATTTTGAAAACAGTAGATAAAACATTGATTCTATCAAAACTGCAGCAACCAACCCATTAAGTGACATATCCCTGGAATCAGTGCTTCTGCCCCTACATCTTGGTCCTCTAAGATGAAGTAGCAAAAGCCTTTTGACAGATTTCTTTAACACACTAAGAGCCAACAAATTCCTATATGGGTAAAGTGGTTCCTTCAAGTAAGCAACTACCTCAATACGTAATATGCTTAAAAAAGCACTCCCATTAATTTTTCCCCTTTAACCTGTGTAAATGTTACTGTAATGTTAGTATGTTAATAACTCTCCTATCACTTTCTTCTCCAGTACCCAGAGCTTCTCCGGTCCTCTTTTGAGTCACATGACAGGAATTCTGACTTTCTGGATCACTCTTCACTCAATTTGTGAGGCTGGTTTCACACTGAATTTTTTTTCTTGATCAGGTTCGATCAGGTTTGTGTGCCAAAACCGAGTGTCTCCAAAACTCAGAACAGGTGTGTCAATCTTTCAATTACGGTACCGTCACACAGGGAAACATCTCCGGCAACATCACCGTCAACTCACGGGAGCGCGCACGTTTTTGGCCGCTCGCCAAGATCACTGTGGAGCTGTTACATGAAGAGACATCACCGGCAACGCAGCACCGATGTTGAAAGCAACTATCGCTGCCAGGGTTAAATTCAAACCTGGCAGCGATCGTTATCATTGAACTCAATGGGGGAAGTTGCTTTCAAAGTCGTCGTTGCGATTTCACACAGGGCGATTCTGCAAGATTGCCTGAGCAACATCGCCTGGTTTCAGGACATAGTCCTGAAACCAGGCGATGTTGCTTTAGCAACTATCTCCGTTGATATCACCCTGTTACACGGGGCAACACACTGGTGATGTTGTGGCAACTTCGCTACACCCCTGAGTTGCCAGCAATGTGTCCCTGTGTGACGGTACCTTTATACTTTTTCTCTGCAAGTTCCTCTCCTGGTTCCTCTCCAGGTTTTGACACACAAACCTGATGGAACCTGATCAGGCAAAAAACTACAGTGTGAAACCAGCCTGAGTATGAAGTTTCTTTTAAAATGTATGTTTTGCCTCCTTCATGTTATATGCAGTGTGAATTCCATCATATAGTTTAAACCTTTTCTGTATCCCAAGTTAACAGATTATGTACGTTCTGTAGTCTATGGATTATTTTTCAACAGTGAGTAAATGAAGATGTGATTCATCATTATGAGTGTGTGGTAAAACTATAAGGGGGACTTCCTGTCTGAGCTGGGATGTGATAACACCTAGGAGCAGCAACTCTCACACCACAAGAATCGTACTGACAAATCTACGGACATCCACCACCTCAACACAGGAGAAAGACGTGTTACCACCAGCTCCCACTCCACACCACCTATAAAGGTCAGTCACTTCAATCCTGGATCATTTCTGAGACTTGGAGAGTGCTGTGGCCTGCACTGGCTGCTATTCACATGGCAAAAATCCACTGTGACTAAAGGTATGATTCTACAAGCCGCACATAAACACCCCTTCTCCGCCACGGAAACACCGAGGGATCTACTTATCAGAGGTCAGGGCAGATTTTACAGGACTTCTCTCCGGTTCCCAGTAACACATGCAAAGTGGCCTATGAAGGGGCCTCTAAAAGTGGGTCTGTGATCACACTGAGCAGAGAGAAAAAAGTCTCTCCAGCAACGACACAGACAGAGCCCCAGGCAGGGGCTTTAAGAGCATACGACTGGTCATTTCTCTTGGTGCCAGCTCAAAAGAAAAGCTGGTGACATCTGGTGGTCACCATAGTAAACTGAGACATAGAATAGCTCTGCTGCCACCTAGTGGACAAAAAATAAGCACACAAAAAATATATAAATAAATAACTCCAAGTACCTACTGTGTACTGCAGCATGACCTATTTCCATAGCTGGATTCACCGAAAAAGGACATTAAAATCAGCACAGAAAAACTCACCAAAAAACTGCCAGGTAAATATCCATTTCATTCAGCAGCAGATTGTCATTAAACCGGTGCACGATCACTTGCAACCCACAGTTGGGGGCGGTTGTGGCACCAGCGACCAGCCATACTGTCAAGGAAGCGATCGGTGGCATTCAGACACAAGGCTGCCTAAGGGCTCAGTCACTCCTGTGTATGTAAAGCATAGTATCAGAACTCAGCCTGTTAGTAACACCCAGAGCAGGTGGGCCAGTCCATACTGATTAAATGCCTCACCAGTGACTTATGCCCCCAGAGAGCCAAACCTGAACTGCAGATGAAAAAATAACTAAACTCTAAAGATGAAAAATGTGAGGATTTAGTTGGATATTTTGGCCAAAATAACGTAAGCTATTTCCATAGCTGCCAAGAAACATAAGAACTGATAATCTCAGGACAAAGGCCAAACAGCAGCGACACAGTGACCTGACGCTGATTCCATCTACATCACCACTTCAGCAAATGGATCGGTACGTGTTACGCAGCTCACAAAAGCCTGAGGGCCCCCGGCAAACAAGCAGTGGGAGCCACAGAGTGGAAGAGGGCACTGGGGATCCAAGCCCTGTGAGAGAGGACACTCCTGCAACAAACTTGCAACAGAAAACCCCAAATGAGGAGTACATTGAAGGACTAAATGAGTGTAGCAGGAAAGACCCTTTGATATCAGTAGACTTTAATAAATGGGCGGCTGACGTGGCAAGTAGCATCATGCCAGACATCCAAAAGAAACTGGAACAGGCTATCAATAAGGCCCTCCAGCATCTCCAAAATGAAGTTAGCAAACATAAAGAACGGGTAGTGGAGCTGGAGCAGAGGGTCTCGCAACTGGAGGGTGCTAACATACAGCTCTCCTCGCAGATGAAAGAGATAACTGCTGAAACCGCCTGTCTGAGATGGTCAAGGACCTGGAAAACAGGTCAAGGCGTAACAACCTAAGGCTAGTGTGGCTCCCTAAGTTAGTCTGCAGCTGAACTACAAAGACTTTGCAAAGAGAGACCTACCAATGGCCATGGGAATTAATCACGGTTGTAGGGTCAAAAGGGTTCACAGAGTTGGGCCAGATTTACGATCCCACAATCAAGGATCTGATGACCAGACTTCCAGACCAAGTCAAGTAATCTTGAAATTCCTGAACTATAATGATAAGTTTGACATAATGAGAGCATATAGAAGATGTCCCCAGCCAGTGACTTTGAGGGGGATTAAAGTCCTATTATTTGAAGACTATCCTGCAGAGGTGGCAAAATGCAGGAGAGCCTTTAATAAAATATGTGCAGCACTCTATCAAGCAAAGAAACGTTTTGCACTGCAATACCTAGCAACACTGAGGATTTTCCAAATTGACGGTGATAACCTCATCTACAAATCGGCAAGCGATGCAGAGAAAGACATGGAAAAAATACTGTGCAATGCATAAAGCAACGAGCAAAGAAGAGATCATGAGGAAGAAAGCTTTCCCTCAACACCAAAGCCCCAGAGGGCATCTGGCCGGTTCAGATAAAGAACCATTGAAATGAACTGCATCACATACATCTTGCTATTGATGGGTCCTTCCCCCCAGGCACTTCTACAAACAGGACAGTGTTTCCCCAAGGTGTATATATATAGTATATATATCTTCTTTTTTTTTGCACACTTTGCAAATGGATGCCTGTTTTGACATGTGTTACTATGTATTTATGAATAGAAGACTATGGATGCACTAAGCAGTCTGTAAGGCTAGGGTCACACTTGCGTCATGACCCTAGCCTGGCGCATCCGGTAAAAACGTAGTGCCAGGCAGGCATAGCACATAGCATTAACAGCAGCTAACGCTATGCGCTGCCTGCCTGTCCATTGCTATGGTTATCTTATGTTTCACACACCTGCCGACTCCACTGAGAAGACCCGGATGTGCGCTTTTGCTGAGTCCACAGAAATGCTGTGCGCTCTGAAAAAGCACATATTCGGGTCTTGACGCAAGTGTGACCCTAGCCTTACATTGCGTTTCAAATGGATGCATTAAACGGCCAGTAGAAACGCAATGTGAACCTACCGTTTGTGCTGGAGAGGGTTTTTTTGTTGTGTTTGTGTCCTTACTGATTTGGTTAGTAATGTCGGGTATCTGATTGACGCCTATTGGGGCTGATATCACACTTGCCCCCACCCGGCAGCCAGCCAATCATTGCGCAGCCCACACAACATGGGCATGCCCACAAAACACGCCCCCAGACTGGCACAAAAAGTAAAACAAAGGACCTGTATGTGCTGCACAGCTGCAGCACCACATTAACACACAAACCTACACTACCTGCCTGGCCCTCCCCTGGAGTGAGTATGTCCTGAGGTAGGGTGGGCTCCCCCTTCCTCATTCACTACCAGACCAGTTCTTCTGACATTTGCCAGAACTGCTAGATTGCAAGTCCAGCCCAATGTTAGGACTTTGGATACTCTATTGACATTTTGTGTATCTCGCCCCTTTTCAAGATAGTGTCTGCTGCTTCGTTCCTGTTCATGTGATGCTTCTCTTTGCCTGCATAAAGTTCAGTGTACCCATGCTTGAGCATTCAGTTTGAATTCCTGGCATTCTGTGCTTTACCGGTCTGCTCCACCTCCTGCTGATCTGGCTTTCCCATCAACTACAATATCACCTGCTTTCAGTTACTCTTCTGCTTTAAGCTGCCTGTGCTTAGTTCCCTTACTCTGCTTCTGCTATACCAGTCCTGTGTCACGTAATCATCGTGTGCCCTGCTAATACTTATAGAACTATTGTTTATTGTGCAGATACAGCTCTCTGGCCATTCAGGACTCTCTTAAAGCTGCACTGCACTATTAAGTTTTGGGCTTGTTTTTTTTCTGTGTATTCCATTCCCAGGCCTCTGGGTGTATATAATTCTTAGACTATTTTCTCTATTGGTTCATTCCAGAGAGAATTATTTCTAGAGACGTCCTTATTTATGTTATTGTGCTAAAACTATTTGTAGAGACTTTCAGTTGTTACCTGTTTAATGAACGTACTCATTTGTTGCACTTAACATTATATCTGCCACATGTAGTAATTATAGACTCGTTAACCTTTAAACCTGGTTTTAGTGTATCTGTGGTCCCACAGCTAATAGATTCTGGATTAAATCCTACAGTATATTATACCCTGCCTGGTGGCTACCTGCAGCGGCTAGAAAAAAAAAATTGATACTCCCCTGCCTCTGCCGCTTGCTGACGCTTGCCACTTCCGCCATTGAAAAGGGGGTGTGTTCAAAAGAAAAACAGTCTAAAGATCAATTAGTGAGGTCAGTCTATGAAAAAACAGGTGTGAATCAGGTGGCCCTTATTTATGGGTAAAGCCAGCACATGTTGTACATGCATTTCTCCTTGAAAGCCTGAGAAATACAGGTCATTCGAGACATTGTCCAGAAGAACAGTATACTTTGATTAAAAAGTTCATTGGAGAGGCGTAAAACGTATAAAGAAATGCAGACAATGATAGGTTGTTCAGCTAAAATGATAGCCAATCCTTTAAAATGGAAAGCAAATCCAGAGGAAAATGGAAGTCTACCATTCAAATGGATCGAAGAATAGCCAGAATGGCAATGGCTCAACCAATAATCAGCTCCAGGATGATCAAAGACAGTCTCAAGTTACCTGTGAGTACTGTGACAATTAGAAAAAGTCTGCGTGAAGCTAATTTATTAGAAAGAAGTGCCCGCAATGTCCCACTGGTAACAAAAAGACATGTAGTGAAGCGAAAAAACACATCAACTGGGTTAAAGAGAAATGAAGAAACCTTTTGTGGACTAATGAAAATAATTTTTTTGGGGGGTTAAGGGCCGCAGACAGTTCATCAAATGGCACTCAAACTCTGAATTTAAGCGACTGTACACTCTGAAGTCAGTGAAGCATGGTGGTGCAAGCATCATGATATAAGCATGTTTCTCTTACTATTACTATTTACCACATACCAGGGATCATAGACCAGTTTGCATATACCATATCAAAATACTTGAAGAGGTCATGTTTCCTTACGCTGAAGAGGAAATGCCCCTGAAATGGGTGTTTCAACAAGACAACGACCCTAAACACACCAATAAACAAGCAATATCTTGGTTCCAGTCCAACAATATTGAGGTTGAGTGGCCAGCTCAATCCCTGGACCTTAATCCGGTAGAACACTTGTGGCGTGACATAAAAAATGCTGTTTCTGAGGCAAAGCCAACTAGTGCAAATACATTGTGGGATGTAGTCAAAACATCCTGGGCTGGAATAACAGTTAACAGGTGCCAGAAGTTGGTTGACTCTATGCAACATAGATGTGAAGCAGTTCAAAAAAAATTGTAGTTACACAACTAAGCATTAGGCTAGTGGTTCACCAGAATTCTAAATCCTACAAAAAAAAGAGTACGCGTTTTGAGTTTGTAAAGACAAATGCAGACACTGCGATTTTTTTAAACCATCCGATGTTCATTTTTTGCTATTTTCTATAAATAGTTAAACGTTATATACATTTCTCTTCATGTTTTTATTTAGAAAACAGTGTGCAATGTTCCTAGTGCATGATAATAAAAAATATAAGATTTTGGACTTAACTCATGTTTTTGAACACACTGCTATGATTTTGAACACAAATTGAAGAGGACCTGTCACCCCCCTGCTGCATGGCAATCTAAATGCAGCACTGAATGCAGCATGTCTGCTGCATTCAGGGAAGGGGTCCCCCATGTGTCTGTGAGCTGTATACGCCGAGATATAGTCTTAGGAAAACTCAGCACAGCACAGAGAGGCAATGGGGGAGAGAATGGCCCTGTCAATCAAGCTCACTCCAGCCACAGGGAATGCCTTCATGGCTTCTAACAGTGAGTTTTCCTAAGGCTATATCTCAGGGTACACAGCACACTGACACATGGGGGAGCTCTTCCCTGAATGCAGCAGACATGCTGTATTCAGTGCTGCATTTAGATTGCCATGCAGCAGGGGGGTGACAGGTCCTCTTTAATTTATATATAAAATTTTTGTTTGGGTGCACATTTTTTCCTTATCTTTAAACCTTTGTACCCCATTCTGTACATACCTTTTAGTGATTAGTACCTTCCCTATTTTATCAGGGTCATTATCAGCGATAGGTAGGGACAGTGTACTGTAAATGGAGTGGGGGCGCCGAACATTAGGGTGCTAACCTCCGCTGTCAGATAGGGGTGTATCCCTGTAGGGCCTAATCAGGGAATTTTGGAAGAACACCCATATGTAGTGCCTTTTTTCCCCTTATATACGTACTTTTTTGTGCCAATCCCCACTGGTTTTGTCATGAGTCTCCAAATCTTTTAAATTTATGCCTTGACATATACATTTTAATGCATATTCATTAAATGGATGTTCTAACCTTGGATGTTTTCTTTCTACATTTCTCTTGTGTGCGAATCCTTCTAGTTATCTAATAATAGTACGTCTTTAAAATAACTTAGCTGGGTGAATCTTCTGTCAGTGATCCGTGCAGTGTTTAAGTTATGGTTAAGGCTAGAAAACAGAGTGGTAAAAGTAGCATAATCCCTGGGGCCTTCACCCCCATCTCACTTCTAGACTTTGACGCTTGTCTCGAAAACAATGTATGTTCTCCCTGTGACTGAGTGGGTTTCCTCCCATGCTCCAAAAATATACTGATAGGGAATTTAAATTGTCATCCCGAAAGGGGACCATGATGATTACGTCTTTAAATCGCTGTTGATTATTGGCGCCATATAAGTGAGTGAAAATAACTAACAATAAAAATAAGTAAATATTACTGCATTTTACCTCAATTACAGTGTCATTTACAGCATTTATCAATTCATTGTAGACTAGTATTTATTGCTCTTATAACATAGATCATTTCAAGTCCAAGCACAGACCTCAACTTTCCTCCTGTGCTTAACTTTTTTACAGTAGACATTTGTATTTCCCTGATTATTTAGGCGATTTGCATAGTCTTGCACGCCCCATTTCTACTAACATTTTAGGAGCGACTGAAGACTGTTGGCCAAGCTTCTCATCTTACTCTTTCTGGACCATGTCTTGGACTGTTCTTCTCCTCCTCACCATTTCATATTGCTCCTGTAAGATATGGTCATCAGTGTGTTCAGATTTCTTCAGGAACAATCTACTCCTCTTTCTATAACTATTGTTACTTTCTTTCAGATTCGGAGTCTCAGTACACTGTGATTCAGGATGACACAACATCAGCGACCCAAGGAAGAAGCCTCCGCCTGAGTTGTAGTCAAAGTGGGGGCTCTGTCTCTCCGGGTAACCATCCAACCTGGATATATCAGAGTAGTGGGAGTGTTCCTAAACTCATAGTTAGCAGTAATGGAAATGACAACCACAATGTTAGACCATCAGGAATATCAAATCGCTTCACAGGATCACTATCTGGTGGATCAGCCATTTTATCAATAGATAAAGTACAGACTGAAGATGAGGGCGAATATTACTGCATTCTGTATTTTGCTGGAGTATGCACAGTGGTTACGCATCATAGAGACGTTTGTCAAGATTTACTTGAACAGTGAGCTCAAACCACAACAAAGACCATTATTAGAAACATCAAGGTTTACCTCTTAATAATCTTGATAAAATTGTTACTTTTCAACATTAAGCTGAAATTGATTTTTATATTTTTTTACCCATCAACATTGCAGAGTTGTGATTTTTTTCATGTAACTTTTCTGCTGGGGTGTAAAAATATAAAGTCTGACATACGGTAAATTGTAAGCATTGGTTAAAAAACTCTAAAAAGGTTATTTTTGTTCATTTTATGGGCCTTAGATAAATAAGAGCTGGAATCTAGCTTTTCTTCACTAGTTTTGAAAAATATCTTCATATTGATTGTTTTTTACAGATAGGTAATTTTTATTTCAGTTTAAAGAATTAATATATATATGTTTATTTTTCATAAATAAATAGTTTACATAAAAAAAAAATTCTAAAGGAGAAATGCAGCCCTAAGCAGAGACATGGGCTGGGTGAGCGATGAGTCAGCTTTAAAGGGCAATGCTGGGGTTAATTGTACAGTGATTAGTGGGGCAGTGTGTAGGGTCAAAAGTTTTTAGGGGTGGTTTCAGTGGAGGGGGAGTGGTCAGCAGTTAGGGGAATATATAAGGCGAGGTGATGGGGGAGATCTGCAATTCCCCTATAAAAGGCCAGACCTGCAGTCCTCATTGGGGAAGCTCAACTTTGCTTGCACGGTTCTGGCAATGGAGCAGGAAGGGGGTGGTTCCGGCATCTGGCGGCTGCTACGGCACAAGTGTTGACCCCCCGACCTTACATTTGTTTAACAAGGGATCTTAAATTATGACGTTGGTGGGGGAAGGATTTTCGTAGAAGTACAACGGGCGGTCTCTAATGATAATGGAGGAGGTAGATACTTTTAACTGCAAACTTTCTACTAATGTGGTAAGCGATAATGGATTTGGCACATACTGCAGGGGACATTGAAGTGTGTGGAAATGGATGAGTTGGTGGAGAGAGGTCTGGGGAAGTATAGGAGACAAAGAATCTTACATTGCTAGAGGGGTTTTTTTCCGATAGTTTTAGCACTGTCGATTTTCGGTGACAGTTTAAGCCAGGGGTGGGGAACTCCAGTCCTCAAGGGCTGCAATCAGTGCAGGTTTTCACGATTTCCTTAGTATTGCACAAGGATTGGAATCATCACCAGTGCAAGTGATTATGTTATCACCTGTGCAAAACTAAGGAAATCCTGAAAACCTGCACTGATTGCGGCCCTCGAGGACTGGAGTTCCCCACCCCTGGTTTAAGCAATAAAAAGATTCATTTGCATTGCGAGAATATGTCAGTGGTAATAGCAATTTGTAGGGTTTCGGCATCTCAATCACCGGTGGTCCGTTTAATGAGCTCTGTTTTGTGGTGCCTTTGCCTTAATTTGTGAGTGGTTGCAGTTCACATTTCAGGGGTGGGGAATTCAATTGCTGATTCTCTTATTTGCAGTGGGAATGTTTTCGGGCTTTGGCACTGAGTGTGGAGTCCGAGGGCTGTAAGTAACCAGCAAAGCTCTGGGAGTTGGTGTCCAAGAATGAGGTCCATTATTCAGAGCAGCTTTTGTGGACAGGCTAGTATAGGAGGATGCTTTGGAGGAATGGGTGACCTGGGAGCAGCAGTTTGGCAAAACATAGATGGAAGATCAATGTGTAGGGGTACTGCTGTGTTGGTTGAGTTGGGCGACTGCAGAAGGTATGTCAGTTTGAAATGTTAATCACTTCATTGCCGGGTTAGTTTTTCTTTGTAACTTAAGGGGTTTGAAAGACATCAGAAAGTTTTTCCTGGTGAGTCAGGCGTTGGAGGGTCTTTGGAGGGGGCTCACGATATTTGTAGGTCAGTTTAATTCAAGCTTTTGGAGAAAGTGGGTGTGAAGCTTCAGCATGTGTGTTTTTCACATTTTAAAGAAACGCTGCCTTGTTTATTTTTTTCATGGGCTTTCCTTGGGACTGTAAGGGTAGGGACACACTTCAGTTCCTGATCAGTTTTCCTGATCAGTTTTACTGATCAGTGTTCATCAGGTTTGTGTGCCAAAACCAGGAGTGACTCCAAAACCCACCACAGGTGTCAATCTTTCAATTATACTTTTTCTCTGCAAGGTTCACTCCTGGTTTTGGCACACAAACTGATGAACACTGATCAGGAAAACTGATGAGGAAAACTGATCAGGAACTGAAGTGTGTCAGAAAATATGATACAATACAAAAAAACGATACAATACTATACAAAGCATAATACAATAATTAGAGCAAAATAAGGACAGCCCTGATCATAAGAGTTTACAATCTAACAATGAGGTGGAGGGTGACAAAGAACAGGTGCTTATTTACAGTGATGGTATAGTCAACTTAAGGAGATGGGGATCAGAAAGGAGCAGCATAAGTGGCCACTAAACATTATTTGTGATCCACTTGAGACTGGTAGAGCAGATAGGCTATATCTAGATGACTCTGACTAGGAATCATGATAGACCGCCCTAAAAAGATGTGTTTTTAGGGCTCTTCTGAAACTATGTAACTTGTGGATACACCTAATTTCTTGTGGTAGAGCATTCCAGAGAATTGCCGCAGCTCGGGAGAAGTCTTGGAGCCGGGAGTGGGAGGTTCGTATTAGTGCAGAAGTGAGTCTAAGGTCACTTCCAGAGCGAAGTGAAATGGTAGGGTGATAGACAGAGATGAGGGAGGAGATGTAGGGAGGTGCTGCACTGTGAAGAACTTTGTGGGTGAGAACAAGCAGTTTGAATTTGATCCTATTAGTGTATAGGCAGCCAGTGCAGTGATTGGCATAGAGTAGATGCATCCGACTATCGGTTAGCTAGATAGGTGATCCTGGCTGCTGCATTAAGGATGGACTCGAGTAGGGAGAGTCTAGAGCAGGGAAGGCCAATTAAAAGAGAATTACAATAGTCAAGGCGGGAGTGAATCAGGGCCACAGTGAGGGTTTTTGTGTTTTCAAAGGTGAGAAAGGGGTGAATTCTAGAGATGTTCTTCAGGTGCAAGCGGCAACAGCGGGCAAGAGATTGTATATATGGGGTGAGGGAAAGATCTGAGTCAAACATAACACCCAGACAGTGAGCCTGCTGACTAGGCGTTATTGTGGTGCCGCACACAGAGAGAGTAATGTTCTATTTAGGGAGGTTAGTGGAGGGCAGAAGCAAAAAAAGTTCAGTTTTGGAGAGGTTGAGTTTCAGATAGAGAACGGACATGATATTGGAAACTGGTGTTCTTTATTAGAGTAGGAGTAAGGTCGGGGGAAGAAGTGTATAGTTGTGTGTCATCAGCATGAAGATGGTACTAAAAGCCAAATCTGCTGTTGGTCTGTCCAATCGGGCCCGTGTAGATATAGAAGAAAAGAGGTCCAAGGACTGAACCCTGAGGGACCCCAATAGTAAGAGGAAGAGGGTAGGAAGTGGAGCCAGCAAATGATACACTGAAAGAGTGGTCAGAAAGCTAGGAAGAGAACCAGGATAGAGCTGTGTCCTTGATGCCGATGGAGTGCAGCATGGAGAGTAGGAGATGGTGGTCAACAGTGTCGAAGGCTGCAGAGAGATTAAGAAGGATAAGTAGAGAGTATTCACCATTACGTTTTGCTATCAGAAGGTCGTTGGTCACTTTGGTGAGAGCAGTTTCTGTAGAATGTAGGGGGCCGAAACAGGACTGTAAATGTGTCTAGAAGAGAATGAGTGGAGAGGTAACAGGTGAGGCGGGAGTAGACCAGGCACTCCAGGAGTTTAGAGATGAAGGGGAGATTGGAGAGTAACATCACACGGGTTCCCTCCCACAACACACTGACTTACACTAGCACCTCTGGGCCAGGAGGGGGAGCTCAACCAGCTCCCTTATATACTCTAGGTCAAGAGTAGTTAGTTAGTTCTTAAGAAGTTCAGTACGAGGCAGTACTGAGAGAGGGAGATTGTGGTGTAAAGGAGCTGCGCCAGGCTTCTCTACAATCTGCTACTCAAGTCCAGGCCTAGCCAGGGTCTGAGGAGAGGAGAACTAAAAGACAGAGGAACACATCTGGGAGCTTGAGTGCCATCACCACTCGCCCCAGAGGAGCGCACAGAATGGACACCAGATCCGATACTGTGACTGACACACACAGCACAGTGAATCCAGGAGTGGTGGAGTTTCTAGACCACCACAGTACCAGAGCAAAGCAACAAGGCGGGGTCAGCACCACATAGAAGACTCAAGTTGCCTAGCCAAGTGGTACCAGCCGAGAGAGAGAGAGTGAGACAGTGCCAGCAGCTCAGCTAGAAGCAGCCGCAGGGCCACACACACACAGCGCAGCACGAGGAAGCTGAGGACCCGGACAGGGTGGGAGCAACCCGGCCCCAGTACAGACTCCGTGGACTATAACCTGCAACAACATCGCAGGACACACGGACACAGAAAGTCTCTGCAACGGGTCTTTACTGTAACCAGCAGGCAGTACATGGTATACAGTTTACGGGTAGTAGACCGGGTGGACTCAGCAGTGATAGTGTCCCTCAGAGATCCGTAGTGTTCCTCCATTCTAGCTAAGTGATTTGCCATTGTCGCCCAGGAATACCAGATCGGGTACGGGGAGGCTGCTTCAATGCCCTATCCAAGCTGTACGTTATGGATGTTCTGGGGAGCCTTGGATCCCTCAGTGGGTACACCGCTGGTTAGACGACTGGAAGTTGGCTGGTGGTGGGGTGCTCCTGTGAAGCTGCTCCTCCACGCTTCTGGTTCGCGTAGCAGAGGTGAACTGCTGCCAGCTTCGGTACCAGTGAACCGGCTGTGGTTTGGGGCACGGGAGTTTTTAGGAACCCGTGTGATGATGCCCATTCCCGGTTGATAAGGCCTCAGGTGCTGACACCCGACCGGTGACGGCCCGGGGGCTGCACGGGGTGCGGAGCCCCCGCTCCTACTCCAAGTTCAAGTTCTAGACCCTTCTTGACCAAGTTCTAGACTATTGTGTCTGTTCTCCTACACACTTCCCTAGCACTCCGCCCACCAGGACCTTGGATTAGCCCTCTGTTCTAGGTGATGCATGCAGGGTTGGATCTCAAAGTTAACTAAATCACTGCTGTGTCAGAGAATATTGCGGCTGCATTTATGGCTGCAATACCCTCTTGTGACGCACTCGTTGCGGGGCGCCACAAATGCAGACCATGTAATACTGAATTACATTTCTGTTTTTGATCATAACCCTCAAAAACACAATCTGGTCAAGATAAGATAAGCCTGGTGTTTTTAGGGACTTTCTGTGTACGTCATCCACCCTACCAATTCTTGGAAGTATTGGAGACATCATGAAGAATCAATGTGTAGTAAACAACTGGGTGTAACCAATGATTTTGAAGTTTTATTAACTCATATATTAGCACTTGCTTATATAACAAACCTATGGGGTGCCACCCCTCAGGAATATGCTGACATAGAAACTATAGTTGCTGTCTGTCATTTTCCTCTGTACATGCTTTAACCCCATAACAACAGCCTAAGGTCTAGAGACATCGGAAAAAAAGGGTACTTATGCCTGGCTGACGTCTGTAGACTATAGCGCCCCCCGGTGACCGAAAACCTCCGGGATTTCAGTTACTGGGGGTAGCTGAGACCCTCCAGATTATGGAGTATTATTTTTACCGCTGCCGGTTATGTGATGACCAGCAAACACCGTTTACCAGTCATGACATTACAAAAAATGTCACTGCCAGTAAAAAATGCTTTCACTTTCATCCGACATGAAAAAACACATGTCGGATGAGAGTGATGCATTAACCCCTAAGGCCCCCAAGACCCCCGCCGGTAATGGGGATCTTCCTCCCACCCCCACCCCTCCCCTGATCTCTCATCTCTCCCATCTGATCAAGTGTCAGATGGGAGAAAACATCCTGTTCCCTGGCCTCCGTTCCCCTGCAGGCCTCCCCCCCGCAGGTCCCCCCTGCAGGCTTCCACCGCAGGCCCGTGAAACCTGCATCCTGAGGCAGATCCCGCGATCCTGGCACCAGCCTCTTCTGTGCGAGGCTCCCGCTGTCTTCTCTGCGCGCCGCTGTGTGCGGGCCTCTAATGTGTGCGTGCTGTGTGCGCGCACAGAGCGGCGCACTCTCAGGGGACTGATAGGTCATGAACTTACAGAGTTCATGAACTATCATTCCCCTGGGGTCACACAGGAGTTAACTGATCTTCATGGTGATCTCTATGGGTCACATGGTTCACATTAACGTTTCAGGGGGCTTGCATCCAAAACATAGCTTTTGGCAACCCTGACACCTTGTTACTGCACTCCCTGCATAACCTCGGTGTATTGTCTGGGAGTAGCGTTACTGGCGGGGACCGCACCGATGGCTTCTTCCTGGTCCACGTCACATGGGCACTGTGATCACGTGACACCGCGTCGGTCTGACGTCACGGCAGGTCCTTGACTTACAGGGAACTATTCACCATCTCCAGCAGCTCCGGCCACAACGCCCATATAGGGGTTTGCAGTAAATAGAGTAAATCCAACTGAGGAAGACAGCGGACCGCTGTAGAAACGCATATTGGTGATAATTGAATAAAGGAGGTTTGTTATCCAACAAGCTCTACAGTCCCTTATTCCCATTCCTGAGCGCTTCTACAAATTTTACCACAATCCTTTTTCTCTATTTACCTATGGAGACTGAGTGAAATCTTGCGCTTTTTCCTAATGCGAGAAAAGACACTTTCAGAAGCATCTTTGCTCGTGCTGGGAAAAAGTGCGAGATTTCAAACTCCGGCACTCAGATGCCGGCATTTGATCCGCGCTGAGGGCCGCTTCTCCATAGGTAAGCATTGGCATTACTGACGCCACGTTACCATGGCAGTAACAAGACGTCAGGGCTGACAATACCTATGTTTTCATCGTGACCCCCGTGAAAACGTTAATCTGAACCTGGCCTAAAAGTGAGAAATTGTGTGAAAAAAAAGAAAATGTTGACAATGACAACCTATTGTTATGAAATTCTGTGATGTAGCTGTAGGTTCCAAATGCTCACTATATGCCTAGATATAATCCTTGAGGGGTCTAGTATTCAAAAAGGGGGAATTTCTGGAGGGTTTCTGCTGTTTAGGATCCCTAGTGACCCTGCAAATGTGACATGGTGCCCGCAATCTATTTCAGCTTTTCCAAAATTCATATATTGCTCTGTCTCTTCTGAACCCTTCCATTTGTGTGAACATAATATTTTGGCTACTTGTGGGGTATCGTTGCACTCATAAGAATGTGGGTAACGAATTGTGGGATCCACTTTTTGGTGATACCTCTCGTAAAAGTGAAAAATGTGCTGGTAAAGCAACACTTTTGTGAAAAAAAGAGAATTTTCAGTATGACGACCTATTGGTATCAAATTCTGTGAAGTAGCTGTAGGTTCCAAATGCTCCTTATACCCCTAGATATAATCCTTGAGGTGTCTAGTTTCCAATATGGGGTCACTTGTGGGGGATCTCCAATGTTTAGGCACACAGGGGCTCTCCATACACAACATGGTGTCCGTTAACAATTGGAGCTAATTTTCCATTCAAATTGCTAGCGGACACCATGTCGCGTATGGAGAGCCCCTGTGTGCGTAAACATTGGCGTTCCCCCACAAGTGACCCCATTTTAGAAATATTTTTTTCCAAAATTGTTCTGATCTGAAGTAGACATGTGGGACATGTTATTCATTAACTATTTTGTGTCACATAACTCTCTGGTTTAGCAGAATAAAAATTAAAAATTTGAAAAGTACGAAATTTTCAAAATTTTCGCCATATTTTTTATTTTTTCACAAGTATACGCAAAAATTATCGACCTAAATTTACCACTAACATGAAGCCCAATATGCCACGAAAAAACGTTCTCAGAATCACTAGGATCAGTTGAAGCATTCTGGAGTTATTACCTCATAAAGGGACACTGGTCAGAATTGCAAAAAACGGTCTGGTCATTAAGCTGTAAAGTGACTCAAGGGGTTAATAGCCTCCACTACCTCACGCTGAAGTAGAATGAAGCAGTTTGTCCTGAAAGGGGCCATGAGAGTCTGTGAGTTGATATCGTCATCTTCAAAAAAAGGGGCGAAATGTCATGACTAGAGATGGGCGAACCTTTTGAAGTATGGGTTTAGCTCTGTTCGGCGAATGGGCATATGTTCACTGAATAGATCAGCAAACTGTTCGCCAAACTTCTGAACCCCATTAAATCAATGGGAGGCAAAACCAATAGTTGCCAAACATAGTTCAAACCGTTTTACAGTGGAGTCCCGCTCTTTTGACACAGACATTAACTTGCCAGAGTAGTAATTACCAGGCTTCAGTGCCGCTGTCACCCTGCTTCTTGGCCGACTTGTGAACCTCAGACGTTTGGACAACCCCCCCTTGATTGGTTAAAGTCAGACTTAACCCTGCCTGCTCTACCTACTGGTATCTGTGATTAGTTGCCAGTATGGCAACCAAAAGTATGTCAGATTACTGCAAAAATAAATAAGTAATTAAAAAAATTGGCGTACTCTTTGCCGTATGTTTAATTTCCAGCCAACGTAGCCCAGGCAACTGGGGACTGGAATTCTCTGCATGGTGAGACCCATGCTAAAAATTGCAGCCAACAGCTGTCCCAGAATTGGCGTCTCCATGAGAAACGCCAAAACTGGTGGTTACCCCACTCTTTGTTTCCCTGGAGCCAGTGGCAGACTGGGTATAAGATGTTAAAGTCAGCTGAGGATTCAACAGCTAACATCAATCTCTAGATTGATAAGGTCAGGCCTATGTTAGAACCGACCATTATCAATCTATAAGTAGTAAAACAAACACAACACAGAGAAAAATAATTGGTTTGGAATTAAACACACAGACATCCCTGTTTCCCCTGTTTATTAGCAATCCACAGCCAGCACAACTTCTCCTGCTATCAGTGGCGGACCTTGACCCCAGGTGGCCCTGGTGCAGCCATGTTGAGGAGTGGGGGTGGTGCTGATGGCCGGCGGCGCGGTCCGGGGGGGGGAGGGGTTGTTGGATGCTGGCGGCTGGCGGCGCAGATTCCCCCACAGCTGCACAGATTCCCCCCAGAGCTGCACAGATTCCCCCCAGAGCTGAACAGATTCCCCCCAGAGCTGCACAGATTCCCCCCAGAGCTGCACAGATTCCCCCCCAGAGGTGCACAGATTCCTCCCAGAGCTGCACAGATTCCTCCAGAGCTGCACAGATTCCCCCCAGAGCTGAACAGATCCCCCAGAGCTGAACAGATCCCTCCAGAGCTGCACAGATCCCTCCCTGAGCTGCACAGATTCCTCCAGAGCTGCACAGATCTCCCTAGAGCTGCACAGATTCCTCCAGAGCTGAACAGATCCCTCCAGAGCTGCACAGATTCCCCCAGAGCTGCACCAATTCCCCCCCAGAGCTGCACAGATTCCCCCCAGAGCTGCACAGATTCCCCCCAGAGCTGTACAGATTCCCCCCCAGAGCTGCATAGATTTCCCCCCAGAGCTGCACAGGATCCCCCCAGAGCTGCACAGATTCCTCCCAGAGCTGCACAGATTCCCCCAGAGCTGCACAGATTCCTCCAGAGCTGCACAGATTCCCTCCAGAGCTGCACAGATCCCCCCTGAGCTGCACAGATTCCTCCAGAGCTGCACAGATCCCCCCAGAGCTGCACATATTCCTCCAGAGCTGAACAGATCCCTCCAGAGCTGCACAGATCCCCCCAGAGCTGCACCGATTCTCTCCAGAGCTGCACAGATCCCCCCAGAGCTTGGGAATTCCCTGGTGTGGTGCAGTTGAGGAGCGGGGGGGGAAGGGGGAGGGTTGGTGCTGATGGCCGGCGGCGCAGTGCTTGTGCTAGCGGCCGCTCTCCTACCTGCTGAGCCGCGCCGTTCCCGGGAGCCGGAGGAGCAGAGGAGAGGAGGGGCGGGATCAGGCAAGGGAAGCAGGAAGCTTTCTGCTTCCCTTGCCTGACCCTCCTCTCCTCTGACGTCGGGTTACGGGGTCGGCTAGGGGCCCCCCTTCAGGCTTGAAGGGGCCCCCTAGCCGTTGGACCAGCTGCACAACGGTAGTTCCGCCCCTGCCTGCGATGACGAACCATCTTAGCTCTGCTTCATCTCAATGAACGGAAAGTCTGGAGACAAGTCCACCCACCGGAATTAGCACTCAGACACTGGCAGCTGACTTTCTGAGCTGACCTGAGAGTTCAGACAGTTCATCTGATGACAGAGCATACGTGGCTCTATAGAGTCCTCATATGAACTCTCTCACAGCACAGCCATGAGTCATTGTGAGCCTGCTGCCCCAGGTGAACAGATGGGTGTCTGCTTACAAGGATGTAGCAACACTGCAGATCTTCGAGGGACATCAGCTGTGGATTATCATTGGAGGGTAAGTGTTTCCTTAATAAATGGGTAACAGCAGGTTGTTGTCTGTGTTTTATTTACAATAAAATGAATTTTCTCCTTGTGTTTTCTTTGTAACAAAAGATTTTTCTCTGCGTTTGTGTTTTTTAACTATTCACTTACTGGATTGGTAATGTGGCGGTATCATAGATCCTCAATATTTCTAATTCAGGGGTTGATGACAGGTGACAAAACTCATCTGTCATTAACCCTTTCTATTACCCTGACTGTCACTGCACCAGGGCAGTAGGAAGAGATGGGCTGAAGTGCTAGGATTGGCGGATTTTAAGGAGGTGCCAGTTCTAATAGTTCTAACCTATTCTTATATATTTTCAGAATTTCCTTATCATTGCACAGGTTGTAATTTCATCACCTGCAGAGGTGACGATTCCAACACCTTGTGCAATGCTAATGAAATATTGAAAACATGGACTGTTTGCAGACCTTGAGGACTGTAGTTGCCTTCCCCTGACCTAGAAATCTCTGTGGAGGTAGCCAGGGGGGCAAGAGGAATCCTTGAGCCCTTTCACCACAACTATGGCTCTCCCTTGACTCTCTTAGGCCCTGTGCTCATGGTATGTTGTTTGATGCTTTTTGTTTTTTACTGCAGAGGTGATGATTCCAACACCTTGTGCAATGCTAATGAAGTATTGAAAATGTTCACTGTTTTCAGCCCTTGAGGACTGTAGTTGCCCAGTCTTGTTCTACAGGAGTGTGTGTAGTGTCTTATATTTCCGATCCTCACACCTTCAGGCCAGAGGCCTGTGGCTTGTTCGCCTGCATCTGTAAGGCTGTATCAAAGCACTTCTTAGTTGGCAGAAACAGTCCAGCACACAAGGAGTGAATAAACAAAATCTTCACTGTAGCTACGTTAAAAAAAAACACATGTTAGTAATTTTTCACATTTATAATCCACAAAAAGAGATAATTTTAAAATAGGCACCTGGCACAGACTATAATTATACTGTAATTCTTTTATACTACAAGTCTAAAAGACACACATATATAAATATACACACTATATAAATAGGACAGGGCACGTTCCATTAAGGGCACAGTCCTTTAAGGGCTTTGAGGTGTAGCCCGCAGGCTGCAGTCTCGCTAATCCAGCAGCGGGAGGCACTGTCCTCCTTTTACACACTCATCCCCACCGCTGTCACCCCCGAGCACCCTACCATCCACCTGGGCCACTTTTTCCCACTGCGAGGCCAGTAGCTGCACCCTGCGGCCCCTCCACCCGGGCCTGAGGCCCTGACCTGGCCGGTGCCTTGGCACCTCCAGTGGCACTGAGACCCTCAACTCACCCGGAAGACCCTCACCGCCGCTCCACCAGGATCTCCTACAGCGGCGTCCGGTCGCCGCCAGGTGTTGCAGCTGGAACCAGAGGCTGCACAATCCCAGTGCCGGCACCACCTTGCTGATGGCTCCCCCCGCAGCGGAGGCCCTGAGGCCGCCATCCACAGCCCCTCCTGGGACTAATGGCGGGTCCGGCAGGTAAGAGGCCCAGCACCGCTCTCTGTGATGGTCTCCCCCGGCCCACTGTTTCCGCCGGGTACACGTGCGTGGCCTGCGACTGCGGCTCTCCAACTCCATACTGCCTCCAACGGCCATCATCCAGAGCCGCTCCAGGAACGTCCGACTGCCAAGCGTCTCCCAGCACCACTCCCTGAGACTGTCCCCTGTGGCCCCACTCCTGCCACCGAGGGCCACGTGTGGGGCCTGCAACCGTGGCTCCCCAACATCGTCCTGCCTCCCCTATAACGGTGGTCCCGTGGTGGTCATACCGAGTCGCTCCTGGCACTCCCGGCGGGTCTGGCTGCCAATCATCCCCCAGCACCACTCCCTGAGACTGTCTCCCTTGGCCCCGCTTCTGCCGCCGGGTGCTACATGCGGGGCCTGCAACCACGGCTCTCACAACATCATCCTGCCCGCCCTACAGCAGTGGTCCCGTGGCTGTCACCCAGAGCCACCCCTGGATTTACCGGCGGGTCCAACAGACGAGCGGCCCCAGCACCATTCCACCGTGTCTTTCTTTCTGTCGCCGCCAGGTGCCACGTGTGGGGCCCATGACCGCACAAGTCTGGCACTGGCTCCATCCCGCCAGAAGCCCCCCTAACTCCACTCCAGTTACTCCTGCCACCCAGCAGCAGCGCACCTGTGGCTGTCACTGAGGGCTGCTCCTGTGTCCCCAGACGGGTCCATCAGATGGGAGGGTGGCCTCCCTCTGCACCGCTCCTCCGGATCGTCTTCCACCCGCAGCAACCACCGGGCACCAGGATTGAATCTGTGGCTGCACGAGCCTGGCACCAGCTCTACCCCACCGACGACCCTCCCAACACTGCTCCACTAAGTCCTTCCTCCTCGCTGCATTGCATCCCTGGCCACACCACACCCCTGGCTGCACCTTACCCCTTACCGCATCTCATCCACGGCTGCACCTCATCCCGGACTGCATCTCATCCATGGCTCCATCTCGTCTTTGGCTCCATCACGTCTCTGGCTGCACTTCATCCATGGCTGCACCTCATCCATGGCTGCATCTCATCCCTCGCTGCATCCCATCCCTGGCTGCATCTCATCCCTGGCTGCATCTCATCCCTAGTATTGTATCTATACCTGCTCTCAGACTGCACCGCATCACCCTGCTTCACCTCATCCCCAAGTGCTTCACATTCATATGGACTCTGTATGCCTCCATTTGTCACTGAACCATAGCTGCATCGCATCACCCTACTGCATCCCATAGCTTCATCGCATCACCCTACTGCATCCCATCCCCATGTACTGTGCACCTGTTTGACTTTGCAAGACTCCTCCGCATTGGACATCCCCCTGCATCCGTCCTCTGGCTGCATTCCTCCACCATGTGCTTTGCAATTGCCTGGACTTGATTGGCATTCATCCGCTTTGTATACCCTTCCTGCTACACCTGTCCCCTGTTGCTCCCCTGACCCCTGCCTCCATCTCATCCCCCTTCCTGCTGCACCTGTCCCCCTGTCGCTCCTGTCCCCTGCCTGCATCTCAACCCCTGGCTGCACCTCCTCCTCTCAGTTGCTGTTGCTCCTCCCCGCTGCAGCTGTTGCCCCCGCTACCCCCTATTCCCAAACTGCATCTCATCAGCCTGCCCCACCTCTCATTCCCATTGCATCCTATATCCCTATGCAATGTTTCCCCTTCTCTTCACACTCACTCCTATCCTACTCCACTTCCTGCTATTTACCCCTATCCCTCCTCCTGACAACACAATAACACTCTCCCCCTCCATCCTACCTAGCCATCTCATCCACTTCTCTGAACTTTTCCTCCACACCCAAGCCTTTGTCTCCAAACATGCTTGCCCACCACGAAAGCTCTCCTGCCCTCACCTCCTAACCCTCTCCCTCCTCTTCCTACTTGCTGGTGACATCTCCCGTAATCCTGGTCCCCCCCAAACATATCCCCACAGTCACCTCCATCCCACACCCACTTCCCACTACTAACACCCGCAACACGTGCAACACGTGCAACCTTACACCCATTCCCCAAGCCACCCCTCCCCCAATCCCCCTATC